>CM045750.1:12316918-12399418 GCA_024760905.1 Plotosus lineatus
GTGTGTTTTCACCCTACGATGGACTGCTGAGGTGTTCAGGATAAAAAGGAATGAATGAAAAATGAAGGACTGATATTAAAAAGAAATGTTATAAATATAATGAATATTGAATTAATTTATTCGTTTATGATAATTGGCAGACACCTTTATCCAGAGTGACTTACATACCTGTGTTTTTTATATACACCTGAGCAATTGAGGCTTAAGGGCCTTGCTCAAGGACCCAACAGTGGCACTATGGCAGTGCTTCTCAAATAGTGGGGCACGCCCCCTTGGTATGATGTATGATGCCGGGTGGGGGGGCACGCAGTGTGATGCTGGGGGAGCGCGTATGACCCTGGGGAACATGCTTTTCTGGAATAGTGTACGAGAATTAAGTGTAATTGCACCTCCACTCCACTAATTGGCAGTGTCACTCTCATTGTTGCGCTATAGTTTTTCGTACGAGCAAAAAGTGAAGTGCAGTAAACAACCCCTCAAGAAACAACACGGAAAATTTTCTCACAGAAACGAAGAGAAAGGTGGAGAGAGACGGAGAAATTAAGACATAAATCAGTTTAAAATCCGCCGGACGTATTTTTTCATTTCAGGCACATTGGTGCACTTTAGATCTTTTCTGTTACAGATTAAAAAACAACGTTAATGAAGGGTTTTTTATTGTAAGTTGAACTATATTTCTTTCTTTTTTGTTTTAAATGTAAATAAAGATATAGTACAATCTTTTGCAGAGGTGTACTAATAACAATTTTATTAGACAGATAATACTACTGTACTTATAGTCGCTCACGGGGCGGGGGGAAGGTGTTTTTTCCTTCCTAGAGGGGGCGCCACAGAAAATAATTGAGAAGCACTGCGCTCTGGTGGTACTGGGGCTTGACCTGCCAACCTTCGGATCAGTAATCCAGAGCCTTAACCACTGAGTCACCACTGAATAAACGAATGTTATGAATAAATAAATATTATAAATGTTTTTATTGAATGAATAAATTAATGTAATGAGTTTAAATTTGTCTTGTCAGTACAGGTATACCTCACCCAACGTCATTCATTGGCTCCAGGAAAGATGACTGAAGTCAGAAAACGACTTCGATCGAATTAGCTTGTCGAAATGGGATAGCCTAGGCTAGGCTACGACAAATTTACTCGTATAGGCTAAACCGAAAATAACCATGACGACGAGTGAGGACACCTACTGGTGGATATTGGAACTACTGTATGTATTTTAATAAAGATTTTATGTGCGTTTGTTCTTATTTATTGTACAGTAACATGATTTCATGTGATTTTAATTGTTTTCTAGTGATATTATGATTCGAATATTTGTAGCGGACAGACGTAAAGTTAATTATAATGAAGTAAACTTTATTTTTATTTTTTTTCATATACGTATTTTTTGGAAACCGACGTATAATCAAGAACGACTTGACTTGTTAGCCGAGGTATACCTGTATTTTGTATCACAACATTTGAGATATTCTTTCTCTTGTTCGTTTCGCATAACTTTTAATCCGTTACGTAAAGTGTTATTTAAACGTGCACAGGTTTATATCGTAAACGTGTAAATAATCCTGATAGGTAAACAAGACAGATTTATTTCTTGGAATGTTATGTGAGTAAATTGGATTTATCATGCACCCTATAAAATGATGCCGAATTGTCTCTTGATCGATTCGCCTCTCATTCTTCTGCACCAGGCTCATGCTGCCGCATGGCATGTGTATGACAAACGCTATCGTGCCCAGCAGGGGGGAAAAGTATCTATAGCGCTGGCTTCCCACTGGATCAAACCCAGCAGGACGAGGCAGGAGAGCCGCAGGGCTTGTCAGTGCTCCCTGGACTTTGTGCTTGGATGGTTTGCTCATCCTCTGTTTGTCGATGGAGATTATCCGCCATGCATGAAGCACAACCTCACGCACCGGCTTCCGTCGTTTACCAAGACAGAGATGGAGTATATCAACGGAACGGCTGATTTCTTTGCCCTGTCTCATGGTCCTGCTCTCAGTTTCCAGCTGATTAACGACAGCCTGCGCTTCGGGCAGATTGAGGATCTGGATCTACGCATGCTGCTCTACTGGGTTCACTCAGAGTACAACAAGCCTCCCATCTTCGTGGTGGAAAGTGGCTGGTTTGTCAACGGCAATACCAAGACAAAGGATGCCAAGTACATGTACTACCTCAAACGTTTCATCATGGAGACCCTGAAGGGTAGGTGAAGGGCAAACGAACCTGTAAAAGCCTGTAAAAGCCGAAATACCGTTCTCTACTCCGGGTCTTGGATCCAAAAAAGGAATCTGTACTGATATAAAGTTCTGTAGCACATCGCATGCAGCCCCTGAACGGTCCGATCGTGCATTAGTGATGTAAAAAAATAATAATGGGGGGGGGGGGGTAAACCAACCGCTACCTGTAAGAAGTTTGGGGTCACCCAGAATATTTCCCATTTTCCATGAAAACACAAACTGACATCCATCACATCGGCTGCAGTGAGTCGCTTTACTTTCAAAACGGAAAAACTTCTTCGTGATGCGAAACGTCTGACCAGTAATGTACATGAGAGTGACTCATCAGGACCACCGCCATCGAGGAATGATGAATCATATATACAGCGTACTGTAGTCACGACGAACAGGAAACGGCCGAGTCAAATCACTGAGGCTGTCGAACCGGCGACTCTCGTTAAATCTTTCCTTTATTTTCCATTTTAAAGAATCTGACGACTGGTTCTGTCACAGGGAACAGCTGCACATAAAACTTCTCTCTCTCTCTCTCTTTCACACTCTACTTCTCTTTCTACTTCTCTCTCTCTACTTATCTGTCTGTCTCTCCCTACTCTCTCTCTCTCTCTCTCACACACTCGACTCTCTCTCTGTCTCTCTCTCTCTCTCACTCTCTTTCACTCTCTACTTCTCTCTCTCTCTCTCTCTCTCACACTCTACTTATCTGTCTGTCTCTCTCTACTCTCTCTCTCTCTCTCTCTCTCTCTCTCTCACACACTCGGCTCTCTCTCTGTCTCTCTCTCTCTCTCACTCTCTTTCACACTCTACTTCTCTCTCTCTCTCTCTCTCTGTTTCACACTCTACTTCTCTTTCTACTTCTCTCTCTCTACTTTTCTGTCTGTCTCTCTCTCTCTCCTCTCTCTCTCCCTCTCTCACACACTCGACCCTCTCTCTGTCTCTCTCTCTCTCTCACTCTCTTTCACACTCTACTTCTCTCTCTCTCTCTCTCTCTCTCTCTCTCTCTCTTTCACACTCTACTTCTCTTTCTACTTCTCTCTCTCTACTTATCTGTCTGTCTCTCTCTATCTACTCTCTCTCTCTCTCTCTCACACACTCGACTCTCTCTCTGTCTCTCTCTCTCTCATAGACACACACACACACACACACACACACACACACACACACACACACACACACACTCTCTCTCTCTCTCAGCCTCACTCTACTTCTCTCTCTCTCCCCCCCTCTCTCTCACTCTACCCTCTCTCTCTCTCTCTCACTCTCTCTTTCACACTCGACCTCTCTCTCTCTCTCTCTCACTTTCACACTCTACTTCTCTCTCTCTCTCGCTCTCTTGTATGTAGACATGGCTGGTCATGGCCACTGATCTTTGCATATTCTCCCTAAATGATTGACTCGCAGATTCATTGATGAACCGTTTAATCCTAATTATGGTCTCAGGGAGGCTGGAGCACATGGACTCTGGGCGAGGGCAGAGTACACCCCAGAAAGCTCGCCATGTCATTGTAGGGCAGACACATGCTGACGGCGGCTATGTAGCCTACTGCTGACCGCAGACAGTGAGAGATATGACCGGGTCTCTGATAACCCAGTTAGCTGCACTGGAGGGACACCAGTGACAACCCGCTGATAGTGGGGCTTGAACCTTGACCTTCAGATCAATAACCCTACCACCAGGTCACCATCACCCCAATCTCACTGGCAGACATTACCATTATAAATTATTCATATTTTCTGATATTTACTTTCCTTCGTTTTTTAAATCTTTGTTCATTCCTCGCAAATCTCGCTATTGAAAAAACACACGTTGTTTTGTAGTCCGAAATTTTCAACAGAAATATTCTATTGTATTGTATTATATTATTCTATTATCAATGCTGCATCGTTCATGGTTAATGTTTATTTGTAACAGTCTTGTATGGTACGAGACGTAAACAATCACAGCTCATGGTTTAGAAAATATAATTTGCCTCAAGTCATATAAAATGTCACCAAGTTTTAAAAATATCATGTTCATTAATTTGTAAAGAAATACTGAAGTATGTTTCTCTTCTTAGCAATTCGTCTGGACAAAGTGAATGTGTTTGGCTATACGGCGTGGTCTTTACTCGACGGATTTGAGTGGTATCGGGAGTATGGAATACGACGTGGGCTTTACTATGTAGACTTTAAATCTGATCATCTAACAAGAGAACCGAAAACCTCAGCCATGTTTTACAGTAAACTGATCGAGAAGAACGGCTTCCCGCAGCTCCCAGAGAATCGGCCGCTGGTTGGGGTGTTCCCGTGTGATTTCACGTGGGGAGTGGCCGCAAACTCCATCCAGGTACAGAATAACCTTATTTCGAATTTCTAAAACTACTTGTAGGAGGAACACAAAGATCTGTTCGCCACTTGTGCCTCAATTAAAGATAAAATATCTATTAGTAGCTTTAGAACTGCACTGTCTGGGTTTTCCCGCCTCTCTCTCTCTCTCTCTCTCTCTCTCTCTTTTTACGTGCCAAGTTTTTAATAACGTTTTTATTTACAGGGACTTTTTATGTTTCCCGCTGTACATTTTACTCACTTATTGGTAATTCACGTAACATGCTCGATTAAAGGGCAGTACGGTGGCGTAGTGGTTGGTACCACACGGCAAAAAAGGCCTCGTGAGGGCGTTTCTGTGTAGCGTTCCGATGTCCTCACTATGCTTCTGTAGGTTTCCTCTGGGTGCCCCGGTTTTCTCCCACAGTCCAAACACATGAGGCTAATTGGCTGGTCCAGATTCCCCTTAAGAGTGGATGTGAACGTTTATGTGTGTGTGTGTGTGTGTGTGTGTGTGTGTGTGTGTTTGTTTTGGCCCTGTAATGGTCTGTTAAACTGTTCAGGGTGTTCCCCATCTTCTCCCAGCCTTCGCTGAGATAGGCCCCAGCATCCCCTTGGTACCTAGAAGATTAAGGATTCGGCAAAGTGGGTCTATCTGAGTGAACATTCTTTTAATGATAGCACTTAATTTTTTTTAAATAATTTACAGAGCAGAAAGTTTATTTTTACGTAATATGCACAACATGATGAATAAAAATAAAATCGGTTAATATTAACTATTGTTAAAAGCTGCCATGATGAATATAACTCGAGTTCCGTGAGATGTGGAAGCGCTTTGTGAATGAACCGTTTCAGTCTGTTAAAATAAACATTAACTAAAATTTCCATATACTTTGATCCTGGAGCAAGTGAACAGCTGGAACGCGGACATCTGGGCTATTATTCATCGTGCACCGTTTGACCATCCAGATTCAGCACTAGTTAATTATATGTAACTTATTAAGGCAGATTTCCTATTAAGGTCTTTTAATGTGAACATTTGGTTTCCACGGTTACAACCACAACAAATCAAAGGCTCATGCAGATGTTCAAGGTTGTTTGACAGGAAGAGGAAGTGTGTAATAATACATTTAGGTGGTGCTTAATGCGGTTACTCTATACTACACGGGAATCACACAATCCGATTGGCTTGCTGTCTTGAGATAATTAACAATTATTCGCCAAGGTGGATATCGCTGTTCATCGAGGGGACGATTCAATTCAGTATCATCAGAGATTCGTTATGTTTTAGTACATACTACAAAAGGGACCTAACAAAAGCGCACATTAAATAACATTCATACAGTGTCCGTTTAAAGGCGTTCCAGAGCTTTGGTAATACAGTGGTACCTTGTCTAACGAATTTAATCCGTTCTGAGGGCGAGCTCATAAGTCGAAAAGTTCGTTAGATGAAACAATTATTCCCATAAGAAATAAGAGAAAACCAATTAATCCGTTCCAACCCGCCACAAACATGTATATTTGACCTAATATATTAAAGATAAACATGTAAAAACAATAAATATTTCATAATAATAATTAATAATAAATAATAATAAAACAAGGTCAACTCTCCCTTCTGATCATTGGCTGCGGCAAAGATGTCACGTGGGCAGGCAGGAGGTGGTGTGTAACAGAGGAGGAGGAGGAGGAGAATTTTGTGCGTGTGCATGAATGCCAGCGAGGAAAGGCTCGTGGTGACCTCCCACAAGGCCAGTGCTTCTTAAATAGTGGGGTGTGCTCCTCAAGGGGAGGTGTGGGGTGATGCTTGGGGGCACGTATAACCCTGGGGGACATGCTTTTTTGCCATACTGTACTAGGATTGTGTAATTGTGCATCCTCTACAGTAGGTGGCAGTGGCACTCTCATTGTCGTGCTATGGTGTAGGGAAAAAGCTCCGAAAAAACGATATGAAGTGCAGTGAACACTATTTATAGTCATGCACGGGCGTTGGGGGCGTGAAATTTTTTTTTCCCCCTTCCTAGAGGGGGCATCACAGAAATTAATTGAGAAGCACTGCACAAAGCGTTCTCAGAGAGCGGAGGAATACACGCGGAAGAATACGAGGCTAATCGGACCGGATAAATTAATTTCCCCAGCAGAGCTCATAAATCAAAATTTTGCTCATTGGTTGGGGCAGATTTTTGATGGGATAGAAGCTCATATCATGGAAAATTTGTTATAAAAGACATTCATAAGTCAAGGTACCATTGTACTCTGAAGAAGTACTGTATAAAGAAAAACAACACAAGGTGCTTTTTATATTTAGATATTTTATTCATAGCAAAAAAAAAAAAAAAAACGGTTCAGGTTCATATACTCATTCAGGGTTAATACATAATACATGGACACATATGTAATCTGGTACTGTAAAGGTGTGTGTGTGTGTGTGTGTGTGTGTGTGTGTGTGTGTGCACTAATCTGAAAGTTAGATTTTTTTTTATGGTTTATTTTTTCCATTTTTAAGTGTGATGATGAAGTTCCCAAGTTAACAAATAAGTCAGAGCACATCTCTGGCAGGATTATCGTCCTCAGAGTCTCTAGAATGTAACATCTCTCCGTTTCCACAAGCGACTCCTCTCTCGTTCAAATAGGTAACCATTTACACCCATTTCCTCCAAATTACTGCCATAGATATTTATTGAACATTTTTCGAATCTCAAATGTCGCCACTAATTAGATCTGTTTGCCGATTTGCGTTGCACAGCCCTGCCTGACGAGTTCTATAAAGACTAGCAGTGCTCCTCCCGGTGCTAGAAGATTGTCCCTCTTCTCCATGATTTCTCTGGCTCTCAGCTCCGCGCTCCACCCGTTCCCGCTTTAGTTTGATTTCCGTGTTTCTCCGCATCACTAACAGTGACTACGATTTCCCCGAGCTCTAGTGCCTTCCCTGTGAACAATAAAGCGCACCCGTTTTCATCACACTCTGTGTCCTGCATTTTTGTGTCTGGCTGAAAGTTCCTGGAGTCATAGAAGGGCTAGAAGATTCTGTGACGCCACGAATATTCAGCCAGACCCGCGCTTTTTTTAACGTTTGACTTCCGAATTATGGTCGACTTCCGGGACAAAAAAAATCTTGGAGTTTTTGGTCGAATTCCGATTTGTTCGACCTCTAAAGTGTTCGAGTACCACGGTACCACTGTCTTCTTTAATGTTTTGAATTTACAATTATATTTTTTAGCAATAACCAGGTATCATTCAGTTCATTTTCTGTAACCGCTTAATCCTAATTAGGGTCGCAGGGAGGCTGGCGCCCATCCCAGCCAACTTCGGGCGAGGGCAGAGTACACCCTGGACAGCTTGCCAGGCCATCGCAGGGCGGAAACACGCTGACGACTTTGCAGTCTACTCTTGTCAAAAGTCAGCAGTGGTTCTTTTACATGCCTCTCACCATAGACAGTGGGAGACATGGCCGGCCTTGATAACCCAGTTAGCTGCACTGGGGAGGACAGTGACAACCTTGTGGACAGTAGGACTCGAACCCCCAACCTTTGGATCAGCCATCCAGCGCCTTATACCACTAGACCACCACTGCCCAATAATCAGGTATCTCAAAATTAATTTCCAAGTACTGTACATAATGTTGGACTTTAGAAATCACCATTAAACCCACATAACCGGTCTGTGTGTCTCTGTTAAGACTGGGCTGGTGACTCCAACAATGGCTTTTCTTTAGTTGTATACAGTTATCTTTGTGTGTTACAGTCGACTGTATCTGAGGATGCCTAACCCCAGACCATTCAGTTGGTATTAATGTTATGGCTGATCACTGTGTAATGTATGTTTACGAGTAAGTCTGGCTGAACTTTTATTTACAAAACTACTTTCAATACAAACCCTTGTCGCAGACAGTTTGCCACCTCACTGACCCTGTTTGTATTCTTGCTTTATGCAAATACGAAGATTCAAAGGTCAAAAAAGGAGAACCCAGTCTCCGTGCATGATCACCTGTGACCTAAATCCACCGCCAAGTTTAAAACTTCACATAAAATCCATTATTATCTTTTAGTGACGTCAACTCCAGTCCTATATACAGGTCCTTCTCAAAAAATTAGCATATTGTGATGAAGTTCATTATTTTATGTAATGTACTGATAAAAATTAAACTTTCATATATTTTAGATTCATTGCACACCAACTGAAATATTTCAGGTCTTTTATTGGTTATATATATGAAATATATAAAATATATGAAAGTTTAATGTTTATCAGTACATGACAGAAAATAATGAAGTTTATCACAATATGCTATTTTTTTGAGAAGCACTAGTACGTAATGTGGAAGTTTTTTGGAGTCTCCCTGTTCTAACAATAAAGAATGACCTGCCAAATGACCCAAAAAATAGACTGGCAATAACTGAAAGAGAAAAATGTTGTTCATGGTCACTGCAATTCTTCCTGCACTTCCTCATAAAATACAGGCAGTATTATCAGGCATGTTTATGAAGACTTCAGCCATGATCCACATACTTTTTACTTTATAATGTATTCGGCACCGTTTCCATTGTATTGGGGGGGGGGGGGGGGGGTTGTTTGACATTAATGTGGTTGGCATATCTGACAGGCAGACATTTTTCAGTATTTCCACGGTGAGTATTTAATAGGAAAATCTTACCAAAAAGTAGTGAGAAAATTATTTCTAAAAAAAATTAATGATTTTTATAATTAAACGAGCAACTTTCATCTACAGGTCCTTCTAAAAAAATGTGCATATTGTGATAAAGTTCATTATTTTCTGTTCAGGTTTTGAGTAATGAACCAGGCTGGGAGTTTTTAAAAGCCTCAGGAATCTTTTTCAGGTGTTTAGAGTTAATTGGTTGATTCAGATGATTAGGTTAATAGCTCGTTTAGACTACCTGAACATGATATGCTAATTTTTTGAGATAGGAATTTTGGGTTTTCATGAGCTGTATGCCAAAATCATCAGTATTAAAACAATAAAAGACCTGAAATATTTCAGTTGGTGTGCAATGAATCTAAAATATATGAAAGTTTAATTTTTATCAGTACATCACAGAAAATAATTAACTTTATCACAATATGCTAATTTTTTGAGGACTAGTATATATGTGTGTGTGTGTCAACAGGTGGAGACCACACCTACACAGTTTGTTGACTCGAGTGTGTACGTCTGGAACCTCTCAGACAATGGAAAACTGAAAAAGCTGGAAGGTGTGGAAGTTCCAATGCACAGAAGGCGACAATGTGCCGACTTTGCAGTAATCCAACAACAAGTATCACAGATCCAACAAATGCATGTCTCCCATTTCCACTTTTCCCTCAACTGGTCGTCTATAGTCCCCACGGGCCGTGTATCAGAAGCTAACGACACCTTGCTAAGTTATTATCACTGCTTTGTGAGTGAGCTCCGGAAGGCCAACATCACCCCAGTGGTCACTCTTTGGCACCACACTGGAAAACTCTCCAGCCTGCCAGTGCCACTGGAGACCAAAGGAGGTTGGCAATGTGAAGAGACGGTGCAGGCCTTTGCTTGTTATGCTAGACTGTGTTTTCAGAGGCTCGGGGATCACGTTAAGTTGTGGATAACGCTGAACGAACCCAATGACGAAGATCTTGGCTATGCAGTAGGACATGAGCTGCTTCGCGCCCATGCGCTAGCCTGGCATGTGTATGACAGTGAGTTTCGCCAGTTACAAGGTGGTAAAATCTCTTTGGTGCTGCATATGGACTGGGTCGAACCTGCGTTTTCTTTCAACCGAGAAGACATGGCCCCTGCAAAGCGAGTACTGGATCTACGTGTGGGCTGGTTCGCAGAGCCCATCTTCGGCAGTGGAGACTATCCACCAACAATGCGTCAGTGGCTCCAGCAGCGAAATTCTATCGACCTGTTTAACTACCACTTACCCACATTCAGCGAGGAGGATCATAAACGAGTTAAAGGCACCTACGACTTCTTCGCGCTCAGCCACTTCACAACCTCCATGGTATATGATGAAGTGGAGGATAAGTACCTGTTCAAGGACACGTTAGAGGTGCAGCTGATTTCAGATGTAACCTGGATAATGTCTCCAAGGCGTAACTCTCCAGTGGTCCCATGGGGGCTACGGAAGGCCCTCAACTGGATTGCTTCACATTATAAAGGCGTTCCTATTTATATCATGGCCAATGGTGTCCAAGAAGACACAGCCAGATTCAAAGACAGTCTACGGGTTTACTATCTGTACAACTATATTAATGAGGCTTTAAAAGGTAAGATCACGCCTACTTTGTTTGGTACTCAGGGAGCCATATAAATAACAGTAGATCACACGTGCTTGCACTTTCATGCTGTTTAATGCAGAACAGTTCACTGAGGTTTAATGACGGTGCATCAAGTACATTAGAAGAAAAATACCACTGAAGCCAATTAATCATTACACATCACAGGCGAACCCAAGTTCACCGACCTTCAGTGAGTCACACAACACCGGTGTGAGCCATGCAGGAATTTCACAATGGCAGAGGACTTTATTTAACTACTGCTGCTTAGTTGACTTTATCTTGTTTATTTGCAATCAGGTTCGTGTATTAATAGTTTTACAATCTTTTTTTTTTTTTCCCCTCCAGCATACGCACTGGATGGCGTCAACTTGAAAGGTTACTTTGCCTACGCATTTAACGACCGCCACGACCCAGGCTTTGGGATGTATGGCAATGTGCAGGAGGAGCACATAGTCAAATCATCTCTAACCCACTACAAAAAAATTATTGCCAATAATGGGTTCTCAGTTCCTGGTAGTCCCCCACAACACTGTTCCCACACACCTGAACACTCATCTGTGTATCGCGTGCTGACCAAGCGCCCTGTTCTGGGCTTCATCTCTTTGGTCGTTTCTGCAATGCTCATGTCTCTGGGTGTTGTTATACACTACTGCCTGAAAAGACTTAAGTAACCAGAATGCAAAAGGAAGCCTGACCTATTTTCAGCTACTGCAGCAAGTCTCCTGGCTGTTGAATTCAATTATACACTGTAAACAAGTAAATTATAACTTTTGTAACTTACAAAATATAAATGCTTGGGTTGCATTTTACAGTGAAGGATTTGCATTGATGTTATCAGGTACTACAATGTTTTATGGGAACACACAACCAGTAGATGCAACTATTCAGGGATCCCAGCAAGGTTTAGAAAAAAAATAGAGGAAACGGGTTCGGAAATAGAGGAAATGAAATATTTCAGCTGGGGGTCAAGGGGGCATACATGTGAGGTGCTCCACCGAATGTAGACGCTTGTCGCAAGTGACCTATGGTGCTTGTGAGATAAAGCATGGCTTATTCGGACTTCTGATCTTTCAAGTGATCAAGTGCGCGTTGAATACTTGTTTAGTACTCAACCTTCACTCGCTCACTTGAAACATCGGAAGTCCGATAAGCCGCGCTTTATCTCACAACCACCATACGTCACTTGTGACAAGTGCCTACAGTCAGTGGAGCACCTCACACATTATAAATAATTATCACTTTGGTGAGTAAAAATGGCGGAATTCCGCTAAATAGCGGAGATCTGGGATCCCTAAACGATTACAGGCTTACTATTACTTATTACAAAGTGTAAACCCACTAATACCAAGTGTCCAAGAGTACCGGTAAACACCCAGCAGTGTCCAAAGTGTTTATTCTCAACTGGCATGGAGGCCATTAAAAAAAAAAAAAAAAAAATTATACTGCTCTTAATTACTGGCCATGTTCTACAATGGCCTTGATACGTGTTAACCTGTATATTTCATTAAGAAAACTTACAGCACTTTAATAATCATATCTATTGTTCTAAATATCTGTGGTGAATTTTTGTGAAAATTTCTATGAAAATAAAATAGATGTTCTGCACTCCATTAAAAACTATATATATAAAATCCCTCACTCCTTTACCCAAAATATATCTTCTGTTAACATGAACACAAAGATGAACCCAGTGAAACATTATCAAAGGTTACATTTATTACATAGAAAATTTGCACTCACTTGTAAGAGACAAAAATAAAATCAGAACATCAAGTTGTCCAGTCCATCCTCCATAAATTTTTTATAAATGGCCATAAATTTGGCGACGAAGGCCTCCAGGTGGTAAATAGCTTTGTTTCCCAAATGTAGTCGGTGTTCATAGAATGCTGCCATCTCAGCCACCTCAGGTTTCAGATGGCCATCACAGTTACTGAGCAGCTCAGACACAAGGCTCTAAACAGTACAGGGACACAAAATGTGCGTCAAGTGAACAGAATTATAACTGAACAGATTTAAGCAGCTCTGAACTGGTGAGCACATACGAGAGCGTGATCAATAACACCAATTAATACTCCACCTTCATGATAAGTTCTGCTGGAATGCAATGAGTCAGTAGCTCGTAAAGTCGTGACCGAACCTCCAAAAGTCTTGAGAAATAAACAAATTAAGATTTACATCAATTATTTTTATTTACATCATAGCCATAAAATCAATTATGTATAAACACATTTCCAAATTAAGTTAAATCATCATAGTGGCGCTTCTTCACAGGCATGGATCAGGTCTTGGGAAATTTTTCCCAAATCCGTGGACCGCAGAGAAAACATACTGTACAAAGGCTGCCATGTCGCCAATTAAAATCAGATCAGCGAGTGAAAGGCGGTGAAAAGAAAACTCAGTGTTAACCTGATTCCGCTCTTAAAGGAGCAGCATAACTGTCATTACGCTGGCCTTGGACGCCTATCAACAGAGACATTTATTAGGCGCTCTGCCTTTCAACAGTGCCTAAATATTGATATAACAGTCGTCATAGTAAACAACAGTTGCGCCGGTGGCGTAATGGTTAGAGTGCTGCGCTCATGATCGGGAGGTTGTGTGTTCGAATCCCAGTTAGACCCCCACTGTGCTAAGACCCCCGGGCAAGGTCTCAACCACAAGTGTGCCTCTGTTCATCCAGCAGTATAAATGGGAACCAGAAAAATATACTGGGAAGGTAACCTGCGATGGACTAGTGCCCCATCCTGGACGAGTTGAACTCCTATTCGCTTCACGCTACAGAAACCGGGGATAAGCACCGGCCCAATGAGCCACCCGGCTCGGGTGTAAAAAGCCCAAAGGACTATCTATAGTAAACAACAGTGTAAAAGCACAACAGCCGTAGGTGGTACAATGACAATATGGGCCACAATCATCTAAGAGTTTGCAAGCTGGCGCCTCAGAGAGCTGACTGAGACGGAGGTATGGCATACATTCTCTTCCTGGACAGTCACAAGCAACATTAGCCAATCATTAATCTGCAAGCTCCCAGAGTGCGTTCCTCCGAGTGGAAAAACATGCTTACGTCGTCCTCCTGGTGACCTTCCGTGTGATGGAGAAGAACTCCTTGACAGGTAGAATGAGCCACAACAACATTATTCATTTACTTATTTATTCAGTATGTGTTATTATTAAAACTGCCTAGCTGTCTCATTACACGTCGCTAGATTCCATTTTTTTTTTTTTTCATTTTAATCAGTACAGATTCACAGCAATGTTTACTTGGACAGAGGTGTCTATTCCTAAATAATTTAACACACAGCCGTGATTGTTCAACAAGCGTAACTTGTCATGATGTCCAGAAAAACCCGAGACATACAGTGTACTAACCTCTGTGGGCTCTGCTGGTTGACGATGGCATTAGCTGTCTCTCTCAGGTACACTTCCCAATCTGTTTCAGGGATTTCCTGATCTGCTGAGAAAGGATACCTGAAGACAGGCACAGAAAAAGCTCAGACCCCGCCCCTCGCAGAGGGTACTGTTCATATAAACAAAGTTTTCTTTCTTCAAACTATTAAAGGTTTTAGGAAGTATATAGAGCTGAACAGATTTATTAGACCACCTGTCACAAATGCAAATCCAAAAATATTCTTGGCCATGGATGTATTCAGAAAAAAAAAATTAATAACAGTATGGCGCTCTACATCCAGTCTCGCCCACTCAGTCACTGGCCATCACTCACTGTTGCACTCGACAGGTCTCACACATGAGAAGAGCCTTGCGAAGGTTGCGGCCCGACTTCTCAGCGATCTGTTTGGCCAGTTCAGACGGGAGAAGCAGCCCTTCCTTTTTGCACACACTCATCAGAACACCGCACACCTGAAACAGAGGATGCATCGCGTTACGTATGCCTAATGGATTCTATCGGACGAGCCCCCAATTTTGTTACATATGGAATTTAGAAGTAAATTGCCCCATGAAACCAGTAAAGCACGACAGACCACGACATAAACGATATACAATTTAATAATATAAACTGGGCAAGGCAAAATAATACTTTCAGCTTAAAGCTCAACCAAAATACAAATTAAACAAAAGGTCCCATAGTCACCAAGCACCTGCAGCAAGGTAAATTTAGAAGCGGCGCTCACACTGGCGGGGAAAGGTTTGTAATCCCGCATTAGACAGAAACAAATGATTAAAATCCTTGCGTTGGCTGTGGGTGAACGTGGATGATGGACTTTGGCATTGAAGTCCCGAACGACGAAACTTTGGTGAAGTTTCCATGATCTGCCTTGGATGAGATGAGCCGCCGCGATGAGTTTCCTTAGGGAGCTGCGTGCCGAAAAGACCCGAAAAGACTGGAAGAGGCTGCACAAGACAGGAAGAGGCTGTAACCTCCCCAAAGTTCCAGAATATTCTATTCTCGAAGTTTCTGAATAACCTGACCCGCCACCAGGGCGCATGCGCAACTAGGTCAATCTCGAAGTTTCCAGACCCCCTTACAGCCGAGTTATAACATGTGACACTAGTTACAGCGCAATCTGAATCTTATTATGTACACCGTTTTCACACTCAGATTTATATACATGCCCCTAACAACCGAAACTGGAAAGTCACACACAAAAGTCCTCAGTGAACACTGTGACGTCTTCTGACATCCACCATGAGGTAAGATCATAACATACTGAAGTTATGGACATCAAACGATCCTGTGATTAAGAAATGTGATTTACTTTTTTTATCGAAACAGTAAAAATCGACAGAGATTCAGATGCTCCTACCCAAAAGACCATTTAAAAAAAAAAAAAAAAAAATCACCAAATTTGACTGAAACAGGGTCAAAGTGATCCATGTACAACCAAAACTGAGTTCATCCTCAGGAGAACCTGGTCACCAAACTTGTTTTCACATTACAGGGATCCCTCACTTTCCGTGGTTAATGGGGACCGAGACCCCTGCAACCACCGATTTCTGCGAAGTTGGATCGGCCCTCCTGACTGACGTATACGTACATGTACAGTATATGTGTATATAATATCAATAAATACATATTCAACACTATAAAAGCAATTAAACAATCAAAAATAATGCATAAGATGTAAATAAAATATAAATGAACACAAAGTCGCGCGCACACGCTCAGATGCGTACCTCACATAAAAATGCATGTCCAGACGCTCCCCAGCTTACAAACGAGTTAAGTTCCAGGTGGCCGTTCGTTAGATGAATTTGTTCGTAAGTTGATACAGGGCATTCCTTAGAGGGGAACGTATGTTTAAACAGTGTATAAGTAACCTATATGAGTTTGTACTGGATACAATCTCTCTCTCTCTCTCTCTCTCTTTACATAATCAACTGTACATTATCAATATCATTATGTCCCGTGTTTAAACTTCTGGTTCCTCTCAAGCACAGCACAGTGGATCTGATCATATTTACAGAGTTTCACTCTTATGAAGTTCATTATAATACTGGAGTCAATTTGTTTCTTCTTTGAAACTTTTGGTAGGAGTTCAGAAATGTATTATTCTGCTTCTCTGGTGTAAAGCACGTGTCATCCACTCCTCTGCCGGAGCCTCTTATTAAATGTACCTCAGGATAATGTTTAATCATATTTAATACCTATATTTATGATACATCTTTCTATAGATTTTGTTCATTTTGTTCCATTTCTCTTACTACTTGTTCTTCAATTTTATTTCACTTTCGACCTCGGACAGCCCTGTTTGTATCTTCAGATGTTCGTAAAACGAATGTTCGTAAGTGGGGAACATCTGTAGTTTTGTTGGGTTGTTTTTTGTTTTGTTTATTTGGGGGTTTTGCATAATTGGCCTCGTTTTGCAGCATTTTCCTTAACTTACTCCCCTATTTTCCTTATTTTTAAAAATTTTCTATGAATATTTTTGAAAAACCCGCGATGCACCGAAGTCACAGAAACTGAAGCATGAAGTAGCGAGGGATCACTGCATATCCATTTAATATCACAATAACAAGTTTTGACAAGCTGGATATGGAAAACAAGGTCCTATTTGCACCTGATGGGGACCCACACACCAAATTTGGTGAGTCAATCTAATGTCCTTCCAAAGTTATTACACTAATAAGCAATACAGTTGAAACCCATTTCGGTACAGAACAAAAACAATTTAAACAAATAACACCTGACAAGTAAAAACTTAAGCGACATGAAACAATGTTCAGAGGGAAGAGCTTTCTTTCTAGATAGCTTGACATATAGAAGTGTTAGTGCTGTTCTTTTCAGTTTTCATGATGTACAACAGTGCTCAGAGAACTGTATTTAGATTTTTATCCCATAAGTGTTTTATTACTGTAGGCTATTTCGTTGACTGAGCAGGAGGCTATCAGTAGAACTGACCAATACGAGTACGTGAATCATCAGCTCCCAATTGCAGAGTTTGTGATTCATCCTTGATGGTTACACATCTTGAACAATTTCAAGTGAACTGTTAGAAAGATATAATAATAATAATAATAATAATAATAATAATAATAATAATAAGTTCCTACAGAGGATTTAAGAACTTTACCTGTCTATGAGTCACGGATGGTAAAGTATGGATGTGGATGGTCATATTTGGAAGCTGTAATAAGTGATGCTTTGTGATGTGAGGAGCTCAGTTGAGCCCAATGGTACTGCTAGTAGCTATGTTAGTAATAGATGTCACTTACTGAATGCTCTTGTTTAGTTGTGGAGCACCAGATTAATTTGTTAATGAGATGTAATATATTGGTACACGCCCCAGTGATGCTGTAGATGTATACAGTTGGTTTATTTCTTTATATAATTATCCCTCACTAGCAATGCTACTTAATGTAGTTATTTCTCCTTCGGTATGAATGCATTCTCAACATTGTTTTGGAATTAAAATGTTTTACTAATTCCCATAAGTTTTAGTGCATTTCTATACCATAAGCCTCCACAAGAGGTCAAGCAAACCTGTTAATTATTCTTTTTTGGGTGCCATGCCAGAATTCTGGCGTAGGCGGCAGCAATAACAATTTGTCATGGCTGTATATGAAGGGCAAAAAAATCCGCAGTAGAGGCCCAAAGCTCTTTCTGCAGGGTCTTTTTATTGAAACACCATCTCTAGCTAGCTGGCCGTTGACTCTAAAGGGTCCATCCGCCCTTTGATCGGTCTTGTTTTTATTCCTAATGGGTTGCTAGCCACCCTCCTCACCAAATTTGGAACCTGGTGGGGGAGCCAGTTTAGTCACCGACCACTCAACCACACAACAGGTTGTACTGACTTACGTGTTACGAGTAGCAGGGCAAAACCCGACCTGACTTTTTTGGTATTACAGTACAGTATACTATTATCCTTACCACCCCCATTATCTTTAACAGTAACAATGCCATAAGAATTTATTTTACATTTAACCTAACATGTAGCTGTTTTAATATGGAGATTCACACCATAAATTGGTGGCGTAGACGTTAGCAGGTCCACTTGGATTATAGTCGGCAAGGACATTTTTGAGTGGACTTTGGATGATCTTGTATGGGTCTCCTCCAGGTACTCTTGTTTCCTCCCACAGTCTAAAGATAGGGATAGGCACATTAAGCTAGTTGGCTGTTCCAAATTGGCCCCAAATGTGAGAGTGAATGACTGTACGTGTGTTTCCCTGTGATAGACCGGAGAGCTGTACATGGTGTACCCTGCTTTGCCTGCTCTTCTTTGTCCCGAGTCAGGTGAGAGAGGCTTCAGCCTTCATACGACCCTAATAGGACTAACTGTTTTGGCAAATGGATTAAGTGGTTAATTGTTGCATGAATATTTGTTTTATTCTTCATTTAGATCTCTCTCTCTCTACAACTCAAGAAAGAAGGAACTTCCTGCTGCCTGTGTTCTGACAAACACAACCCAGGGAAGAAAAAAAAAATCACTGAACATGCCTAAACCAGCTTCCTGCCAAACCTTATAACACATTATACTGTTAAGAAGCTGCTTCTGGTGTATTCATGAAGTGTAGACGGTTCGGTTGCCATTATTTCACCCACTCCACCAGCTAACGAATGTAACCTCTCTGGCTTTCCATTGATGCGTTACATGTGATGCTGTGAAAGGTTAGTATAATTACCTCCTCAATGCTGGGCAATGGCACTCTCACCGCCAGGCACCTGCTCCTGATGGGAGAAATCACTTTAGAGGTAGAGTTGCAGCACAGGATGATGCGACAGGTGCCCATGTACTTCTCCATGGTGCGGCGCAGGGCATGCTGAGCATCTTTGGTGAGTCGGTCCACCTCCGTCAACAGCACCACTACAGTTAAGGCGAACTCATGAGAAATTCTGAACTTCTAAACATTTTTATGCTTATTAATTTTTATAAATATTTAAGTATTGTTAAAATCAGTATGACTTACTGGAGAGAACCAAGTGTAGAAATATACATAAACAGTACATTTACACAACCAATATTGATAAACATACATAAACATTCACAAAGCCATGTGGAATGTAATCTAAATGAAAATCTAGACTGACCTTTGAACTCTCGCTGTGTGCTGGATTGTATCTGCTGTGACTGAGCCACTGTTTTGACCAGCTCTTGAATGACCACACGGTCATAGTTTCCTGCATCACTATAAAAACAGACACATCGATATTGTCAGGCACCAGTCGACCCATGAGAACAACGACCCCAGTCAAAAATAATGGCACCCCAAGTATATGTCAACTTACCTCGGATTTACTTCCAAATGGTAGTTACTGGCAATTGTGTTGATTTCAATCTTTTTCTTGGACGGAGCCTGTACAGGAAGTTACTTTTCTTACTTATCAGTCGAAAAATAAAAAAAGCTGTACTAAGATGGCAGGATCAATCATTCACTACATACAGACATCATCACTAGGTACTTCCCAACGTTTTAAATACTGCAGGCATTTTCAAAAGACAACAATCGCACTTACTACAATAGACTGGTGTTCAATGCGGAGCTTCTCAACCCCTGCACCATACAGCTCACGGAGGAGACACATAATCCGGGTCTTTTTACCGGCACCAGATGGACCATAAACAAGCAGGTGTGGGAAATCGCCACATTGGACCTGAATAAAACAGTACAGGAAGTCGTCATGGTTAAATCATTCGGAGTGACTACTTGTACGATACCATATTCCTATGAGGTTTTGATATTCGTACGGCATCTCGAAAAATGAGACGGCACAATATGATGCCAGGGGGCATATGATCCTGGGGAACATGCCTTTCTGAAATAGTGTACGAGAATTAAGTGTAATTGCACCTCCACTCCACTAGTTGGCAGTGGCGCTCTCATTGTCACGGTTTTTCCGCATGAGCAAACAATATGAAGTGCAGTAGACAACCCCTCAGGAAACAACACGGGAAAATTTCTAACAGGAACGAAGAGAAACGGAGATAGTAAACATAAATAAGTTGAATGAGTTTAAATAAGGCTATATTTTTTATTTCAGGCACATTTATGCACTTTAAACATTTTCTCTTACAGATTAAAAAACAATGTTAAAGAAGTTTTTCTCTATTGTAAGTTGAACTATTTTTAATTTTGATAAAGGTACAATGTTATGCAGAGGTGTACTAATAATTTTATAGACAAATAATACGACTTACTACCACGTGGGGCGTGAAATGTTTTTTCCTTCCTAGAGGGGGCGCCACAGAAAACACAGAAATTAAAAAGCACGGACTTGAATCCCAGTCCTGACTTCACCCATACCGCAGATCATCCATCTGATATGAAGCCACTGTCATTTTCGACCTCGAAAGACGAACAACAGACTTGGAATGTTAGAATCTGCACATTGCTCTGCAGATGTGTTGTACTGCCTGGCTGTGTGTACCTTTTAATGAAACTGCTTATTTAATTTATTAACGCAACAAAACACCGGTATACTTCAATACAAATCCAACCAAGTCAAATATTCCCTCTGTTCTTATTTGCCATTGCAGGAACCGATAAATTTTTATTCATAACCGCTATTTGATTTCCCTCAGCATCTGAAACAACAACAACACAAGCTGGCTAATATTCAAGCTAACCATCAGAGTATATCTTCCACGGTTCTTACCAGATTCTTCAGCTGATTTGCTTGTTCTTTATGAAAGTCCAATTTCGCCAGAGATGTTGGTCTGTACTTATCAACCCATAAACTCATGTTGAATTCTAGAAATTACTGAATGTAAACATTTATGTGTCCGAACGCACTGCCTGGTTGCTACTCCCGCGAAATACAACAAGCCCGCGTATAGGAAACTGTCATACTGCTGTAGTACGGAAGGCGCAGAGGGACAAACAATCGCGTTTTGTAAAACCACCGTGAGCAGTCAGTCGCGCATCCAGTACGTACTTTACAGAATAAAGTAGGGGCGCAGTAGAAACTGATAGGATCGTGGAATGGACTCTATGAAATGAGATGATGTGGTTTAACATGTTTAAAAAAGTAAATATAAGTGGGGATATTACAGCATTCATTCATTCATCCATCTTACTTTGGGTCTTTGGGAGGCTGGTGCCCATCTCAACCGCTGGGTGAGGGCAGAGTACACCCGGAACAGCTCGCCAGGCCACCGCAGGGCTGAAACATGCTGACGGCAACCCAAAGGCCTACTCTTAATGAGAATCAGCAATGATTCTTTTTACCTGCCTTTCACCATAGACAGTGAGAGATGTAGCTGGCCTTTGATAACTCATTTAACTGCACTGAGGGGGGTCAGTGTGACAACTCAGTGATAGTGGGACTTGAACCCGTGACCTGTGGATCAGTAAGCCAGCACCCTGCCACTGCTCCTATTGCAACATATAGTTAAATTAAATAATTTGCTTATTATTAAAACAAAAGCTGTGATTGTGGACCATTCATTCATCCATTCATTTTCTGAACCGCTTAAACCGAATTAGGGTCCCAGGGAGGCTTACACCCATCTCAGCTGAGGGTGGGGTGCATCCTGGACAACTCGCCAGGTCATCACATGGCAGCCCTAAAGATTTTAATTTAAATTACCAGAGATAACTGGACCTGTTGCTTAGGGCCATTCGGTCTCCGTATCACCAGAGCCAGAACTTCGTCCGCATTGGTAACAACAGGTCGAATTTGTTTCCAGTGACGGTTGGAGTAGGCCAAGGCTGTCCTTTGTTACCAAATCTGATCATAATTTTTATGGACTGAATTTCTAGGTGCAGTCTCGCCATTGAGGCCTTCTGGTTTGGTGGCCATTGGATGTCGTCTCTGCTTTTTGCAGATGTTGTTGTCCTTTTGGCTTCACGAGTCCAGGACCTCCAGCTCTCATTGAAGCGATTCACAGATGAGTGGGAAGCAGCTGGGATGAGAATCAGCACTTTCGAGTCTGAGGCCATGGCTCCCAGTCAGAGAAGGGTGGAATGCACCCTCTGGGTCTGGAATGAGGTCCTGCCCCAAGTGGAGGAGTCAAGTACATT
The DNA here is from genome assembly GCA_024760905.1 of Plotosus lineatus. Lineage (NCBI taxonomy): Eukaryota > Metazoa > Chordata > Actinopteri > Siluriformes > Plotosidae > Plotosus > Plotosus lineatus. The sequence goes on from CM045750.1 coordinate 12,339,139, forward strand.
ATTTCGAGCTCGTGTTCATAAGTGAGGGAAGGATGGAGTGGTAGATCAACAATTGAATCGCTGCAGCCTCTGCTGTAAAACAGAGCTTGGATCAGTCCGTCGATGTGAAGAGGAAGCTGAGCCGCAAAGCTCTCAATTTACCAGTCGATCTACACTCTAGCCTTTACCTATGGTCACGAGATTTGGGTAGTGACTGAAAGAACAAGATCATGGATACAAGTGAATGAAATGAGCTTCTCTTGCAGGGTGACGGGGCTGTCCCTAAGAGATAGGGTGAGAAGCTCAGCCATCCGGGAGGAGCTCGGAGTAGAACTACTGGTCCTCTGCACTGAGAGGAGTGAGTTGAGTTGGCTCGTGCATCTGGTTAGAATGCCTTCTGAACGTCTCCATGGTGTGGTGTTTCGAGCATGTCCAACCGGGAAGAGTTGACCTAGAACATGCTGGAGGGACTATGTCTCTTGGCTGGTCTGGGAATGCCTCTGTGTGTCCCCTAAAGTGCTGAAGGACGTGGCTGGGGAGAAGAACGTTCATCAGTTCAGTTCATTTTCTGTACCCGCTTAATCCTAATATGGGTCGCAGGGAGGCTGGCGCCCATCCCAGCCAACTTCGGGCGAGGGCAGAGTACACCCTGGACAGCTCGCCAGGCCATCGCAGGGCGGAAACACGCTGACGGCTTTGCAGCCTACTCTTGTCGAAAGTCAGCAATGGTTCTTTTATATGCCTCACACCATAGACAGTGAGCGACATGGCTGGCCTTTGATAACCCAGTTAGCTCCACTGGGGGGGACAGTGACAACCTTGTGGAGAGTGGGACTCGAACCCCCAACCTTTGGATCAGCGATCCAGCGCCCTCTACCACTAGACCACCACTGCCCCGGGAGAAGAACGTCTGGACCTCATTGCTTAGGCTGTGTGTCCTGAAGCCTGCCTGCATGTAATTTCACTTCTGATAGACAGTTCAATAATAAGACATACACTTGGTAATTCCAACAGAGGGCGCTGTACACATTTCTGTCGCTGATCCATACTGTTTGGTACTGTACATTCATTCATGCATTCATTTTCTGAGCTGCTTTGTCCTAATTAAGGTCGTGGGAAGGCTGGTTCCCATCTCAGCCAACTCCGGACAAGGGCAGGGTACGCTATGGACAGCTTCTAGGCCATTGCAAGACTGTTTGGTACGCAGAAAGGAAATCTTCAGGCAGGAAATATGAAAACTATACTTGCTGTCAGCCACTCTATTCCAACTTAAATTTTGCTGGTGCTTGGAATTTAGGTTTTAAATTGTGCAGTAAGTTAAGTATAAGATAATATAAGGTAAATATGAGACAGTATAATGTAGTACAAGGTAAATATAATATGATACACCCTGGACAGCGAGTCGCAGGGCTAAGGGAAAAAATAGGGATAAGGTAACTAAGGTAAATATAAAGGTACATATAAGGTAAATAAAAGGGAAAAAGCCGAAAGGAAAAGAAGAAGATAGTATAAGATAAATTTATGGTAAATATAAGGTGGTATGATATCGTATTGGTGGCATGGTGGCGTAGTGGTTAGCACGTCCGCCTCACAGCAAGAAGGCCTGGGTTCGATTCCCAGCCTGGGTGTTTCTATGTGGAGTTTGCATGTTCTCCCCATGCTTGCGTGGGTTTCCTCTGGGTGCTCCGGTTTCCTCCCACAATCCAAAGACATGCACAGTAGGTTAATTGGCTGTTCTAAATTGCCCGTAGGTTCGCATCGTGCAGAAGGCAATGGCAAACCACTCCACTAATCCTGCCAAGAAAAACCTCCATGAAGATGATAACCAGGGTGTTATGCTTCATGGCGGGTCGCCAATGGTCGTGCTACGACTCGGGCACTAGATAGATAGATAGATGATATAGAATAAAGTAAATATATGATGTCAAGGTGCTCCAACCAATAGCACCAAATCTGGAACACCTGACATTAATTTACTGCACTTAGGTGTGATAATGGTCGATCAACAGTCCCACATTCACATGTGTTTTTTTTTTTTTTTTTTTTTTTTTTGTCTGTTTGTTGTTCAGCGTATGCATTTCCTGTCAGGCAAGAAGTATGACAGGAACATTCCATGCAATCACAAAAATGGGTAAGAGGGTCTGCTGGTTGTTGTGTACTGGGTGGACCTTCTGCTTGGAACTTGTGCATTCCTCACCCTGTGCCAGTTTGCATCTGTTGATGTCCGGTGGATATGACTTGAATACTACCTGACATGCCAGGCTTGAGGCAGAGGATGTCTGCATGTCTGACTGACATGGACCGCATGCTCGGTGGACGATTACTGACACATGGGAATTGATGAATACTGGATGTGTAACGGGGTGGGGTGGGGGGACGGGTTGACAGGACAAAACTGACAACAGGATAAGTACAGTATATTTCCTGTATACGGAACAGGTCTTCATCAGATTTGAAACAGGCGGTAATGTACATTTTCCGGGTATCAAGAGAGTCTGGAGCAGCACCAGAGGCGACTTTGCATAATCTGCATAATTAGCACATTCATATAGTAAAACGTTTACTGTTCGCATGCCTTGAGCATACATGAGATACAGTGCCTTATTTCTTCTAATGCATCATTTCACAGCCCTGCAATGGCCTGGCGAGCTGTCCAGGGTGTACTCTGCCCTCGCCCTGAGTTGGCTGGGATGGGCACCAGCCTCCCCGCGACCCTAATTAGGATGAAGCGGTTACAGAAAATGAACTGAGCATCATTTCACAGTCCATGTGCACAGTTGGTGTACACAATCACTTTGCTGGCCTTTGTGGTTATACAGTACATTTCTGTGGTCCTGACAATCCTGGCACTGGAACTGATTTATTCATCCTTTGATAGACATCTTTGAACCAGGAGTATTGAACCTGATCCTCAGCATCTGGTATGTGCATCATCCCATCCAGGCAGGAGCCATGTCTCAGAGTTTACTGGAAGAGAAGACCAGTGATTTAAAAAAAAAGGGGAAGGTGTGGCTTTGGCTTGGTTGCAATGAAACCTGCACCCATACTAGCCCTTTGAGAATGTGTGCATGTCCCTTATCTGGACATCCCTAATTTTTTTATTTGATCATGGTCTATGACTGAGATTTAAACTGACCATTACATCTCGGGTGTAGTTTCAGCACGTCACATGTTCAATAACATGACCGTTGGCTGTTTAGAAACCTTCAGGCTGAGAATGAGCACCGTTGTTCTCCATCTCTTACTGTCCATCAGTATTTCAGTCCTGTTTCTGTTTCCTGAAGTAAATTTCCAGCATATGGTCACTTTTTTGAGAAAGAAGTAGACTAACGCAAGACTAAAAGGAATAATTAGAAGAAAAAAAAATTGTCTTATCCAGAGGTGTCTATAGAATCATTACAGTGGGTACATACTGGATATGCTCAGCCCTTCAGTTCTTCTAAAACATTTGATTGTCCCACCATGTCATGGTCACGCTGGACCCAAAATGAAGAACATGACCACAGTGGGATTTTTTTGTTTGTTTGTTTGGTTTTTTTTTTGAGCAGCTTCTTATTAACAATGAAACCACCCAATTCCAGTCGAAGTAAACAAACAACAAACAACTCATTATTGTCAAAGTACATTACATACATTGAAATTTGCTTTGTGCCCTGGGCTGTCCACCTGGCGCCAGTTATTGTTCTATCCTTTGATGCTGAGCGTCAAGCAGGAAGCAACAACTTCCAAATTTTAACGTCTTATGGTATGATACGGCTGGATTCGAACTCCGACCTACCAGAGGATAAAGCGGACGCTCCGATAGCACAGGAACTGTGAGATGCAGCTGGACTCTATTGATCTGGTTTTAATATTAACGAAAAAAGATAATAAAGAAAACAAACCCTGTTCTTATTTTACTATGAAATAAATGAAAAAGAACCTCTTTCTGTTAATTTTAGTTGGAAACGTTTTCCATCAGTCATGCAGTTACAATATATTGTTATTTCTTTACTTATTGTGAATTAACGGTGCATTTCTAAACGAGCTGTCGTCCTCACAGGAAGACAGTCCTGGGTTCGATTCCTGTACTCAGGCGTTTCTGTGTGGAGTTTGCATGTCCTCCCCGTGGTTATGTGCGGTTTGGCCGGGTCCTCTGGTTTCGTTCCACAGTCCAAAAACATGAATAGTAAGTGGCTGTTTCATTTAGCTCCTAGCTCTGAGTATGAATGGTTGTGTGTGTTGGCCCTGCAGTGGTCTGGCAAGCTGTTTAGGGTACTTAGCATAGAGTTAGAAAATACAAAAAATACTGTATGGCTAACTAACATATGCTAACAACATTAAAACGTTAAAGATTATTTTTTTATTATTTAAATAAGTGTCATGGTGGCATTGTGGTTGGAATGTCCACCTCACAGCAAGTCGGTCCTCGGTTAGAGTCAATGGACTCTGCAAGAGCAATTCTTAATAATTACGAGTAATTTCTTATATTATTTAAACATAAATCAAACCAAAACATAATAATAATTTATATCTGGCTCTATATATAATAAATATTGCTGCTTCTTGTCCCTTTTTGTGTAGAAAATATAAAACAACTATAAAATAAAACAAAATATAACCCCACTTTATCGTGAAACGTGGCAAGCTGTCCAGGATGTACTCTGCCTTGGATCAGGGTCGGCTGTGATGGGCGCCACCCTCCCTCCCTGTGACCATAATTAGGATTAAGCGGTTCAGAAAATGCATGAACATTTCCGTCAGTAATACAGCACTCATTTGCATATGTATACAATGCATGGTGTTCCTTATTTGATATGTACGAGTTCTGTTTTACACAGAATTGTGCATGAATTGTATTTGTGCTTTGCTTAATTTTATTCAGAAGTTCACAAGTTTATATCTGATTTGGTGCTTTAATATCTATATTATTGTTGATATTAATTTGCCAAATGTGAATTGGGGGATTCACGGCCTATTCTCGTGAGTTCGTGCTGTCATGAGCGTGAAACAGCAGCCTTTTCAAACTCATTTTATTAATTTTCTGTAACCACTTAATCCTAATTAGGGTCGCGGGGAGGCTGGTGCCCACCCCAGCCAACTCTGGGCGAGGGCAGAGTACACCCTGGACAGCTCACCAGGCCATCGCAGGGCGGAAACACGCAGACAACTTTGCAGCTACTCCTGTCGAAAATCAGCAATGGTTCTTTTACATTAGGGGTCGGGAACCTTTTTTGACTAAGAGCGCCAAAAAAAAAAAAATTCGCTGAGAGCCACGAATACAATTAAATTGAAAAAGAAGACCAACAATTTGAGAGTATAATGAGACTCAGAATTTATTTTAAATGACATTGTCATAACGAAGTTATTTATTAATAAGAAAAGTACTTCTTACTATTAATGCGACTTCTGGTGCTGCATGGTTTTGCTGATAACTTTGTAGTCTGGTTGATACGTGCTGAGGTTCAGCTTCATGCAGGCGTTTAGGCTTCCATCTGTTAAACGTGACCGCAGGTTGGTCTTGATGTTTATCAGGTGTGAGAAGGACTGCTTGCATGCATATGAGGAGCCAAACATGGTCAATACGACAGGACTCCCACGCTGCAGTGTTTGCTATGTGACAGGACGCGCGTCCCAAGTTTTGGCAATCAGCTTGTCTGCGGGTTGAAGTTTTTCCATGTCCATCCATTTGTGTTTGCTTGCCAGCTCTGCTTGGCTTTGTGCAAATGAGCTCATCAAAAATGAGGGAAATTTACCTCTTTACTCAAAAACAACATGCGCAGTCTGTGACTGTTGTTATAATCCAATAAAATTAGAGTTTCAAGGTATCGGACCCGCCCGCATACTGGCGTACAGAAAGGATTGGCTCTCCACTACGTGCCACAGCGACATGTGGCATTTAAAATAGATGTACAGATTTAATTGCGTGAGATTTATTCATCTGCTTTTGTTTTATTTGATTGCTTTTTTGTATTTTCATTTAAATGACAGTGAAATTATGTACAGTATTCATTATTCTGTTAAGAAACGCCACCTGATTTATCTGAGAGCCAGATACAGTCATCAAAAGAGCCACGTCTGGCTTGCGAGCCATAGGTTCCCGATCCCTGTTTTACATGAACCTCACACCATAGACAGTTTGAGACATGGCCATCCTTTGAGAACCCAGTTGTCTGCACTGCGGGAACAGTGACAACCCATGGAGAGTGGGGCTTGAACCCCCAACCTTAGGATCAGTGGTCCAACACCTTTACCACCAGGTCAACACTGCCCTTTCAGTAACCACTTAATCCTAATTAGGGTCGCAGGGAGGCGGGCGCCCATCCCAGCCAACTTCGGGCGAGGGCAGTCAAAAGCCAGCAATGGTTCTTTTACAGCCTCACACCATAGACAGTGAGAGACATGGTCGGCCTTTGATAACCCATTTAGTTGCACTGGTGGGGACGGACAGTGACGACCTGTTGAGAGTGGGGGTTTGAACTAAGTGTGAGAACTTGTCGGCACAATAGCAATTGGTAGAAAGTGGAAAAGTCTGAGATTTGGTGATAAGAACCAAAAGAAGGGAAACGATTTCAAAAGAAATGAAAAAGATGGTGACATTATAAATATCATGCCGGCCGGTGTAGGGGTAACTAACACTCGCCTACTGCAGGAAATAATGGTTTCTGAAAGACATTGTGAATCCGATTCCAGTTTATTTCCGAGAGGTACCACTATATTACATCTTTATTTAATATATACCGCGAACTGAACGGGAAAGTTAATAGTTGAATAGGGAATTTAAGTGCGGTTTAAATGCATAAAGGTGGGGCCGGTGGTGTAGTGGTTAGGGTGCTGAGCTCATGATCGGAAGGTTGTGAGTTCAAATCCCAGTTAGCCCACCACTGTGCTTAGACCCCTGGGCAAGGTCTCAACCACAAGTGTGCCTCTGTCCACCCAGCAGTATAAATGGGTACCAGTAAAATATACTGGGAGGACAACCTGCGATGGACGAGCGTCCCATCCAGGAGGATTTGAACTCCTAGTTGCTTCACACTACAGAAACCGGGGATAAAGCACCGGCCTGATGAGCCACTGGGCTCAGGTGTAAAAAGCCCAACAGACTTTACCTTTACCTAAATGAATAAAAACTAAAATAAACCACATTTTGCAAGACCCGATAAGTCCGTTTCATCCTCACAGGGAAAGAATTTACTTGGCTAGTTAGTTTTTGCTTCTCTATTTTTTATATCAAGGAAAAATTCTCCTCTAATTGTCCTTTAGTTTGGCTGTACACTCACCAAAACAGTGTGAAACTCACCAAAAGACCTTGAGTGTCTGCATTAATGAAGCAACACAATCATCTCATGTTTGCATACCTCACAGTGGCCTTGAGTCATTCTTTCCCATGTCAGTACTCTTGTTTGATTTTTTTTTTTTTTTTTTAGCTGGTACACATTTGCTACACCAGCTCAGTGCACTATGCCTACATGTGAGTTTTAAATTAACTGTAGGTTGGAAAACATAAACCAATCAGCCATTATATTAACATCACCCGACTGGTCTGTATCTAGGCAGTTCCATACACACCGAGCTGTAATACACTGCGTTCTGATTGATTCCTATCAGATCCAGCAATAATACTTTTAATGGTTTGTGCTGGTCTTCTGTGGGATTAGACCAGACGGAATCACCTTCACGCCACAAGAACATCACTGAGCGTTGGGACCTATCAGACTCTTCCAGTTAATTTAGATGTCCCTTCTAGGACCAACTTTGGGATGTACTTTCCACCGCATACCAAGACACATCTCACAAAACGTGGTATTTTGGAGATGAGTAGATCCAGCTGTTTAACATCACAGTGTGAGTTTTATTAAAGTCATTCAGATCCTGACTTGCTCATTATTCCTGCTTCCAGCACATCAACTTCTACAACTGACTTTTCAACTTCATGTATAATACATCGTATTAAAACATCCCATGAATACATCTTATTAATAAACCCCACTTCTTGGCAAGCAATACCGTAATGAGATATTAACCTTTATGCTGCCAATACTTTCTAGATATGAGCAACTTCATGCTCTTGTGGACTAATCAGCCTCTACATCAGCTAATATACCACTAGCGGCTAAAAATGGGAGCAGTCATGACTCTGCACTAAACGAAAAGCTAATGGTAGCTGGCTGGCTCTTCTAGAGATGAGGTTAACTGTAGAGTAGAATTTGGAATGAAAGCATTGGATGGCAAGATTTAATTAAAAAAAAACTTTATGTAATTTTCACCAAATGCGACTTTAAATGCGGAACAGGCCTCCAGTTCTTGGGTCATCTGACATGTGTGACCGAGGGAAGGACCTTCATAATTGGTGAGCACAAGCAGAAGTGCGGCAACCGAGCAAGAATCCAAAAGTAGTAATTTGGTCAGGAGGTTGGATTTAAAAGTAAAAATGCTGTATTTCTCACAGTAAGATAAGATAAACGATCTTTAATGTCACTCGAGCATGAAGAATGAAAATCAGTTTAGCGGCTCTTTGTTTAGCTGCAATTATAAAAGAAATCTAAGAACTATATGAGCTATACATGTACTATACATATACCTACACACACACACACACACACACAGAGCACTCAAGCAATAATACATTTTTCTATTACGATTACACTATTTTGAGTATGCCTCCCTCTCTCTGTGTGTGTGTTTCTGATGAGCTACATATGCTGCTTCGGCTGTCAGTAATCCAATCTTCCTGATCCTCCTGTTTTCTGAGTCCTATTCTCTGCCCTCGTGTGATGATTCTGGCTGGAGTTCCTATCTTACTCCTGCCAATTAAGAATTATATGGACTTAAATGTGCATTCAGAGACTGCCGCAGTTATTTCGGACTTACAGTTGTAGTATAACCAACCGAACTACATTTTGGATTGTAATGAAGTTTCTCTTGTATGAGTTGTATGTTTATGGTTATGTTTATGGTTTCATGCAAATGAGGATGGATTTCCCTTCCCTTTTGAGCCCGGTTTCTCTCAAGGTTTCTTCCTCATGTTCGCTGGGGGTGTTTTTCCTTGCTACTGTCGCCGCGGGCTTGCATGTGTACGGGTTGGAGAAAGAAAAATGTTTAAATTCATTTGTTCTTTGTTCCTACCTTGACTATGTTAAGCTTCTTTGTGACAATGTCAAAGGTAAAAAGCACTGTCCAAATAAAATTGAATTGAATTCTTTTTTTGAGAGCAGTCGATCTTTCCTTGCAATCCTGCGATGCACCCCATTATTATTCAGTGTTCCCCTGAGCGTGGACTCATGGAAATTAATATTAGCCAATGAGAGAGAGGCTCTCAGCTGCTTGGAAGCTAGTTTGGGTTCCTCTGTAACCTTTTCGACTATTATACGCCTTGACCTTGGAGTGATCTTAGTTGGTTGACCACTCGTGGGGTAGGGAACAATAATCTCAAATTGTACACAATCTGTTTTACTTTGGATTGGTGGAGTATAAACTCTTTTGAGATGGCTTGGTAACGTTTTCCAGCCTGATGGCTGGCTTTGCACTAAGTGTTCCAGGGGTTGAAAACAGGATATAAGTCTACCAAATAACATTCCAATGTCAAGTGGACAGTCCACTCTGATGAAAGGCTGAGTCATTTTGTTTTTAATGTTTTCGTCAGGAGGATCAGCTGGAAATGAGAGGTTTCAGGAAACTGCAATATGAGCAATTGCCAGGAACTTGGGGATTTCATGTGTCTTAATGGGTCATTGGGACGATGATCCACTGTTAATCATTGTTGTGTTTACCATCAATACACCACAAAAAGCTCGAGGCAGAATCAGATATAGAGACAACAGGTGAATAATAAAATATAAAATGACATTTGTTCATTCTTTAATTAAGTTGTGCTGGTGCCCATCTTAGCCAACTCTGTGTGAGGATTGGATACACCCTGAACAGCTCACCAGTCCACTACAGTGTTAAAATATTAATTTCCAATGAAATACAGTAATACGTATTATGCTTTTTAATTTTTTTTGTTTTGTAAGATGTTCTTCATAAATAACAACGTCCTTGTAGATTTCATTCCAGACTACGTTAATAAATATATTCAATATTCAGCTTTGTTGAATAAACCTCATTTCAGAAGTATTTAATGACATTTAATCTTTTATATGAGTGTACTGTATAATATTTTATAATTTTTAATCCTTATATTACTTTAAGAAGACAGCATCTGTTATGGACGACATGGTGGCGTAGTGGTTAGCATGTCTGCCTCAAAGCAAGAAGGCCTGGGTTCAGTTCCCAGCCTGAGCATTGCTGTGTAGAGTTTACATGTTCTCCCCGTGCTTTAGTGGGTTTCCTCTGGGTACTCCAGTTTCCTCCCACGGTCCAAAAATATGCAGAGTAGGCTAATTGGCTGTTCCAAATCACCCCTGTGTGTGTGTGTGTTTTTAACATTAAGCTAATTGGCTATTTCCAATTGCCCCTAGATGTGAATGTTTATGTGAATGTTTTTAATTCTGGTTTCTCACAAGGGTCCATGAAAACATGGAATACAGTGTCTAATTTCCAAGTATTTGTGTGTGTGCCTGTGTGTGTGTGTGTGTGTGTGTGTGTGTGTGAGTGAGTGCGTTTGTGAGCAAGTGTGCATGCGTTTGTGTGTATGTGTGAGTGTGTGAGTGTGTGTGCATGTCACTGTGTGTGTGTATCTGTGTGTGTCTGTTTTTGCTCGGGTGTAAATGTGCATGTGCATATGCTTGCGTGTTAGTGTGTGTGTGTGTGTGAGTGCGTTTGTGAGCAAATGTGCGTGTGTGTGTGTGTATGTGTGTGTGTGTGTGTGTGTGTGTGTGTGTGTGCGCGCATGTCACTGTGTGTGTGTGTGTGTGTGTGTGTGTGTGTGTGTGTGTGTGTGTGTGTGTGCATGTCACTGTGTGTGTGTGTGTGTGTGTGTGTGTGTGTGTGTGTGTGTAAGGACATTTTAGGTTCCAAAACAGAAATTTAATGATGAGTTTATGTTCAGCTCAGGCTGATAGAATGCAGCTGAGAACATGCATGTCTGAGCAGGATGTAAACTGTCCATTGCTCACATTCATGTCCAGCTTCACACTTCATCCAGTCATCTGTAAAATGCACTGCAGTACACACAGTCAGGATGGATGTGCAAGACATGACTATAAAGCATATATAAAGGGCTTCCTTCTTCCCTGGGCTGAATAAACACACTGCAGACATCACCTAATTCAGCAAGTCATTCAGTAATCTACGCTGGTTACCCACATTTCTGAGGTTCTTTGGTTTCTGGCTGCCTGAAAACGGACCATAAAGATTCAATAAACTCGGCAACAATGTGTTTAAGCCTGCGAAGTGCATTTCAGTTTATACGGCTCCAGATAGAGTACAAAGCTGAGTACAAGTAATTCAACGCATTCGAACAAAACAACACCTTCACATCTGGCCCAGAGGTTATAAAGACCCAAAAGTAAAGTAATTTCTAATGCCTGGTCCATATCTGACACGGACTTGTGTAGTCAAACAAGTGGGAAAACAGAAAAGGGTTTTGCCTTTCCTTAGAAAATCATGATTTCAAAGCCCGGCAATGCCACACACATCAATAGCTGCGAGTTCATCAGCAAATTGTTTTTTCTCTTTAGCTGGAAGGGATGGCGTCACTATTGTCTCTGCCAACACTAACCAACTGTGGGTGTATTTGTGTTCATCTACATGGAGAACACTTTCTTTAAATGTGATATAGCATAAGCACTCACTCACCCACGTTCTCATGAACTCAAGTTCTTCATCATATTAGGGACATAGGGAGGCTGAAGCTTATTTCAGCTGACACTGAGCAAAGATGGGCTACACTCTGAACATCTTGCCAGAAGAACACAGGGCCAACACACACACACACACACACACACACACACACACACACACACACACACACACACACACAGAACCATTCTGAACCATTTTATCCCTGCTAGGGTTACTGGGAGACTTGAGCCTATGTCAGTTGACACTGAGTGAAGGGGAAGTACACACACTACTATTATTATTATTATTATTAGTGGGGCCGGTGGTGTAGTGGTTAGAGTGCTGGGCTCATGATCGGGAGGTTGTGAGTTCAAATCCCACTGAGACCCCCATCGTGCTAAGACCCCTGGGCAAGGTCTCAACCACAAGTGTGCCTCTGTTCACCCAGCAGTATAAATGGGTACCAGTAAAAATATACTGGGACGGTAACCTGCGATGGACTAGCGTCCCATCCAGGAGGAGTTGAACTCCTGGTCACTTCATGCTACGGAAACCGGGGATAAGCACCGGCCTGATGAGCCACGAGGCTCGGGTGTAAAAACCCAACAGATTTAGCTTACCTTACCTAATTAATATTATTATTATTATTATAGATAGTTAAAATTATAGATAATTTCAGTATATTAATAGTGAAAGATAATAATAATAATAATAATAATAATAATTATTATTATTATTATTTTGTTTGATCAAATTAGTTTTTACAGATAAACTCATTTGACATGCAGTGAGGGGAGTAATTTCTGTTATTATGTAGATGCAGCCCATATTCATTGTTTGACTGACAGCATTCAGTTCACCTCATATTTATCATTGTTTTTCTAAGCTGCTTAATGGACTGTGGGAGGAAACTGGAGTACCCAGATGAAACCTCTGCAAGCGTGGGGAGAACATACAAACTCCATACAGAAACACCTCGAGCCCAGGAAACGAACCCAGGCTTTCTTTCTGTAACATGCTCACCACTACGCCGCTGTGCAGCCATCACCTGATATGATCGAACTGTGAACTGCATCATGCGTATAACAATTAAGACTATTTTATGAATCCATTTGTAATCTCACCTCAACATTATTGCAGTCTGTTTATCTGTAACGACTTCATTCATTCATTATTCTTTAAATTACCCTTTTTGTCATAATTAGTGTTACTGTAATTCAATAGGTTTTTGGCTTCAGTTCATTCTTCTGTTGATATGGGAACAACGGAATAAAGCACAGGCAATGGTGGGGATCTCACATGAAAGCTCTTGACTGTAAAAACAGTTGCTATTGATTGCTGTGTGGGAGCTCTCTGTTTACTGGCACACACTGAGTAATTGATGTGTTAAATCAATTAAAGGAAAATATGTTAGTGGAGCAAGATCAGCATTCCAGGATTCTAGGAACTGGAACATCTGTATCAGCTCCCAAGCCATCACCAAATACCAGACAACACAAACTGCATCAAGGGTCAGCTCTGAGCCCCTTCTTGTTTGCTATGGTGATGGACAGGCTGACAGACGAGGTTCGATAAGAATCTCCATGGACTATGATGTTTGCAGATGACATTGTGATCTGTAGTGAGAGCAGAGAACAAGTGCAGGAAAATCTAGAGAGGTGGAGGTATGCCCTGGAAAGGAGAGGAATGAAGGTTAGCCTCAGTAAAACAGAATACATGTGTGTGAACGACAAGTACCCAAGAGGAACGGTGAGGTTTCAGGGAGCAGAGATAAAGAAGGTGGAGGATTTCAGGTACTTAGGCTCAACAGTCTAGAGCAATGGAGAGTGTGGAAAAGAGGTGAAGAAGCGTGTGCAGGCAGGTTGGAATGGTTGAAGAAAAGTATCAGGTGTGATGTGTGATAAGAGGGTATCAGGAAGAATGAAAGGAAAAGTGAACAAGACGGTGATGAGACCACCAATGTTGTATGGTTTAGAAACAGTGGCGCTGAGGAAAAGACAGGAGGCAGAGCTGGAGGCAGCAGAGATGAAAATGTTGAGGTTCTCTTTGACAGTAACGAGGATGGATAGGATCAGGAATGAGGACATCAGAGGGACAGCACATGTAAGACGTTTTGGAGACAAAGTCAGAGAGGCTAGATTGAGATGGTTTGGACATGTACAGAGAAGGGATAGTGAGTATATTGGTAGTAGGATGCTGAGGTTGGAACTACCAGGCAGAAGGCCTAGAGGAAGACCAAAGAGAAGATTTATGGATGTGGTGAAGGAGGACATGAAGGTCGTTGGAGTAAGAGTAGAAGATACAGAGGATATGGTGAGATGGAGGCGGATGGTTTGCTGTGGTGACCCCTGAAGGAAAAAGCCAGAAGAAGAAGAAGAAGAAGAAGATAAACATATTCTCACGGAACTCTCTACCAACTTGAGATTTCTTTTTGAGAGGTTTGTTCTGGCCAGGTTCTGGCCTGATATCTCACCCATGTGCTAACTGAACATCTAATTTTGATATTATTCTAAAAGTAATTCATATCTGCATGACCTTCAGCCACAAGATCATTAGTTAAGTGAAGCAGTGATATCAGGTAAATGAGGTACAGATTCTTTTTGAAACTTTTTGGAGTTCTTTTTGACTGAAGGTGTTTATATGTGTATATCTGTTTATATGAGTTTCCTCTGAGTACTCCGGTTTCCTCCCACAGGACAAAGACATGCACACGAAACTCTTTCAAATTGTTCCTCGGTGTGAGTGTGAATATGTTTGTGTTGGTTCTGTGATAGACTGTCGGGCCATTCTGGGTGTATGACACCTCCGTTCAGAGTCAGCTGAGAAAATTTAATCAAGATTTAAGTTAAATTGATGAATCATCATCATCATCATCATCATTATCATCTTCCACCACTTAATCCTGGGTCGGGTCGCCTAGGCAGCAGCCTAAGCAATGAGGTCCAGATGTCCCTCTCCTCAAACACTTCCTCCAGCTCTACCAGGATGGGATGAGACACACACCGAGGCATTCCCAGACTAGCCAAGAGACATAATCCCTCCAGCATGTTCTAGATCAACCCCGAGGTTTCTTCCCGGTTGGACAAGCCAGATCAGACCGACAGAGCCCATGACACCCAGCTCACAATGCACCCAACACCTTTCGCCCCTCCCGCAGGTGGTGTGTCTAAGGGAGGGTGGACTCGTGTACTTTTTGGGCTGGGCCTGGCTGGGCTCAGTGGGCAGAAACCTGACCACTAGGTGCTCGCCTTCAAGCCCCTCCTCAAGCTTGGCTCCAGGGTGGGACTCTGTTGACCCGCGTCCGGGCAAGGGAAACTGTGTCATTTTATGTTTCTCCATAGGTGTCTATCAAACCACACTTCGTCTGGCCCTTCAACTAGGACCTTTTTACCTTGGGTGACCCTACCAGTTCCATCATGCCCCCGACAACATAACTCCTAGTATCCTCGATTCGAGGAAAGTTAAATTAATGAATGAACAAATGAAAACCTAGGCAGTGGTGGCCTGGTGGTAAAGGTGCTGGATGACTGATCATAACGTTGGGGTTCAAGCCCCACTCTCAACGGGTTGTCACTGTCCAACCCCAGTCCAGCTAACTGGGTTATCAAAGGCCGGCCATGTCTCTCACTGTCTATAGCAGTGGCTCTTAACCTTGTTGGCAGTACCGAACCCCACCAGTTTCATATGCTTATTCACCGAACCCTTCTTTATTGAAAAATAAAATATGATTTTTTTTTTTTTTCCAAATCAAGACATAGGGATATGTTTTTACTGGGCACCAAAATGAACCGTGCATTAACATCACTGTGTTCAAAGAACAAAACCAATAAAATGCATGAACTCCCCCATCAAAATTACTTATGTTTTTATGTGAGGTGCGCATCTGTGTGTGCACACACACGTGTCTGTATGTGTGTGTAAATAAAAAATAAATACACACACATGTCAGCATCACGTTCCATAATATATGTGAATTCATGTTGTACATGTTCGTACGACCACTTTCTTTTTTGCTCAACATAGTATAGATTAAAACATTAAGAAAGAAATCACACGACGTACCATCACAACAGTCACAATTCGACTACTGAGCGCACCAAATTTCCTACAGCACAGATTGGCCATGCAATGTAGCGTGATCACCTGCAGCCAGTGATGGCCGAGCGGGACGTGTCGTCATGAATATGAGTTGGGTGTCTGTCTTGACCTCTGCCGAACCCCTGAGACTGACTCACCGAACCCCTAGGGTTCGATCAAACCCAGGTTAAGAATCATTGCTGACTTTCAACAAGAGTAGCTGAATAGCCGTCAGCATGTTTCCGTCCTGCGATGGCCGGGTGAGCTGTTCAGGGTGTACTCTGCTCTCGCCCGGAGTCAGCTGGGATGGGTGCCAGCCTCCCTGTTACTCTAATTAGCATTAAGCAGTTTAGAAAATGAATGAAATGAAAACCTCAGTGATTTTACCTGATGTACAGTATTCCACATTAATGACATTACTGTCATCTTTCATGCCTAAATTCCTCTTTCCCCATCCATGAAATTGATTACGATATTATAAGCATTCACATGGGATTAATAACTCCTCAGAGGTCAAAGGTAAAGTTTAAAGAGATTGTCCTCCTTTGGTCATCTATGTCCAACTCATACATATCTTTGCAATTTCAGGTGCATCTTAAAATGGATATTGAAGCAGTGGGTGTGTGAACCAACTGACCTCCATATACTAGTACTATTAGTGATCTTGTGTATGTGTGTGTGTGTGTGTGTGTGTGTGTGTGTGTGTGTGTGTGTGTGTGTGTGTGTGTGTGTGTGTGTGTGTGTGTGTGTGTATTCCCAATGAGGTTTCAGTACTTGCTACAAAAATAATATCTTGGGTTCCACTCCTACATAAGCCTACACACACTCATATTCTCTCTCACACTCTTGTACCCACATCCACACAAACCCTCTTCCCTAATATCCATTTCCATGCTGAAAGGCAATATTGGATTTCTGGGAATGACTCAGGCTTTTTTAGTAAGTTGAAACTCTGCCACCCCAAAGTATAATGATTTATTTTACTTTCAGCCACACATCCATAATTCTTTATACACCCGAACAAAAAATATAGTTCACCACAGGAACTTTTTTGGATTCATGAGCCTAACAGTGACGTGCTGATTGATGTAAGAATAAATAATAGGATAAAGCCCATTAAAATAAGGTGTCACCTTTCTTACTTAAATTCACTTCGATCAGTGCATTGTCAAAATGGTACCTGACGGGAGGACATTTTCAGAATTACATTTAGCTTTTTCTAATTTTTTTTATGATGATATAGTGAATGTATTGATAAATCTGACCTCACCTCTTGTCAACTGTCCAACTACTGACCAGTATCAAACCTCCTCTTTAACTCCAGATTTTAGAAAAACTGTAGCACAGCAGTTATGTTAAATATTTAGAAGTAAAATTTATAAAATGTCAGGATTCAGGCCTCATCATAACACGCACAAGACACTGATTAAGGTAGGAAATTAACTATGACTGGCCTCTGATCAGGGTCCTAAATGTAAATGGTGATTTCACCATATGTAATAATGTTAAGTTTGGTGTGCCACAAGTTTCTGTTTTAGGCCCTCTTCTTCTTTTTTTTTAAAATCAAAACATGCTCCCTTTGGGTAATATTATTAGTGACCATGGAATTAGCATCCACTGTTATGATAAATCCTGATGAAATCACCATCTTAATAATGTTCAGGAAGGTGTAAAAGACATTACACATTGGATGTTTACGAATGTGCTCTTATTCAATTTTGATCAGAATGAAGTACTTCAGCTTGGACCTCAGGTAGCCCTGAATGGAGTTTCATTTCCATCATGTGCAGCAGTAAAGCATATGTGTGTGGTTATTGACCCCAGTTTTTTTTTTTATGCTCTTGTATATAATGCTAAGATAACCTTTATTCATTTCAGGAATAAAACGTATGATTCCACTGCATGATGTAGTGAACTAATTAATACTTCTGTTACCTCAAAATGTTCTTATTTTGCCCGTTACAAAAAGGGGAAAAACTGAAAGGAAAAGAAGAAGCAGACTCTCTGGATCTTCTTATAGGTGCATAAACAAGCATAAGTCAATTCCCCAGTGAAAAATGAAGACTGTAGCAGGGATGGAGCTTTCACTTAGAAAGCCTCACAGTTATGGAACAGCCTTTCAGTTAATGTTTGGGACAGACAAAATCACAATGTTTAATGAGTAGGCTTGCACACGACACCTAACCCCAAACTGTTCTCTGGGCATCCCAATGTGTGACAGCATACTGTATTAATCCCTCAAGCTATCCAAGCACTAATAAATGAAATTGAGTTGAATTGAATTATAGTTTGAGATAAAAGGCGGCATAAAGTATGTTACCATGTTTCTAAGAATTCTCTCTTGGGTCAATTTAAATTAAAAATGTAAAAAATGTTGTCACAAACTATACAGTATTCATTGTTTATCAACCGTTCAACTAATTTCTTGATGTGTTTGTTGGCGTATTTATTTTAGCATGGTCGAGAGTCCTCTAGTTTCTTCTTTGATGGAGTGTTTGTGGTTGTGACTGACAGAGGCTGGCGTCATTCTGCCCACTCCTAAGCAGTACCGGGCTGTTTCTCGTACTGTGTGACCTCATTGAGAGTGTTTGCAAAGAGTATGTGTTAACTTGTTCAGAATTATTATCAGGAAGTCTCCTGCTAACAGCACCGGAGAAGTGTGTTCATCTGTATGCAATGGGGCCCCAGGGACTTCTCTGGAGTCATGGGTCATGCCAGTCTCCAGCCCTGCATGACCTCTCACATGAGTTTAGTTGAGACAGACGAAGGTGGTGGAGAACAGTGTGTGTGTGTGTGTGTGTGTGTGTGTGTGTGTGTGTGTGTGTGTGTGTGTGTGAAAGTATAAGGAATAAAGTGCATTTTGAAGATTAAAAATCCTATTCTGACTTTTCGCAGATGTTCAGAGGTTTAATGTTGAGTCATTCCGTTGTAAACATCCTCTTTGTTTTTCCTTTATGTGAGTTGCACGATCCAATTACAGGACAGTGTTTACAGCTCAAAAGTCACCATAATGAGTGGCATGATGACACATTACTAGTGTTGGAAACTTCAGGTTAAATCCTGACATTTACTGCCTCCTGAGGTTGCTTTTGTTTTTCCCCACCTGTTGTTCACCCGAAGTGTGAATGAGTATACAAGTCAGTGTGTCTAATTGCCTGAATTGATTGTAGCCCCCATCCATGGTGTGTTGCTTCCCAGCTCACTTCTACATTGTTCTCAAGATAAGGTTTGTATCTGCGGTGACTCTGACCAACATAAAGTTGAAAAGACAAAGAAAAAAGACCTAAAGCATGAACGCCGCACCACTTCACACAACTTAATTAAATATAACTATAAATAAACTCAAATGACAACAAATATCAGTGCAAGCAGTGTGACATTGGGCTGTAATTAGTACAGGTTCAATTCTTCCTCTTTTCCTTTCGGCTTTTCCCTTCAGGGGTTTCTACAGCAAACCATCCGCCTCCATCTCACCAGGTCGTTGGAGTAAAAGTAGAAGATACAGAGGATAGGGTGAGATGGAGGCGGATGGTTTGCTGTCTTCCTCTCGGCCTTCTGCCTGGTAGTTCCAACCTCAGCATCCTACTACCAATATACTCACTGTCCCTCCTCTGTACATGTCCAAACCATCTCAATCTAGCATCTCTGAATTTGTCTCCAAAACCTCTAACATGTGCTGACCCTCTGATGTACTCATTCCTGATCCTATCCATCCTCGTTACTCCCAAAGAGAACCTCAACATTTTCATCTCTGCTACCTCTAGCTCTGCCTCCTGTCTTTTCCCCAGGGCCACTGTTTCTAAACCATACAACATCGCTGGCCTCATCACCGTCTTGTACACTTTTCCTTTCATTCTTGCTGATACCTTCCTATCGCACATCACACCGGCTACTTTTCTCCAACCATTCCAACCTGCCTGTGTACGCTTCTTCACCTCTTTTCCACACTCTCCATTGCTCTTTGGATTGTTGAGCCTAAGCACTTAAAATCCTCCACCTTCTTTATCTCTGCTCCCTGTAACCTCACCGTTCCTCTTGGGTTCTTCTCGTTCACACACATGTATTCTGTTTTACTGAGGCTAACCTTCATTCCTCTCCTTTCCAGGGCATACCTCCACCTCTCTAGATTTTCCTGAACTTGTTCTCTGCTCTCACTACAGATCACAATGTCATCTGCAAATATCATAGTCCATGGAGATTCTTGTCTAACCTCGTCTGTCAGCCTGTCCATCACCATAGCAAACAAGAAGGGGCTCAGAGCTGACCCTTAATGCAGTCCCGCCTCCACTTTGAACTCTTCTGTTACACCGACAGCCCACCTCACCACTGTCTTACATCTCTCATACATGTCCAGCACCAGTCTAACATACTTCTCTGCCACTCCAGGCTTCCTCATGCAATACCACAGTTCCTCTTCTTTTGTACACACTTCTGCACTTTCTCCTTCCACCACCAAGTCTCCTTATCTACTGTCCTTCCAGAGGACACACCAAGTACTCTCCTACCTGTCGTCCTCATCACATTAGCTGTAGCTGTATCTGGAAGCACTTCCTGACCACCCAAAACCTGTTTCAACTCCTTTTTGAAGATAACATGACACTCTTCCTTTTTCAGCTTCCACCACTTTGTTTTCTGCTTGGCCTTTACCTTCTTCACCTTTCTTACCATCAGCATCATCCTGCACACCACTATCCTATGCTGCTTGGCAACACTCTCATCCACTACTACTTTGCAGTCACTGACTTCCTTCAAATTACTAATTTTTAATAAATTACTTAATAAAAGCTAATTGCAGGCTGAAAGCTAAGCATGGGCTAAAAGCTAATGGCGGGCTAAAAGCTAATGGTGGGCTAAAAGCTAGATGGTCACAGCTAGAGGAACAAATTCACACATGGGTGCTTGAGCAACGCACCCCAGAGAGAGGTTTGTTCACAGTGCAGTTGCGTCTCCACGTTCAGGTAGTTGTCAAAGAGATGAATAGAAATGGCTTTGTGTGAAGATTTTCTTGGTGTTACCGTTTCATGCAACGCAACCGCCTGTCTATCAGAGTGAGGACCACAACCTCACATAAACTGGCAACAGATTTCCAATCCAAAGTAGACAGTTTCCATAAGTTTGCGACTTGTACTCCAGTTTTTTCTTGTTTATTATACATTTTTTGGCCAATGCAACTTGTATGCCGGAGCGACGTATAGTCGGGAAAATATGGTACCTACACTGCCCTACATGTTTATTGTCACCGCTGGTTAAGATGTGTTAAAAACATTAAAATAAATTACATTTTTATTTCCTGACCCTGAAAATTGTGGGAAAATGTAACCTTCAACTCAAGTGAATTTCAAGGGGGAAAAATACCTGACTAAGAAATAATGATGTTTCATAAAATCCGCTGTTCCACATTCATTAGGCACCCACCCAGGAATTCCTTGGAAATAAATGAGTTGAAGTATTTCTGTCGTATCTGTAGTAGTTTACAAAGTTGTTCAGAGTATCTAGGAACATTTAATTAGTAATTCATCACTTCCTGTTTCCCTGGGGTATAAATATGACATGACACAGTGGCCATTTTTCTTATCCACTCTTCAACATAGGAAAGATAGAGGAACACACTACTGAAGTAAGGCAGATGTGTGTCAACCTTCACAAGTCATGCAATGGCTACAAGAACATAGCCACTTGGGTGGATCTGCCCATATCTGCTGTCAGAGGTATCACTAAGAAGTTTAAAACAACTGTAGCAGATAGGAACGGCCCAAGATCCTTTTTTCTGTATTCTCCCATCTTGTGAAACATGATAGGAGAAGATTAGATGTTTCATTGGCAAAAGAAGGTTGTACAAAGTATTAACACCAGGAGTGCTAATAATTGTGGCACACATTATTTGATGTAAATATTTTTAATGTAGGATTTTTTCCCCCACTCAATAAATGCACTCGAATTAAAGTTTGGCCTTTTTTTTTTTCCATTGTGGTCCGATATTTAGCGGGGGGGGGGATTTATTAGAAGTGAAAGAACACGTCTTAACTGGGGTGCCAATAATTATGGAGGACAATGGTCATGTTTATTAAAACAAATACTGTCAGAAGTGATCAGCCCTTTATTAAATGTAATTAATTCTTATCTTAGCATTTGATTATGTATCCAAATCCTTTAAACTAGTACTTATTAAAAATCTGACCTCATCTCATGTCAGATGTCCAATTATAGACCAATACAAACCTCCCTTTTATTGCCAAGATGATTGCCAAAAAATCTGTAGCATACATATCGTTGTAGAAATTACATTCACAGAATGCGTCAGTCAGGATTTAGGCTTGATTATGGGAAAGAGACAGCATTCTTTAAGATGGTTAATGGCCTGCCGTTGGCTTCTGACCAAGGCTGTGTCTCTTTGCTTGTTACTTGACCCGTGCAGCCTTTGACACTATTGATCATACAATTTCTTATGTATTAATTAAAAGACCTTGGTGATATTATTGACCCTAATGTTTAATTTAAATCTTAATATTAACTTCAAAGCAAACAATATTACCCGGATAGTCTTTTTCATCTTAGGTATATTACTATAACCAAAAATATGATATGATGTCAGTGTGTAACACGGAAAAACTTCTTCATGTTTTGGTATCTCAAGGTTAGACTATTGAAATGTGTTGCTGTCTGGCTATTCTAATAGATACATAAACATGTTCCAGATAATACAGTATGGAACAACAGCGAGTTTTGGTAAACTGTAATGTTTGGATGTTGTCACTCTGTTACTCTCACATGTTCATCCTGGGCTGATGACAAAGGAGTGGTTGATTGCCTTGTGTCGCAGGGGATTTTTTTGTTATGTGGTGATAGTCAGTCATGCTAGAGTCCCTGCTTGTACTCTCTTCTTTACATTGCACTGTTATGAGCATACCTAATAACCCCACCCCCATCCCGGTTTTTATGTTGAGATACACATATGACTTCTGGGATACCAGTGATCCTGTTCCTCCAACTCTCTGAATCCTGTGATCTGTCCTGATATGCTACTACTGGCTGGAGTTCTGATATTGGAAGCTCCTGCCTTCTGCTGAAGGTGATCCACATGGACCTAAATATTAATTCAGAAACTCTGAAGATGACTTTTCACTGCTGGTGATATCAACTCTTTTTCTGAAATGATTTAGGACTACAATTCGCATTATAGTTATAAGATTACTAACTAGACTTTATGTTAAACCATGGTGAAATTTCTGCTACATGGTTTTTATTTTTATCTGGGTCCCCTTCTGAGTCTGGTTTCTCTCAAAGTTTCATCCTTGTGTCGTCTGAGGATGTTTTTCTTTTCACCGTTGCCCCAGGCTTGGTCACTGGGTATGTGTAGGGTTTCTATAATGTTTAAATGCTTAAATTCCTGAATGAGAAATATTTAAATTCTTTACCAAATTTGTTTTACCATGTAAAGCTGTTTTGCGACAATGTCAGTTATAAAAAGCGCTATACAAGTAAAAGTGAATTGAAGTGAGAAATATATACAATAATGACTTATACTGATCTGTTGCAATTGTAATAGGGTGCTGGATTAATAATCCCAAAGTCGGGGGGTTCAAGCCCCACAATAAACGGGTTGTCACTACTGTCCCACCAGTGCAGCTGACTGGGTTATCAAATGCCGGCCATGTCTATAATGAAAGGCATGTAAATGAACCATTGCTGACTTTTGTCAAGAGTAGGCTTGCATTGCCGTCAGCATGTTCCTACCCTGTGATGGCCTTACCCCACGATGATACTCTGCCCTTGGACAGAGTTGGCTGAGTTGAGTGCCAACCTCCACATGACCTTAATTAGGATTAAGCAATTCAGAAAATGAATGATGAATGAATAACACACTGATCTGTGCCTGAGCATTTAAATGGACTTTAATTACCATCAGGAACAACGTCAAGAATTTGACAGGAGGTTGAACTCCAAAAGTAAGCAGGCTCTCTAAAACAAGAAAAAACATAATTCCCAAAAGTCCCAGCCCAAATCTGACTTTTGGATTTTCTCATTCATCTCATCATGGGAATTAAAATACCATAACACCACATTGTTTTTGTAGATACTGAAAAGCTTAAGAGCTACACTGACTACAAAATTTCAATTCAATTTCCCCTTTGGCCTAATCCTTTCATTTTAATATATCCTGAATCACTGAACTAAAGAATCATAGGCGGATACATCATATGTGTGTGTGTGTGTGTGTGTGTGTGTGTGTGTGTGTGTGTGTGTGTGTGTGTGTGTGTGTGTGTGTGAGAGAGCGAGAGAGAGAGAGAGAGAGAGAGAGAGAGAGAGAGAGATCTTGTCTGTGTCATTTCTGTTTCTCACAGGATGTGTGTGTGTGTGTGTGTGTGTGTGTGTGTGTATGGGGGGGGGGGGTTTCCATGAGTGTCCACTCACTCTTTTTCCATCGCCTGAGGACATAATATGTTACTCGACAAAGAGAAATATGTGTGATGTGGGAAACAGTTAGTTTGATGATGTTTAATCTTCTTTTTTTTCCTAATTTGTGTGTTTAAACACTATCTGAGGGTGTTATGGATAAAACGTTTATTACTGATGTACCGTATGAGTACATGAGTATTGTACCGTACATACAATGTATACATGAGCATGAGTACCGTAGCTCTGCTGCAGCTGCGTCACACTCTGTTGTACTTCTATCAGGAATCTCCGTCAACCTTTGACTGACTCTCTCTCTCTCTCTCTCTCTCTCTCTCTCTCTCTCTCTCTATTTATATATATATATAAAATATCTTTTGGTAATGACGGTGTCCAGGGCAAAAGGTGCTGGATTGCTGATCCTAGGGTTGGGGGTTTGAGTCTCACACTCCACAAGGTTGTCATTGTTCCCCCAGTGCAGTTAACTGGGTTATCAAAGGCAGGCCATGTCTCTCATTGTCTATGGTGAGAGGTTCACGTAAAAGAACC
This sequence comes from Plotosus lineatus, assembly GCA_024760905.1. Classification (NCBI taxonomy): domain Eukaryota; kingdom Metazoa; phylum Chordata; class Actinopteri; order Siluriformes; family Plotosidae; genus Plotosus; species Plotosus lineatus. The sequence goes on from CM045750.1 coordinate 12,363,841, forward strand.
ATTGCTGGCTTTCGTCAAGAGTAGCTGCATAGCCGTCAGTGTGTTTCTTCCCCTTGCTAAAGGGTTGTGTCAGGAAGGGCATCCGATGTAAAAACCTCTGTCGAATCAAAAATGCAAATCATTAATATGACTTCCCTGAAGATGGAGGCAGATGATTTGCTGTGGTGACCCCTGAAAGGGACCAGCTGAAAGGACAAGAAGAAGTAATGACGGTGTCCGTTTACCTTTGATATGCCACAGCATACATGTGAATGTTTACATGTGCATCTCGAGGAGGGAGGGAGTGAGAGACAGAGAGAGAGAGAGAGAATATGTAGTGTGTGTGTGTGTGTGTGTGTGTGTGTGTGTGTGTGTGTGTAATTACTCTGATGCTGTGTGGTATTGAGTTCTGATGTAAACCCACACAATAAAACTTCTTCCGTGCAGTAAAGAGAAAATCATTCATCATCAAAATATATATACCACATTTTATTTGTTCAAATTTATCAATCCAATAATTAAAAAATACAGAGAATTCACACCTTCATAATTGAAAAATACATTTATTCTGAGTATTTAAAATATAATGAGGATCAGGTATTTTTGTTGCACTGTTTGTGGAAGTGATTAGCAATTTTAATGGAAGGGAAAAACACTTGCAAATCCACCACAGACACACACACACACACACACACACACACACACACACACACACACACACACACACACACTTACACTTTGATGATTTGGCATCAAGAACAATTTTCCACCAGACTGTGCCACCACCTGGTTTTACCCACTTGGGTGGGCAAAGCAGACAGGAGGCTGCTGATTAAGCTTCAAGTTGAAATTTTTGAAGATACAGGAAGTCGATGACATTTTAAATTTAAGGGAATAATTTATTCCTCTCATTCAGTCTCAGTTTAACCCTTCGAACGCCAGCCCTGTAACCTCCAGACTCGCATTCCTCAGTCTTATAACTAAAAGATCTAAAAGATCCAAAGGTGTAAGCAGTGTAATCCTTTCAGAGTCAGAGGGAGGCTGGAGCCTATTTTGGCTGACATTAGGAAAAGGTGGATACACCCTTAACAATTCGCCAGTCTGTCTCACAGCCAACACACCCATAGCCACTCACACTCAGAGACACACCTAAGTTTGTAACATCTAAAATTTAGCTTAATCTGCATGTCTTGAACTGTGGGAGGGAACCGAACTATCTGTAGAGATCCCATACAAGCACAGAGAGAACATGCAAACTCCACACAGCTATGCTCAAGCCTGAGATTCGAACCCAGGACCTCTGTGCTTATAAATTTTTGCACTCAAAGTATGAAGGGTCTGGGTTCAAGTCCTGGGCTTGGTGAGTGTGTTTCTGTGTGGAGTATGCGTGTTCTTACCATGCTAGCGTGAGTTTACTCCTGGTGACTCTGGTGACCCTGGGGAACATGCTTTTCTGGAATACTGTACGAGAACTAAGTGTAATTGCACCTCCACTCCACTCGTTGGCAGTGGCACTCTTATAGTCGCGCTATGGTGTAGCGGTTTTTCACACGAGCAAACGATATGAAGTGCAGCAAATAACCCCTCAAGAAACAACATGGAAAATTTTCTAACAGGAAAAAGAGAAAGGTGGAGAGAGACGGAGATATTAAGACATAAACAAGTTGAACGAGTTTAAATAAGGATGTATTTTTTATTTCAGGCACATTGGCGCACTTTAAATGTTTTCTATTTCTAAACAATGTCAATGAAGTTTTTCTTTATTGTAAGTTAAACTATATATATTTCTTTTTTGTTTTAAATGTTAATGAAGATACGATGTTATGCAGAGGTGTACTAATAACAATTTTATTGACAAATAATACTATTTATAGTTGCTCGCGGGGTGGTGGTGGGGGTGTGTGTGAAATGGGTTTTTCTTCCTAGAGGGGGCGCCACCAAAAATAATTGAGAAGCACTGGGCTAAAGGCATGAACATTAGGCTATCAGCTGTTCCAAATTGCCCTGAGGTTCATCAGTTCATTTTCTGTAACCGCTTCATCCTAATTAGGGTCACGGGGAGGCTGGTGCCCATCCCAGCCAACTTCGGGCGAGGGCAGAGTACACCCTGGACAGCTCGCCAGGCCATCGCAGGGCGGAAACACGCCGACGGCTTTGCAGCCTACTCTTGTCGAAAGTCAGCAATGGTTCTTTTACATGCCTCACACCATAGACAGTGAGAGACATGGCCGGCCTTTGATAACCCAGTTAGCTGCACTGGGGGGGGGGGACAGTGACAACCTTGTGGAGAGTGGGACTCGAACCCCCAACCTTTGGATCAGCGATCCAGCGCCCTATACCACTAGACCACCACTGCCCCTTTAGCCCTGAGGTGTGAATGTCAAACATCATGGTCCCCTCCCCATCCCTCCACAGCAGCAGTCAGGTCATAATCCTGAAGCAGGAGTGGCAGTAGTTTGCAGCCGCACTCACACAGTTTGGTGTTGTGTCAGTGCCCTTTGGGAACAGAAAATAGTACTTCAGGCATGGCATTAATGCAGAAAAGCACACTGAGATTTAGCAGAAACATATTTTACAGACATACTCATACCAAATTCTGTGGGGCAGTGGTGGTCTAGTGGTATAGGGCGCTGGTTGGGGGTTCGAGACCCACTCTCCACATGGTTGTCACTGTCCCCCACCAGTGCAGCTGACTGGGTTATCAAAGGCGGGCCATGTCTCTCACTGTCTATGGTGAGAGACATGTAAAAGAACCATTGCTGACTTTCGTAAAGAGTAGCTGCAAAGCCGTCAGTGTGTTTCTGTCCCTTGCTAAAAAGGGTTGTGACAGGAAGGGCATCCGACGTAAAAACCTCTGCCAAATCAAACGTGCGAATCAGATGACTCGCTGTGGCGACTCCCGATTAAAAGGGGAAAAAGCTGAAAGGAAGACAGACAGACCCATACCAAATTATACCACACAATGCAACACTATATTCTATGCACATTACAAAAGCATGGCTGTAGAAGAAGATTGTGCAGTTTTTGGAAATACTCGCCTGCACACCGTACGCACGACCAGACGCACTAGACGACCAGACGACCAGAACGCCAAACATTCAACATCTTGGGTTCATACAATTAAAATACAATTAATTAATTCATCCATTTATTCACCAAACTGCTTCATCTTACTCACAGGTCACAGGGAGGCTCTCTCGGTCGAGTCTGGGCGAAGGCAGGGTACACTATATACAGCACACAGTCCATCCCAGGGCCAACACACAGAAACCATTATGCATACATTCACACTCAGGCAATTTGGAAGTCAAAATCAGTTTAAGAATCACTCCTCACCTTTTTCATGCTCCTTTATGTTTTTATTCCTAAACTTGGGCTCATATTGGGGCGGTTCTAACAGTGGTTCTGCCGATAAAAAGCAGCACTGAACCAGCAAAGTATGACGCCGGTGTGGGGGAAAAGCTTCGCACAAGAGTGGATTTGAAGGTGGTTCAGTGTAGTTTAAAATGATGCAGGTGTGGAAACACGATTGTGACTAATCAGTGAAAACAAAGTGTGAATAGGTTGTATTCAGGTTGTATTGAACACGGTTCAGAAAGGTTGTCAAAGGTGTCACCGCGGCAACTATAACGCAGCGAGAGGATAACATACGGTTTTGTGAACCTCCACGAAATTTGAAAACATTTTGAAAACGTCACAGTTTGTCATGGACGTTGCTACTTGATGACAAACCACATCGTGGTCCGAACAAGACGTCACTGTGGTTTAATGTGGTTTAGTACCGCAGTCAGAACCTTTTCCTGTGTGAGACCATCTTTACTTACTATATCTGAAACCTTCTATAATGAGTGCAGTTGGGCAGTGATGGGCTGGTGTGGGGCAGTGGTGGTCTAGTGGTATAGGGTGCTGGATCGCTGATCCAAAGGTTGGGGGTTCGAGTCCCACTCGCCACAAGGTTGTCACTGTGGTACCCAATGCAGCTAACTGGGTTATCAAAGGCGGGCCATGTCTGTCACTGTCTATGGTGAGAGGTTCATGTAAAAGAACCATTGCTGACTTTCGTAAAGAGAAGCAGCAAAGCTGTCAACGTGTTTCTGTCCCTTGCTAAAGGGTTGTGTCAGGAAGGGCATCCGACATAAAAACCTATACCAAACCAAACATGCGAATCATAGAGTCGCTGTGGCGACCCCTGAATAAAGGGAAAAAGCCAAAAGGAAATCTCTCATCTCTCTATAATGATTACTGGCCTGGTGTGGGGCACTGAGTTCATTTCTGCCTGAAATCTGTATGGTATCAAAAAAATCAAACACACTTTGTTTCTTTCGCTTTCTCTCTCCCTCCCTCATTTTCTACTCTCTCTCTCTCTCTCTCTCTGTCTCTCTCTCTCTCTCTCACACACACACACACACACTCACACACACCAGACCCACCTCACACAGAGTGTTTGTTGTGTAATGTTAGTGTGTAGTGCTGAGTTTGCGGTTGGCTTGTATAACTTGGTGTTTGTGGTACAAGCATCATTAGCTCCACAAATGCCTGTGTGTGTGTGTGTGTGTATGTTTGTGTGTGTGTGTGTGTGTGTGTGTGTGTGTGTGTGTATGTGTGTCTGAGCAGCTAAAGATTAACCTGAATGTAAACGACTGGTCTGTAGAACCTCATAATGGATGTTTGTCGTTTGTCTGCATGAGTGTGGGTGTGGATTATAGAATACGGCAAATAGGAAAACATCATGACTTTACCCTTGAGAAAGTTTATCTATGGTCTGTTCATTGAGCTAAGAAGCTCTACTTCATCAGCTGTGTGTGTGTGTGTGTGTGTGTGTGTGTGTGTGCGTGAGATAAGTGGGTTGGTGTTTGAGTGAGTGTGTGTTAAAAACGGTTCTGGCTGTAATACAGTCCCTCTCTGTGTTGGTTGGTTATTTTTAGGGAGTCAGAATCAGGGGTGGTGTCGGGCTCTAATCCTCATGTATATATTTGTGTACCAGTCGGGGGAAGGACAGCTTCTCTGGGTGGCCAATGTAAACAGTGTACTCATTTGGTCAGGACAAGCATTCTCATGTTTGCTGTTTCCCTCTGCAGCCATTAGGTTTTCTTTCAGCTCCAGAGTATCACTTCTCATTCCCAGAGTTTTTTTTTTTTTTTTTTTTGTCTCTGTGATTAAAATCTCTGTTTTGGAATCCAACTTAAAGAGCCAGAAGGATGGAAACGGCGACGGTATGTTTTTGTTATTTTGGTGAGGCTCTGAGGATGAGCACGGAGCTGGAGTCAGGAAGTCCAGAAGGTTCCAGACCTGTCCTGATCTATTTTAGTGGAAAATAAAAGGGTGACAATTTTTATAGTACCGGTATGTGTAGGCCGCAAAGCCGTCAGCGAGTTGCTGTCCCTTGCTAAAGGGTTATGTCATGAAGGCCATCCGACGTAAAAACTTACGCCAAATCCAGCTGTGGCGACCCCTGAGAAGAAGGGAACAGACATTTTTTCATTTTCCAAGTTGCCTAATCCTAATTAGGGTCTCGGAGCCCATCTCAGTCGACTCTGGGCAAAGGCGGGGTACACCCTGAACATGGCAGGAACGCACACACACACACACACACACACACACATACACACACATACACACATGTAGTTTGTTGCAATTCTTTAACAGCGCATCCTTGTCCAGGCTTGTTTACCACTGAAAACTGTTTACCAGGCAAACAGGAAGTAATTAATTACTAATTAAATATTCATAGATACTCTGATCAGCTTTGCACACCACTGTAAGAATGGCAGAAATACCTCTCAATTAAATTTATTTCCTAGGAATTGTTAGGGGTGCCAATAATTGTGGAACAGGTTATTTAATGAAAAATAATTACAGTATTTCTTTGTCAGGAATTTTTTTTTTCTCTTGAAATTCACTTCAGTTGACGGTTACATTTTCCCACAATTTTCACAGTGAGAGTAGCTTCTGCGATGAAAGTTGAAATTACAGTGGTACCTCACTTTACAAAATTAATCTGTTCCAGTGCCTTTTTCGTAACCTGCATTTTTCGTAAGTTGAACCGCATTTTACATGTAAAACGTGTGATTTGTTCCAAGGCTCCCAATACTACCCCCTAAACCCTTTAAAAATTATAAAAGCATCCCTTTTAAGACCTCCTTCTGCTTCAATATCGTACCGATGGTAGACGGGTTTGGCCGTATTAAGTTGCGATATCACTCGAGCCCGTTTCTTCTCACTCGTACCGGAAATCACACGTGTGTGTGTGTGTGTGTGTGTGTGTGTGTGTGTGTGTGTGTGTGTGTGTTTGTGTTGATCATGTCTTCTTTGCAGAGTTATAATCTTACAAATGTTTATGGAAGGTTAAAAGTCTGAGTCAAGCATGAAACAACAGTAACTCTGTCCTTTACATGAAAAGCATCATGGTAGATCCAGCTCCATAATAGCCAATGGGAGGGAGCTGCGTCATCCCTCCTCGCCAGTGGGAGGCCAGCAAGGTGGGATGTTGGGAGATAGCCAATAAGAGGGAGCTGCGTCATCCCTCCTAGCCAATGGGAATAAACTTATAAAATAAACTTATACTTGTATGTATTATTGAACCTAAAGAATCTCCCTTGATTGTTTATTAATGTTGTTGTTGTTGGTGTTTTTTTTTTAATTGTAAACAGCTGAATTTACATTTTGCCTTTTCAGATGTTTTTTTTTTTTAGGATTAATGTACTTTGCACCTCTAGGCCACTGCATAGCTGATTATTTGAAGGTTCTGTAAAATAATGTTGTGCATCTGTTTCCTCTCTTGCTATCGTACCCATCCAGTGTCTCCTCCCTCAATACGCAGTAAATATCATTAACAGTTTAACATGGACTCAAACCCCATCAGCACCAGACTGTCTCCATGTCCTATATTCCCAGGAGAAATGTTACGCTTTCACTTTTGAGGGTTCACGTGTGTAAATAATCTTTCTTCCTCAGCACGTCGCTTGCAGGAGCCCAAGTTGACGGTGCAGGGGATAAGTGCATGCAGGGCTTTCTTAGTTACATTCCTGCATCTGGTTATCGAGCAGTGTGTCCCACCAACTGACACTGGCTGTATTAGGTTTCTTCCCTTTTTCTCTCATCACCTCTGATCAGGCATGTCATCACCATTCCCTACCAACACAACTCTCCAATCTCAACAGGGAATGGGTGGAGGACGGATCACAAGTGGTGCATGAAGTTTCCGGGATTATACGTATTTTAAAAATTACATTTACGTCAAATTACAATCTTTTTGGAAGTGTTTATGATCCACATACAGAAATCATTTTCACTGAAAAAATTTACTGAAGCTGGAGGCTGAAAAAGCCGGCAACACCGGGCTTGTAGCCCAAGGTGTGGGAAGCGTGTGGAGGGTGAGAGGGGGGGGGGGGGTATCCCTCTCCTGCAAGGGGGGATGTAGGGGGTCACCCCAAGAAAATATTTGAAAATGTAATGCTTTGAAGCGCTTTCTGAGCCCCATTATGCTTTCTGAACTGGAATTATGCCAATTTATGATCCCGCCCATTCTGAACTTCTTATAATTATCAGATGCAGTGATAATGTTGCAAGAATCCAGTTTGTTTATTCTTAAAGAATCATCGTATAACTGTCCAGCCATGCCAAATCGCCATTCGCATTTTTGCAGGAGATACTGTATATATATTCTACTGCAACATCACAAGGAGGATCGAACGTTAAAGTGAACCAGGCAAAGTTTGTGTCAGTGCTTGGTGGCGGACGGCTTTTTGGTGTGTTTTATCATCATCTGCGTGCTTAACTCGCACCTTCGTTCCATTCTGTCCAGATCTAATGTCTTGCTGAAATAATAAACAAAATGCACCTCCTGGCTTGAGTGATCACTTTTAACACCCTGTGCTGACAGGCTTTCCAAAATTCAACCAGTCATCTTACCAACGATTTTTATACCACTGTCTTCTTCTTTTCTTCTTTTCCTTTCGGCTTTTTCCCCTTTTCAGGGGTCGCAAATCATCTGATTCGCAGGTTTGATTTGGCATCGGTTTTTATGTCGGATACCCTTCCTGAGACAACCCCCCCTTAGCAAGAGGCAGAAACACGCTGACGGCTTTGCAGCTCCTTTTGTTGAAAGTCAGCGATGGCTCTTTTACATGAGCCTCACACCGTGGACAGTGAGAGACATGGCCGGCCTTGGGAGGGGGGATGGGGGGACAGTGTGTGTGTGTGTGTGTGTGTGTGTGTGTGAGAGAGAGAGAGAGAGAGAGAGAGAGAGAGAGAGAGAGAGAGAGAGAGAGCATGTGAATAAGAGCGAGAGAGAGAGAGAGAGAGAGAGAGAGAGAGAGAGAGAGAGAGAGAGAAATATGGGGCAATAGAGCGAGAAACAGAAAAAGAAGGAGATGGGGAATAGAGAAAGAGAGGGGTACGGAGAGAAATAGAAAAAGAGATGCTCAATTGGAGAAAGAAAGAGACATAGGGATAAAAAGAGAGGGAGAGAGAAACTGAGGATCATGCAGTGTTCAGGTTGAGGCGACACCAGACTCACTGCTCAAAACTTCATCTCTGTCTTTCTCTCTATCTTTCTCTATCTTTCTCTCTCTCCCTCCCCACCACCTCTCTCCTAAACTCCCCTCTCTCTCTCTCCCCCGCTCCCCCTCACTTTTCTCTCTCTCCCTCACCACCACCTCTCTATCTCTCCCCCCCTCTCAGTATCTCTCTCTCTCTCTCTCTCTCCCCCCTCTGTCTCTCCCCCAACCCCTCTACCACCCGCTCTCATTTTCTGTCTCTCTCTCTACCCCCTTGGTTACCTCTCTCTCTTCTCCCGCTCTCCCATCTCTCTCTCTCTCTCTCTCTCTATATATATATATATATCCTCTCCCCATTCTTCCCCCTCTCCCCCATTCTTACTCTCTCTCCCTCCCCACCACCTCTGTCTCGCCTCTCTGTCTCTATCTCTCGCCCCTCTCCCCCCATTCCCCCTCTTTCTCTCTGTCTACCCTCTCTACTCCCCTTTCTCCCCATCTATCCTCTCGCTCTAAGCCCGCTCTCATTTTGTCCCCCCTTCCCTCTCTATATCCCCCTGCCTCTCTCTCTCCCTCTCTCCCATATCTATATATATCCATCCTCTCCCCATTCTACCCCTCTTTCTCTCTCTTGCCTCCCCCCACTCTCTCTCTCTCCCTCCCTACCACCTCTGTCTCCCGCCTCTCTGTCGCTCTCTCCCCTCTCCCCACTCCCCCTCTTTCTCTCTGTCTACCCCCTCTCTCCATCTCTTGCTCTAAGCCCGCCCTCATTTTCTGTCTCTCTCTCTCTCTCTCTCTCTCTCCCCTTCCCTCTATATCCCCCTCTCTCTCCCATATCTATATCTATATATATCCCTCCTCTCCCCATTCTTCCCCCTCTCTCTCTCTCTCTCTCCCCCCCCTCCAGTAAGTACTGTATGACGCACGGAGCGCACGAGTGAACCGACACTCTCGAGCCGGGGAAAGATGTGCCAGGACTCTCCTTGCGCACGGTGACGTAACATCCAGAATCGGCTTGAGTGACGACGACTGTTGCGGCAGAACCGCGGGTCCGGGTCCGAGTCCGAGCCGGAGCGAGACGGCGCCCCGTGTGATAATGCGGCATTTTCCACAATGACGACGAAGCGGAAACCAGCAAAGCTGCAGCTGCGGCGCTCCATCAGTGAGCAGCTGCGGGACTCCACGTCCAAGGCCTGGGATTTACTCTGGAAAAACGTCCGAGACCGACGGCTCGCAGGTCGGTACAGCCGCACCGCACACACACGCGCTTTACACACGCGGCTCTTTCAGGGTTCCCGGCCGACGCCGACACCGCGCGCGACCTCCGTCCAGGATGATGTCAGAGCGCCGCGAGCGCCCCGTCTGTGCTGCCCTCGGAAGGTCACGTTGACGGGAATGTTTCGGACATGCACACGTATCTGTCACGTCACTTACGTGCACGATCGCACCATACTCCACCCACTTTCCGTTCCTCCTCAATTTACAAACTGCTCCATGAATTCAGGGCTGAGTGTCAATCATTCTGATCCACGATCACGTGATGGTTATACGTCTTTCTCCTGTACTGCTGAACTCATGAACTCATAAAGAGGTCACTGATCCTAAGGTTTTGGGGTTCAAGCCCCACTCTCCACGGGTTGTCACTGTCCCCCCAGTGCACTAACTGGGTTATCATAGGCCGGCCATGTCTCTCACTGTCCATGGTGAGACGCTTTAAAAGAACCATTGCTGACTTTCGACAAGAGTAGCTGCGATGGCCTGGCGAGCTGTCCAGAGAGTACTCTGCCCTCGCCCGGAGTCGGCTGGGATGGGCGCCAGCCTCCCCGTGACTCTAATTAAGATTAAGCGGTTGCAGAAAATGGACAGATGATAAAGAGGACAGAGGATCCTGGGAGACGAGCTCTAGTTCTCATATACACACCTCTGTGTGTGTTTCCAGTGAATTCTCTTCATCTCTGCTCCGTCCTTCCTGTGAGTCTGGATCTCAAACTGCACCCTACGATACTGAGCATGCAGCTGAGAATCCAAGTCTCCAAGTGGTCAACACTCAGAGCAGTTTCTCACACGCTGGGGAGACATGAAAGCAGCCATGCATAGCCCTGGTGTACTGTTCGGACATCGATACCAAGTACAGAACATCCTTTTCAAATATATCATCCAGAATTTTAAACAAGGAACGGGACCGGTGCTGGAGTGGTTAGGGTGCTGTGGTCATGATCGGGAGGTTGTGTGTTCAAATCCCAGTTAGAGACCCCTGGGCAAGGTCTCAACCACATGTGTGCCTCTGTTCATCCAGCGGTATAAATGGGTACCAGTAAAAATATACTGGGAAGGTGACCTGCGATGGACTAGCGTCCCATCCTGGAGGAGTTGAACCCCTAGTCGCTTCACGCTATGGAAACCGGGGATGGGCGCCAGTCCGATGAGCCACTATGGCTCGGGTGTAAAAATCCCAACGGACTTTACCTTTTTTACCCCGGAGAAGGTGTGTGGTTGTAGCTTTGGATGTGCACCGACAGTTAAATAATTTAATATTATTTTCTGAAGCGCTTTACCATTAGATCACGGGAGGGGGGGGCTATCTCGGCCGACTCCACGTGAAGGCTGGATGCGCAATGAATCGCTCGTCACTCCACGGCGGCGTCAACACCACCAAAAATGTGGCAATACCTAATCAGTGTAATTAAGGTGAATGTCTTTTGACCGTGGGAGGAAACCGGTGCAAGCGCGAACAAATTCACAAGTTTATTCAGAAAAATTGTTTATGAGATTCAAGCAACGACAGTGACAACCTTGTGGAGAGTGGGACTCGAACCCCCAACCTTTGGATCAGTGATCCAGCACCCTATACCACTAGACCACCCCTAAAGTGACATCATTGAAATGTTAGTTGTTATTTACAAATTTCTTTAAGTTCATTCGGACACACTTCAGAACCGAGTTGTGGCACGTGAGAGACTCATCCGAATAATGCACTTCAGAAATAATTTGCATAGCAACGTTCATTATGCATTAATTTTTCTGAGCTACTTAATCCTAATTATGGTCACGGGGAGCCTGGCGCCTGTCTCATCCATCCCTGGATGACTGTGGTGTATACCCTGGACAGCTCGCCATTGCAGGGCGCACACATAAATCATTCATACTTATACTCACATCTCGGGGCGATTTGGAGCAGCTAGTAGCTCACTGTGCATGTTCATGGAATGTGGCGGGGTACACCCTGAAGAACTCGCCAGACGAATACAGTGCAAAACACACACACACACACACACACACAAAACCATTCACAGTCACACTCAGGGTCAATCAATTTGGAAAAGTCAGTTCGTGTAATGAGCATGTATTTGGACTGTAGAGTGCTGGGAGGAAATGCATGCAAGCATGCGGAGAACATGTAAACCCCCCCCCCCCCCCCCCCACACACACACACCGAATCCAGGACTCGAGTGCAGGACCTTCTTGTTGTGAAGTGAACGTGCTGATCACAGCAACGTCATGCTGGCCTAACACTCATTCTTCTTATTATTATTCATCATCATCTGTAACCGATTAATTCTAATTAGGGTCGCGGGGAGGCTGGCACCCATCTCAGGCAGAGTGCAACCTGGACAACTTGCCAGACCATCGCAGGGCAAAAACACACTGACGGCTTTGCAGCTACTCTTGTCGAAAGTCAGCAATGGTTCTTTTACATGAATCTCTCATTACCAACAGTGAGAGACATGGCCGGCCTTTGATAACCCAGTTATCTGCACAGGGGTGGGGTGGGGGAGCAGTGACAACCTTGTGGAGAGTGGGATTCGAACCCCCAACCTTAGGATCAGTGATCCGGCACGCTATCCCTCCAGGCCACCACTGCCCCTGCAAATTATTATTATTATTATTATTATTATTATTATTATTATTGTGTGTTGTTGTGAAAGAGCTTTTCTAATAGTGCATTACAGTTGAATACTGGTTGCAGGAAGGCCTTGGGTTTGAGTCCCAGGCTTGGGTGTTTCTGTGTGGAGTCTGCATGTTGTCCCCATGTTTGTGTGATTTTTCCTCCAGTTACGTGAGCTGTTCAGGGTGTACCCGTCCATCACTCAATGTTGGCTGGGATAGGCTCCAGGCTCTCTGGGACTGTAATAGTAGGATTAAGTGATTTGGCAACTGAGTGAATGAGTGAGGTTTTATAATTCATTATATGATACGTCCACAGCAGATTTCTCTGTTTGCTGTAGTGAGAAAACATTGTGTGCACATTTTTAAAATTTTAACAGCTGAATAATAATGACTCGGCATATTCATGCACAGGATTTCAAAAAAAAAAATTCAAAAACTTTTTTTGAAAGGATGTATTGCATCTGCTGGTTCACGACAGTGAAATGTTTTTCTCAGATATTTTACTCTCTTTTCAATATTTAGTTTTATTTAACTGATTTAGTAAATACTATACTTTGAAAGTGAACGTTTGAGTGAAAACCTGCTGAAAGGTCTCAGTCAGAGAACACGTTTCCAAAAAAAGGTTTTAGTGTAAAATAACTTGCAATTTACATTTATTTGTGTTTTATAGTTCTCAATAGATAATCCGATTCAGTTTTATTTGTACATAGATGCTCCCCAACTTACGTTTTTAATTGGTTCCGGATGGCCGAACGTAAGTTGAAAGTGAACGTAAGTTGTTACAGTGACGTATGACGTGTGACGTATCACGCTCGTACTGTACTATACATCCATAAATACCATTACCGTATCTTATAAAACAACCCTAAATCAATTACTATAAACATAACATTGTAAAATAATATCAAATATATCAAATAATATCAACATTAATTTTAAATAAGTCACTTATTTATACCAAGTCACTTTACATGAAGCTTAAAACAGCCAATCAATGCTTACAATATGTGAGGCGCTCAATACCGAAATTAGTGTACTTGCGAAAGTAGTGTACTTGCTGTGGGTTATATGGACTTCCGGTCTTTCAAGTGCGCAAGGGTGTTGTTGAACTAGTTTAGAACACAGCCTGCACTGATGTGAATCACCAACCATATTTGCTTAGGGTTACAAAAGTCCGCAAAACAGTGTAAACACAAAGACGACGTCTAACACGTTATATAACTGATATATATATATATATATATATATATATCAGTTAACTCCACACAGAAACACCCAGGCCAGGAATCGAATCCAGGCCTTCTTGCTTTGAGGTAGACATGCTAACCACTACGCCACGGTGCCAATCAGGATTAATAGGCAGAAATGTTACACGTACTGAAGCAACAGAATGTAGGTTCTTATACACATGATCTCTCATCAAGTGGCCTGGTAGTAAAGGTGCCGGATCACTGATCCTAAGGTTGGGGGTTCAAGCCCCACTCTCCACGGGTTGTTAATCCCCCCCAAGTGCAGCAAGCAAACTGGGTTATCAAAGGCCGGCCATGTCTCTCACTGTCTATGGTGAGAAGTTCATCTAAAGGAACCATTGCTCACTTTCGACAAAAGAGTAGCTGCAAAGCCGTCAGCGTGTTTCTGCCCTGCGATGGCCTGGCGAGCTATCCAGGGTGTCCTCTGCCCTCGCCCGGAGTCGACTGGAATGTGCGCCAGCCTCCCCATGACCCTAATGAGGATTAAGCGGTTACAGAAAATGAAACGAAGTTCAAGCTTACACTTTTTTTTTTTTTTAATCATAAAATAGCTTTTTAAGTTACTATCACTCAAAGCTGTTCCTCTTATAACTGTGAAGGTCACCTCCAAATCGGAAAGGCTGGAGAACTTCTCTATTCACCAGTGAACATCCTGTGTGTATATTATCTGTCATTATCAGCTCATTCTGGATAAATAATAAGGATTTCCTGGTGAAACTATCCCAGCTCACAGGCTTAGTATCTCCTACGTTTTATTTTGGTTCTGTATCTGTTTATAAAGATAGAACAATAACAATAACAAGATGATCATCAGTGAAGCTAACTGGCTTATCAAAGGCCAGCCATGTCTCTTACTGTCTGGTGGAAATTTAAGCCAGCTCCCTTCCCACTCAACAGGATCTGATGTGGCACAATTTATGGTAATTTGTCGATCAAGTCGAGCACATGAAGAGATTATTTATACCTTGTGGATGGTGCAGTGGGTTCCAGAGCGTTTGATCCTGAGCTTGTTTTATGTTTTCTCAGCATCTGCATCCTAAACATGACCTGCTAACTTTCCTCCTGGTTGTGAAGAAGTGTGTGTGTGTGTGTGTGTGTGTGTGTGTGTGTGTATGTGTGTGTGTGTGTGTGTGTGTGTGTGTGTGTGTGTGTGTGTGTGTGTGTGTGTGGTGCTGTAGTGTTACCCAGTGTTCCATGGTGTGTACAGAGACCCTGACCTGGATGATAGCTACTCATTAGGTTTATTTTCCATACAGGCCACAGTAATGCAAATATTATCTTACGTTACTGACTGAATCTTTACAGAATACATGTGTGTGTGAACAACAAGGACCCAAGAGGAACGGTGATGTTACAGGCAGCAGAGATAAAGAAGGTGGAGGATTTTAAGTACTTAGGCTCAACAATCCAGAGCAATGGAGAGTGTGGAAAAGAGGTGAAGAAGCGTGTGCAGGCTGGTTGGAATGGTTGGAGAAAAGTGTCCGGTGTGATGTGTGATAGGAGAGTATCGGCAAGAATGAAAGGAAAAGTGTACAAGACGGTGATGAGGCCAGCGAGTTTGTATGGTTTAGAAACAGTGGCGCTGAGGAAAAGACAGGAGGCAGAGCTGGAGGTAGCAGAGATGAAAATGTTGAGGTTCTCTTTGGGAGTAACGAGAATGGATAGGATCAGGAATGAGTTCATCAGAGGGACAGCACATGTTAGATGTTTTGGAGACAAAGTCAGAGAGGCTAGATTGAGATGGTTTGGACATGTACAGAGGAGGGATAGTGAGTATATTGGTAGTAGGATGCTGAGGTTGGAACTACCAGGCAGAAGGCCCAGAGGAAGACCAAAGAAGAGATTAATGGATGTGGTGAAGGAGGACATGAAGGCAGTTGGAGTAAGAGAAGAAGGTGCAGAGGATAGGGTGAGATGGAGACAGATGATTCGCTGTGGCGACCCCTGAAGGGAACAGCCGAAAGGAAAAGACGAAGAAGGAGTTGCTGACTGAATCTGTTACTTTTCTATGAGAGTTTAAATTGGAACGTTTCTGGTTTCATCCATACCAGAGAGACTGCTGACTGAATAAATTCTACCCAAAAATATAATATAAAAGATGAGTGATACATGCATGTTCATAATATTTGTTAGGTACATTCGTTCATTCATTTAATAAGCAGTGGAATCCGAGTGGAATCCGAGGAAGGGTGGGGGCTATCACAATACTTCATGACATTGGTGAAGACATGGTACACCCTGAACAGCTCAAGGGCCAACATATGACCATTCAGACTCATATCCACAAATAAGAGCAATTTGGAGCGGCTAGTTAGCTCAATGTACGTGTCTTTGGGCCGTGGGACGAAACTGGTGTACAGTACCCAGCTGAAATGTAGAACGCGGGACCTTCTTGCTTTGAGGCGCTTGTGTTAAATGCTAGAACATGGCGCAGAACAACATATTTTATAAAGATTTTTGATGATCATGCTCGTGATAAGGACTTCAGTTGCTCTCCATAATATGACTCCGTTCATCAGCTATCATCTTCTTTTCCTTTCGGCTGCTCCCTTCAGGGGTCGCCACAGCGAATCATCTGCCCCATCTTCATGGAAGTCATATTAGTGATTCACATGTTTGATTTGGCATCAGCTTTTAAGTCGGCTGCCCTTCCTGACACAACCCTGAGCAAGGGCAGAAACACGCTGACGGCGATGCAGCTACTCTTGTCGAAAGTCAGCAATGGTTCTTTTACATGAACCTCTCACCATAGACAGTGAGAAACATGGCCGGCCTTTGATAACCCAGTTAACTTCACTAGGAGGGGGGACGGGGAGGACGGATGGACAGTGACCACCTTGTGGAAAGTGGGACTTGAACCCCCAACCTTAGGATCAGTGATCCGGCACCTTATCCCACCAGGCCACCACTGCCCCATTCATCAGCTATCATCTGGTATTATATACTGTAGCATGGCTTCACCACACAGTAATGTTCAACACTGTTTTCCTGCATTGTTTTTCTTATGGTCGTCAACGCAACAGATCTCATAGCCTCTGTGTATATTTTAATCTGGATTGGTTCCAGTTTGCTTCTAATGTAATGCAGGTGGAATTTGGGGACCGCATTCTCAGCTCGGTCGGTATGATTACGGTACAGTGGTACCTCACCTTACGAAATTAATCTGTTCCAGAGCCTTTTTCGTAACCCGGATTTTTCGTAAATAGAACCGCATTTTACATCTAAAACGCGTGATTCGTGCCAAGGCCCACAATGCTACCCTTTAAAAAGTATAAAAGCATACCTTTTAAAGTACTTACTTCGTGTTGACCATGTCTTCTTAGCAGAGTTATAATCTTACAAATGTTTATGCAAGGTTAAAAGTCGGGGCCAAAAAAATAAAGTTGCAATGAGCACACTCGAGAAACTCCATGAAACTGCTCAAGGGAGCTGCGTCATCCCTCCTAGCCAATGTGAGGCCAGCGGGGCGGAATGCTGGGAGATAGCCAATGGGAGGGAGCTGCGTCATCCCTCCTCGCCAATGTGAGGCCAGCGGGGCAGGATGTTGGGAGATAGCCAATGGGAGGGAGCTGCGTCATCCCTCCTAGCCAATGGGAGGCCAGCGGGGTGGGATGTTGGGAGATAGTCAATGGAGAGCAACTCGTGAATTGTTTGAATGGCTCGTTTTAATGTTTGAATGGCGCGTTTGGCACGTTTCGTAAGGAGAACTTGTTTCGTATGCAGAGACAAAAAATTTCGGAAAATGTTTTTCGTAACCTGGATTTTTCGTTTGCCGGGACTATCGTAAGGTGAGGTACCACTGTATTTGTAATGTGTCCTACCGTAGGTGGGGTTGGATTTATCGGACTCCCAGCTGCCCAACACATGTGTAGTTAAGAGGAAGCTGTATAAAATTTACTTGGTTGTTTATTTGAGAGGAATTCTGCGATTTCGCTTCAGTTTAAAAAAGAGAACAGAAACGATCAAAAGCAGCCACACTGGATTCCAATCTTAAAGGGACATCCACTAGGGGTCAGTGACCTCAAAGCAATGATCTCTTGCATTCAGTTTTTTTTGGTGTTGTTTTTATCCAGTTCCATGAGCATGTGAAATATTATTGAACAAACACAGAACTCTACTATGGTGCAGCATTTCAGAGCCCATTTCAGGCTCTGATTAGTGGTCAGTTAGGTTGCATATGTATATTACACATGCCTTTCCATCATGCTCCACCTGTAATTAAGAAAAATATATATTGTGTTTGAGTTCAGGCATAAAGTGAGGAACGTGAGAGAGCTCCTTTCAGTTGGGGCGAATGAAGGGAGCACAGACATCAATATCAACCTGGCTATAAAGCATACACAGCAGGATGTGTGTGTGTGTGTGTGTGTGTGTGTGTGTTTGTGTGTGTGTGTGTGTGTGTGTGTGTGTGTGTGTGTGTGTGTGAGAGCTAAAGTGAATAGTTCGTAAGTTAATGCAATGCAAGAACACACACACCAAGGCAAAGGGCATTAAAGGGTGTAGTGTGGTCGTTTTGCTGTGCTGTACTTATTGTACATGGTGGTGTGGGTTTGGATTTGGTTTTGTGCGCACACATAAATGTATTTATTCATTTGCTGAACTGCTTAGTTTTACTAGGGTTGCAGGAAGGCTGTAGTCTGTCTCAGCCGATTCTAAACAAAGGCATGGTACCATACTAAACAGCTTGCCAGTCCATCACAGGGTAACATACAGACACAACCATTCACACTCAAGCCTCGGGGCAATTTGGAACAGATGATCAGAATCAGATGATTCGCTGTGGCGACCCCTGAAAAAGGGAAAAAGCCGTAAGGAAAAGAAGTCGTCGTCGATGGTAATAATACATACTACCAAATAAAAAAACAAAATCTTTCTATTATAACTGTAGTTGACGATCATTTGTTGGTAGTTGACACCAGTTGACAGTGATTAGCACAGGTGGGCCAGACTGATGTTTTCAGGGCGTGTCTGAGGACACCAGTGGTAGCATCAGATTTATTGACAGTTTTTTCAAAAAAATAAAAACAAATTATTCTAATTTTTAGATGACATTTTTTTGTTTAGGTTTGTAATCAATTTAGTTATTCATATCATTTTCGTGTTTTGAGTGGCACTCTGGTTAGCACATTTGTCTTACAGCGAGAAGGTCCTGGGTTTGAATCCCTGATGTTTCTTTGTGCTGTTTATGTGCGGGGTTTGAATGTTCTCTCTGTGCTTGCAAAGAAATCAATTATTATAAACACAACATTGTAAAATAATGTCAAATAATATCACCATTAATTTAAAATAAATTAAATTCAAGTAAAATAATTTCAAATAGATAAATTTTAATCAAATTCACTCATCAAATATCAAATACAGTATCAAATATAACCTTTAACATTCTCTGTGATGAGATCTTTCTGCTTGTAAATGGTTCCGATGGTCGACAGAGCCATTTGGGAGAAATGTGCAACATTCACGTGTTTTTCACCAGCATCAATTTTCTTTATAATAGCCATCTTTGTTTCTAACGAGACGACTTGCCGCTTTTTATGATTACCACTATCACTAGTAGGCTTACGCTTCTGACCAACCATTTGCTTAGGGTTACAAAAGTCCGCAGAACAGTGTAAACACAAAGATCACAGAGACGACGTCTTAACACAAGGGTAATACGCGGTGAACTGGGAAGAAGGAGGGGCACGTTCAGTCTGTCGTTTGTAAACAATGGACGCAGCTTCATGCGTAAGTTAGCGTATTACCTCAGCGTACTATGTCGGTACGTCTCGTACTACAGAGAGCACGTTAAACTCAAAATTTGACGTAATTTTTTTAAAATTGAAAAATACGTAAAACGAATGAACGTAAAGCGGGAAGTGTCTGTAAATCCAAACAAATTTCTCCTTCTACAACCTATAACTGCAGGGATTTAATTGTGTAAACATTGAGGTCTGTACTGACAGTTTTCTGAAAAGATCTGCCAAAAGTAAACATGATAGAATAAAGAAAGTGTCTCAAGGGGATTATGTACTTCATTACAGTCACTGGTTCTACTTTTTTCTGACGAATATTCATTGGCATCAAAATAAAAGTCTCTTTATTGCCATTTGTGCTTTTACATAGCATCAGAGACACGATTAGTTTTGATCTGACCTGGGTGGATGCTGCCTCCACTGAGCAGTGTCCTGTAGGATCTTGGGAAATCAGAGAGCATGCTTGTCCTTGCTCCAGCGTGCTCTCACAACACATACAGGAATTTATTATCAAGCCACAGCCAAAATTTTACTCAATTATTGGAACCTTCTGCTTCTAAGTTCTGATGTAATGTATTGTACTGCATTCAGAGTTTCTTTATAAAAGGTGTTATATGAAGACTGTTTAGACAAAAAAAAAAACAATTAAATTACACTGATGCTCTGAATGCAGAGATAAACACTGGAATAATGCACACTGCAGTATTAAGCTCTTTATCCTCCATCCACCTGCACAGCTTTAGTGAGGTTGTTTGTATGTTCCGTGCAGTGTGAATTATATGGAAATGGACTGAAATAATATGAAGAACTATTATCAGGTCACAACATGATTCACTTCCTCGTGTGACTGCATGTGAGTACATTCACTCTGTCTCTCATTTACCAAAAGGCTTAACCCTATTATGCCTGCAGTAAGGCTGCAGCCTATTATAGCCAACACTGGGTGAAGGAGTGATGCATCCTGAACAGCTTACCAGACCATTGCAAGACCAGCACACACATAGGCACACATGCACACACACACACACACACACACACACACACACACACAAAACCATTCACACTCACACTCTAACCTAGCGGTGATATGAAACAGCCAATGTGTGCATGTCTTTAGTCTGTGGGAGGAAACCGGAGTACATGGAAAAATCCACGTGAGAATAGGAAGAATATACAAACTCCACCCAGAGACGGCTGGAAACAGATTGAACCCAGGACCCCCTTGCTGTGAGGTGGACGTGCTAACCGTGTCACTCTGTTTGAGAACAGTGGGCTGATTCATCTTATTTGTGTATGGGTTTGAGGTTACCAAGCTGCTGTGTATGTGTGTGAGTGTGTGTGTGTGTGTGTGTGTGTGTGTGTGTGTGTGTGTGTGTGTATGCATTTGTTTGTGTGTGTGCTTGTGTGTGTGCAGGTACGCATTTGAGTTTGGATGTGTATGTGCTTGCTTGTGTGTGTATCTGTGTGCGTTTCCTTGTGTGTGTGTGTGTGTGTGTGTGTGTGTGTGTGTGTGTGTGTGTGTGGGTGCGTGCGTGCGTGCGTGTGTGCGTGCGTGTGTGTGTGTGTGTGTGTGTGTGTGTGTGTGCATGCATTCGTTTGTGTTTGAGTGTGTTTCTGTACATGTTTGTGTGTGTGTGTATTTAGTGTGTGTGTGTGTGTGTGTGTGTTTGCATGGGTGTGTGTAATTTCATAGCTACAGTATTGGTATGAATGAGTGACTGCTGGCATGCTATGACTTTCTGTACAACTATGAGGCTTTGTTATAGTCACTGGTTGTGGTAGCTGTGTGGCTCTACGTCAGCGCTTCTCAAATAGTGAGGCGTGCCACCCCAAGGGGTGATGCTGCTGGGGGGAGCGTGTAATGACCCTGGGGAACATGCTTTTCTGGAATTGTGTATGAGAGTTAAGTGTAATTGCACCTCCACTCCACTAGTTGGCAGTGGTGCTCTCATTGTCGTGCTATGGTGTAGCGGTTTTTCGCACGAGCAAGCGATATAAAGTGCAGTAAACAATCCCTCAAAAAACAACACGGAAACATTTCTAACAGGAACGAAGAGAAAGGTGGACAGAGACGTAGATATTGAGACATAAATAAGTTGAATGAGTTGAAATAAGGATGTATTTTTTTTTTTATTTCAGGCACATTGGTGCACTTTAAATCTTTTCTATTACAGATTAAAAAATAATGCTAATGAAGTTTTTCTTTATTGTAAATTGAACTATATTTATTTATTAATTTTTAATGTTAATAAAGGTACAATGTTAAGCAGAGGTGTACTAATAACAATTTTATACGCAAATAATACTATATCCGAGGTAGTGGGGGTGTGAAATGTTATTTTATTCCTAGGGGGGGGCGCCACAGAAAATAATTGAGAAGCACTGCTCTGCGAACGTGTGATTCGTGTCTATTTAATGAAATCCATGTGAAACAGACAACTAATTATTGCAGGTTTAAAGAAAACCTTGAAATGTCACGAAAAGATAAGGGATAATATTGAAGAAGCTTGATGGCAGTAACCACACGTCACTGGTTTTATTCGGTTATTTATCGGTTACAGTTACGGTATTTGGCAGGCATTCTTATCCAGAGCAACTTACAGTTATCATTTTTTCATACAACTGAGCAATTGAGGGATAAGCGCCTTGCTCAATGGCCCAAAAGTGGTGTATTAGCTCAAAAGTAAAGGTTTGACCTGCTGACCTTCAGGTCAGTAACCCACTGCCTTAAAAACTAAGCAACCACCCCACCTCATTCCTTCCTGGGTGTTTTGTGAGTGTTGCATACACTTTGAGGTTATTGTTGCTAATTGCTGTCCTCTGTTGGTGACAATGGCATCAACTGTTATAAGAACATTACTGCATCTTTAATAAGGACTTTATCAGGGTTGAGGGGCTTCTGGAGTCCATCCCAGGAACACTGGGCTTAGAGCCTTGGTATAGACCAGGGGTCACCAACATGGTGCCCACGGGCATCAGGTCGCCCGCAAGGACAACATGCGTAGCCTGCGGGTCTCTTCACTGCTATTTTTAGAATAGGCCCACAGCTCCATTGCACCACTCTCCATTGAGCTGCATGTAATTTATATATATATATATATATATATATATATATATAAATCAAATCAATATCTTTACAGAGATGAATATGATTAATTATTAATAATAATATATAATTAAAGTTAAATTGAGCAAATTTGTTATTTCTGAAGTGTGTATTGACCTGGTAACCATTTGCATTAATTGTTACCCAAGAAGTAGCTCTCAACTTTAAAAAGGTTGGTGACCCCTGGTATAGACCATCTGCTGGCAACTCATTTTTTGCAGGATGAAAATACATGTGTACACACACACACACACACACACACACACACACACACACACACACACACACACACACACACACATGCGCTTTTTAATTAAGTATAGAATATAATTAAGAATAATTGATAGAAGTACAAGTATGCGTTTGGAAGAGGGAAGCAAGCCAGAGGACCTGGAACAAACCCATACAAGTACAGGGTTAGAGACAGATTTCAACTGGGCAAAGACAACAGCACAACCAGCATTTTACATTTACATTCACAGCATTTGCCAGATACCCTTATCGAGATTCCCATCATGCAATACAGACGCTCATTCGTTTTACGTCTTTTTCGATTTCACGTCTTTTTGTTTTTTTTTAAATTACAAGTCAAATTTTGAGTTTAGCGTACTCTCTGTAGTACAAGACATACCTACGTAGTATGCTGATGTAATACACTACTTCTGCATGATGCTGCATTCATTGTTTACAAACGACAGACTGAACGTGCCCCTCCTTCTTCCCAGTTCACCGCGTGTTACCCTTGTGTTAAGATGTCGTCTAAGTGATCTTTGTTTTTACAGTGTTTTGCGGACCTTTGTAACCCTAAGTAAATATGTTTGGTCAGAAGCGTAAGCCTACTAGTGATCGTGGTAATCAGAAAAAGTGGCAAGCCATCTCGTTAGAAATGAAGATGGCTATTATAAAGAAAATTGATGCTGGTGAAATACACATGAATGTTGCACGTTTCTTCCAAATGGCTCCGTCGACCATCGGAACCATTTACAAGCAGAAAGATCTCATCACAGAGAATGTTAAAGGTTAT
Source organism: Plotosus lineatus (assembly GCA_024760905.1). Classification (NCBI taxonomy): domain Eukaryota; kingdom Metazoa; phylum Chordata; class Actinopteri; order Siluriformes; family Plotosidae; genus Plotosus; species Plotosus lineatus. The sequence goes on from CM045750.1 coordinate 12,387,318, forward strand.
ATTTGATACTGTATTCGATATTTGATGAGTGAATTTGATTAAAATTTATCTATTTGAAATTATTTTGCTTGAATTGAATTTATTTGAAATTAATGTTGATATTATTTGATATATTTGATATTATTTTACAATGTTATGTTTATAATAATTGATTTCGGGGTGTTTTATGAGATACGGTAATGTTATTTATGGATGTATAATACAGTATGAACATCATATGTCACTGGAACATACAATAACGACTTACGTTTTTTTTTTCACTTTACGTTTGGCCTTCTGGAACCGAACTAAAACGTAAGTTGGGGAGCCTCTGTACATTCTTACACCTTTTCAACTGGATATAAACTAAGTTTACTACCAGCCATAGTATTATAAGAAAAAATTAACACCACCATAACTTGTGAAAACTTTATCCTGATTATAATGGTAATGTTGGGCATCACGGCGGGGTAGAGGTTGGTACTATTGCCCCATAGCCAGAAAATGACGGGTTTGAAGTCCACAGCTGACCTTCTGTGTGTTTGCATGTTGTCCTCATGCCTGTGTGGGATTCCTTTGGGTACGTCAGCTTCATCCCACAGTTTAACAACTTCATCTTCACTGCAACAATGATGGATAAGCCGTACAGATATGTGATGGATGATAAAAGATAATTTTTTTTCTATGAAGCCACATGTTGCAATAATATCGGAATACTGTACTGTAAGGGTGATTTACAGGTTTCATCACACAGGCATTCCAGAGATGTGTTTATGTGATTGAGCTTAAATCTTCATCTTGAAAGTACTTTAACATGTGTGGGAAAATGGCAGGAATCCAGATATGTGTGTGTGTGTGTGTGTGTGTGTGTGTGTGTGTGTGTGTGTGTGCGCGTGCATGCTGGAGCGCAATTCTGTGCACTTATGATGGGAAACAAGAGGCAGTTATTTGAGGTCACTGTGTGGTGTATGTATGTATGTACCCTCAAAGGAAACACACACACACACACACACACACACACACACACACACACACACACACACACAAACAAACAAGTGATACTGTAGAACAAAACTGATTACAGTAAACCATCCCTCTTTTGAAAGTGTGTGTGTGTGTGTGTGTGTGTGTGTGTGTGTGTGTGTGTGTGTGTGTGTGTGTGTGTGTGTGTGTGTGTGTGTGTGTGTGTGTGTGTGTGTGTGTGTGATAGGTTACTGTGTAAGATTCTGATTAAGCTTTGTGATAACTGTTTGTTTAAGAATGTGCTAATTTTCCAAAGGGCAATGGTAGCCTGGTGTCCCCCCAGTGCGGCTAACTGGGTTATCAAAGGCGGGCCATGTCTGTCACTGTCTATGGTGAGAGGTTCATGTAAAAGAACCATTGCTGACTTTTGTAAAGAGTAGCTGCAAAGTCGTCAGCGTGTTTCTGTCCCTTGCTAAAAGGGTTGTGACAGGAAGGGCATCCGACGTAAAAACCTCTGCCAAATCAAACGTGCGAATCAGATGATTCGCTGTGGCGACTCCCAAGTGAAAGGGAAAAAGCCGAAAGGAAGACAGACAGACAGACAGACAATGGTGGCCTGGTGGTAAATTGCTGGATCACTGATCCTAAGGTTGGGGGTGCAAGCCCCACTTTCAGGGGGTTGTCACTGCCCCCCCCCCCCCCCCATCCTCCAGTGCAGCTAACTGGGTTATCAAAGGCCGGCCATTTCTCTCACTGTGGTGTGAGGCTGTAAAAGAATCATTGCTCACTTTCGTCAAGAGTAGGCTACATAGCCGGCCACGTATTTCTGCCCTGTGATGGCCTGGCGAACCAGGGTGTACTCTGCCTTTGCCCGGAGTTGGCTGGGATGGGCACCAGCCTCCCTGTGACCCTAATTAGGAGTAAGTGGTTACAGAATAATTTTCCATTGCATACAGGGAATGCAGCCTGTACAGTCAGAGTACTACGGCTCTAAAGTATTGTGTTCCTTTACAGAAGCCTGAGAAAATGCACGGCCTTTGGGTGGCATCATAGAGCTTCACTGGTTATTAAGCTCAACAAATCAGCAGGAGGGAGAAACAAAAGCAGTCATCCACTGGTTAAGTTTGAATCACGTGCCAGTCAATTCTGGGTTTGTTGTCAATCCGCGAGTATGCGTGGGGGTGTGTGTGTGCAAAACCGCAAATGGTCAAGGGCCTACTGTACCTGTTTTAAGATTAGGATTATGCAAGTAGTGGGTAGGGATAGGGTTAAGTCTGCAGGAAATAAATCTGTGTGTGTGTGTGTGTGTGTGTGTGTTGTTGTTGTTGTGGCACATGTGTCATAGTTCTTCTTCTTCTCTTTCGGCTTTTTCCCTTTCTCGGGAGTCGCCACAGCGAATTATCTGATTCGCACATTTGATTTGGCAGAGGTTTTTACGTCGGATGGCCTTCCTGTCACAACCCTTTTAGCAAGGGACAGAAACACGCTGACGACTTTGCAGCTACACTTTACGAAAGTCAGCAATGGTTCTTTTACATGAACCTCTCACCATAGACAGTGAGAGACATGGCCCGCCTTTGATAACCCAGTTAGCTGCACTGGGGGGGACAGTGACAACCTTGTGGGGACTCGAATCCCCAACCTTAGGATCAGCGATCCTGCGCCCTATCCACTAGGCCACCACTGCCCCACATGTGTCATAGTTGCATTATGCAATATTATGCAAAAGTAGGTATTGCATTTCAAAGTCAAGCATAAGTGTACATGTTTATCTGAAATTAGACACAGTTTATATTTGTCCTCATGTCCTAACTGGATGCTTGAAATGGCTGGATTGAAAACGATCCAGTCTCTAAAACTACCATCCCTCTGTTTACTGCAGGAAGTGTTGACCCTGTTACTATGGGGAACCCATCCATGCTTTCCTTAATACTGCTGTGGAAACCAACCATACAGGAAGTGCTTTAATTCAAACCTCTTTCAGATTCAGCAGTCACTGACACTACACTGGCACCAGCTTTAAGAGCTGAACACTTAATAAAAAGTGAGTGAACAGGAAGGAAAGAATGAGAGAATGAGAGTGGGGGAGTACATGAGGGGATTAAAGGACTTGAAAGAATTATTGGCCCGGCGTGATTTCTAAGGACACTAGGTGGTGTTCTTATGTAACGTGAGGTCTATTGCCTGCTCAATCAAAAGGAACAAACTCTTATTGGTGGCCTCTTGTATTGGTGGCTTTCAAACCTCGTTCGGCTCCTGCAGGCAGCTCTGATGGCCCTGAGCCCATGCCTATTGGAGTGGCCATGGTGGGGCAGGATTAGAGTCGTAGAGTGCCACAGGCTCATGATTGGTCTGTGTGGGGTTTGTTGGCATACAATAGGTACATGACTTTGTGTTGGCGAGGTGATGAAATGACTGATGTTTTGTGCGGCGGCTGTATGGCGGTGAGCTGTTTGGATAGGTTGGTTGGTGTGTGGCTTTGTGTTGGGCTTTTCCTGTATCCAAAGATGCCAGTGGACGATGTTTAATTAAATAAAGTGGCAGAAAAAAAACAGCACCATATTGTTCTCACAAATTTAGAGCGTGTGACTCTTATGTTCGATTGCTGCTAACTAGAATTTTATTAGAGTTTCTGAGACCGTTTTTGAAACAAGAAACAAGAGAAATGTCCTTTATGCACTTCGGAAATGGGCAGTGGTGCCTCAGTGGTTACGGCAATGGGTTACTTATCCCAGTAACCAACCCCACCATTGGATTGGGGCCCATGGTATAGTGCTTAGGGTGCTGTGGTCATGATCCGGAGGTTCTGAGTTCAAATCCCAGTGAGACCATCACTGTGGTAAGACCCCTGGGCAAGGTCTCAACCACGAGTGTGCCTCTGTTCACCCAGCAGTATAAATGGGTACCAGTAAAAATATACTGGGAAGGGAACCTGCGATGGACTAGCCCGTGATGGACAGGAGGAGTTGTACTCCTTGTCGCTTCATGCTATAAGCACCGACCTGATGAGGTCGTGACCTGATCTGAGCCACTATGGCTCGGGTGTAAAAAGCCCAAAGGACTTTAGCTTTACCTAACCCCACCATTGGGCCCTTGAGCAAGGCCCTTAAGCCTCAATTACTCAGTTGTCTACAAAACGTCACTCTGGAGAAATGTCTGCCAAATTACATAATGGATGCCTCATTCAGACAGGAAGTGATGAGTGATGAGTGACACATGAATCATTTGCCCCTGAACTGCAAAAGAAATCACAGATTTTACTATCTATGGAAGCCAATAGAATTTTTTTGGTGGCATCCATCAATCAATAGTATCGTCTTTTCCTTTCTGCCGTTCCCTTCAGGGGTCGCCACAGCGAATGATCTGCCTCCATCTCACCCTATCCTCTGCCTCTTCTACTCTTACTCCAATCCTACTCATGTCCTCCTTCACCACATCCATAAATCTTCTCTTTGGTCTTCCTCTAGGCCTTCTGCCTGGTCGTTCCAACCTCAGCGTCCTACTACCAATATACTCACTATCCCTCCTCTGTACATGTCCAAACCATCTCAATCTAGCCTTTCAATCTTATCTGACTTTGTCTCCAAAACATCTAACATGTGCTGTCCCTCTGATGTGCTCATTCCTGATCCTATCCATCCTCGTTACTCCCAAAGAGAACCTCAACATTTTCATCTCTGCTACCTCCAGCTCTGCCTCCTGTCTTTTCCTCAGTGTCACTGTTTCTAAACCACACAACATCGCTGGCCTCATCACCATCTTGTACACTTTTCCTTTCATTCTTGCTGATACCTTCCTATCGCACATCACACCGGACACTTTTCTACAACCATTCCAACCTGCCTGCACACGCTTCTTCACCTCTTTTCCACACTCTCCATTGCTCTGGATTGTTGAGCCTAAGTACTTAAAATCCTCCACCTTCCTGATCTCTGCTCCCTGTAACATCACCGTTCCTCTTGGCTTCTTCTCGTTCACACACACATGTATTCTGTCTTACTGAGGCTAACCGTCATTCCTCTCCTTTCCAGGGCATACCTCCACCTCTCTAGATTTTCCTGCACTTGTTCTCTGCTCTCACGACAGATCACAATGTCATCTGCAATCAATCAAAAATGAATCTTTATCTATATCAATCTGATTGGCCACTGCTTGAATCTCTCACGTGAAAGTTCAGCTCAGGTGATCGTCATGCCTGCGAGCTTTGTGTTGCTCAGTTCACTGCTGATCATTCACTTTCAATAATTATTCGTTGCTTCCTGTGTGGATCCAGCTTTAAGACACACACACAAACACACACACACACACACACACACACACACACACACACACTCTCGGAAGAATGTGACCTTTTCTGCACATACAAGAAAAAATAAATAAATTCTTTTCGAGGCAGAATAGATGTAAGATCACTTCCTGTGTGTGAGTGTGGATCTAACTGCATCCTGCTGAGCTTCTCCCCTGATAGTTTTGTTTCCACTCAGGAAGGCTCATCACATCTCTTTTTTTAATAGTGTACATATGTGGGCAGATTTGTGCTTTCCTTGGACCTCTGGTGCTGTTTGCAAGTTGTATTGGTTATATCTGTTAACATGCTCCGGTGTAATGTTTCATGTAAACGTAGATTTCTTTTCCCCCCATACAGCATATTTTCTTTTGCTGTCTATGTCAGGTCATGTCATGTCATGTCATGTCATGTGACATATACTGTATGTGAAAAAAGTAGGACAGTTTCAATTTTGATAAAAAGTTTTAAATTCAGTCACTATTTATCTATGGGGCCGGTGGCGTAGTGGTTAGGGTGCATCACTCAAGATCGGGAGGCTGTGTGTTCAAATCCCAGTGAGATCCCCACTGTGCTAAGATCCCTGGGCAAGGTCTCAACCACAAGTGTGCCTCTGTTCACCCAGCACTATAAATTGGTACCAGTAAAAATATACTGGGAAGGTAACCTGCGATGGATTAGCGTCCCATCCAGGAGGAGTTGTACTCCTGGTCACTTCACGCTACGGAAACCGGGGATAAGCACTGGTCCGATGAGCCACTAGGCTCGAGTGTAAAAATCCCAACGGACTTTACCTTTTACTATTTATCATTATTTGTTCCAGGGTGGCGCGAGGTCATAGTCATGGCCACATTTACTTCACAGCAAGAAGATCCTAGGTTTGAGACCCAGGTTTAAGTTTGCATGTGGTTGCCTGTGTAGGTTTACTCCAGGTACTCTGGTTTCCTCCCACAGTCCAAAGACATGCAGGTTACAGTAATCAGCTGTTCCAAATTTCCCCCAGGCGTGAGTCGGAATAGTTGGGAGTGTTGCCCTGCGATGGACTAGCTAGTTATTCAGTGCGTACGCCTCTATCATCCAGTGCTGACAGAGATAGGCTCCAGCCTCCCTATGACCCTCGTAATATGAATTAATTAAGCAGCTTGAGAAATGGAATGAGATTATTTATTCCACAATTTCAAACTGCCCATAAATCAGGCTCGTGGAAATGTTATATACATGATCAATTTTCCAAAATTAATTTATCTCGCACATTAATTCTGTTCTGATGACCACGTTCTGGTCTGACGTCGCTGTGAGAGCACATGTGCTTTTGTATTGTTTTAATATTTTACCCCCATTGGAGCACAACTGTGCAGAACTGCAATGATGGGGCAATTACTCAAACATTTCACATATCAATATTGCAACTGGGGGGGTTTCCAGTCGTGGTCTAGTGGTATAGGGCGCTGGATCGCTGATCCAAAGGTTGGGGGTTCGAGTCCCACTCTCCGAAATGTTGTCCCCCCCCCAGTACAGCTAACTGGGTTATCAAAGGCCGGCAATGTCTCTCACTGTCTATGGTGTGAGGCATGTAAAAGATCCACTGCTGACTTTCGACAAGAGTAGTTTCCACCCTGTGATGGCCTGGCGAGCTGTCCAGGGTGTACTCTGCCCTCGCCCGAAGTTGGCTGGGATGGGCACAAGCCTCCCCGCGACCCTAATTAGGATTAAGCGGTGACAGAAAATGAACCGATGATGATGAAGAACATTGCAACTGTGTGGGAGCTTCATTATTCAGTGTGTGTGTGTGTGTGTGTGTGTGTGTGTGTATGTGTGTGTGTCTGTGAGGGGTGGAGAGAGAGAGAGAGAGAGAGAGAGAGCGAGAGAGATTAAGAATAAATGGAAAAGAGAAATGAAAGGAAATAAGAAATAATACTGTTGGCCTGGATCAAAACATTTTGAGTGAACAGCTTCCTCCCTCCACCTCCCCCCCTCTCTCTCTCTCTCGCTCGCTCACTCACACACCTACACAGCAACGTCTTAGTGATAGAATGCAACTCAAGCAGACAGTGAGAGCTCCACACTGATGGATGTCTTTGAATAATTAAACACTTCTTTATTAAACTCAGGAATAACCGGAGGATATATCTGTGATAATGTGGTCAGTATCTCTCATCTACATTCTACGGTTGGTTTCTTTCCAAGTAGATTTGCTGTTAATTTATTAATTAATTTATTCATTGTTATTCTAATTATTCTTATTATTATTAGTTTTATAATTATTAATATATGTACAAATTACAGAAAGAGCTGCCTGATGGCACATTTCCTTATTTGTCAGTTCACTGCTGATTTTTTTTTTTTTTTGTCTTTATTTAAAGTCGATGTTTTAATCTTATGTTATTGTTGGTTGAATAAATTTAGTTTTGTATCTTTTACTGAATACGTTTACAATTTAAAGGAAATTATCCTCATAAACGTAAAATAACAAGTCTCGGTTAGCTCAACTTTAGAGTTACGTATATATTGTATGTGACGCAGTCAGATCTGGTTCCAGAGCTGGTACTATAATATAATAAATATGATCTATAAATTATCCTGTCTCTGGTTTGAAAATCAAAAATCTGCAGAATTGTTCATCAGGTCATCTGCTACAAACCTGCAAAGTTGTGAATCACCGTCAGTAATCACAGGGTGTCGGACTTTTAGAAGCCCGTCGCTTTTGCGGATGATCCGTTTTGGACCTAAATATCCACTCAAACTGTGAAGATGATGTTTCACTGCTGATGAATTTAAATCTTTTCCTAAAATGATGTAGGATTATAACTCCCATTGCAGTTGTCAGATAATCAACTAGACTTCAGGTTTATCTATAGTGAAGATTCTTGGATAGCTCGCCACGGTTTATATTTTTCCATTCATTCATTTTCTGAAGCACTTAATCCTATTTAGGATCGCGGGGAGGCTGGTGCCCATCTCAGCCGACTCGGGGCAAGGGCAGAGTACACCCTGGATAGCTCGCCAGGCCATCGCAGAGGTGGAAATACATTGACGGCTATGTAGCTACCTTTGTCGAAAGTCGGCGATGGTTATTTACAGCCTCACACCACAGACAGTCAGAGACATCGCCGGCCTTTGATAACCCAGTTAGCTGCACTGGGGCGACAGTGGCAACCCATGGAGTGTGGGGCTTGAACCCCTCAACCTTAGGATCAGTGATCCAGCACCTTTACCACCAGGCCTCCGCTGCCTGGTAGGAAAACATTTCTGCAATTTTCCAAATGCAAACCGGGCCACATTGGTGCAATCGTAACCGATAAGTTTAATAAACAGATAATTTAGAGTGACTGTTGATACTGCAGGCATTTATGTAACAGTCATGAAAACAACAAATGTGGTGTATATTTCCTAAAGTAGGGATTATACAGTGTATACCCTGTTCATCTACTTCAACTGGTTGTCATAGACTGTCATAGACTGTGTGTGTGTGTGTGTGTGTGTGTGTGTGTGTGTGTGTGTGTGTGTGTGTGTGTGTGTGTGTGTGCGTGCGTGTGTGCGTGTGTGTGTGGATGAAGGCAGGGTAATTAAAAAGGCATGTAAAAATGTAAAAGGAAATGCTTCATCTGTTTTATAGAAATTGAAGCCAAAGAAGCATGTGAGTGGCTTCGAGCAGCTGGATTTCCACAGTATGCACAGCTGTATGAGGGTAAGACAGCATCTTTTCTCTTTCTCACTCTCCATATCGTTTTTTTCTTTCATTTTCTGAACTGATTAATCCTGATTAGGGTCACAGGGTGGCTGGCGCCCATCTCAGCCAACTCGGGACAAGGGAGGGGTACACCCTGTACAGCTGGACAGGCCATCACAGGGCCAACACTCACACAACCATTCATACTCACTCTCACACATATGGGTGATTTAGAACAGCCAATTAACCTACTGTGCATATTTTTGGATTGTTGGAGGAAAAGGGAGTGCACGTGTGTGTGTGTGTTGTGTGTGTGTGTGTGTGTGTGTGTGTGTATACCGTATATATATATATATATATATATATATATATATATATATATATATATATATATATATACATACATACAGTGGTACCTCTCCTTACAAAATTGATCTGTTCCAGAGCCTTTTTCTTAACCTGGATTTTTCATAAATTGAATCGCATTTTACTTGTAAAATGTGTGATGCGTTCCAAGGCCCTCAATACTACCCCCTAAACCTTTTAAAAAATTTCAAAGCATACCTTTTAAGACCTCCTTCTGCTTCAATATCGGTGGTAGACGGGTTTGGCCATATTCCTTTCACTGGAAATCACACATGCGTGTGTGTGTGTGTGTGTGTGTGTGTGTGTGTGTGTGTGTGTGTGTGTGTGTGTCTGTGCGCGCGCGTGTGTTGACCATGTCTTCTTAGCAGACTTATAATCTTACAAATGTTTATGGAAGGTTAAGAGCAATGAGCACACTCAAAAATCTCATGCAACAACAGTGACTCTGTCCTTTACACGAAAAGCATTATGGGAGATGCAGCTCCATAATGGGCAATGGAATGGAACTGCGTTGCGTCATCCCTCCTAGCCAATGGGAGGCCAGCGGGGCGGGATGTTGGAAGATAGTTATGGGAGAGCAGCTCGTGCATTGTTTGAATGTTTGAATGGCGTGTTTGGCGCGTTTCGTAAAGAGAACTTGATTCGTATACAGAGACAAACAAATTTGGAAAATGTTTTTCGTAACCTGGATTTTTCGTTTGCTGGGACTATCGTAAGGTGAGATACCACTGTGTGTATATGTGTATATTGAGTTGAGTTGGCGGGAGGCAATAGCGTCACGCGTTTAAGCCAATCAGCTTGCAAGATTGAGTTGAGTGAACTGGGGAGGAGGGGCACTTCAGTCTGTCGTTTGGAAATAATGGACGCAGCCTGCCTTGGGTCCCTGCCTTCCGCTTGCTTACATGTGAGTTTCAGCACGAATTTTGAATTTTTTTATGATTTTTTTTTTTTTTTTTTTAATTAAAATATCGTGATGTACCAAGACCGCGATGCTCAAATCGCGAAGTGGCAAGGAATGAGTATACTACTCATTTGACGAAAATAAAATAAAAAATACAGCAGTAGATTACTGCACAGCCTGGATATGTTTCCCACATACCCCCTGTAATACATCCCAAAGAATCAGATCAGAGCGCAAACGGGAGAAACCTGAGATGCACGTTCCTCTGTCTGTTGTCAAAAGCAGCTTGAGCAGTAATTTCACTCGTCAGAACAAACCCCCCCCCCCCCCCCCCAATCGCCTCTTTACAGAAGGGGCGGATTCGCTTGACCTGTGCATCATTTCACAGCTTTATCTTTGTTAAAAATGGCGGATTCTCACATGATTAATGGGTTTTTCTTTGTCAAAAGAGATGGATTTGCATAACGTGCAAAAATCAGCTGCTTGAATAGTCCAAACACAAGCAAAAAAGATGAACTGCTTCCGAAGCTCTTTGCTTGTATTCCAGCCACTGTGAAGTCACACAACATTTTGAGCAGGTCCAAAACCTTTTCAAAGATTGTGAAAACAGACCATTTACCTAAAATTTGGCCGTCTACGCTCGAAAATATATTCAATTACCCTCAAACTAAAATGTGCTTGTACATTCGCCTGTCATTGCCTACATGTGCGTTTGACTTAAAGCTCCTCCTCTTCCGGCTAAACAAACTATTACATTGTCTTCGAGATATTCAAGACTTTCTCTGTCTGCGAATTTAAATTCTTTGATGGTGGCATCGATACAGCTGTATGCACTCAGTTGAAAGCGGGGAGGTTTTTCCTCTCTCAGTTCATATAAGGGCCAAGAAGACCTATTTCCGGCCTTCAGTTACTTTCCACGAGGAATAAGGGGTCATGGGAAAAGCTTGGAAAACACATGACTTTGCCTTATTCTTCCATCAGCCCTTACGCAGAGATAAAAGTCTTTCTCTTCTCTGCTCTAAGACCCATTCATACAACACCTTGTGTAAATTCAACATAGCCAATGGATTCTACAGAGTTCATTATAAAGTACAGCGGTACCTCACCTTACGAAAGTCTCACCAAATGAAAAATGCAGGTTACAAAAAGCATTTTCCTCAAATTTTTGTCTCAGGATACGAAACAAGTTCACATTACAAAAGCGCCATCGTAAAAATTCAAACGCGCCATTCAAACATTAAAACGCGCGATTCAAACATTAAAACGCGCCATTCAAACAATGCACAAGCTGCTCTCCTATCAATGATGTTCAAAGATCCCACCCCGCTGGCCTCCCATTGGCTAACAACTGAGCTGTTGTTTATGTTGCCTTCACTCAAGCGCCATCTTGGACAGGTCCACTTGATGCCATCTTGGACAGGGATCCCATTGCCTAGGAGGGATGACGCAGCTACCTCCCATTGCTTATTATAGAGCTGAATCTACCATGACGCTTTTCGTGTAAAGGACAGAGTTACTGTTGCTTCATGCTTTATTTCTTGACTCAGGCTTCTAACCTTCCATAAACATTTGTAAGATTATAACTCTGCTAAGAAGACATGGTCAACACGTGCGCACACACACACACACATGAGAAGAAGAAACGGGCTCAAGTGATATCGCAAAGGAATGTGGCCAAACCCATTTACCATCGGTACGATATTGAAGCAGAAGGAGGTCTTAAAAGGTATGCTTTTATAATTTTTAAAGGGTTTAGGGGGTAGTATTGGGGGCCTTGGAATGAATTACACGTTTTACAACTTCCGAAAAATGCAGGTTACGAAAAAAGCTGTGGAACGGATTAATTTCGTAAGGTGGGGTAACACTGTAATGGAAAGATTTGAATAATTTAGACATCCTAATTTGGTGTTGGCAGCGGTGGCCTGGTGGTAAAGGTG
>CM045750.1:12404418-12421918 GCA_024760905.1 Plotosus lineatus
ACAGCCACCAAAAGCACCAAGTGACAGAAGAAGGTAAACAGTTTGAGCTACGCTGCTGATATGCTGTTGAGATGAAAATACTAAATTTTCTGTTGTATTTTTGGCTCGGTGTTAGTCGTTGCCTACGAATAATGTGAATGCTCATAAATCAGCTTTTGAAATTCTTGCCTAATGTTACGCTGATCTGATCCCACCACCACCAAACCCACCAAACCCATCCTGCTAGTGCACCGCACCCCCTAATTTATTATTTGAGAGAAGCCATTTCTAAAATAAATGTAATATCAGTGCGGGGTGTTGAGGACGGGATGAAAGAGATTGTTTGCTAAAATGGCTCTTTTTTTCTTTTTTTTTTCTTTTTTTTTTTTTATACAGCAAACCTTATAAAGACGTTTTGCTCAGTGGAAGTATTTTACAAGGACTTTTAAAGGATTTCAGCTTTTATTTTAGGTTACCTGCTTAAAGAGTCTGGTGTTTGTGTGATTAATACTGATTACAGATGGACAGAAAACTGAAAGGATGCAAGAGAAGGTGTCCAAATATCTCTAGTCCCGGGAAAGCCTGGCTTTGCCCTAGGTGGTGACCTCACCTTCGGAGCTGTCTAAACTGTGTCCGCAATAAAACTCGTCCGTGTCGCTGATGCTTTGATCCTTAGTGATATGTCCTCCGGAACTCGCTCTGATGTCCTCTTGCAGGCTTGAGAGAGCCTCGGAGGCAAAGGATCTGTTAGTCTGTGTGTGTGTGTGCATTTGTGTGTGTGTGAGAGAGAGAGAGAGAGAGAGAGAGAGTTGTGAGGATGTCTCGCAGGTTCGGTACTTCCCCTAATGACAGACATCGGAGAGCTTTACTCTCACAGAATGTACTCGCGACTTACACCTGAGGACAATATGTAGCAACTTATTCATCTAATGCAGGGGTGTTCAATCCTGCTCCTGGAGATCTACCTTCCAGATGACTTCATTTCCAACCCTAATGTGGCCCATGTGACATGTAACACCCAGTCAGATCTTCATGAGGTGATTGGATGGTTAGGTGGGCGTGATTAGGGTTGGAGCGAATGTCTTCTGGAAGGTAGATCTCCAGGAGCAGGATTGAGCACCCCTGATCTAATGTGTATGTCTGGACTGTGGCAGGGGAAGAACATGCAAACAAGCTTGGAACTCAAACCCAGGAAGTCCTTGCTGTGAGGCTGATGGTACTAACCGCGACGCCACCGTGCCACCTCCTGATGGATGAAATGGTCTCAACATGCTCGTAATCAGGACAAGAAAAACCTGTGGTGTTAAATGTGTACTCAAGGATTGTGTGTGTGTGTGTGTGTGTGTGTGTGTGTGTGTGTGTGTGTGTGTGTGTGTGTGTGTGTATCTCTGGGTTGGGGGGGGGTGGGGGTGGATACTCCACTCGTGGGGTGAAGATTAGACAGATTAGAACGTTAAACCGTATGTAATTGGATGTCAAAGAGAACAGCCAATCAGCTTGTCCACACTTCCATCGCTCTCTTTCTGATACTCCTTGGTTGACAAGCCCGCCTCAACTCATCCATCAGCCAATCACATCTCTTGCGTAAGACATTCCTACACCTGAGTATGGGCAGGGTTTTCTGATGTTGTTGTGACTCTGTGTGGATGATCTGTATAACACACTCGTGCTTCTTTTCACTCTCCTTGCAGCTGAATAGATGCTTCACTGACTGATATTGCGACTCTTCTTTATTTTCCAGGCGGCTTGAAACTCTAAACAAGTGTGCCTCCATGAAACTGGATGTAGGCTTCCCCAAAAAGAGGGTAAGTAACTCAATTCTCCTGCTTTTTTCCCCCCCAAGGATATAGATAGTGTATGGAAAACTGAATAAGGACGTTGTAACCTCTTGAGAAATGTAACCTCTTCTATTGATTTATTCATTTCTGAACCACTTAATCCTAATTAAACAGCACCTGATCTTCTCATATAATGTTTCACAAGATGACAGACTACAGAAAGAAAGATCTTTGACCATTCCTCTTTCCTAAATCATCCAGCAACCTGGGTCCTCTCCTCTGTACTCTCCTCTTCAGCTGACTCCACAGGTTTTCAATGGGGTTGAGGTCTGGGGACTGAGATGCCCATGGAAGGATCTTGATTTTGTGTCTGGTGAACCATTTATGGATAGATTTGGCCACATGTTTAGGGTCATCATCTTGATGAAAGATCCAGTGACGACCAATCTTCAGCTTACAGGCAGAGGTCACCAGATTTTGATTTAAAATGACCTGGTATTTCAAAGTGTCCATGATGCCATGCACCCCAACAAGGTTCCCAGGACCTCACAACATCACTGATCATCTCCCATACTTGAGCATGAGGTGCTATTCTGCAGACTCATCTTTTGTGTTCCGCTCGACCCACTGAGTGTTTGTCGCCAAAAAGCTCTAGCTTGATCTTATTTGACCAAATCACATGGTCCCAGTTGAAGTCCCAGAACCGCTTTACCAACTCCAGACATTTGCATTTATGATTGTGAGTGAGAAAAAGTTTTCTCCGTGTATGCCTCCCAGACAGCTTGTTGGCATGAAGCTGGTGCCTGATGGTTGTTTAGAGACTTTGTGACCCCAAAAATGCTACTATTTGTTGTAACTCTTTAACAGTGAGCTTTGGAGAACTTTTAATTTCTATGAGCATCTTCCTCACTGTGCGTGGTGGCAAAATAACCTTGCGTCTTCATCCTGGCTTGTTTACCACTGGTCCAGTTGTTTTAAACTTCTTAATGATCCTCCTGACAGTAGATATGTGTAGGTGCAAGCGAGGGACTATTTTCTTGTAGCCATTGCCTGACTTGTGAAGGTCAACACACATCTGCATTACTTGAATGGTGTGTTCCTTTGTCTTTCCCATGTTGAAGAGTGGATAAGAGAAATGGCCATTGTGTCACTTCATATTCATACCTCATGGAAACAGGAAGTGTTGAATTAAATGCTTCTCGATACATTGATCAACTTTGGGGCAGTGGTGGTCTAGTGGATAGGGCGCAGGATCACTGATCCTAAGATTGGGGGTTCGAGTCCCCACAGGGTTGTCACTGTCCCCACCCCACCAGTGCAGCTAACTGGGTTATCAAAGGCGGGCCATGTCTCTCACTGTCTATGGTGAGAGGTTCATGTAAAAGAACCATTGCTGACTTTCGTAAAGAGTAGCTGCAAAGCCGTCAGCGTGTTTCTGTCCCTTTTTAAAGGGTTGTGACAGGAAGGGCATCCGACGTAAAAACCTATGCCAGATCAAATGTGCGAATCAGATGATTCGCTGTGGCGACTCCCGAGAAAAAGGGAAAAAAACCGAAAGGAGAAGAAGAAGATACATTGATCAACTTTGTAAATTACTGTAGAAATGACAGAAATACTGTACTTCAATTACATTTATTTCATAGGAATCGTTAGGAGTGCTAATAATTGAGGAACAAGTGGTTTTATGAAATATAATTATTTCTGAATCAGGGATTTTTTTCCCCCATTAAAATTCACTCGAGTTGAAGATTACATTTTTCTACAATTTTTAGTGTGTCTTTAAATTGAAAAAATAATTTATTTAGATTTATTTAATTTAATTTATAATTTCATATAATTTAATAAAATGTAATTTATAATTTAATTAATTCATTAATTTATTTACTTAGAGATAAGGTGAGAAGCTCTACAATCTGTGGAGAGCTCGGAGTAGATCCGCTGCTCCTCCGCATTGAGCGGGGCCGGTTGAGGTGGCTCGGGCATCGAGTTAGAATGCCCCCCGAACGCCTCCCTGGTGTGGTGTTTCAGGCATATCCAACCAGGAAGAAACCCCGGGGTCGACTTAAAACACCCTGGAGGGACTATGTCTCTCTGCTTGTCTGGGAACGGCTCGGTGTCTCCCCCGGAAGAGCTGGAGGAAGTGGCTGGGGAGAGGAATGTCTGGGCCTTTTTGCTTAGGTTGCTGCCCCCGCGACCCGACCCCGGAAGAAGCGGAAAAAGATGAATGAATGAATGAATAAATAAGACTTTTAACAGGTCTTAACCAGGAGTGCCAATATTTATTGATGGCAGTGTACATTTACTACCCATGTGAATTAAACGCATATGCACACCCTGGTCTGTTGCAGAGTGAGGACGCCGATGAAGACATCTTGCTGGCCCTCAGCAACAGATGGACGTTTGATTGGAGCAGCCGCCGCTGGTCCCGCCTGCAGGATTTTGACCTCATCCTAGGGGCAAGAGATCGGCGGAGGACCGTGAGCAGTGAGAGTGTCCTGACCGATCTGAGCGAACCCGAGATCTGTTCATTGCACAGCGAGGACTCGCTGTCTGTTATGCCTGAGTCTGCATCCCTCAGCCCACTAAGCATGCCCCAGTACCAAGATTTGCCTCGCTACAATACTCTTCCTGCAAAGAGTGGCCGGCACGGGCAAACACGTGCCAAAGACTTCCTCCGGAGAATGGAGACTCTCGGCCGCTCGTGGGGCGCATTTCGGTCCTGTCCAGAGCGCCGTTCCATGACAATTAGTGGGCCAATTCTGCATAGTGAACCAGAGACTGTACAAACACTAAGTAGCATCCGGAATTTAAATGGACAGCCAGTTGATTCTGAAGACACACCCACTTCTAGCAAATGCTCATTCATTTTTACTCCCGGTGAGGAAACCAGCCAATCTGAGACAAATGAAAGTATTGAACGCACACCCAACATAAAGCGGCACATTCCAGAAACACACAACCCCAGTAAGCGTGCAGGCATGTATCTGGAAAATCTGAATGTGCTTTTTCATGCCAACCAGAGGACAAAGTCCATAGTAAAAAATCGCAAGACTGAATTTCACTCCTATGAGGATCTAATGGTACACATCCCAAAGGACCACAAGCCTGGAACTTTTCCCAAAGCACTGTCCATTGAGAGTTTAACTTTAGCCAATGAGGAGCAAGGGAAATGGAGGTCGCAAGAGTCAGAGCAGGATCAGCAATTGAAAAACAGGGCTAGGCGAGAGTCCCGTCCTATGATACGCTGTTGCCCACAAAGCAGTCGCATTAGCATTTATGATAATGTACCAGGTTCACACCTGTATGCCAGCACTGGAGATCTGATGGACATTGACAATGAGGAGGACATATTCCCACACCTGGATGACATCCTGCAGCACGTGAATGGCCTGCAGCAAATTGTGGATCACTGGTCCAAAAATGTGCTGCCTGAGAGAGAACATGAAGGTGATGGTGGGCAGGAGCAAGCAATGATGGATGCTCAGTCTTCCAGTCAGATTACATTGGATTTTGAAGGTACCTCAGTGAACACACCGAGTGATAGAGATAGAGACGGTGTGTCTTTGAATGAAACAGATGCTTCAAGCACCAGAGAGCGGCGAGACTCTGGCGTGGGTGCATCACTCACCCGTCCGCGGTAAGAGATCTTTACATTATTGCCAGATAAATTGGATTTTTTAAAAAAAAATGCATTTCACATTAAGGCTAGCGTGAAATGAAAGCCAAGTCACATAGACTCTCCAGGTACATATGAATATATGCATATTTTCATTATCAGGTGGTTTATATTTACATTTTGAAGTTGAAATCTGCTTGAAATACATTTGAAAGTTTGCATTAGTCCGTTTAAAAAGCCTGCTGTGTCATTTGAGCAAGTGCATGAAATCTTGAGTATAAGGTGTGAATGTGTCAGTTCATATATATCATTGTCAATGACATTATGCAATATTTCCTATTTTATATATATATATATATATATATATATATATATATATATATATATATATATATGTATATATACATAATATGTATGTGTGTATATATATATATATATATATATATATATATATATATATATATGTGTGTGTATATATATGTGTGTGTGTGTGTGTGTGTGTGTGTGTGTGTGTGTGTGTGTATATGTATATATATGTGTATATATATATATATATATATATATAGTTTATGCATAAATTTTATTATAATGTGTTTATGGGCATTTTCCACTCTAGACTCAGGTGGCCCAGCTTCAGGATGTCTAATCGCCTCAGCCAGTCGGGAACTTCATTGCAGATCTCAAGCCAATCAGCAGGCCAGCTCAGCCTGTTGCAGAAATTCTCACTGCTGCACCTCACGGCCATCATGGAGAAATACTCAATGTCCAATAAGCATGGCTGGACGTGGTGAGTGATGCAATACTTGTATTCACTGCCCTGTGAGATATTTTAATCGTATATTATAATATCACAGAGAACTTTATTTTCTATATTTTACAAGGCTTACCTGCAACCATTTAACTCCAACTCAATAAGAGCACGATAAAAAGAAATGATATACTAGTGGTTCCAGAAAGATACAAATATATAAATTCAATTCATAAAAAATTTATTGAATGGAGGTTTTGTCGTGCAAATAATAATTTAATTATCTTTGACCTTTTTTCTTTATGTTTGAAAAGTACGAGGTTTTAAACCTGGTAGAGGTGCATATTCTAACAAGGTTCCTGATAATAGTCGGCCTTCGTCAGTCTCGAAGGTCTATGGAGCTGCTGTCTAGTATCCCGGCTGGTGATATCCTCCAGTGCGTAGAGCCTGGGTAGGAAGTATGGAGGACAGGCTGTTACCCAAGCAGCAAGCCCCCCCCCCGGCACCACCGGAAGGATCCAATGCAGAACCTAATATGACTGTGTTCCAGTGTCACTGCAGGAGTTGCCAGAACATTGCTGTGAACAAACTGCCTCAGGGGACTCTGACTCCCGATTGGAAAAACACGCTGACGGCTATGCAGCTACTTTTTATGAAAGTCAGCAATGGTTCTTTTACATGCCTCACACATCATAGACAGTGAGAGACATGGCCGGCCTTTGATAACCCAGTTCGCTACACTGGGGGAACAGTGGCAACTTGTTGAGAGTGGGGCTTGAACCCTCAACTCTAGGGTTAGTGATCCAGTTGACATTACCTCCAGGCTACCGCTGCCTACCTGATGAAAACAGTGGCAGAATCGTAACTACTGTCCATTTGGAATCAAAAATGGCTAATTCCCATACAGAATGATGATGATATCAACCAGGGGTCCTCAATCCCCGGTTCATGGACCGGTATCGGTCCGTGGATCATTTGATACTGGTCCGCAAACAAAATCTTTAATGGTCCAAAGTTTTTAGAGTGTTTTTTTTTTTTTTAATATAGAGATTCTGGATCTTATTTTAAAAAAAAAATTAAAAAAGCCTGTTTTTGACATTGCCACAGAAGCACTGAAAGCCCTTCTTCCTTTTCCAACTACATACCTTTGTGAGGCGGGGTTTTCTGCGGTGGCAGCCACCAAAACAAGACTACGGAGTAGACTCTAACTGGGCCGCGGAAACATTTTCATACATAAAACTGGTCCCTGGTGCAAAAAAAGTTGGCGACTACTGATATAAACAACAACAACTGTAACAACAATTAAACGTTTATCAAATTCTGGCCATGTCCCACTGTTTATGCTGAGAGGCATGTAAAAGAACCATTGCTGACTTTTGTTAAGAGTGGGCCGCATAGCCGTCAGCATGATTCTGACCTGTGATGGTCTAGTGAACTGTCCAGGGTGTAGTCTGAACTGAGCCTCCCCATGACCCTAAGTAGGATTAAGGAGTTCAGAAAATGATGAATAAATCAAACATCTGGGACGGCATGGTGGTGTAGTGATGAGTACGTCCACCTCGCAGCAAGAAGTTCGTTCGCTGAAGTTCCAGGCTCGCTGAGGGTGTTTCTATGTGGTGTTTGTATGATCTCCCAAAACTTGCGTGGGTTTCCTCAGGATACTCTGGTTTTCTGCAAAAATCCAAAGACATGCACATGGATAATTGGATGTTTTAAATTGCCCCTGGGTGTGAGTGTAAATGGTTGTGTGTGTGTGTGTGTGTGTGTGTGTGTGTGTGTGTGTGTGTGTGTGTGTGTGTGAGCTATTCATTGTGCAACCTACCTTCACCCACAACCAACTCCCGTCTCCCCACAGCCCTAACAGGAAGATTAATCAGTTAAATTCACCTGCACTCGGGCAGTGGTGGCCTGGTGGGAAAGGTGCTGGATTGCCTATCCTAAGGTTAGGGGTTCAAGCCCCACTGTCAATGGTTGTTGCTGCTATTCCCCAAGTGCAGCTAACTGGGTTATCAAAGTCCGGCCATGTCCCTCACTGTCTGTGGTGTGAGGTTCATGTAAAAGAGCAGAGTAGGCTTCATAGCCGTCAGCATGTTTCTGCCCTCGCCCAGAGTTGGCTGAAATGGGCACCAGCCTCCCTGCCACCCTAATTATGATTAGATGGCTCAGAAAATGAATGAATGAATAAATGAATGAATACACCTGCACTACTCTCTGAAGAACTACAACTTTCAACGCACTTTGGGAGTCCACAGTTGGCCTCATTTCTCATATTCTCAATGAGAGTGGGGCCGGTGGCGTAGTGGTTAGGGTGCTGGGCTCATGATCAGGAGGTTGTGTGTTCAAATCCCAATTAGATCCCCACTGTGCTAAGACCCCTGGGCAAGGTCTTAACCACAAGTGTGCCTCTGTTCAGCCAGCAGTATTAATGGGTACCAGTAAAAAATATACTGGGAAGGTAACCTGAGATGAACCAGCGTCCCATCCAGGAGGAGTTGAACTCCTGGTAGCTTCACGCTATGGAAACCAGGAATAAGCACCGGCCTGATAAGCCACTATGGCTCGGGTGTAAACAAGCCCAACTGACTACTTACCAACCTTTCCTTAGTGGGAACAGTTCAACCTGGGTTAGTTTTATACGTGCACCTCTGAGCAAGTGTCTGCAAAGGTAAAGATCAGGAGAGACGGACAAACGGAGAATAAATGAAATCGTGTTGTTCTGTGTGGTTTTGTTAACATCCTCGAATGCTGCTTTTTTACATTCAGTGGATGAATCCAAGCTCAATATTGCTATCTATTAACGCAGCCGAGTGTGAGAGTGCTTCACACCTACTCTTCCTGAACACTTCAGTACTGTTCCATGCTCTTAGGTCAGTGCCAAAGTTCATGAAGCGGATGAAGGGACCCGAGTACAAGGACAAGAGTGTGTATGGAGTGCCTCTGCTTCACCATGTGCAACATTACGGCCAGCCTCTACCTCTCTGCCTTCAACTAGCCCTACGCTACCTCCGGCGGCAATGTCTTGACCAGGTACAGTGTGCCAAGTACAGTCTGCCCCCAATTTACGAAGACCCCTGCGTACGAAACCCCCTGGTTACGAAAACATTTTCCTACGTTTCTGTCCCCGAAATACGACGCTGCCCCCCTCTTACGAAAAGAAATTCAAACGCGCCAATCAAAATTCCATACGATGCGCGAGTTGTTCTCTCTCATTGGCTGTCTTTCAATATCCCGCCCCACTGGCCTCCCAGATAGAGACAGAAGGAAGCTTCACGCTTTAGTTTTTAGGTTAGTTTTTTAAGTTGTTTTAATTCAGTAAATGTTTAATAAATGTGGGCGCATTTGAGCTCATCTGGAATTCCGATCTCTCAAGGAATCAAATGAAAGTTGAGTTTGTCAAGCAGGGAATGCACTTTGAATTTGTCTTCTGTGCGCTTTGAATTCGTCTTCTGGGCGTGGCCCGCAGCGTGCGCGCGCGAGAGAGAGAGAGAACGAATAATGCTTTAGTTTTTAGTTTTTTTTTTAAGTTGTTTTAATTCAGTAAATGGTCAAGCAGGGAATGCGCTTTGAAAACACGTCTTGTGGGCGTGGCCAGCAGCGTGCGTGCGCGAGAGAGAGATAGAGACGCGGGGGGGGGGGTAACACTTTAGATTTTAGTTTAGTTTTTAAAGTTGTTTTAATTCAATAGATGATCAAGCAGGGAATGCGTTTTCAATTCAGGTCTTGTGGGCGTTGCCCGCAACGCTAGAATAAACATATGCATTGTAATGCGTGTGTGTGTGTGTGTGTGTGTGTGTGTGTGTGTGTGTGTGTGTGTGTGTGAGAGAGAGAGAGAGAGAGACAGACAGGGTAGTATGTGTGTGTGTGTGTGTGTGTGTGTGTGTGTGTGTGTGTGTGTGTGTGTGTGTATGTGTGTGTTTAATTTAAATGTTTAATAATGGTTTAATTAATAAATATGTTAATAAAATGGTTTAATATGTTCCTAAAATGTTTAAATGGTTTAATAAATATTTTTCTTTTACTTTTAACACATATTTCATACAAAATTGGTGTACTTTTATCATTTTTAAAGGGTTTATGGGGTTTATCCAGTCCAATGACTGGAGCCTTGGAACGAATTAGGCGTTTAACATGTAAGATGCGACCCCTACTTACGAAATCCCCGCGTTACAAAATGGGCTCCGGAACGGATTAACTTCGTATGTTGGGGGCCGACTGCAACTTAATGCTATTATGTGATCTGGATCTGGACATTCTAGGACAAATTGGTCTTGTTTTCATGGGTTGTCTGTTGTCAGGTGGGGCTTTTCCGTAAGTCAGGGGTGAAGTCTCGGATCCAGGCTCTGAGACAGATGTGTGAAAGTTCTCCAGAGCGTGTAGACTACGAGGATCAATGTGCCTATGACGTGGCCGATATGGTAAAGCAATTTTTCCGAGACCTTCCGGAGCCATTGCTCACCAACAAACTGGTGGACACCTTTTTGCATATATATCAGTGTAAGTGTGTTTAAAACGGATCTTAATACACACCATTTTCCATAAAAAAAAAAAAAAAAAAGCATAAGAAAGCATCTCGGAGATCTCCCGCACTCTTTTTTCTTCCAATGTCTTTTGCTTCAGATGTACCTAAAGAGCAACGTTTACAGGCAGTCCGAGCCGCCGTCATGCTAATGGCGGATGAGAACCGTGAAGTATTGCAAACCTTGCTGTGTTTCCTGAGTGATGTTACGTCTTTGGTAGAGGAGAACCAAATGACACCAATGAACCTTGCTGTGTGTCTCGCACCATCTCTGTTTCATCTGAACCTTATGAGGAATGAAAACCTTTCACCAAGGTATGTCTGAAACATGCATGTTTTCTCTGTAGATTTCTATGGGCCTGCGAGTGTGATGTTATCATTTGGTAAAATAAAAAACGAGGACGATTTAGTTTCAGCGGAGCAGAGAATATAAAGAACATGTTGTATTTCTCACTGTGATATCATTACATTTGTCTGTACAGTTCATCTTCTTGAAGAAGGTGGTAACATGCCTGTAGTGGTTTTACTGGAGTAATAAATGACTTTTTTTTATTTTCCAGGTCAATCCAGCGGAAGTATGCCACAGGACGCCCTGACCAAAAGGACCTTAATGAGAACCTCGCAGCCACTCAGGGTGTCGCCCACATGATCACTGAGTGCAACCGACTTTTTGAGGTAGTAGTCGGCTCTTCGAACAGAGTACAGGACAATCCAGACAGGCCATCCTCTTTTTCAGTATCTCATGACCTTCACTACAGTTAAAAACATTTGAAAAGAAAATTTGCATTTAAATGGAAAATCCTAGGTGGCGTGCTGGTGTAGTAGATAGCATGTGTACTTCACAGCATGAAGGTCCTGGGCTCGCGCTCAATGGTTCTGTCCATTAGTGTCTTCTTTTCCTTTCAGCTATTCCCTTTTTCTCAGAGGTCGCCGCAGCGAATCATCTGATTCGCATGTTTGATTTGGCGTAGGTTTTTACGTCGGATGCCCTTCCTGACACAACCCTTTAGCAAGGGACAGAAACACGCCGACGGCTTTGCAGCTACTCTTTACGAAAGTCAGCAATGGTTCTTTTACATGAACCTCTCACCATAGACAGTGACAGACATGGCTGGGATTTGATAACCCAGTTAGGTGCACTGGGGAGTGGGGGGGCACAGTGACAACCTTGTGGAGAGTGGGACTCGAACCCCCAACCTTAGGATCAGTGATCCAGCACCTTTACCAACAGGCCACCACTGCCCCTGGTTCTGTCCATTACTCTTCATGACTTAGAGAGAGTGTGTCTGAGCAGATTTTTTGACCAGAAAAACAAAAAAATCCACTGATCTCAGAAGATTTGAGAATTTCAGAATGAAAATTTTCCTGTGCATTTGATCTTCAAATGATTTTTTTTTTTTTTGCTGAGGAATATGACCTGTATATTAAAAACATTGGCTCAGTTATACGTTTTAAATGGAAAGGAAACACAACTCTGCTTTTAGGAATGGCACAAATATATGTATGAAAGAAAATACCCTGGTCTGATTAATCACAGGATGAGAGAGCAATAGGATGGTGTGTGTGTGTGTGTGTGTGTGTGTGTGTGTGTGTGTGTGTGTGAAGATAAGTCACCAGGAGCAGTAAGAGGTTCTGTGTAATGTTCTGTTGGGAAACCTTTGGCCACAGAAATCCTGTGGTTGTGACACTGGTACATAATACATACAGTATATCAGCGGAGTCAAAACTCATTTTCGCCAAGGGCCACACCAGTTAAATTTAAAGGTGCTCAAGGGCCGAATAATCACTGAACTTTAATTGTAAAAAGGGCAAATCTGCATGGAAAAAATGGTTTGTTTAGGCATTTGTGCTCTTCTGCTTGATTCACTTGCTTTTTTCTGATAACACTAAACAGTGAGCCTGCAGTCTTTCTTCAGTCTGCAGTGGCTAGCTGTTGAAATAGGCTGCTGCCACCTAGTGGAAGGATGATGAATTAGATTTCATGGTTGGTACAAAAAAAAAAAAAAAAAAAAAAAGATAATACAGTACAGTACTGTAGTTTTATTTGGAAGCACTTTTGAGCCACATAAAATGGCTTGACGGGCCAGATTTGGCCCGCGGGCCTTGAGTTTGACACCTGTGGCATATATAAACAATGCTGCAGATCAAGTACGTGCTTGATGGTAATGGAGTTCTGTAACAGCAGTGGTTTCTTTGAGCAGGATAATACACCAGGAAGGATTTTGGGGCGGAGGGCATCTGTTTAATGTGCTGGGCAAACAAAAAAAATTCTTTAAATTTTGCAGTAATTGGCGTCTTATTAGTGCTGTGGTGCACTATCACAATTTTAATTTGTAGTTTATTAATTTAAATTTCTGGATTCCTTTTCGATTTTTACTCACAGAAATGTGCTCTTGTTAATCATATGTAGTAACTTTTTGATTTGCGGTCTATGATTAGTTCTAAAATTTGACAGAGGGGCCAGGCCAGGAGCATTTGGACAGATTGTTTTAGGCCAGATATACTAAAGCATTGCATGTAGTGTGTAAACCTCATCGCACAGTAAATAAACACCTAAATAAATGTACAACCCGATTTACCTACAGTGTGCACTGAGGACTGCATCTTTCAAATGTGCAAAATAGCCCTGATACATGTTGTACGTCTCAATGAATATGCAAGGTGTGGTGGTCACACACTATTTGGCACAATCCCGGTAAAAGAAAATGCAAACACTAAATTAAAATAGGACACACTGTGATCTATCAAACCTGGAGATTGCATCTGCTTATAATACTTTTCAATCAAAGGCGCAAAGTTAATATCATTAACATTTATTGAAAAAAAAAAAAGATGAATGATATCACTTTCAACATTCAAAATATATTATTACCCAACGAAATACTCAATCTCAATCATAAGTGCATAAATGCATAAAAAATGCACTTAATTAAAAGACGCACCTTCAAACTTTCCATATGCATTTTTTTCATAACACTGCAGAAAAACTCACCAATTTGAATGCCAGCAAAAAACTTGTCTTGGTATTTGACTCTTGAGTTGCAGTTTGTCGATGAAAAAAAATTCTGCAGAGTCTGTAGATTAGCCGCCAACCTCTGTGCAGTAGTCTTGCGTTGACGGCTTGCTCGCATAGTTTCATGAGTCGTGGCAAACTGACTGCTGATATTGTACTCTTTGAAAACTGCAACAGTTTCTTGACATATCAGACATACAGCCGTTGATCGGACTTCAGTAAAAAAAAAAAAAAAGTTATTCACTCTTTATTAAAGTCTCGGCACTCACTGCCCTCTTTCCTTTTCTTTGGTCATTTTTACAGAAGGGCTCAAATGGCAACAGGAAAATGTAAGCGAAATAAAGAGTAATGCACTACACTCCAACAAAGGTCCACCAATGGTCAGTTTGCCATCTGTTGGGGAAGTGCAGGCATTGCAGGGACAAGATGAAATGAATTATTGACGTATGATTTTGATTTTTTTTTTTTTAATTGGACAAATTCAGCGGGCCGCATTAAAAAGTCTAATGGGCCGTTTATGGCCCGCGGGCCGTACTTTGCCCATGTCTATAGTACAGTATTCTCTAAGGTACACCCTGCACCATGTGATTTCCTAACTACAGAATAAAGTTCTGGAAATGTAGGTTCATGGAGATGTAAATGAAAATGTTGTAACTTATACTTTATCTATATTTAAATATTATTAAAATGTAACTCCATTTCAAATGTTCAAAATTAGATCTGACATTAGTTTCACTCACATTTGTTTTTTCAGGACATAAAGAATGTTTTCGTGAAAATTTTAGTGTGTGTTCTAATAATGTTATATTAAACATTTTTAAATAGAAATGATGAGATTTAATGTAGGATTTAAACACTTTGATAACAAGCTGATCTTTATTGGCAGTTCTTGTGATTATTGAAATAGTAAGAGATGAATGTAGTGCACATAATTTACATGAAATTTGCACATTGATCTTCGTGTTCATGCCAGTGCAGTGTAAATGAGGTTTCTTCCTCTCAGTAGATGAATCACATTTCTGTTTTTCTCTGCAGGTCCCTCAGGAGATGATCGCTCAGTCAAGGAACTCGTACGTGGAGGCTGCGGTTCTGGCACCCCCTCTGGACAACCTTTGCAAACATCTACAGCTGCACTTGGAAGAGGAGGAAGAGGAGGAGGAGGAGGAGGAGGAGGATGGCTCGTACCGTTGCCACATGGAGGGACTGATTCAGAACCTTCTCAAAGAGGCCAGAGAAAAGGCCAAGTGCTGGGTGAGCCAACCCACCATCAATAATGTAGAGCTAGCATTTAAAAAGGTAAGAGCACTTTCATGACGTATACAATAACACTTTATAACTCATTACACATTAAAATTACCTTCATCTAAATCATCTATGGGCAGTGGTGGCACAGTGGTACGGTGCTGGATTACCAATCCTAAAGTTGGGGGTTCAAGCTCCACTGTCAATCTGTCAATAGTTATCACTACTGTCCCCCCCCCCCCAGTGCAACAAACTGGGCTATCAAAGGCCGGCCATGTCTCTCACTGTCTATGGTGTGAGGTTCATGTAGAAGAACCATTGCTGACTTTCGTCAAGAGAAAATGCATCGCCGCCAGTGTGTTTCTGCCCTGTGATGGCCTGACGAGCTGTCCAGGGTGTACTCTGCCCTCGCCCAGAGTCGGCTGAGATGGGCACCAATCTCGCCGTGACCCTAAATAGGATTAAGCGGTTTCAGAAAATGAGTGAATGAATGAATGGCTCATCTATTATCTTCCTGTTGTTATCTCTCTTATTTCTTTCTGTTTCTATACTCATTACAATTCACTCTCAGTCACTCAACTCATTTGCTGAACTGATTAATCTTCGCTTATCCTGAACTGCTTATTAGGGTCACAAGAAGGCTGGAACCTATCTTAGCTAACAATGAGTACACCCTGAACAACTCACCTGAACATTGCAGGGCAATATAAACACAACCATTCACACTCATACATAGCGGAAATTTTGAACAGCCAATTGTAACCTGATGTTCATGCCTGTCGACTGTGGGAGGAAACCCAGACAATCACAGAGAGAAAATGCAAACTCTATACAGGAACTATAGCAACACAGACACACTGCATCGGGAATCTGGGAATCGAACTTCAGTGGACATGTAAACCATCACACCACTGTGCTGCCCTAATTACGATTGAGTTTAATATGAGTACATGTAAAAAAAAAAAAAATGGAGTGCAGATATATTTTCTGTCATGTGTCACATCATCATGAATAATTAATAATTGATAAATTCAGAATACAGTACATAATATCTTCCAATGGAACATGTCAATATATTAACAATTATGATAAAATGTATTGATGTGGCGTCTCCTCCATACAAATCCTGGTACAAGTCGTTATTGTAGAAGTAATAATACGTTCATTAATGTGAGAGCATTAATCTAAATCTGTTGTTGCGTTATGTGTTGGCTTTGATCGCGTTCTAATTAAGCCCAGCTGATTTAGGAATGATGCAGTTAAAGACGTGGACGCTGACTTTTCCTCCGTCTCACAGGTGGGTGATGGCACTCCACTGCGGCGGTGGCGTATAGCAGTTGAGGTAGAGGCTCCACCATCTGTGCTTCTGAACCGGGTTCTCCGAGAGCACCACCTGTGGGATAATGATCTCCTACAGTGGAAAATTCTGGAAACATTGGACAAGCAGACCGAAGTGTATCAGTACGCTGTCAACAGCATGGCCCCTCACCCCAGCAGAGACTTTGTGGTACTCCGGTATGTTTACGTTCTGGGATCTACTTCGATATTTAACAGTTATTTCACAGTATCGAGTCAAAATCTTCCAAAAATACAATGAGATTGAGCGGAATAATTTAAAAATATTTTATATTTATTATATATACGATTGATAGGAATACAGTGCGTTGTCGGCTTACGACCTATGCGAGTTACATCTGATCGACTTTACGACCGCAAAAGTCGTGAAGCATGATTCATGGCAGTGCAGTGCGGGTGTTGCGTACGACAGTTGTTTGTGCTGCCGGCAGCGCCAGCATCTTAAAAGGCCAAGCAGGACATGATGCAGCTTCACTTTATAACTGTTCAGAGCTCTGAGCAAATCTATTCATCTACTTTCAATGCCACATCACTGTGGCGCGAAGCGGAGAGCTAATCCTTTCTGTGTGTGGGCGGGTCCGATACCTTCAAACTCTAATTATATTGGACTCATACGCTGCAGTGTTTATGTGACAGGAAGCGCGTCCCAAGTTTTGGCAATCAGCTGGTTTGCGGGTTAGAAGTTTTCCGTGTCTGTCCATTTGTGTTTGTTTGCCAGCTGTGCTTGGCTTTGTGGAAATGAGGTGATCAAAACGAGGGAAATTTATCTCTTTACTCCAAAACAACACGCGCAGTCTGTGGCTGTTGTGATAATCCAATAAAATTAGAGTTTGAAGCTATCGGACCCGCCTACACAGTGGAGTACAGAAAGGATTGGCTCTCCGCTTCGTGTCACAGTGATGTGGAATTGAAAATACATAGATGTATAGATTTAAATGTGCAAGATTTATTCATCTGTTTTTGTTTGGGATGAGTGTATTTGGATTGAAAGTCGACATACGGCCAGACCGATTTACGACTGGTCTGCCGGAACCAAAAGCGGTTGTAAGTTGGCGACTCACTGTATAACATTTTTATTATTTTATATAAATGTTTAAAAAAAATCACAAGATAATTTAGACAAACAACAAAGAATACAAACACAAATAAACCGACAAACTGACAATTTCTATCGTCAACAATTCAATAATGATTCCTCGAGCCGGAGCCAATCCCAGCTGACTCCAGGTGAAGGTGGAGTACACCCTGAGCA
>CM045750.1:12426918-12539418 GCA_024760905.1 Plotosus lineatus
AAAGCTATGTAAGATGGGTGGAAACATCACCAGATGCAAATCTCAACAGATTATTGCTTCACATTATGTTTCAAACTTACATGTGAATCAGATTTCTGACCAGAGTGTTGATTACGCACTGTTTTCTAATCAGTTGCTGTTCAAGCTGTCCTCTAAAATAGCCTCGTCATGCATTAAAAATGGACGACAATTCTTGGGCCTCAAGAATTTTTGGTAGCACTTTCACATTTTTATTCTTTGTAATTTGAACATCTTGAAGGTTCATCTGTAATCACTTAATGATAATTAGGGTCACGGGGAGGCTGGCGCCCATCCTAGCTGACCAGAGTACATCCTGGACAGCTAGCCAGGCCATCGCAGGGCGGAAACACACTGATGGCTTTGCAGCTACTCTTGTCAAAAGTCAGCAATGGTTCTTTAACATGAACCTCACACCATAGACAGTGAGAGACATGGCCCGCCTTTGATAACCCAGTTTGCTGCAATGGGGGGGACAGTGACAACCTTGCGGAGAGTGGGACTCAAACCCCCAACCTTTGAATCAGCGATCCAGTGCACTATACCACTGGGCCACCATCATGACCATGTTTGCAGAGGCACTATTAACCTTGAATGATGCTTTTTAATTTTTCAGTATTATGTTGTATTTACTGCAATATTATATGTTTATTTATAAACAAGGCCATTTGAATATTTTTCTGTAATGAATATAGGCTTGAAAGTGAAATTAAGTCAAAACTTTTGTGCAAGCAAAAATTGGAATGTTTATACAGGGATCCCTCAAGGTCAATGGTAGCCTAGCGGTATAGGGCGCTGAATCGCTGATCCTAAGGTCGGGGGTTCGAGTCCCAATCTCCACAAGGTTGTCACTGCCCCCCCCCTCCCCCCAGTGCAGCTAACTGGGTTATCAAAGGCCGGCCATGTCTCTCACTGTCTATGGTGAGAGGTTCATGTAAAAGAACCATTGCTGACTTTTGTAAAGAGGAGCTGCAAAGCCGTCAGCGTGTTTCTGTCCTGTGCTAAAGGGTTGTGTCAGGAAGGGCATCCGACGTAAAAACCTACGCCAAATCAAACGTGCGAATCATTCGCTGTGGCGACCCCTGAAAAAAAAGTGAAAAAGCTGAAAGAAAATCATCATCATAGAGAGATCCCTCACTTGCCGCGGTTAATTGGGACTGAGATCCCCACACGACCATCGAAATCCGCAAGTAGGATACCCCCAACCCCTCAGACTGAACATATACGTACATGTATATGTGTATACAATATCAATAAATACATATTCAATGCTATAAATGCTTAGAATAACAATTACACATTCAAAAAAAAATAACATAAGATGTAAATAAAATATAAATACACACACATACAGATGGTATTGCATGAGAAGAAGACGACACACTTACATACGCGCGCAGCGTGCACACACAAATGCAACAATGTGAGTACAGAAGTTTTAATGGGAGATTTTGGGTTGTTTTTTTTGTTTTGTGTTTGTTTAGGGTTTGTTTTTGTTTTTTGCATAATTGGCCTTGTTTTTGTGGCATTTTCCTTAACTTTTTCCCCTATTCTTCCTTAATTTCCTTATTTTTCAATTTGATTAATATTTATTAAAAAAAAAAAAAAAAAAACATGATGCATTGAAGCCACATGAATTGAAACGCGAACTAGCGAGGGATCGCTGTATTTAAGAAGCTGTAAAGATTTGAAGACATTTCTTTCCATTACCGCTGCGAGCACATAATATTCAGTACCACCAGAGGGTGCTTTTCGTTGTAGTTGATTGAAATTGGGTAATAGGTGGGTGAGATATGAGCCTTTGTAGATGTTTGTCCACATGTGCGACAAGTCTTTTGTCAATGACTGTTCATGTAGTGCTGAACACTTCCGCAGAACTGGTTCCTCAATGTCACGCCCCACCTCAGTCTTTACAGTACAGTGCGGCCTCCCGATGTGAGGATTGTAATACGAATGGCATGTTTTTTTGGAGAAGGACAAAATTATGCATAAAGGTTTGTGTTAAGTTTTGGGTTTCATTCCCAATTAATGCTGAGATATTAGTTACATTATTTATATTGTGAGTTTTATTGCTGTTTTACTGTGATCACAGTCTTTCAGAGGAGCTTCTCATATTTATTATTATTGTCCATGAGATCTTATCATCACCAACAAGATCCAAACATCACCAACAAAAAGGACATTCAGATAGAATTAACTAAAGTTGTTAATAAGATATAGCAGACCTGACAAATGTTGTGTTTATGGAGTCCATAACACCTCTTTGGTAATTGATATCGTACCTGAACCATCTGTAACGTTGGCCTGTATTGTGTATAATTCAATTTATAACCCAAATATTTATTATTATCATCTTTTCTTCTATGTTGTGTTATTAGGGGAAAGTCTCCTGAGTGGTATAACAAAACCTTTGGCCATATATGTGCTACTCAGGCAGCACGCATTCGCAACTCCTTCCAAGCTCTGGACGCTGACGGACCAGAGACCAAAATCTGAACCTGGCTATGGATTACGGCCTGGAGTCCAGGATTTGAAACAGAATCAGGGTTCCGAACAGGGTTCATAATAATCTTTGTACTGGGATCATAATTAGGGTCAGGGTTTGTACACGGGTCAGAAACAGGGTTGGGATCAGGTTTTGAACCAGGGTCGGTTCGGACCGTATGAAAAAACACTGTCGGCTTAATGAGAGGTGAAAGTGCAGGAAGCTGTTCATGTGAGCGAGAATATGAAGATGGATCTTTAGTAAGTGTCAAAGGTGGAAACATGAGAATGGTGAAACGTGTTTAATGCTGTAATGAAGAACGCTTCATGAGATACTTCACAGAAAGACTCGGGCTTAGTTGGTTCTCAACCTTGTGAAGGTTTTTCATCATCCATCCATCCATTTGCTGAAATGCTTGAGCCTAAAAAGGATCACAGGGAGATGCCTATCTCAGCCAACATGGGACAAAGGTGGGTACACCCAGAATAACTCTACAGTCCATTGAATTACACACACACACACACACACACACACATTTGGAAAAACTGGAATAGCCAATTACCCTAATGCGCATGTATTTGGATTGTGGGAGGAAACCGGAGTACGTGGAGGAAACAGTTATTTACTGTAAAATGTTTTTGAAGGCAAAGGCTTACAGAAAGGCATTTAGTGGATTGCCAGAACTGCCAACTTATGGATTTGATTGTTAAAGAAAGTGAACTGAAGGAAAGAGGAAGGGAAGGAATGAAGGAAGGAAGGGGAGAGAGAGAGAAAGAGAGAGAGAGAAAGAGAGAGAGAGAGAGAGATCAGTATTGCTTATATGTGACGCGCTCCACCGAATGTAGGCGGTGTCGCAACTGACACCGGAGCTTTTGAGACATAACGCGGCTTATCCGGACTTCCGATCTTTCAAGTTAGCAAGTGAATGTTGAGTACTAAACAAGTATTCAAAGTGCACTTACTTACTTGACAGATCGGAAGTCCGGATAAGCCGCGTTTTGTCTCAAAAGCTCCGGTGTCAGTTGCGACACCGCCTACATTCGGCGGAGTGCATCACATATATAGAAATGTTCCAAATGGATCTTCACTTCTTGACTCTTGCAGTCGTCTGTTGAGCAGCGTACTGTACCACTGCATATAGAATAGATCACGCTAAAGCATGCAATGCTGCGTTCATCCCCAGCTCGATCCTTATGGAGCACATAAAGGAGATTCTTTAAATGTTTGACGTTGCACTAGTCACATATGCTGTTGTATCTCCCATGAAAACAATAGTTTGACCATTTTTAATGATTTTTAAGGGATTGTGTATACCAAGTGTGGAATTGTGCAAAGTAATTACAGTGACATATAAAAAAATAAACGGACACCATAATTTGTGAAAGATATAGATATGCATATGCTGTGGTGGAATAGTGGTCAGGGTGCTGAGCTCATGATCAAGAGGTAACCACTACACCACCATGCGGCCCTCAATTTATATACAATAGTCAAGAATAAAATAATAATAATAATAATAATAATAAACTATTCCATGGATAGAATGCTAATGAAGGGTGTACTGTATTTACTTTCCATATATATCTTTGTATACAACCTGATACCGAAGGTTATGATGCAAGTTTTGTATCTTCATCAAGTCCGCTGCGTTTAAGAGATCGAACATTACACTTTTTGATGTCATTGTTATTGTGCTCTGTATATAATAATGTAAATATAATAATTATTTCAGAATAATTCATCCAAATATACTGGTAATATATGGGTCTTGGTCTAGTGGGCCAACCCAAAAACTCAAAGAATGGGAACAAATCTAACTGTTTGGGACAGATACTGAATACAGCAGTGTGTGTGTGTGTGTGTGTGTGTGTGTGTGTGTGTGTGTGTGTATACATACACTAATCCTAATCTCAGTTCATGAGCATCCATCAAAAAAAGACAATATTAAATGCTTTTTTTCTTGGTATTATTAATAGTGGCAGTAGTGTTAGTAGTATTTAGTATCATTATTATTATTATTATTATTATTATTATTATTATTATTATTATTATTATTATTATTACTGTTGTTGTTAAAGTTATTTTGCTTCCATGTTTATACAATGTCTAGGACATTTCTCCATTTCAGTGCTTCTGAGAAGCATGTACAGACATTCATTTTAAAATACTGTATAGAACCAGTTGTCTCATTGTATATATTTGCACGTGGATGTGAAGTATAAAACTTACTGTACAGAATATTTTGTATGTAAGTGTTGCATAATAAGCACATTTACCTTCCTTCACTTTTTTTCCTCGTGTCATATTGATATGGTGAAAATAATGCAATACCAAAATCTATACTGTTGGCTGCCTTTCCTGTGTGTGTGTGTGTGTGTGTGTGTGTGTGTGTGTGTGTGTGTGTGTGTGTGTGTGTGTGTGTGTGTGTGTGTGTGTGTGTGTGCATGAGGGGTGGTCTACATAGCACTGTATTTATTAGGTGTAAGGTTCCTGTAAGTAGTTTCCAAAGCTGCAGAAAAAAAAGAGGCCATAACACTTCTCTGTACATTTCGGAGTGAACTCGTTCCATTTGAAAACCAGGAGAAAGCTTCTGGTCTGTATTCAGTAAAATTCATTTTAATATCAATTTGTGTTTGCTCTCTAAATCATAACACTGTGAATAAGTGTTCATGTCTGCACTGTTTCCACAAACATTAATATGAATTAAAGATAATACATCATCTTTTCATCAGATACTCAGCTGTGTTTCTTACAAAAGTTTGTTCACGTGAATTAATATGAAAACTAAATGTGAATCCATCTGACCCTCGAGGCTAATTAACAAAAAATAAATTTTATAGCAGGTAGCAAACAGCAAGATGGTGGTGTTTTCTCATATTCAGACCATCATTCAAAGTCGCACAGATGTAGCTCATATACATGTACATTATATCAGGAGGATTTTTTTTACAAATCTTTTTGAACATAATTAAATGGCCCAAGATGATCAGCTGTGCAATTCAGATGAATACATATGACATGTAATCACAGCAATACAGTGGTACCTCACCTTACGAAATTAATCCGTTCCAGAAGTGGTTTCGAAACCTGATTTTTTTTGTAAGTTGAGTAGCGTTTTACATGTAAAATTCCTGATTTGTTCTAAAGCCCCCAATACTACCCGCTAAACCCTTTAAAAATGATAAAAGTATACCTTTTAAGGTCTCCTTCTGCTTCAATATCATACCGATGGTAGACGGGTTTCGGCCATATTCCTTTGCGATATCACTCAACCGCATGCCACGAGCCCGCTTCTTCTTTTCACTCACACCAGGAATCACTTTCACCAGGAATCACACACACACACACACACACACGCGCGTGTGAGTGTGTGTGTGCGTGTGTTGACCATGTCTTCTTAGCAGAGTTATAATCTTACAAATGTTTATGCAAGGTTAAAAGCCTGAGATAAAAAATAAAGTTGCAATGAGCACACTGAAAAACTCACAAAACAACAGTAACTCTGTCCTTTACGCATGTTAGAACTCCGTGATGAACAATGGGTCGAAAGCACATGAAAAGAATCATGGATATGATGGCGATGCACCTTCATAATAGCCGATGGGAGGCTAGCGGGGCGGGGTGTTTGGAGATAGCCAATGGGAGAGCAACTGGAGCATTGTTTGAATTTTTGAGATGGCGCGTTTCATAACGTGAATTTTTTTCGTATCCAGAGATGGAAATTTTAGGTAAATCCGTTTCGTAGCTTGGATTTTTCATTTGTGGGGTCTTTCGTATTGTGAGGTACCACTGTACTCTATAGTCTTTGCTCCTTTCCTGTCGTGTGTGTGTGTGTGTGTGTGTGTGTGTGTGTGTGTGTGTGTGTGTGTGTGTGTGTGTGTGTGTGTGCGCGCATGCGTACACTTGACCCACTATTTGTAATGAATAAAATTTAAATCTCAACACTTTCAAGTCATGATTGTGTACTAATACAATGTGGGAACCTTACTGAGCTACTTATTTATATGCTAAGGTGTCAAAAAGTAATGTATTAGAAAATTCTCTATAAAACATTTTATGCCAAATTATATTTATCTATAAAATTACAGGGATCCCTTGCTTTCCCCAATTAATTGGGACCGAGACCCCCACAATCGCCGAATTCATCGAATTATGATCAACCTACTCTGACTGACATATACGTACATGTATATGTGTATATAATATTAATAAATACATATTCAATAATATACATATACATAAATGAAGTTTTTCTTTGTTGCAAGTTGAACTATAATTATTTCTTTTTTGTTTTTAATGTTAATAAATATACAATGTTATGCAGAGGTGTACTAATAACAATTTTTTTGACAAAAATGCTATTTATAGTCGCTCGCGGCGCGATGTGGGGGTGTGAAATGTTTTTTCTTCTTAGAGGGGGTGCCACAGAAAATAATTGAGAAGCACTTAGCTAAAGGAATGTTTTATTCAGAGTGAGGACAGTACATTCTAGTGTAACATACAAACAATTCATAATTTAGTTTATACTACCAGGAAAAAAAGTAGCAGTAACTATTAGCTTTAACCCGCTATTCCCATTTTTAATTTATTCAGGACAACAGTTACCCCACAAAATATTGCAAATCATTCAATAATTTTCTAAGCCACTTAGGGTCACAGAGAAACTTTCAACTATGGGCCAGCTCAGCTGACTCTGGGTGAAAGCAGGGTAACCCCTGGAAAGCTCGCCAGGCCATTGCAGGGCCTGCAATGCACATTGTACAACCTTTCACACTCACACCTAGGGGTGATCTGGAACAGCCTATGTGCCGACTGTGCATGCATTTAGACTGTGGGAGGTAACCAGAGTATCCAGAGGAAACCTCTACAAGCACAGGGAGAGCATGCAAACCCCACACAGACATGCTCAAGTTGGGAATCGAACATAGGCATTCTTGTTGTAAGATGAACGTGCTAACCACTACACCACCATGCCACCCACTGAACAAATCAGTAAAGTGAAATGAAAAAGGACAATGTTTTTTTAAATTTGAAAAAGTTCACTTCCTTTATTATGAAGTGCCCCAAATAAGATCTGGAGTGACCAATTGCCTTCAGAAGTCAATAAGTAAAGTTAAGTAAGATCCATCTATGTGCAATTGAAGTGACACATGAACTCAGTATATATACCTGTTCTGAACAGACCCAGAGTCTGCAACACCACTTAAACAGAGGAGTTCTTCAGACAAGTCAGAGAAAAAGTTTAGTTCAGTTCATCATCCTAATTAGGGTCGCCGGGAGGCTGGCACCCATCCCAGCCAACTCCAGGCAAGGGCAGGGTACACCCTGAACAGCTTGCCAGGACATTGCAGGGCGGAAACACGCTGACGGCTTTGCAGCTACTCTTGTCGAAAGTCAGCAATGGTTCTTTTACATGAACCTCAAGCCATAGACAGTAAGAGACATGGCCGGCCTTTGATAACCCAGTTTGCTGCACTGGGGCAACAGTGACAACCTGTGGTGAGTGGGGCTTGAACCCCCAACCTTAGGATCAGTGATCCAGCACTTATACCACTAGGTCACCACTGCCGCCTCAGACAAATTTGTGTTATATAAAAAAAAAAAAAACTAATAAACCGGAGTACCCTAAGGAGACCTACACAGAGAAGCTCCAGTTGACCAGCAGGTTCAAGCTCAGAATCATCTTGCTGTGAGGTGACAGTGCTAACGGCGACACGGCTGTGACACTCTTCTATTGTGTGTATTATATCTATGAGGGTAGGCTGTAAAGTTCATAAGTTGTCTATGACTCGGTGTCCAAATGTGGTTTATTTTTCAACATAGTCTCCCCTGTGGTCTCTACACCACTTTTGAATGTAAAAAACTCCTTCTTAGTCTTATAAATACATTAATATATTAATAAAATATAATTGTATTCCAAGAGTGACAGTGGCATTCCTGTTTGAGTCAAGCCCTTCTTAAGAGGGCTGGTTCCAGAGCCCCAGCTATGTTTTGAGGTGAGCCTGAGGTACTAGAGGACTCACCTCAAGAAGTGCCTTGTCATGGGAGACCTGGGTGCACCCATGATGGCAACAACAGTGTGACCAGGAATAGTGTGATTGGTTGGTATGGCCTTGCTGACCTGATCCCAAATGGTGTTTTGTTGTTGGACTTCTGTTTTTGTCATAGTTTGTCCGTCACGAACACCAACACACAAGGGTGTCCATCAGTGCACTTGGCACCAGGACACTTTAGGTTGCAGTTTGATGAACAAGTCTGTGGTTGTGTTACCGGTCTTGCAGCTGCATGTTCTGGACACTCAGATGAAGAGAGGATATGAGCTATGAACTGATCACCACATCGTAGGCTGGCTCTGATGGAGGGGGAGGCCTTCTTCCAGCATTGGGAGATCCATGTGCACAGTTATGGTCTTCTGCGAACGTTTGGTGAAGGCTCATGTCAGAAGGAGCTTCGACTCCCACCTCTGGCAGAACTGCTACCACATGCAAAAGGAGGCACGGGACACAGAGTCCAAATGAGCTGTGGCAAGAAGGTCATCAGTGCCTACTGTAGTAGGAACACCTGAACCTGGTGATGAACATCTGTAGTGAAGGAAACCTACTGAGACTCGCAAGACAGTGGACAGGTACCGGCAGGCCAAAGGTGCTGTAGCTTGGGCTATTGCCGATGCAAATTCTTTGTTGTGGGAGAACTTCAGTAAGAACATGGAAAACAATTATTGGTTGGCCTCAAAAAGGTTCTGGAGCATTATCAAATACCTCATGGGGGGGCAGTACCCTACAAACACTGTTCATAGTGGAAGTGGGGAGCTGCTCACCTCGACTGGGGATGTTATCAGGAGGTGGAAGGAATACTTCAAGGACCTACCCAATTCCACCAACACACCGTGGTAGTTACTGTAGGCCAGATGGCCCTGTGAGACAAATCTATAATGTCATTGGTTCAAGAAACAGCCCCATTGATAATATAATTTATGTGACATGGGCCAGCATTGCTGATTCTGAAGCGTCTGGAGAGATTAGATTGACATGGCAACACGGCTTTTCGTATTTAAATATTCAACCATTCAGTAACTGTACTGGAGCATACAACCAGTCAAAACATTTGAAACACCTCCAATTTTTGGATTTTTAATTAAATTTATGCAGATTTATAGGGCTTAGTTGTTTGCATATCTGCTTCATAGCAAAAAGGTTCTGGGCTTGAGTCCCAGGCTTGGGGATTTTGTGTGGAGAGTAGAGTATATATATATATATATATATATATATATATATATATATATATATATATATAATATGAGAAATGAGGACATCAGCGGGACAGCACATGTTAGATGTTTTGGAGACAAAGTCAGAGAGGCTAAATTGAGATGGTTTGGAAATGTACAGAGGAGGGATAGTGAGTATATTGGTAGTAGGATGCTGAGGTTGGAACTACCAGGCAGAAGGCCCAGAGGAAGACCAAAGAGAAGATTTAGGGATGTGGTGAAGGAGGATATGAAGGTCGTTAGAGTAAGAGTAGAAGATGCAGAGGATAGGGAGAGATGGAGGCAGATAATTTGCTGTGGCGACCCCTGAAGGGAACAGCCGAAAAGAAAAGTATATATATATATATATATATATATATATATATATATATATATATATATATGTGTGTGTGTGTGTGTGTGTTTCCGAATTACCGTCACATATGGTTTCTTTATGACATTTCTTTCTAACACCCAGACAGAAGTTGCATCTGAATAATGGTGAACATTTCTTTATTTCTCTGTGCTTTTGAAGGCAGATTTCCTAGTTTATCACCAGGGGGCAGTGTTGAAGCATAAAATTAGGAAAAAAAAAATTTCAGGGTTCATCTTGTTAGCTGATGGCCCAGAAACATTTTTCTTATTAAAGCAGCATTTCTAATTCAAATATGAATCATCACTCCATCTGCACTTATAAAACCAGAAACACCGACATAAAAGCACAGTAGCCACTTAAAAAAAACCACATGTTCACCAATTCCCTAGGTCGTGCCATCATACTATACCAGTTTTACCTAAATTTTGGTTGGCGAGCCCATTATTGATGAACTTGCCATCAAAATATGTTTTCAGGTATGACACGTTCATTCTGCACTTGAGAAGTCAATATTAATGTAAATTTTAAAGTTAAAAGCGAATTAATTGTAAAAAATAATATGGTGCAGTGACGAATTTGATATGTCTGGATGAATGACACATATTTTTGACATATTACAGCGGTCTGTTTAGATTGGAAGTACACCTGCTGAAATGAACAATTACCTAATTACCACATTTGCAGGCACATGGCGGTGTGTACTGAAGACCAAAGTGGTGGCATTTGCATCTCCCCCAACATTCAGTTTTGCATTTACACTTTGTCAACTGCGCCAGTGCAGCTCACTGGGTTATCAAAGGCCGGCCATGTCTTTCACTGTCTATAGTGTGAGGTTCATGTAAAATAACCATTGCTTGTTTCTGCCCTACAAAGGCCTGGCGAGCTGTCCAGGGTGTACTTTGCCCTCGCCCGGAGTCGGCTAAGATGGGCACCAGCCTCCCCACGACCCTAATTAGGATTAAGCGGTTACAGAAAATGAACTGACGATGAACTTTGTCAACTGTTGGCAGCCCTGGGAAATTGATTCAAGTGTTTTCCATACAATTTTCCAAACATCTCCTTCTTTTTGCAACCCCCAGTTTTCAGGACTCGCTATTTTCATTTGACATGCTGGTTTTTTTGTCCCAGATATAGACTGCCTGGAACACGACACGCTTCACATGCTGAGCAAGCAAAGTCGTAGTTGGAGGAATGGCTTCCGAGCAAATAAGTCAAGTCTTTTATAACCAACCCCATTGGCAGTGCTGCTTTCTTCGTTCTCTGTGATGACAAACTTCTCAGTTGAATTGGGACCCATGAAAGACCCATGAAGCTTCAGAGCGCATTTCCCATGTTTGTTTTGCAGTTTTTCCCGGTTGCCAAGGAACGCTGACACCACATCACATCCATGAATGCATGAAAGAAGGCCAGAGAATTGTTTTTATAGTCTAGAGTCCTGTGGGGCCGGTGGCATAGTGGTTCGGGTGCTTCGCTCATGATCGGGAGGTTGTGAGTTCGAATCCCACTGAGACCCTCACTGTGTTAAGACCCCTGGGCAAGGTCTCAACCACGAGTGTGCCTCTGTTCACCCAGCAGTATAAATGGGTACCAGTAAAAATATACTGGGAAGGTAACCTGCGATGGACTAGCGTCCCATTCAGGGTGAGTTGAACTCCTGGTCGCGTCACGCTATGGAAACCAGGGATAAGCACCGGCCTGATGAGCCACGAGGCTCGGGTGTAAAAACCCAACAGACTTACCTCGAGTCCTGACCATATCATGGATCGATAAGGTAGCAGTCAGATTACGGCTGTAGTGCTAGTTTGCGCCATAAGGTGGCACCTCTTCCTTTTGAGCTGTGCCACAGTGTAGTAGTGTCCCTCTCGTAATATATCACATCCGGTCTCCATTTCTTTACATTTCACATAACGAGTCTGGGGGCCAGTGGTGGCTTAGTGGTATAGGTGCTGGATCACTCATCCTGAGGTTGGGGGGTTCAAGCCCCACTCACCACAGGTTGTCTCTGAACACTACTAACATGTGCATTTTTGCAGATACCAAGCAGTTCATCATGAGAAGCATCACCGCAGTGCCTTAGTTTATTTGTCTATGGTAATACCAAGATCATTTTCTGCAGGAGGTACGTTTACAGCGTAACCTTGATTTGTTACTTCACTTGCATTTCGGATTTGGTTGAAGTAAGCTCCCATTCTACTAGAAGTTGTTCCTGGGACTAGATATGAGACTTGTTTTTCGGCCCTTCACTCTACTTGCAGGGTTGGTCTTACTTTTCCCCCAATCTATTCATAATCTGCAGGTTTTTCTTCTGTATGGACATGGTCTGCTTCCTCTAGGTCTTTGAACTTGTCCTCAAAATAAGGCTAATTGATCAGATTCATATGAGGAGCAGACAACTTTATCCAAGCGGCACCATCTATCACGGTGTTCAGGTTTCTGTGGAGTGTGAAGGGTTGTATGTGTTGACTTTGCAATAGACTGGTAAGCTGTTCAGGGGGTCATCGAGGGTAATCAAAGACAGACTCCAATCTTTCACTGACCCTACGAGGGGACAGCGCTTCAGCAAATTTCACTCACTCACTCATTTGCTGAACTGCTGAATTCTATTACGGTTCCACAGATGCAGGAGCCTATTTTAGCTGATACTGGGTTAAGGCAGGGTACACCCTGAACTATAAAAAAAAAAACAATAAAAAAAGTGACAGTGGAGAGTGACCAAAATACGCTACTGAATAATATTCACAGGAAATTAGTCAGTGCACCAAAGACACTGCAGAGGATGCTGAGTATAAAAAAGTGTGACATCAGAGTGATCTATGTCCAAAGCCAAGATGTTGCTGGTGGATACGTTGAGTAAGACATAATCACTGGAAAGCACTGGGGGTCAAGGAGGGGTCAGGCATTGGGGCAGTGCTAGAGAATGTGAATGTAATTAACTACTGTACTTCCCTATCTATGCTGAGAAATCCATAAGATGTTCATCAGAAGAGCACACAAAGATCCAGAAGGTGGTAGAAATAAATCTGACGAGGGGTCTGCAGAACAAAATCAACATCTCACCAGATGCTAATACTCGTTCCAGGATGACCTGAGCATCCAGGATGGCATTATGTTCAGAGAGAAGAGCGCAGCCACATCTAATGCACTCTTTTGTGACATTTGTCATAATTTTTCATAAATACTGCTCTCTGATGTAATAGTCGAAGGACTTCTCGGGACTGTGTATACTGGCAGGGGAATGCATACACACATTGCCACAAAGCATAAAATGAGACACTGTACCCACATGATGTAGTTTATAGATCCTGGGCTCAGATGGAAAATGACTACTTGAGAACTCTGGAATCCAACTTTTGGGAGATAGCCTATCTACCAGATACAAAAGGTCGCACAGTAATCAGAAATGTAAAGGTTCACTTCGCACAATAGGGATACTGGATGTAATTATTATCGATAAAGGACTGCAGTATTATTAGGGTTTTCCATGCTCCATTTAAAGGCGGAATTATAACATAGAGCGTCGTCACCTGGATCCCTCAAGAGCAATTGGAAAGTATAATCAGCAGTAAAAACAATGAAGTGTCATATGATTGGCCAGAGTGAACCATTGCAATACGCCAAGCCAAAGTCTCAACATGATCCTGGCACAGCACCTTCTGAGTGGGAGGACAGTGACCCTTCTTCCTACCAAAGACACTGTTGGAGCCAGAGGTAAAAACAAACAAACAAACAAACGAAAAACCCCACAAGGACTGATATATAAAATACAGAGACTGGAAAAATATCACAGCCACACCACGAACAACATGGACTCCTTCAAAAAGATGGCAGTGTGATAGTTTAGCCAGTTGAGCGACATATAATCAGATAAGCAGCGCAAGTGACAACACCTTTAAGCCGTAGATCTTATGAGGTGAAGCTGAAAATAGAAAGAAATCATTCCTAACTTGAGAATCCATTCCACATCTGCTACATCTGCATAACCTAGTCACTCAGATCATCAGATAATCACTCCCATTGGAAGGAATTTACATTGGGATCATAGTTTAGTTACATTTGCAGGGTAAAATTGTTCAATTAAGGATTGATTGCTGGTGCTGAGCACATTTCGACAGAGTGGTGCCACAAGTAGATACGTGCTGTACTGATGCAATCCAAGTTTTATGGGGCGGCCGTGGCCTAATGGTTAGTGAATATTTGGACTGAAAGGTGATACCGCCATT
Source organism: Plotosus lineatus (assembly GCA_024760905.1). Lineage (NCBI taxonomy): Eukaryota > Metazoa > Chordata > Actinopteri > Siluriformes > Plotosidae > Plotosus > Plotosus lineatus. The sequence goes on from CM045750.1 coordinate 12,441,264, forward strand.
TCACAGGAGCACGGCAGACTTACGGAGTCCGCAAATGTTCCGCAGTTATGCCCTCATCTTCCGTGTCATTCCGTAGTTATTCCTCAAGTTTTCCTCCACTTCCGTATGCTTCTGGGAGGTCAAAATATTCTGTGAACGTGAATATTTTATTATTTCCGTGAACGCACGTTCACGGGGAAAAAAAAATTCATGAGTGTTCCGTGGGGTCACTTTAGCGTACTTTGCCGTACGTGTTCCGCACGTGACGTGCTCTGAACATTCTAAGAATGTAAGAATTTCCACTTTTCCGTAGGATTTTCACTCATTTTCCGCGTAAAAATGCCAAAGCTCTTCTGTAGACTGCGTTCCGCATCTTTCTGCTACGAGCCTTGCATGCTGTAGTCCAGTGAAATGGAGGTATTACTGGTTGGATTCCTGACCCAGCAGGAAAAGTGTGTGGCGTTGGGTGTGTGAGCCACATCTTCGCCTCCTCCACATTAGTGGCTGCAGTGCCATTGAGAAAGGCACCTAAACCCCCCAACTGCTCCCCGGGCACCACAGTGTGTGTGTTGCAGCCCACTGCTACTGCTCCGAGTGTGTGTGTGTGTGTGTGTGTGTGTGTGTGTGTGTGTGTGTGTGTGTGTGTGTGCACACGCACGCTCACTTTGTATGGGCTAAATGCAGAGGTAATAATTTCCATTATGGGATTAATACAGTATGTCAAAATTTAAAAAAAAAATTTTGATTTCATTGGGTGAGCACAGACTGGTCCTAAACAGCTATGACACACACACACACACACACACACACACACACACACACACACACACACACAAGCAAACATTTTACCACTTCATGTGACACTGAGCTGCACAAACACATCCAATGTCTCCGGATGGTACGCTGCAGTGATCGTTTCTGTTACAGGAATGTTTTCTCTCCTCCTTTGAGGTGATTCTCTACATAAATTAAAATTATCAAATAAATTGTTGAAATGTCCTCTAAAAATATCATAAAATAATTTAAAATTACAACTGATTACAGTTTTTTGTTTGTTGTTACACTTATTCAATACCAGTACCACTTTTTAAAATGCATCGTTCATTTTCTGTAACCAACTAATCATAATTAGGGTCGCCGGGAGGCTGGCACCCATCCCAGCCAACTCCAGACAAGGACAGAGTACACCCTGGATGGCTCGCCAGGCCATCACAGGGCAGAAACACGCTGACGGCTTTGCAGCTCCTCTTGTCAAAAGTCAGCAATGGTTCTTTTACACGAACCTCACACCAGAGACAGTGAGAGACATGGCCGGCCTTTGATAACCCAGTTAGCTGTACTGGGGGGGGCAGTGACAACCTTGTGGAGATTGGGACTCGAACCCCCAGCCTTAGGATATCAGCGATCCAGCACCCTATACCACTAGGCCCTCACTGCTCGTGTTCCTGTTTTCACTTTGATCAAATTTTTTTTTCATGTTGTGCTGCAAATATAAAATAAAACATGACATCCTCTGAGTATAAATATTATAGTGTTATGTCTGTCTTCCTTTCGGCTTTTTCCCTGTTACTCAGGAGTCGCCACAGCGATCTGATTCGCATGTTTGATTTGGCAGAGGTTTTTACATTGGATGCCCTTCCTGACACAACCCTTTTTAGCAAGGGACGGAAACACGCTGACGGCTTTGCAGCTCCTCTTTATGAAAGTCAGCAATGGTTCTTTTACATGAACCTCTCACCATAGACAGTCAGAGACATGGCCGGCCTTTGATAACCCAGTTAGCCGCACTGGGGGATAAATATTATAGTGTTATATAATTGTAAAATGCTGCAGTATGCTTCATTAGAAGGATTGCAGATGTTACTGTATGTGCTTATGTCTTTACACAAATATTTTACAACTAGCAGATGGAGAAACTTTTTTTGTTTGTGAAAGCATTTGCTGGTTTGTTCTTCAGAATAAATGTTAAGAGTTGAGTACATTACATTTGCATTACAGCAGTACTGAGGGCTTTACTGAACTGTAAAACAAGAGAAACGTTTCGTTTTGCTGTGTGAAATTCCGGTAAAAATAATGCAGGATAAATAAAGAACTAAGTCATAAAAGCACCAGTGTCATCCATGTGTGTGTGTGTGTGTGTGTGTGTGTGTGTGTGTGTGTGTGTGTGTGTGTGAGTGTGAAAGAGAGCATGTGTGTATGTGTGTGTGTGCATGCGAGAGTGTGTGTGTGTGTGTGTGTGTGTGTGTGAAAGAGAGCATGTGTGTGTGCATGTAAGCAAGCATAAGTGTTTGTGTGTGTGTGTGTGTGTGTGTGAAAGAGAGCATGTGTGTGTGCATGTAAGCAAGCATGAGTGTTAGCCTGTGTGTGTGTGTGTGTGTGCGTGTGTGAGTGTGAAAGAGAGTATGTGTGTATGTGTGTGTGTGCATGCGAGAGTGTGTGTGTGTGTGTGTGTGTGTGTGTGTGTGTGTGTGTGTGTGCGTGTGTGTGTGCGTGTGTGTGTGTGTGTGAAAGAGAGCATGTGTGTGTGCATGTAAGCAAGCATGAGTGTTTGTGTGTGTGTGTGTGTGTGTGTGTGTGTGTGTGTGTGAGTGTGAAAGAGAGCATGTGTGTATGTGTGTGTGTGTGTGAAAGAGAGCATGTGTGTGTGCATGTAAGCAAGCATGAGTGTTTGTGTGTGTGTGTGTGTGTGTGTGTGTGTGTGTGTGTGTGTGTGAAAGAGAGCATGTGTGTGTGTGAATGCGAGAATGTGTGTGAGTGTGTGTGTGTGTGTGTGTGTGTGTGTGTGTGTGAAAGAGAGCATGTGTGTATGTGTGTGTGTGTGCATGCGAGAGTGTGTTTGTGTGTGTGTGTGTGTGTGAAAGAGCATGTGTGTGTGCATGTAAGCAAGCATGAGTGTTAGCGTGTGTGTGTGTGTGTGTGTGTGTGTGAAAGAGAGCATGTGTGTGTGTGTGCATGCGAGAGAGCGTGTGTGTGTGTGTGTGTGTGTGTGTGTGTGTGTGTGTGTGTGTGCCGCCATTTTTTTTGGCTTGAGTGATTTGTTTTCACTGTGAAAGACCTTTCATATTCCTAATTGTAATTTTATTATTATTATTATTGTTGTTATTGTTATTATTATTTTATTATTATTAATAATGATCATAATTGACAGTTCATTTTGTCACCAACAAAATGTAAAAATCAATTCTACAATATGCAGGAATACTTAGTGGGTTAATTCCCTCTCGTTCGTTGTCATTCTCTGGTCCTCCCATTTCCCTTTTACAGGAGCATCAAGAGAAAGAGAGACAGAAAGTCATACAGTTGCCGTGGCTACCTCCTCTCAGTTCATCTCTCCTCCTTTGTGGCCTCATGTAAGATTTTCAGCATTGCATCATGCCGTGGCTCATGGGGTGTCAACATTCATCTGAGGTTTTAGGAGCACAATGTCAGCGCACACCTCCGGATCACACATCTATGTTTGGGTCAGACTGTTCCTGAGTTCATAGTTTCAGATCAGTGATCACACTCGAAACCGGCGTGAATTTATTTGCATTCCTGTTTACGGCAGCTGGTCAGTAGATGACAGCAGCACAGGGAAGATGAGAGTGAAATCAGTGCTCTTTCGTTTAGTGGAAACATGACTGGAGGAGAAAGAGGAGCGCATCACGACTAAGCGTGAGGGGTGGAGTAAATATTATTCATCAGAGGGGTTCGACACAGTATTCACGAACCACACAGCCTTACGACTTTATAGCACTGTCAGGAGTTCATGACTGCAAATGCAAGAAATGTTCGAGGTAAAATAAAATCTTGCGTTCTTGAATATAAATACCACTCGACTATTTTGAGAGCCCGGCGCTGTAAATGTAAACTTCAACCCATCATCGGGCAGTGGTGGCCTGGTGGTAAACGGCGCTGGATCACTGATCCTAAGGTTGGGGGTTCGAGTCCCACTCTCCACAAGGTTGTCACTGTCCCCCCCCCAGTGCGGCTAACTGGATTATCAAAGGCGGGCCATGTCTGTCACTGTCTATGGTGAGAGATTCATGTAAGAGAACCATTGCTGACTTTCGTAAAGAGTAGCTGCAAAGCCGTCAGCGTGTTTCTGTCCCTCGCTAAAGGGTTGTGTCAGGAAGGGCATCCGACGTAAAAACCTCTGCCAAATCAAATGTGCGAATCAGATGACTTGCTGTGGCGACCCCTGAGAAAGGAAAAAGCCGAAAGGAAAAGAAGAAGAGAAACCATCATCAGGTTATTAAGTCTAACAACAAGTATTACAACCAAGAAAACACACATACACAACCGGGCTTGATCGAACACTGTCTGCTTTTTATTATATTATATTATTATTATTTTTATACACTTCAGGTTTTCTAAGCACGGCTCAGTTCTGCACCATGAGACTGACCTGGAATACAGACGCGATATTGTTTAGATACTGGCTGCTTTGTGTCAGCTGCTGTCCTGTGACTCACTGTCCTGTTTTCCTTTTGCTTTGTGAGAACAGAGAAACCTACGCAGCCTGTGGCATGTAATATCCTATTAGAGACCACACACACACACACACACACACACACACACACACACACACAATTCATTAGCATATACAAAAATCCTTACTGTTCATATCCCTGACATTTAATACACTTTGTGTCTGTATACCTGTTTCTTTTTCTATTTGTCTGTCTGTCCCTGTGTGCATGTGCATGTGTGTGTGTGTGTGTGTGTGTGTGTGGGTGCGTGCATATTTCTGAGTACAGTATGTGTGTGTTTGTGTGTGTGTGTGTGTGTGTGTGTATGTGTGTACATGTGTGTGTGTGTGTGTGTGTGTGTGTGTGTGTGTGTGTATGTGTGTGTGCATGTTTCTGAGTGTGTGTGTGTGTGTGTGTGTGTGTGTGTGTGTGTGTGTGTCTGTGTATGTGTGTACATGTGTGTGTGTGTGTGTGTGTGTGTGTGTGTGTGTGTGTGTGTGTGTGTGGGTGCATGCATATTTCTGAGTATATGTGTGTTTGTGTGTGTTGTGTGCATACACGTGTATTTCTGAGTATATGTGTGTGTGTGTGTGTGTGTGTGTGTGTGTGTGTGTGTGTGTGTTAAATTGTTAGTCAGAAATTTTCCCTATTGTTTCGTTTTATTTTCAGACTTCAATATATGTATTATTGATGGTTTCTATTGTTTTATTGTTTTATTGTTTTATTGTTATTGATGGTTATTATGGTTGGATTATAATTGGAATTATTTGTAAAAGCATTTAATCGCTTTGTCATGAACACAGTTTGACTGAATTGAGTGTAACACCTCATAAGCAGTAAGAATGCATGACAGTGAGAAAAGCTTCCCTTTGACCCCAAAGTAAAACCTTGACAGGAGCCACAATAAAGTATGTTTCCTCTGTCCCCTGTGGACTGTACAGTTTGTTGGCTTTAGCCTCTTTCACACATTCATGTTTAGTCACGGGCTTGTCTGCATTTCAATGCTTTCTCTGAGAATGCAGGAGGTCGGGGAGGTGAGAAATGGTATGCTCATTGTACACCCATTATTACTACAGTACATCCAAAACGTTCAACCTACAATCTAATCATGACCAAAATGTGGTGCAATCCCCATACACTGTTTGTTTACAGCGCCCAATGTGTCATTGTTTTGATGTTAAAATGCTCAACATGATCATTTTATACTGGATTACATCCAATTTACAAGCTATTTACATCTGTAAAGTACTTTTTTGTTTTTGTTTTGAACACCATGTGTAAAATATAAGATGAACTTGCATTATGCTAGTAACCAAGAGTACCCAGTGCTAATCGAAACATCTTTCTCTGGAGACATGATGTCTTCACTAATGTAATTGAATGATTTTACTTTGGCATGAGGCTGCATCTGATAAGGCAATATTTGATATTTATTATCTACTATCTACACACACGCACACACACACACAGATTATATACTGAGTACACATGAAAACGCTCCACTTGAAAAAAGTCAATATTTAAGTTCAAATGAACTTCAATATAAATTTTTATACAGCAACAACACTACAGCGACGTCACCCGACATGCCAGGTGCAAGAAATGCGAGAATTTAATATTAACTGTAACGCTAGGCAGTTTTTCGCAAAAATGCAACATTTTGCACGCACACCACGGGAAAAATTAATTTCACTCTGAATTTGTACACATTGCCTTTAAAAGCGTGTGAATCCGAATAAAATTTCACTTGTTCACTGACACTTGTGAAAAGCCGACATGATGCCATGACTTACAGCCTCTGAATGAGAACGTGCCATAGACAGGCTTCAAAATGGTGCCAGCACCAGGGAAATTGCCAGACGACCACACTGCGCACACACACACACACAACGATCGCAAGACTCCATCAAAGGTTTCTGCAAACGGGGAGCATTCGGGACCGTCCTCGACCGGGTCAACAACGTGTGACAACGACACGTCAGGACCGTCAGATCGTACGGGATCATGTCCTAGACCGAACACTACCAGCGACAAGAACGGCTGCTCAAGTTTAAGGACAGATTCATTCACCCCAACACCGTACGGAAGTATCTGCTAACTGCAGGCCTGTGTGCACAACGTCCTTATTTTGGCCCCATATTGATGCATTAACATTATCGCATGAACATTATCGTGAATGAAGTTGAATGATGTTTACATGTCTTCTTAAATCACTCATTATCTCAAATGCATCATAAGTATATACTTCACATATCAATCCGTGGAGTTATTCCAAGATTTCGTGAGTGGTGCGTTTTCATAGGTACTGAGTATGTGTGTGTGTGTATATATATATATATATATATATATATATGTGTATGTATGTATGTATATATATGTCTGTCTGTCTGTCTTCCTTTCGGCTTTTTCCCTTTTACTCAGGAGTCGCCACAGCGAATCATCTGATTCGCACGTTTGATTTGGCAGAGGTTTTTACGTCGGATGCCCTTCCTGTCACAACCCTTTTTAGCAAGGGACAGAAACACGCTGACGACTTTGCAGCTACTCTTTACGAAAGTCAGCAATGGTTCTTTTACATGCCTCTCACCATAGACAGTGAGAGACATGGCCCGCCTTTGATAACCCAGTTAGCTGCACTGGGGGGGACAGTGAAAACCTTGTGGAGAGTGGGACTCGAACCCCCAACCTTTGGATCAGTGATCCAGCGCACTATACCACTAGACCACCACTGCCCCTATATATATATATATATAAAAGCCATAATTAGACCAAGTGCTGTGTTCAGAGAAAGCACGGATGTAGAAGGCAGTGAGAATAGGTTTGTTTTTAAAAGAGAAATGCCTAAATAAATGGAATAGGGCTCACGAACCTACACTCAGGCTCACACATAACAAACAAAACACATGAACTAAGACAGAGAGACTTGCAGATAATAAGACACCTACTTAACCATAGAGTTCGGAAAGCTGGGAAACAGCAAGTTCAGGTTAGGTGCATGTGGATTAACATCTCTGATTAACATTAACAATGGGAGGCCAATCTCATTTCCAGCAGCCGAAATGATGGGAGGACTTATCAGTGCCATAAGGAAACGGCTCCGTAACATTCCAGGTGCCCATTTTGATTTCCGTCATTGTGAAAGCTCTGCATTACTTTGCCGGGAGAGTCTCAACAGCCTTTGAGCGATTCTCAGCAAGTCATAGACTTTGTCCGTTCCAGTGCACGTGGCAACATCAGAAGAGTCACACTGACGTCTCAGTGGACTGATTCAATTGGCTGACTGGCATAACGTGACCTCATTATTGATGCTAACGTTGCCCCATCTCGACTACATGTATTGACTGTTTTTCCTTCTGGTTAACCTGTGTCCGCACTATTTGCGGTTTTGATTGGACAACCTAAGCTCTAGACCATATTATTTCGGATGCCTTTTTTGTTTCTTTTTAAAAAAAATTTTGTATTTGCCGCGTTGACTACTTTTCATTTTCCACAGCAATTTGTTATTTTCTTTCTTGAGCTGTTTTCTTAGCGAGCACATTCTGTTGAAGTCAGGGTGCACTTTTGTGTTCCATTTACTTTCGGTTTTAAATAGGGGAGTTTATTTCTCATTTCTTTTATTCATCCTGTAAGCACTGAATTCTAATTAGGGTCACGAAGAGGTTGGCGTCCATCCTAGCTGACTCCGAGGAAGGGCAGAGTACACCCTGGACAGCTCACCAGGCCATCACAGGGCAGAAACACGCTGACGGCTATGTAGCAATGGTTCTTTTACATGAACCTCACATCACAAACAGTGAGAGACATGACCGGTCTTTGATAACCCAGTTAGCTGCACTGGGGATATTTAGCTTTCATTTATTTTAATTGTATTCAATGTGAACTAATCTGATCTGTTCATAAATATGAGGACTATGATTTATCTGAGAGAACAATGATCCTTCAGCCGGTGGTGTAGTGGTTAGGGTGCTGTGGTCATGATCGGGAGGTTGTGTGTTCAAATTCCAGTTAGACCCCACTGTGCTAAGACCCCTGGGTAAGGTCTTATACCCTCAGTTCACTGGAGCACGGCAAGCAAAAATGTTGTCATCCACAAACGTTCTGCAATTATTCCTTCATCTTCTGTGTCATTCCGTGTGATTCCGTAGTTAGTCTTCCTCCACTTCTGTATGCTTCCGGTAGGCCAAAGTATTCCGTGAACGTGCTTTTTAACATGTTCAAAAGCACGTTCAGGGAAAAAAATTCCGTGAGTGTTCCGTGGGGTCGCTTTGGAGTACTTTGCCATACCTGTTCCGCACGTGCAGTGAACGTTCCGAGAGTGTAAGAATTTCCACTTTTCCGGAGATTTTCACCCATTTTCCGTGTAAAAATGCCGAAGCCCTTCTGTAGACTGCGTTCCATGCCTTTCCGCTACACAATCCTTGCATGCCGTCGTCCAGTGAAATGGGGGTATTAACCACAAGTGTGCCTCTCTTCACCCAGAAGTATAAATGGGTACCTGTAAAAAATATACTGGAAAGGTAACCTGTGATGGACTAGCGTCTCGTCCAGGAGGAATTGAAGACCTGGTCGCTTCATGCTATGGAAACCGGGGATAAGCACCAGCCTAATGAGCCAGTGGGCTCGAATGTAAAAGCCCAAACAGACGTTATCTTTTTTTAGCTGCACTGGGGGGACAGTGACAACCCGTTGAGAGTGAGGCTTGAACCCCCAACCTTAGGATCAGTGATCGAGAATTATTTATTTTATTTTTTTTACTTTACTTGTCTAGTTAATGGCTTTGTTTGTTTGACATTTACACGTGGCCAAGAGAAATCCAGTTTTTAACAGACAGCTTTTTAAATTTTTTGTTTGTTCATTTTTTTGACAATATATTGCTAAAGTCGTCTTTATTGATTTATTTTGTGCTACAGAGTTTGTCTCATGTGTACACTACTCACTCTGTTTTCAATTACCTGCCCCCTTTTGTTTGATCATTCCTTTTTTTTTTTTCAATAAATGTTTTCAATTTTTTTACACACTTGGTTAAAATCTTAAACTGACATCCTCAGCATGTTTAGTTACTGTATGCTGCAAACGTACTCAGCGGTTACTGTAGTCCCATATGGGCGTAAAAATGTTCCCTTTTTTTACCTGCATGCGTCTGTTTATTACACTTCATGCTTTGTGAACTTCATGCTTTACCTCGGCTCATATTTGTATTTTATCTTCTGTTTTTCTTGATTGTATTCGACGAGTCGACATAGTCTTTATTATGTCGGGATAACGGCAACACCATGTTCTGGGAGGAGTGTGTGAGGGTGTCTTTTTTATCTTTTGTGTTTGTTTTTTGTATGTAGGCTTGTAAGGGAACTTTGTGGTGAAATTCTGATGCAACTGTGGGTTGATGTCAAATTCATTTTCACACTTTTATGCCTCCGGTTCATGGCAGTTTGAATTTTAGATCCGCAGGTAAATCGGTCACATTTTCCAGGTGGAATCTTAGAGGCTTGGGCAGGCCTGCGAAAATTTATAGTCCTCTCTCACTTTGATAACCTTGGAATGCATTGCATTCATTCAAGAAACATACTAGAGCATATCTGGTCGCAACCGATTATGCAGAAACTGGGGCTCTCAATCCTTTCACTCGTTATTTACTAGCATGGGGTGTCGCCATCCTCAGCTATTGCTCTATTCAATTAATTTCATCCAACATTACTGCAGACCGCAATGGCTGCTAGTCACTGTAACTGGTAACTTGTTTAATAGCCCTCTAATTTTGGCATCTATCTATCTATCTATCTATCTATCTATCTATCTATCTGTCTGTCTGTCTGTCTGTCTGTCTGTCTGTCTGTCTGTCTGTCTGTCTGTCCGTCCGTCCGTCCGTCCGTCCGTCCGTATATCTGCTCCTTATTATGATAACAAAGAGGCAGTGGTGGTCTAGTGGTAGAGGGTGCTGGATCGCTGATCCTAAGGTTGGGGGTTCAAGTCCCACTCTCCACAAGGTTGTCACTGTCCCCCTCCAGTGCAGCTAACTGGGTTATCAAAGGCCGGCCATGTCTCTCACTGTCTATGATGTGAGGTTCGTGTAAAAGAACCATTGCTGACTTTTGACAAGAGTAGCTGCAAAGCCGTCAGCATGGTTCTACCCTGCAATGGCCTGGCTAGCCGTCCAGAGTGTACTCTGCCCTTGCCCTGTGTCGGCTGGGATGTGCGCCAGCCCCCTGCGACCCTAATTAGGATTAAGTGGTTACAGAAAATGAACTGAACTAATGAATTATGATAATGAGCAGTTTTTAATTGATTTTTTTTCCTGTCCCTTCCCAATATTGACTCTTATCATCTGGTCATAGGAGGCAGTCTGAACTGCTGTCTCCACAAACTCGACACTTCCTCCACTAGGACTGCTGCCTACGCTAAAGCTGCGAAAGTGATAAACAGATTTTTGTCTGATTATGATGTACGGTGAAATCTTAATACAAATAATAGTTATACTGTACCATTTTCTCTCCAGTTCACCATACATTTTCCCGTATAGACTACTGTACTTCCTTACTTATAACAAATTGCTGCCAGACACTTTTAGGCTGCACCATCATGCAAGGGTTATTTCAGATCACGTCGCCCTTTAACTCATCATGCAGGTTTCAAACAACTGTGCTTGCCGTCCCCCTGAGAGACTAAACATTCGCTCTCTATCCAACATTAATCATGTTAAATTCATATCCATGCAAATAGACTTTTTTTTTTTATTGAAACTAACACTACTTCTGATACAAATCATAGCACCCAATGGGAAACCTTCAAGGTCTACACTAGAGAACAGTTAATTTCTTGTGTCACCTTTGAAAAATGTGAGCGCTCCCTCACTCTCCCAAGTCTCACCAACCGCATTCTGGAACTGGAGCAAGAATATATTGGCTCTCCTCCCCCAATCTCTACAAACAGATACTTCTGAAAGCAGAGTTTGACACACTCTCCTCCTCGGAAGCAGTAGATGTGTACTTCGAGTCCAGGTATACCTTTTATGAATATGATGAGAAACCCTGTCGACTTCTAGCTCACAAACTCAGGCAGTTATCTGCGCCACGTTTCATCCCATAATTGGCACAAGCAATGGTTTAGCTCACACCCACCCCTCGAAATAAGCAATGTTTTTTTTTATTATTATTATTAAAAACATTATAAAATTATATAAAAGTAAAACATGATACATTCATTCATTTTCTGTGATCGTTTAATCCTAATTAGGGTCACGGGTAAGCTGGCGCCCATCCCAGCCGACTTCGGGTGAGGGCAGAGTACACCCTGGACAGCTCATCAGGCCATCGCAGGGCAGAAACATGCTGACAGTTATGCTTCTACTCTCTTGTTGAAGGTAAGCAATGGTTCTTTTACATGAACCTCCTCTCACCATAGACAGTGAGAGACATGGCCAGCTTTTGATATCCCAGTTAGCTGCACTGGGGGGTGACGGGGGGAGTGGGGCTTAAACACCCAACCATAGGATCAGTGATCCAGTACCTTGACCACCAGGCCAGCACTGCCCAATATTCTACATTTTTATGGAATTTGTATGTGCCATTGAATACCTCAGAACAAAATCCCTGCCATGAAGACTTGATCAAATCTTCGTTTTCCAGAAGTGGTTACTGTCACAGCTGAAGCCGTTGATTCTCCAATTAGTTTAAATGATATTCAAAAAGCAATCGCAGCCATAAAGGTAAAGTCTGTTGGGCTTTTTACACCCAAGCCATAGTGGCTCATCAGGCCGATGCTTATCCCTGGTTTCCATAGTGATTAAGTGACCAGGAGTTCAACTCCTCCTGGATAGGACGCTCGTCCATCACAGGTTACCTTCCCAGTATATTTTTACTGGTACCCATTTATACTGCTGGGTGGACAGAGGCACACTTGTGGTTAAGACCTTGCCCAGGGGGTCTTAGCACAGTGGGGGTCTCACTGGGATTTGTACACACAACCTCCCAATCATGAGCGCAACACCCTAACCACTACACCACCGGCCCCACCAATCACAGCCATGCCGAGGGGTCCTGGACTAGATGGCTTTTCTATTGAATTCTACAAAAAAGTTCTCTGCTGAGCTCTCACCTCTCCTATTGAATATATGTATAATGAATCTCTTGTATCAGGCATTCTACTCAGAACAATACATGAAGCCTAAATTTCACTTCGCTAAAAGAACAAAGCGCCTCACTGCTGATCTTTCCACACAATTTTGCTTTTGAATACAGGTATAAAAATTCTTGAAAAAATTCTCGCCTGTCGACTCGAGAGGGTTCTCCCCAACATAATATCCGCCAACCAGACAGGCTTTATTGAGAACAGGTTTTGTTTTTTTTTTTTTTGTTTTTTTTTTTCTTTTTTGTTTTTTTTTCCCCCAATGTGAGGCGGCTATTCATTATTATCTACAACACGCCAGACTCGTCCACCCCTGAGCTATTAGTTTCTCTTGATCCTAAAAGGCTTTTGTTGGGGTGGAATTGAGGTTCCTATTTTCCCTATTTGACAAATTTGGACGCTGTGAGAAATGTTTGTCCTGGGTCAGGCTTCTGTGCATGTCTCCAATGGCTTCAGTTCATACTAACAACATTTCTAACAGATATTCCCAAGGGGGTCGGTGTACCAGACACGGCTGCCCCCTCCCACCTCGACTCTTCTCAGTAGCCATCGAACCCCCTATCCCTCGCATTTCGCCATAACTCACATATTACGGGGATTATTAGGGAGGGGCAGGAACAGAAAGTTTCTCTTTATGCAGATGACCAGCTCTTATATACGGTATCTTTGACCCTGCCAATCCTTTACCACATGTTTTTGTACTCTGGACCAATTTCATAACCTCTCAGCCTACAAACTAAATATACAGGACAGCCGGTTCCCATTTATGAGGCTACTCGCCAATTTTCTTACACCTGTCTAAAATAAACAAATAAGTTTGCGTACTTGGGCGTGTTACTTTTCTAAGCTTTCCTCAGCTAACTTTTTTTCTTTAATGGCTCAGACAGGGCTCAATCTCAAATGTTTGAATTTCTTTACTTTTCTTGACTGCCGGTCATATCAATTCCGTGCAAATGAAAATTTTCACCGAATTTACTTACTTATTTCAGTGTATTCCGATATTCATCCCTAAATCATTTTTCCGCAGATTCGATACCCTCGTAGCTTCTTTCATTTGTAACAGCAAAGCCCCCAAATTACAAAACTATTTTACAGAGTCCAACATGCCTTGGACGCATAGCTGCGACAATTGTTTTTTAGTTTATTATTAGGCTGCCAATATCCATCCGATTGTTCATTGGTTATATGAAGACCGCAGTGTTGATGCACCATCTTGATACGTTCTCAAATCCTTGTCATGTTGGCCCTCCTGTTTGCCTGCTTTAGTTTACTCTTCTGGCTCTACCTCCCTATTTGAGCCTTACTGCAAATATAATGGTGAAATCAGTCATGGAGGATTTGGTGTCAGTTACATCATCATTTCAGATGGTTATCTCTTTGTAACCTTCTTACTTGAGAGAACTTTCATGAATTGGAAGAATTTGGGTATCAAAACATTTTTTGGATCTCTACTCAGATGATTTTTCTCCCCCATTTAAGCAAATCTGCACTCAGTTCAATTTGTGAAGAAGAAATTTCTTCCTCTACCGACAACTCCGCAACTTTCTGTGCAAAACGCTGCCTCAGTTTCCCTCCATGTCTCCATATAGCCCGTGTGATGTCCTTTTAGAACATCCATTAAATTGCAAAGGTATAATTTCTATACTGTACAATAATATTTTTCAGTTGCAAGGCTCCTCCTCCTCCTCCTCTCTTTCTCTCGCGCTCTCTCGTGGACAGACTGGAAATTTGATCTTGGCTACAATATTTCTGACGACCTCTGACAGTCCATTTTAGAGAGAGTTCACACTTCATCCATCTGTGCTAGGCAGAGGGTTAGCCGTGAAGAAGTGTTCATCGCATCCATTGGACAAAATTAAAAATGTCGAAATTCTTCCCAGATGTGAGCCCTGCTTGTAATCGCTGAAACTTAGCCCCAGCCGCTCATGCTAACATGTTTCGGTCATGTGCAGAACTTGCAGGCGATTGGCTTCTTCTCTTTAAAACGTTTACTGAGTGCCTGAATAAATTGATTGCACATTCTTGGCTATTTTCCGAGCTCCTTCAGGCTCACTTGTCCTATCAAACGCAGAGACCGACCGCATCGCCTTTGCCACTCTGCTTGCCAGGTGCTTGCCGGGTTTCACATTGGGTACGAGACATACTTATTTTCTGAAATTAGATAAAATAAAACTCTCCCTGAGAGGCGCGCTATAATATTATACATCTATAAAATGTGGAGTCCTTTCCTAGATTACATTAAAGAAAAGATTCAATTACTTGCAACTCCTTGACCATTAAGCTGAAGCCATGTCCACTCGATTCGAATACTGTACCACCTTCTTCTTTTAATTTCATTTGGCTGTCCTGCATCGCTTACTGCCTGCTTGCTCTGTTTATTTTTTATTTAAGAATGTTTTATTCATTCATTCATTCATTTTCTGAACTACTTAATCCTAATTAGGGTCACAGGGAGGCTGGTGCCCATCTCAGCGGACTCTGAGTGAAGGCAGAGTACACCCTGGACAAGTTCACCATACCATCCCAGGGCTATTTATTATCATTTTTACTTTTATCTTTTTTTTTAATTGTATTTATTTATTTATTTATTTAGTTTTAGTTCTTATCGTGTTTTATTTTCAATTTTACATTTCACTGGGGTACTCCTTTTAACATTGTATTATACTTTGTTATCTTTATATCTTGTACAGGCTTGTGCCTCAATGAGGACGATGTCTTTGTATTTATGTTTTTGTACGTGTTCTGATAAAACTCAATGAATAGAATTTTTAAAAATATTTAAAATACTTAAAAAAGATTTCCAGAAAAGCTATACATTATAAGGAGAGAGGTCAGCCAACCCCAAAGCGAGCTAGCTTATCTAAGCCCAGGAAAGGTATATATATATATATATATATATATATATATATAATTGGGACCTCTGATCACTCAAACAAACAGGTGAATGTTGAGTACTAAACAAGTATTCATAGCGCACTTACCTGCTTGCCAGATTGGAAGTCCGGATGAGCCGCGCCCCGTCTCAAAAGCTCCGGCGTCGGCTGTGACGCCGCCCGCATTCAGCAGAGCGCGCCATGGAGCGCGCCACAAATGTGCATATATATATATATATATATATATGTAAATCTATATATACAGTTGGCCCTCTACTTACGAAATTAATCCGTTCCAGAGCCTTTTTCGTAACCTGGAGTTTTCGTAAGCGCATTTTACATTTAAAACACATGATTTGTTTCAAGGCTCTTGGAAAGGCAGTTGGTCCTGATGACATACCGGTGGAGGTATGGAAGTGTCTAGGAGAGGTAGCAGTAGATTTTCTGACAAGAACATTTAACAAGGTCTTAGAGAGTGAGAGGATGCCAGAGGAATGGAGGAGAAGTGTGCTGGTGCCCATTTTTAAGAACAAGGGAAACGTGCAGAGTTGTGGCAACTACAGAGGGATAAAGTTGATGAGCCATACGATGAAGTTATGGGAAAGAATAGTGGAAGCTAGACTAAGGGCAGAAGTCAGCATTTGTGAACAACAGTTTGGTTTCATGCCAAGAAAGAGCACCACAGATGCAGTGTTTGCCTTGAGGATGTTAATGGAGAAGTACAGAGAAGGTCAGAGGGAGCTGCATTGTGCCTTTGTGGATCTGGAGAAAGCATATGACAGGGTGCCGAGAGAAGAACTGTGGTATTGCATGAGGAAGTCTGGAGTGGCAGAGAAGTATGTTAGAGTGGTGCAGGACATGTATGATAGATGTAAGACAGTGGTGAGGTGTGCTGTCGGTGTGACACAAGAGTTCAAGGTGGAGGTGGGACTGCATCAAGGGTCAGCTCTCAGCCCCTTCTTGTTTGCTATGGTGATGGACAGGCTGACAGACGAGGTTAGACAAGATTCCCCATGGACTATGATGTTTGCAGATGACATTGTGATCTGTAGTGAGAGCAGAGAACAAGTGCAGGAAAATCTAGAGAGGTGGAGGTATGCCCTGCAAAGGAGGGGAATGAAGATTAGCCTCAGTAAGACAGAATACATGTGCATGAATGACAAGGACCAAAGAGGAACGGTGAGGTTACAGGGAGCAGAGATAAGGAAGGTGGAGGATTTTAAGTACTTAGGCTCAACAATCCAGAGCAATGGAGAGTGTGGAAAAGAGGTGAAGAAGCGTGTGCAGGCAGGTTGGAATGGTTGGAGAAAAGTGTCCGGTGTGATGTGTGATAGGAGGGTATCGGCAAGAATGAAAGTAAAAGTGTACAAGACGGTGTCGAGGCCAACGATGTTGTATGGGTTAGAAACAGTGTCCCTGGGGAAAAGACAGGAGGCAGAGCTGGAGGTAGCAGAGATGAAAATGTTGAGGTTCTCTTTGGGAGTAACGAGGATAGATAGGATTAGGAATGAGCACATCAGAGGGACAGCACATGTAAGACGTTTTGGAGACAAAGTCAGAGGGGTTAGATTGAGATGGTTTGGACATGTACAGAGGAGGGATAGTGAGTATATTGGTAATAGGATGCTGAGGCTGGAACTACCAGGCAAAAGGCCTAGAGGAAGACCAAAGAGACGATTCATGGATGTGGTGAAGGAGGACATGAAGGTCGTTGGTGTAAGAGAAGAAGATGCAAAGGATAGGGTGAGATGGAGGCAGATCATTCGCTGTGGTGACCCCTGAAGGGAAAAGCCGAAAGGAAAAGAAGAAGATTTGTTCCAAGGCTCCCAAGACTACCCCATGAACCCTTTAAAAATGATAAAAGTACACCAATTTTGTATGAAATATGTGTTAAAAGTAAAATACAATTATTTATTAAACCATTTAAACATTTTATTAACATATTAAACCATTTTATTAACATATTTATTCATTAAACCATTATTAAACATTTTTATGAATCCATTTTTTTATTAACCAAACCAAACAATATTAAACATTATTAAACATTTGTGATGCGCTCCACCAAGTGTGGGATGCGTCGCGGCCAACACCAGAGCTTTTGAGGCAGAACTCGGCTTGTCCGGACTTCCGATCTGTCAAGCAGGCAAGTGCACTTTGAAGACTTGTTTAGTACTCAACATTCACTCGTTTGCTTGAGGGATCGGAGGTCCAGATGAGCCACGTTTTGCCCACATTCGGCGGAGCGCACCACATTTATTAAACATTTACTGAATTAAACAACTTAAAAAAATGAAAAATAAGCTTCAATGAGCACTCTCGAAACTCACAAACCAACTGTTGGATATTGATGATTAAATTCATCTAATGTAGTAATCTTGTGCTGCCCTCTGTGGGTCATATTGTTGTAAGTTTTTGGTGCCACCTTGTGGATTTTTCAATAAACATTCTCAGTTTGGATCCTCATGAAGGAAGATTGTTTGTCTGTTTTCTCTGCCCATGTTTGGGGATTTAGGTAGTTTTCTGAACACCAGCAGTACATCTCTCCTTTACGTGGGTGACAAACAAGCTTTATGGGTGCAGTACTATGGAGATTCAGCTCCCTCCTGGCTAATGGGAGACCAATGGGAGGCCGGCGGGGCAGGATGTTGGGAGGCAGCCAATGAGAGAGCAACTCATGCATTGTTTGAATGTTTGAAAGGCGCATTTAAATTTTTGAATGGCGTGTTGGAATTTTTGAATGGCGTGTTTTTAATTTTTTTTGAATGGCGCGTTTGAAGAAGTTGTTTCGTATACATCATCGTATTCACATATTTCGTATTCGAGGACAAAAATTTGGGAAAATGTTTTTCGTAACCTGGATTTTTCGTATTCAGAGGTTTTCGTAAGTAGAGGGCCGACTGTGTGTGTGTGTGTGTATATATATATATATATATATATATATATATATGCTGTATAATGTTTATATATTTTATTAATAAATATCACAGTACAAAATTAAAAAGTTTTTCTTAATTATTACTATATTTTACAACATTAATACTGTATTAATGAGTAAGACTGTTTATAGAATGTGTTTAAGAAGCATATTTTAGCGCATGTAATAGATACAGAGTATTTTACTTCCAGTTGATCATTCACGCATGTAATATGATACATGGGGTTTTACTTCCAGGTACAGAACTCGTGGATTATCTTGATTCGCGGGAGGGGCTGGAACTGAACCCCGCGAATAACAAGGGCCCACTGGATACTTTTTTAAATAACACTTTTGGACAGCGTGGTGGTGTAATGGTTTAGCACAGTGGTCCCCAACCTTTTTATCACTGCGAACCGGTCAACGCTTGACAATTTTACCGTGGCCCCTGGGGGGTAGCTTGTTTATATTGTAAATATAATACCGCGCCCTTGCCTAGAGTCGGCCAAGATGTGCGCCTGCCTCCCTAATCGGGATTAGGCGTTACATTTTTAATAGGGATCGAACTCTTCTTAAAAAAAAAAAAAAAAAAACAGGTGACGGTGCACCAGCTGAGAGATTGAAGGCTCAGGCTCAGTCTCACCCGAAATCCCCACTATTGTTTGAAACATGTCCAACTCAACTCTGTTCATGTCCCCTTGTGGGTTACATTTTAGCGCTCAAATGACCGACATGTAACCGAGAGAATCCAGTCATTTTCAAAATAAAAGTTTTTTCAAAAATAAAAGATCATTCAGACTCAGATAATAAATAAAACATAAATAAATAATTATTACTTGTGCGGCCCGGTACCAATTGATCCACGGACCGTACCGGTCCGTGGCCCGAGGGTTGGGGACCTCTGGTTTGGCACATTTGCTTCACAGCAAGAAGGTCCCAGGTTCGATTCCTGAGCTTGGAGTGTTTCTATGTGGAGTTTGCAGTTCTCCCCGTGCTTGTGTGGGTTTCCTCTAGGTACAGTACTTTGGTTTCTTCCCAGAGTCTAAAAACATGTACAGTAGGCTAATTGGCTGTACCATATTACCTCTAGGTGTGAGTGTGAGAATAAATGGTTTTGTGTGTGTGTGTGTGTGTGTGTGTGTATGTGTGTGTGTGTGTGTTGGCCCTGCAATGGCTTAGCGAGTTCAGGGTGGATCCCGCCTTAGACCAGAGTCCTCTGAGATCAGAGCCAGCTATGCGACCCTGATTAGATTTAAGTAGCTGAAATGAATGAATGGATAAATGAATGAATTAAATATGACTTTTTATGTATATGCCTTCATAAAATAAAAATAATTGAAATAATTTGGAATATTTTAATTTCATTTTTTCATTTCCACCACAATTCCATCATCCTCTAGGCTATACATAGATAATCAGAGAATACTAGCCAGCCACTGCTCTATAGGGACACTCATCTACTGAAGAGAAGAGGGGCAAATGAAAATAAAAGAGCTTTCATCTTCTCACACAATAGGAAGCAGTTTGGATCTGTACGTGACTTTCCTGTTGAATCAGTGAAAACCCACTGTGGATTTTATGCTATGGCAAATAAAACATCTGGGGTTTTTTTGTGTGTCGATGCTGAGTATCTAAAGTTAGTGTGACAAACAGTATTATTTTCATGGTTTGTGGTTTATGGCTGAAAGTAGAAATGAAATAGAAATGTTCAACATTAAACTGTACCTCTGTGTGCGAGAGTATATAAGTCAGTGTGTAAATGTGTGTTCATGGCGCTCTTAAGATATAATAGAGTTCCATATAATTTACGTCTGCCACCACGGGAATGGGATTTCTTGGTTCTACTTTTTTCCTCTGTCCAAAAAAGACTGAGGACATTCATTTATTGTTCTAATGCAACAGCGTAAATAATTCAGCTGAATGTTTATTAAAAGATAAATTGCCAAACAGAACTAGTTTTAGCTACAATATGAAAGCTGATTCAAATAAAAGTGAGTGCATGTCCGACCCCTGTGGGTAGTTAGCGTGCGAAAACAAATTAGTCCCATTCAGGATTGGACACAGGTTCCATCGGGCTGCCATGTCAAATGCCCCCATTAATTCATTTTCCATGAACAATGGTGGCCTGGTGGTAAAGGTGCTGGATCACTGATCCTAAGGTTGGGGGTTCGAGTCCCACTCTCAACAGGTTGCCCCTGTTCCCCCCCCCCCCCCCCCCCCCCAAGTGCAGCTAATTGAGTTTCAAAGGCCGGCCATGTCTCTTACTGTCTATGGTGTGAGGTTCATGTAAACAACCATTGCTGACTTTTGACAAGAGTAGCTGCAAAACCATCAGTGGGGTTTCTGCCCTGCGATGGCCTGGTGAGCTGTCCAGGGTGTTCTCTGCTCTTGCTCAGAGTCAGTTGAGATGGGTGCCAGCCTCCCTGTGGCCTAACTAATTAGGATTAATTGGTTCAGAAAATGAAATGAATCACATAACTAGGACCCATATAGGGGGCGCATCTGGGCCTGCCAAAGTAGGATGCAATTAGTTTCCCCCAGTGGACCACAACTAAGAACCCAATTTTGGCCACTGCCCACTTGGTGCTCATGCAGTCCAGGCATAACCCAGGTGGGGCCCATATATACATACATGGCATGAGACCTTTATGGAATCCCACGTGAAACACATTTTTTATCCCACTCACCACCCACATGTGTCCCACATGCTATTGGAGGCTGGGTTATTTCCAAGACATAGTCTATCCCCTCGAGATGAAAACTCTATAATGTTAACATAGACTAGCTGTCATGTCTTCTGTTGACTCTTAATGTTAATGCTAATACTTGAAATCCCTTTTTTTTTTTTTTTTTTGCTGTTTTTGTTTGCTGCGATGAACACTTTAAATAAAGTCTGCTATGTGCACCTTCTTATCTGTTGTGATATATACATAATATAAATAGTGGTATACTGTACCTTGCAGTTTGCTAAACCACACTGAGCTTTATTGGAATCTTTTCTGTCCCTATACAGCGTGTTATGAGGGAGGATTAGGCTGGGATGTAGCTTGATATCAGAAACACAAACAGGTTTTCGGCTTTTAGGATTAAAGCCCCAGGCTACAAGCCTCAGGGAGGCTTGAAACAGCCCTGGCTCACTCTGGGGACGATAGTGGGACAGCAGCTCTTAGCAATATGGAGGCGATATCCAACAAAGAAGGAATTCATGAGTCTCGATCGTTCACTTCCGCATTAGGAGCATCACTCCTGGAATAAATTCGGGACTCAGTCGATTCATTCACTTTCAGACTTTTAAAAAAAAAAAAAAAAAAAAAAATCCGCATTATTTATTTATGTTCAAATACTGACTGAACAGTTCAACAGTCCATTCCAGAACCAGCACAGACACAGAATTAGTCATAATCGCATTCCGCTATTGGGGCAATTTAGAACAACAAAGTTAGTAAATTAAAACACTGTCCGTGCTACAATGGATCTATATTCTAAAACATGGGCAATGACATCAGCTTCATATGTGAAGAAATTTATTGAATTGGAATGATAGGTTCACAAAGAGATGGGCACAGTGGTGTAGAACATCTGCCTCACAGAAAGAAGGTCCTGGGTTCGAGTCATTTACAGCATTTGGGATAGACTCTTGTCCAGAACAACCTACAATTATTATTATTATTATTATTATTATTATTATCATCAGTAGTAGTAGTATATACAACTGCGCAATTGAGGGTTAAGGGCCTTGCTCAAGGGCCCAACAGTGGTGATAGTGGGGACTAAACCACTGACCTTCGGATCAATAACCCATTGTCTTATCCTTGAGCCATGACTGCCCATGAGTCCCGATTTGGCGAGGACATTTCTATGTGGGGTTTGTATGTTTTCCCAGTACTTGCGTGGGTTTCCCCTGAGTACTCCGATTTCCTCTCACAACCAATAGGACATCACAATAGGCTGATCGGCTGTTCCAAATTGCCCCTAGGTGTAAATATGATTGTAAATGGGTGTGTGTACAGTATTTCACTACTATGGTCTGGCAGGCTGTTCAGGGTGTACACTGCCTTTTCCCAGTGTTGGCTAAGAGAGGCTTCAGCCTCTCTGTGACCCTAATATTAGAATTCAGCAGCTTAGTAAATGAGGGAGTAAGTACAGTAATCTGAAATTTAACACGGACTAATAAATTGTACTCCGATGATTATCAACACTGGTTATAGGGTGGTTTGGTTGAGCATGGTTCCACACTTCACTCATCTTTCTTAAGTCATCAATGACAAGCTGTTTATTTAATACAGGCTGCTGCCACCTAGTGGAAGGATGATGAATTAGGTTTCATGGTAACAATTGATTCAAAGAAAGTACGATACTCATATTCTTTAAAAGCTCTCGCAGGCCGCATACAATAAGTTGGAATAAAATAAGTCCTTTGTGTGGGACCAGTGGCAGAGTGGTTAGGGTGCTGTGTTCATGATCAGGAGGTTGTGTGTTCAAATTAGTTAGACCCCCACTGTGCGAAGATGCCCGGGCGAGGTCTTAACCACAAGTGTGCCTCTGTTCACCCAGCAGTATAAATGGGTACCAGTAAAAATATACTGGGAAGGTAACCTGCGATGGGCTTGCGTTCCATCCAGGAGGAGTTGAACTCCTAGTCACTTCATGCTATGGAAACCGGGGATAAGCACCGGTCCGATGAGCCACTATGGCTTGGGTGTAAAAATCCCAACGGACTTTACCTTTTTTAAAACAAGTCCTTTGTAAAATATAAGCTTCTGATTATTATAACAGTGACATGCTGAACGATGATTGTTGTTTTTATTTGTTGAACTATAACTGTGAAATAGTCATAGCTTTTAAAGAACATGATTATCGTACATTCTTTACATAAACCGTTACAATGAAACATAGTTCATCATCCTTCCACTAGGTGGCAGCAGCCTATATTAAATAAACAGCTAGTCATTGATGATTGTCTTCCTCTAGGTTTGCTGCTCGGTTTGGAAGGGTAATGAATTAGATTTCATTATAAATATAATAATATAATATTATGTCATATTCATGACTTATAAAAGATGACAATCTAGCTAATCATCATGAAGACTTTTCAGAAAAAGAAAGGGGGAAAAAAGAAAAGAGAACAACTACTTAAATTAATAATTTTACTATGTAGATTTCATTTCGTCCCCTTTTTGAAATGGAGTTTCAATGATTATTTGGACTTTGGTGACCTAGAAATTTTTTGAGAAGTGGCCCTCAGAGAGAATGAGTTTAGTACCCCTTAGTACTATAAAGCTTTACGTAGCCGATAAGATACGCATGACGTCGCCGATATAGCCTGATATAAAGACCCAAAGTACAGGGATCCTTCACTTTCTCCAGTTAATGGAGACTGAGACCCCCCATGACCACCGATTTCCGTGAAGTAGAATCGACCCCCCCCCCCGACTGATGTATATGTACATGTATATGTGTATATAATATCAATAAATGCATATTCAACACTATAAATGCTTATAACAATTAAACATTCAAAAATAATGCATATGAGTAAATAAAATATAAATACAGTACACACATACAGATGAGTGCGCGCTCACACAAATGTGCGTGCACATGCTCAGATGCGCACCTAACATAAAAATGTAAGTCCTGTAGTTTTGTTGGATTGTTTTTTGTTTTTGTTTATTTATTTATTTATTTATTTATTGTGGCATAACTAGCCTTGTTTTGTGGCATTTTCCTTAACTTTTTGCCCTCCTTAATTTCCTTATTTTTTTATTTTTCCATGAATATTTTTGAAAAACCTGCGATGCACTGAAGCCGCAGAAGCTGAAGCACGAAGTAGCGAGGGATCGCTGTACTTCACTTCAGCATCCTGCATGGCCTTTTAATGAGGCACCTAAAGAGACTTCAGTACAAGAGCGATATCTCATTGTGGACTTTTGAGAATGAAAGAAACAAATTTATGCAATATCAAATTTTTAAGTCCCGGTAAAACTTCTGTGATTGTGCTACAGTGGCTTCATTGTTCACTTTCATCACAGACAAGGACAATCCACTCTCTAGTAATTTCTGCTGAAAGGCTAGTACTTTAGGAACCAGCCACAGAATTAAAACTAATTTGATTGCATAACATTCACAGACAATTTCCACATAACAGACAGCCGCTCTCCTTCCTGCACAAACTGTTTGAAAGGTATTTTAAAGATAATGTTCTCACTTGGGTATTCAAAAGCACCATCAGACCTTGTCCCATATATGAGATCTGTAGGCTTGATAACGGACCAGCATGTTCCGATGCTTTAGAACCAGCATGTAGATGATGACTCGAAAATCCACTCTCATATCCATCGAGTGATGTGTTCTACTGTCACACTGAGACTTCACACATGTCCTGTGCCTTTAAGCCATCACTGTTAATTATCTCTCTCTCCAAGCAGACCCCTCTCGTGAGAAAAGCCGTCTGCCTCCAGCGTGTGTCCCCCCGTTAAGGTGAAGATTCATCGCCGTCTGTAATATTTGGGGTTTCCCACTTCCAGAGTCTAAAAAGGCGCACTGGGCACAGGGCAGTACCACACCCTGAATGGGACTGATGTTCACTGCATTCACACCACTTGACAGGCCAGAAAACCAGCACCAAATCCTCATGAACACAGAGTGAACTTCTGAAGCTCCATACAGGCAGCAAGAAGATCTCTGTACTGAACACTGGATTGTAATTTCAATTTATTAAACAATTTAATTCTGAATAGTGGACCAGTCAGGTTGTAAAAAATTGTGAGACTATAATATAAAAGAGCATCATAGTTTTATGGTGGAACAGTGCTCTTTGGTGTACAACAAGAAGGTCCTAGGCTTGGGCGTTTTGGTGTGGAGCTTGCAAGTTCTCTCCATGCTTGTGTGGGTTTCCTCCAACAGTCCAAAGACATGTGAATCATATTGTCTCTTCCAAATTGTCCCTAGGTGTGAGTGTGAATTCTTGTGTGTATGTATTGGCCCTGTGATGATCTGGTGAGCTGTTTAGGGTGTAACGCACCTTCATTCGGTGTTGGCTAACATAGGAACAACCTCCCCAATACCCTATTAGGAATTATTGATTCAGTAAATGAGTAAGCAGGCATTAGTATACAGGAATCCCTCCTACTTTGCGCTTCAATTCATGCTGCTTCAGTGTATCGCTTTTTTTTAATTAATTAATTTTTTTATTCATCGAATTAAAAAATAAGGAAATTGTGGAAGAATAGTTAAGGAAAATGCCACAAAAACAAGGCCAATTATACAAAAAAAAAAAACCCTAAACAAACAAAAACAAAAAAACAACCCAAAACCTCCCATCAAAACGACCATATTCGACGTAATAAGCACCCTGTTCCAATAAGCCCCCCCCCCCATGTTTTTTTCTCAAACGTCTAATAACCACCCATGTGTACTGGGAGCAAAATGGTAGATCAAACTTACCAATTTTATTCGATCAGTCTCTGTAACAGTAAAATGAGACGTTCACTGCCTGTAAAAGTGACTTTACACGGTATTTCAAGACCCCCTGCCACTGGGGAATGTCTACAATGTTCATCAGTAACAACACATTTGATTGTTCTGCCGTGCTTTAAAAAACAGGAAAATATTTTGCTGTGTTCTCTTGGTAAATGTCCAACAACCGATGAACCATTAGAAACTGTTACAGCAAAACTATGGGATGCTCTGAATGAATGGAGTGATGAGCCAGATATGGACCGATCAGAAAGTGATGATGAGTATTTTTCACCCGATTCTCCTGCTCACTGCCTTCGTAAATTAAAGCACGTTCCTGATAATGTGCTTTTGTTTATGTTCGTGTTGATTGGTTCAACGTGCCATGTGCTAAAGTTGACATTTGTGTTGATTGGCTCGATTTTACTTCCAGGAAAATGTTTAAAGGAACAGCACCGGGAGGGAAAAGTAAGGGATCTTTTTTTTTTTTTTAAATTATGCTGTTTTCTGTTTATTTTCAGCTTTCATGTAAGTAATTTGGTTGATACCACAAAATAAATAACACAAATACCAGTAAAACTCTTTTATTGTTCTGTTATTATTCATGTTTTCCACCTCGATGGTAATAAGTACTTACAGTTCAACTCCGCTGGTAACATTTTAATTAGCGCCCACCCACTCCAATTATAAAGGCGCCCTGGGTGCTTATCACGTCGAATATGGTAGTTACATTTGTGAGGTGTGCATCTGAGTGCGTGCACGCGTATCTGTGTGCATGTGCGCGGGTGTGTTTGTGTGTGTATTTATAGTATATTTACATTTTATGCATTATTTTTGAAAGTTTAATTGTTATTATCAGCATTTATAGCATTGAATATGTATTTATTGATATTATATATGCATATACATGCACGTATATGTTAATCAGGGGGGGCTGGGAGGGTAATCCTACTTCGCGGAATTCGGTGGTCGTGGGGGGGGGGGTCTCGGTCCAAATTAACCACGAAACGTTAGGGATCCCTGGATACCAAAAATATACTTTCATAATATATAATTTCAATTCACCAACATTCCCTAATATTCGCAGTCTGCTCCCCTTTAGCCGTTAGTATGCTGCTGTAATCTCATAGTAGAATGACTTTGAAGCGTCTGTCATAACTAGAACAGTGTGCTGCACTATAATGAATTATTTTATGTCTTTTATTCTTACAAAATGAACAGTGGTGGTCTGGTGGTAAAGGTGTTGGATCACTGATCACAAGGTTGGGGGTTGAAGCCCCACTCTCAACAGGTTGTCACTGCCCCCCCTCGGTAGGCGAGTTCCAAGCAGAGCGTACCTGGTCCCTATCTGCAATCAGCAAGCAGCCAGCTATAAATGAGAGCGGTGCACTTCCCTCCGATGTCAGAAGATTGTTTTCCCCGTGACTCTGCTCCTCGGCTTTCTCTTTGACCCCTGGTTCTTGCTTCGTGCTCGACCAGTTCCCTTGACTTAGTGTTCCCGTAATTTACTCTCCCTAGTGTTTAATAAATCATTTGAACTTTCTTTTGGTCTCCTGCATCTCTGGGTCCTACGCACACACCCCAGCCATAACATCCGCCCTGCGATGTTCTGGCGAGCTGTCCAGGGTGTCCCTCGCCCTTAGTCAGCTGGGATGGGTGCCAGCCTTCCAGCGACCCTAATTAAGATTAAACGGTCACAGAAAATGAATGAATGAATTCTTACAAAACTAAGTGTACAGTTTGGGAAGCAGTGTGTGGTCACACATGTACAGTTGGATTATGTGCTTGTAAATCACTATAAGAGAGGAGGAGGAACACTCTCCTAGCGAATCATTTATAATACAAACTAGAAGAGCAGATGATTACGAGCGGCAAAGAGCAAATCGAGGCTTTTATCACCATCCGGAATGTGAAAAAGTATGATTGATAAACCAGAATTAAATTCAATACATTCTCCAGAAATATCTCAATAAAGTAAACCAACTGGCACACAAAGTGAGAAGTTACCTACCGGGAAAGCTCAATCATCTTCTGTATAAATTGTACTCCATGGTGAAGAAACGCGATATGACCGTCTAAAAACCACACGCCATTAGCAGCGTTCAGAGAAGCATTCAATGTTTTCGTGAAGAGAAAAGGTATACAGGAAGTGTCCTCAGAAATAATGAGTTTACAAAGTCCTGTGATGTTCTCGCTGCTAATAGGAAAGCTCTTATTTGACACAATGGGAAGAGAAACGAGCTGAAAGCTACAAAACCCATCTGTTACACGCTCAGAGATAGACGCCTTCCTCATGACTTATTCATTTACTCATCCCACAGAGAATATAACATACTTTAATCGAAGTGATCTGACAAAGAAACTCAGTATAACTCAGACAGACGGGAAAAAACTAACGGTGCATGGAGTGGTTCAGAGAAAAGCTGACATTTTAAAATAGCTTTTAATAAACTAATTATGACCCTGGTTTGTTTGGTCTGCACAGAGAAATCCCAGCCTGAGGTGTTTTAAATACAGACTGAGCTGAAGCCTCACACTCATTAACAAGTAGTTTTTATTTTGAGCGAATCATGCTGGAAGCAAAATGACAAAGGAACAGGGCGTGAATCTATCAGTTCATATAAGGCAAGTTGATGGCAATAATAACAATATGCAAATTAGTTCTGTGTTGCTGTCAGAGACACAAGATGATCCTCTGTGGAGTTATTGCTGTTTGTTAATGTTTATACAAAAAAAAAAAATTCATGAAGCAGCACAGATTAACATGAATAGATATAAACTCTATGTGCCAGCTTTCATAAGTTTGGGTTTATTCATTCATTCATTTTCTGTAACCACTTAATCTTAAATTAGGGCCACGGGGAGGATGGCGCCCATCCCAGCTGACTCCGGGCAAGGGCAGAGCACACCCTGGACAGCTCGCCAGGCCATCGCAGGGCGGAAACACTCTGACGGCTATGCAGCTCCTCTTGTTGAAAGTCAGGAATGGTTCTTTTACATGAACCTCTCACCATAGACAGTGAGAGACACGGCCGGCCTTTGATAACCCAGTTAGCCGCACTGGGGACGTTTGGGTTTAATTTCATTTTAAAGAGACTGTGTTACGCAACCCTCATGTACTCACCTGTGTGTGTGTGTGTGTGTGTGTGTGTGTGTGTGTGTGTGTGTGTGTGTGTGTGTGTGTGTGTGTGTGCACTTGGAGCTTATGCATCTGTCATGATTTTAAAAATATAAAAAACAAACCATAAAAATCTCATTGCTGTTGTACATTTTTTTGCTTGTGGCCGCACGTAGTAAATGATAAACGTTACGATGTGTAGTTGTGAGCATATCAACCAAGGATAAACAAATCAAAGCTGAAGACACTAAACAACACAAAACAAGAAACAAACCACACGAACCACAAGCAATAACACACGAGACTGCCATGACAACCCCGAACAAAGCGCCGAGTCCTTATATACACCGTGCAATTAGTGGAATGAGAACCGGGTGAGCTGATTGTGGAACAAGAGTCATGTGCAAAAAGTCATGTGACTGGAAGTGGTGCAGGAATTGCTAAATAAAATGTAGTGCGAGTCCTGACAGCAGTATAAATGAGCCGAAGCTGTGACAATAAAATTATTTGCCTCAGGCTCGGTGGATGTCCCCGAACTGAATTATCTCCTCTAGATCCCGTCCTGGGGACTAATCAGTGAAACCCACCTCAACTTCAGTGCATAATTGATAATTACACACCCGAATATGCAAATTACTAATTAACACTCGCTTACAGGAGGCCATGAATGGTTCAGAAAGACATTGTGGATACAATTTCTTTTTAATTTTCCAGAGATATCACTGTATTACATCTTTATTTAATATACCTGGAACTGAATGGAAAGTTTAAAATCCCCTCTGGACTGGCGAAGTATATTGGATTGTTATTATGTACACACAGCTGTATAGTATGGACATTGGGGGCTGAATGTTGAAGGTGCTGCTCAGCCACAGCTGGACCTTTAACTCTCTCTTCTCTATTGCAGTTGTATCATGACTGACTTCTCTCTGTCTTTCTATCTTTAAAACTCAAACTGAAAATATGGCAGAATAAAATAAGATATTTGAGCTGGATGAAGGAATGCATGTGTGTTTTATGGGACGGGTGTATATATATATATATATATATATATATATATATATATATATATATATATATATATATATATATATATATATATATATATATTTTTTTTTGCAAGCTTTCTCTGTAGTATATAGTTTTTACATTATACAGTACTTTGAAGGGCAGTGAGTGGTGGCCTGGTGGTATAGGTGCTGGATCACTGATCCTAAGGTTCGGGGTTCAAGTCACACTCTCCGCGGGTTGTCACTGTCCCCCCCAGTGCAGCTAACTGGGTTATCAAAGGCCGGCCATGTCTCTCACTGTCTATGGTGTGAGGTTCCGGTAAAAAAAAAACATTGCTGACTTTTGACAAGAGTCGCTGCAAAGCCATCAGCGTGTTTCCGCCCTGCGATGGCCTGGCGAGCTGTCCAGGGTGTACTCTGCCCTCGCCCAGAATCAGCTGGGATGGGCGCCAGCCTCCCCACAACCCTAATTAGATTTAAGCGGTTACAGAAAATGATGATGATGAATATTATACTTTTTGTGGGGCCAGTGGTGTAGCGGGTAGGGTGCTGCGCCCATGATCGGGAGGTTGTGTGTTCGAATCCCAGCCAGATCCTCACTTTGCTAAGACACTGTGCTAGGCAAGGTCTCAATCACAAGTGTGCCTCTGTTCACCCAGCAGTATAAATGGGTACCAGTATATACAGGGAAGGTACCCTGTGATGGACTAGCGTCCCATCCAGGAGGAGTTGAACTCCTGGTCGCTTCACGCTATGGAAACCGGGGATAAGCACCGGCCTGATGAGCCACTATGGCTCGGGTGTAAAAAGCCCAGAGGACTTTATCTTTATTTAGATTTGAAACACAAACATATTCACTTACTGTTATAGTTTATTGCATCTTAAAAAAATATTCTGTTCCAGGTTCTTTCCCTGTTATCTAGTCAGTGTGGACGTTTCTCTGCAGGCTGATAATTCAATTCTTTTGTTTCAGTCCTTCTTTTCTTTTCTATCGTTAACAATGCAGTGTTATGAGCTGCCACCTGTAATTTCATGATTCTTTTCATGAGACTCTGATGAAACTGCTCTGAAGCAGATGTGTCCCTGTATGTAATCCTTCTCCTCCCCACTCAACCGTGAATGGTCATTTTGATTAAAAGTACTAAGCTCAATTAAATCTGTAAGCATTATGTGGCTTTGCAAACAAAACGAGCAGAGATATTTAAATTAATTACTTTTTACGCTTACCTGTTGTTAGGAGGATCCTCAAAGCGTCTGAGGGTTTTATGCATTCTCATAATATAGTCGACAGTATTGTTTGTATAGTAAGACCTGCCATACCACAAATTTATTAAAACAGTTCTTCATTCATTCATTTTCTGTAACCACTTAATCCTAATTCGGGTTGCAGGGAGGCTGGCACCCATCCCAGCCAACTCCGGGCGAGGGCAGAGTCCAACCTGGACAGCTCACCAGGCCATCACAGGGCAGAAACACTCTGACGGCTATGAAGCCTAATCTTGACAAAAGTCAGCAATGGTTCTTTTACATCTTCACACCATAGACAGTAAGAGACATGGCCGGCCTTTAATAACCCATTTACCTGCACTGTGGGATGGGGGGGGCAACCTATTGAGAATGGAGTTTGTACCCCAACCTTATGATCAGTGATCCAGCACTGTGGTTCTTTTAATCATATACGATTATCCCTCGCTACTTCGTGCTTCAGTGTCTGCGGCTTCAGTGCATCGTGGGTTTTTCAAAAATATTCATTGAAAAATGAAAGAAAAATATCGGAAAAGTTAAGGAAAATGTTGCAAAGCAAGGCCAATTATACAACAACAAAAAAAAACCCCAAACAAATAAAAACAAAAAACAACCCAAAACCCCCCAACATAACCACTTACATTTTTATGTGAGGTTATGTTTAGGTGAGATTATTTGTATGTATATATATATATATATATATATATATATATATATATATATATATATATATATATTTATGTATACGTCAGTTGGGGGGGGTCAATCCTACTACGTGGAAATCGGTGGTTGCGAAGGGGGAGGGGTCTCGGTCCCCATTAACCACAGAAAGTGAGGGATCCCTGTAATGAAAGAAAATAGAATGAAAACAAAAAATCAATTTACACATTTCTCAGTTGTTTGCCGAACTTTCAACTTAATTGGGGTCCCGAGGAGGCTAGAGTCTATCTCAGCTGATTCTGATCGAAGATAGGTTACACCCGGAACAGCCCGTCAGACCATCACAGGGCCAATACACACACATAACCATTCAGACACACACTCACACAGAGGCAGCCAATTAATCTCATGTGCGTTTCTCTGGACTGTAGGAGGAAACCAGATTGCCCAGAGAAATTCCCTCCCGTCCCCTGAAGAAGCCTCCCCTGACCCTAATTAGGATTAAGCGGTTACATAAAATGAATGAATGAATAATGATACATAAAGTTGAGTTGATAGTTTTACTCACACTGTGTCTAACCCTGGTTTACTGTTGTGTGATGATCTGACCTGTCAATCAAACTGCACAACTTTAAGAGAGAGTAACAAGCATTTCGGCTATTTCTTAAGTTACACATGTTTTGAATCATATCCTGGCATATTATAGAGATCAGCAAAGTAATACTGGACAACTTTGATGGACCTTTATAGGCCATAGGCGGGACTCTTCATAGGTGTGTAAATCTGCCAGCTGGAGGCTAAAGTATTATTGAGTAAACAACACATTGCTTTATTATGAGTATGAGTCTTATCACCCCGAGGCTTCCTTTAAGCCTATACCAGCATTTTATGACAACCGTGTTTTTGTCCCACAATAATAGGAATTAGATTCATGTTTATTTACCTACACTTTGCTCTCGGAGTCATGATGTGTGCTGTATCTACTTTAGCATGGGATTATCTGTAGGTGGAATTAATGGGAGGAATTTAATGGAATCTGAAGCAGAACTGTTCATGTACTTCACTTCCTGTTTACGCTTACTGAAGATACCAGAATTGTACTGAGTATTGATGATACTTTCTTTCTGTTGGATACTTGAGTTACCTGGTTAGTTATTAGGTAATATGGCCAAGGTGCCACATTATTCCTCTATCATTCATTTTGGACAGTAACCCTGTCAGAGTCAGAAGTCCAAGTCTGGCAAGAAAAAAAAAAAAGCTTGGCGGTCTGATTTCTGTGGAAAGTGATGAGAATTCAGAAAGGAAATAAAACTGCGTAGAGTGAAGAGTGAAGCGAGTCGCGGCCAGAGCATCCAGATATATTGCAATGACAGTAACATCCGTTGTGATTACGTACTGCTATTTGGAAGAGCACATTGAGGGCTGTGACCTGCATGCTGGCATCACATCCAATCATGCGTATATGGAGAGGGTGGTTATCATGGCTTCTTGTTTGGATCCTTCTAGAGATTCTTGTGATTTGGGAATGAGGGAGAATATGTTTTCAGGTTATAAGGAGAGCTTAAAGAGAGTGAGATTCTGCATTGGTATCTACGAGCAGAGCAGACAGTGTGTGTTTGTGTGTGTGTTTGTGGGAAGTGGGTGTGGGTGGGGTGTGGGGAGTGGGTGTGGGTGGGGGTGGGGTGAGGTGGGGTGAGGTGGGGTGGGGGTGTACTGGGATGAACTGAGTTGGAGACTGCTTCTCCATGATGTTTATAATGTAGATACAGCTGGCACATAGAGGTTGTTTACCCTTAATTTCAAAGAAGCTTTAATATTGACTGAACAAAAGAAAGTCTCAGAGGGTGTCATCAGTCTCTCAGCTGACTACTGTGTGTCTTTGGCCTAGAACTCATCATGCTTTATCATATTCTTCATTACGATTTCATTTCCTATTTAATAACACTTAATTCTTCATGAGGGTCACAGGAAGGTCGGAGCCTATCTCAGCCGACTGGATGAAGACAGTTACACCCTGAACAGCTCACCAGTCCCTTGCTGGGCAAACACACACACACACATAAAGAACCCGGAGGACACCCACATACACAGGGGAAAACACTCCACTCAGAAACTCCCGAGCCCAGGACTTGAACCCACAACTTAATGAAAAATCTAACATGATATTAAGTGATGAAAATAAAGTGTGTTGCTATGTATAAAACTTTATTAGACAATTTCTATTCAACATATTTAAGTTCACAGCAGTACAGCATAGAGGCCAGTCCATCCACTTCACAGAAAGAAGGTACTGGGTTCAAGTCCCAGGCTCAGCGAGGGTGTTTCTGTGTGCAGTTTGTATGTTGTCCTGGTGATGTGTGAATTTCCTCCCACAATCCAAAGACATGTACTGTTCACTTCACTTATCCCTTAACATCCGGGGATGTCGTTGGGGCGCCTTAATGGTGAGACTTGGGCTGATTTGGTCTGGCGGAGCCCATCCCTCTCCAGGTCGGAAACATTCTGACGGCTTTGCAGCCTACTCTTTACGACAGTCAGCAATGGTTCTTTTACATGCCTCTCGCCATAGACAGTGACAGACATGGCCCGCCTTTGATAACCCAGTTAGCTGCAGGGGGGGGGGGGGGGGGGCATGTACTGTTGGCTCACTTTTATTTTATTTTAATTTATTTATTTTACACCCAAGCTCATCAGGCCGGTGCTTATCCCTGGTTTCCGTAGTGTGAAGTGACCAAGAGTTCAGCTCCTCCTGGATGGGACGCTCGTCCATCGCAGGTTACCTTCCCAGTATATTTTATTTAACTGGTACCCATTTATACTGCTGGGTGAACAGAGGCACACTTGTGGTTGAGACCTTGCGCAGGGGTCTTAGCACAGTTGGGGGGGGGGGTTCTAACTGGGATTTGAACACACAACCTCCTGATCATGAGCGCAGCACCCAAACCACCATGCCACTGGCCCCACTGTCAGCTAAATGGCTGTTCCAAATTGCCCCTAGGTGTGAACTAATGGTTGTGTGTGTGTGTGTGTGTGTGTGTGGCACTGTGATGGTGTGATGATCTCTTCACTGTGGGCCCAATCTCCCCCGACCATTGGCTGAGACTGACACGTGATCTGATTAGGATCCCATAGGTCATATCTCTATCACATGAGTCTGTGAACATCCATCCATCCATTTCTCTCTCTCTCTTTCTGTGTGTGTGTGTGAGAGAGAGGGAGAGAGTGAGAGATTCAGATTAGTGTTCAAGAAAATTGTTCCCATCATCTCATGTTCCTTATTGAACCATTTAACGTGTTTCAATCTCTTTATAAAACATTTCATCATCAGCCTGTTATTATTGATCTATTTCCAGGTTACTATTAATATCTGATATCGCACGTGCTCCTGCATGGTCCCCACCTTAGTGGGCTCCATCACAAATTGTTTCAGGGTTTATTACGTAGTCCACTGCATATAGTGTGAAATCTTTTAGTTCACAGCCTACGTAGGGCCCTTTGTGTAGGAAGTGATGTGTTTGGGATCGAGCCGCGATTCGTTGACCCAACTGCTACAGCGCAGGCGCAGTGCTCGTTACCGCAGCCAGGGGGCGTGAACATGGCGTCCTGATCAGGACCACACAGCCGGGGACCGCATCGTTTCACTGGGTTCCAGATCAACAAGGACGGAGGGAGACGCGGTGTGAGCGGAGCGTTTGAACGCGTGCACGGACGCCAGGCTTACGGTGCTCCCTGTATGGTTCCGAGAGAAGCGCAGACGGGATTAAACAGCTGCGGTCCAAAAGCTGGTGCTGATTGGTATCGCTTTTGTTGCTCCTTTTTCTTTCTTTCTTTCTTTCTTTTTTTTTTTTCCTCGCTAATTCAATTTTCATGCGGGTACAAAGCGGGCTAGTGACGCGATACAGGTGAGAGCCGAGGCGGCCGCTCCTTATTTTCGGGATTTGGGGCAGGAAATGGCGAGCGAGAAGCCGCTGACGGCGCCGCTGGTTGAGCGAGAGGTTCCCGGCGGCGGGGATGCGATGGTGTCCGGCTCGGGCTCCGTTGTGCTGCCGGCTGGCGTCATCAACCCCGCGGTTCCGATCCGCAACATCCGCATGAAGTTCGCCGTCCTGATCGGCCTCATCCAGGTCGGAGAGGTCAGCAACCGGGACATCGTCGAGACGGTTCTGAATCTGGTGAGTGGAGAAGAAAAGCTCTATCATCTGTCCACAATGGCTCTCAGCAGCCCCATCCATCCACCCCCCCAACACCCCCATCCATACACCCCCCCCCCATCCATCCACACTCCCCCAACACCCCATCCATACACCCCCATCCATCCACACTCCCCCAACACCCCCATCCATACACCCCCATCCATCCACACCCCCACAACACCCCCATCCATCCACACTCCCCCAACACCCCCATCCATCCACCCCCACAACACCCCCATCCATCCACCCCCACAACACCCCCATCCATCCACACTCCCCAACACCCCCATCCATCCACCCCACAACACCCCCATCCATCCACACTCCCCAACACCCCCATCCATCCACCCCCACAACACCCCCATCCATCCACACTCCCCCAACACCCCCATCCATCCACACCCCCATCAACACCCCCACAACACCTCCATCCACCCCCAACACCCCTCCACACACCCCAATCAACACCCCCCACAACACCTCCATCTACCCCCCCCACCCCAGCACCTCCCTCTAACCCCCCCATCTCCATCTGGTTTATTCTCGGTGCTCTGGCCTAGCAGTGCTGCTGCTGCTGCTGGGTGATGTCATTTAAACCAGAGCATTGAAGTCAGGTGCAGCACAGGGTCTCACCTCAAAGCCCTGTCTGTCAAAACACCAGGACCATCTCAGCCTTGGATCAGAGCCTTGCAAGCGCATCGACATTACAGCCATAATAATAATAACAATAATAATAATAATAATAATAATAATATGAGCAAAGACAAAAACATGGCTTTGTTGTGTGTTTGTGCAGGCTCTGGTTGGTAACAATGACTTGCCAAATATCTTGTGTGTGTGTGTGTGTGTGTGTGTGTGTTTGTGCGCGTTCGTGCGCGCTTTTGTTTCTCCTCTCGGTGCTGAAACAGTAAACAGACCCACAGCACAGCCGGCGCTTTAGAGCTGTTTATGTTTATGGAGAGAAAATTTACTTGATGGGCTTTGTGTGTGTGTGTGTGTGTGTGTGTGTGTGAGTGTGTGAGAGACAGATATTATTAGGACAGTAGGGATGAATCCATTAATATTCAGGAAGCGTGAAGGCGGCTGCTGTCGTGCTGCTTTATTTTCACACCGGGATCTCCGGCACATGTTCCACCCTGATCTTTAAAGCGATGGTTAGGGAAAGTAGTCCGAGCAGTGCAGGGTTCTGAAATGAACCCTGGGTTTAGTAACTGGGATGGAGTAAGTTTTGCTCAGTTGATGGGCTCTGTCATGTTGCTTGGTCTACATGGAGCGAACCAGACCCTTGTTCATGAAGCTCCACAGTCACGTGTGGAAATGACGGCAAGTCAGGCTTTAATTGATGACATCACTAACCTAATAATTAGTGTCTAAGTAAGAAACGAGTCCTGATTAGGAAGATCTCATAAATCTGGCCTGAGAGTGGTTCTGTTGTAGATGCTGCAGCGTTCTCAATGCGCATGAATCCACCAGGACAGCATGTGGAAGCAGGTGGAGGAGGGAGGAGGAGGAGGAGGAGGAGGAAGGAGGGGGTTGCTGCAGTGGCATCATGCTTGGAAACCTGGACTGAATGGATGAGGCTGTGGAGGATGGATCAGAGGAGGAGGAAGGAGAGGGATGGGAGTGATTGGGGAGTATTGATGCGTATCGTACGGCTTTAAGAAAGAGGTGGAGAAACATCCGGAAGGCAGGACCCAGTGCTTGTAGGTGGGACAGACCTCATGCATTATGCAGCCTCGGCTGAAACCACAGCTTGTAATCCATTGATTGATCCAAACTGCCATTTCGAGGAGCAGATGGAGCGATTGGCAAATTAATAGGCCTCTCCGCAGAGACTTCACCACAGGAGCTCATACCATTCAGCAAAAGTATTTACATAGAGCCGGTGCTTGTGCTGTAGATTTGATTCATTTTAAGATTACATTCCAGGTTGAATCACACATCGCCATGTGAGTCGTTGTGAACATTCAGGAGCGCTGGTCAGTTCTAAGTTTTTTTTTTTTTTTTTTTTTTGAGGCCCACTTTGTGCACCACCTTGTGCTCCATTTATGTTCTCCAGGCCCATGGGGAGGCTGATGCATGGTTCAGGACACATGTTGTCCTGCCGTGAAACACAGAATGCAAGTAATGTCCTCGACCGCTGTGTGGGAATGTTAATCCTTCTTTAGCTCAATGGGGAGAAAAAATGAGTCGGTCCAGGTGAGGGATGATCCCATTAAGTGGAAGATGTAGAACAGGTGAGCCAATTTGAATGCCAGTGGTACTGAGTGTTTTTTTTTTTTTTTTTTTTTAGATTTAGGTTGTGTTAGGATTGGTTAGGAATGTTTTTTTTTTTTCTTT
Organism: Plotosus lineatus; assembly: GCA_024760905.1. Classification (NCBI taxonomy): domain Eukaryota; kingdom Metazoa; phylum Chordata; class Actinopteri; order Siluriformes; family Plotosidae; genus Plotosus; species Plotosus lineatus. The sequence continues at coordinate 12,479,629 of CM045750.1, forward strand.
TCTTTCTGATCTATGCATTTATTTCGATATCTGGAATGTCTGGCATCACACTAAAATAATCTGAACTTATCCGAAGTCAACTTCTGGTGATGGTGGGCAGTGGTGGTCTAGTGGTATAGGGCGCTGGATCGCTGATCCAAAGGTTAGGGGTTCGAGTCCCACGCTCCACAAGGTTGTCACTGTCCCCCCCCCCAGTGCAGCTAACTGGGTTATCAAAGACCGGCCATGTCTCTCACTGTCTATGGTGTGAGGCATGTAAAAGAACCATTGCTGACTTTCGACAAGAGTAGCTGCAAAGCCGTCAGCGTGTTTCCGCCCTGCGATGGCCTGGCGAGCTGTCCAGGGTGTACTCTGCCCTCGCCCGAAGTTGGCTGGGATGGGCACCAGCCTCCCCGCGACCCAAGTTAGGATTAAGCGGTTACAGAAAATGAATTGAATGAACTTCTGGTGATCAGTGCTGTTCAGACAGGATCAGATTTCATATGATGTCTGTTTTGTGTTGACGTCTGAACTGATTACAATTAATGGGAGCAACAACCTCCGTTTAAATGACCGAGAAGGGAATACTTTTTAAAATCCATATAAATTCAGTATCTGCTACATACAGTACTACTTTTCCTTTCGGCTGCTCCCTTTTTTTCCTGGGGTTGCTACAGCGAATCATCTGCCTCCATCTTCATGGAAGTCATATTAATCATCCGCACGTTTGATTTGGCAGAGGTTTTTACGTCGGATGCCCTTCCTGACACAACCCCTAACAAGGGGCAGAAACACGCTGACAGCTTTGCAGCTGCTCTTTACGAAAGTCAGAAATGGATCTTTTACATGAACCTCTCACCATAGACAGTGAGAGACATGGCCGGCCTTTGATAAGCCAGTTCGCTGCACTGGGGACTGCAGTGACAACCTTGTGGAGGAGAGTGGGACTTGAACCCCCAACCTTATAATTAGCGGTCCAGCATTCCTTTTACCACCAGGCCACCACTGCCCCTACATATCTGCTCCATACATCTCATTTTAATAAACACAAGCAGATATTTGTGACCTGTAGAACTGAGTCGCATGGAGCATGGGCCGTCTGGCCTGTGTCTGTCCTGTGTCTGTCTGCTTGTAGCCCGTTGCTGATTTAATGGTGATTGGTGGCACATAAATGTGGAGATTTTGTTTTGTTCTCTGTCCAAGGTTAGTGTAAAAATTGACACTTTAGATCAGGGGTTCCCAACCAGGGGTGTCCGCACCCCCTGACGGTACGAGACATCATTCAGAGGGTGCGAGAAGCAGGGCTGTAACTTTTGAAATAAATATCTTCTTCTTTTGATAAAAATTATTCTGATTCCACATCCTTTGTCCTTGAACAAAGTATAAAATGTGCAAGGGGTGCGAGGACGGAGCAAAATCGTTTTCGGAGTGCAGGAGTAAAAAAAGGTTGCGAACCACTGATCTAGATAGAAAGCTACTTGATCAATCCCAGAGGGAAATTCACAATGTATGTAGTGTATAAACGTCAGTGTTCTACATTAATCATTAAACACTGACATTTTGAAAGGTTTCATTTTGGGTCCTAAACATTTATTGTATGTATATCTGGATGATGTCGACTGTATTGTTTCATTGAAAAGTCCTTATGGACCTTATTTTACCACATCTGCTGTCAGGAGTTTGTTCCTTTGTCCCTCGTAGAAGTTGTTGTGGTGAGCTACCTGTTGGTGCGGAGCAACGTTATGATGTGTTTGTGTTGTTTGTCAGCTGGACGATGTTAGTCAGATTGCTTCAGACATTTCTGCAGTACGGTTGAAATAGGCTGCTTGCTCTTATGTTTTTGAAAACAACTGATGTGCAATTTAGTGACAGGTTTTCTTTCATATCACCCACACCATTTTATACTTTTTATATTAAGATTACATTTTATATGTTTACTATTAAGGGTGGCACAGTGTTCCAGTGGTTAGCACAGCAAGAAAGTCTTGCGCTCAATTCCCGTGCTAGACGAGGGTGGTTTATTTTATTAAATTTTTTTTTTGTGTGTGTGTGTGTGTGTGTGTGTGTGGCGTTTACATGTTCTCTCTATTTATATACAGTGGTACCTCACTTTACAAAAGTCTCACCAAATGAAAAATTCAGGTTACGAAACGCATTTTTCTAAAATTTTTGTCTCTGGATACAAAACAGTTCATGTTACGAAAGCACCATCTTAAAAATTCAACGCGCCATTCAAACATTCAAACAACGCACGAGCTGCTCTCCCATCAATGACGTTCAAACATCCCGCCCCGCTGGCCTCTCATTGGCTAGGAGGGATGATGCAGCTGCCTCCCATTGTCTATCTCCTAACATTCTGCCCCGCTGGCCTCCCATTGGCTTGGAAGGATGACGCAGCTCCCTCCCATTGGCTATTATGGAGCTGCATCTACCATAATGCTTTTCGTGTAAAGGACAGAGTTACTGTTGTTTCATGCTTCATTTCTTGACTCAGGCTTTTTACCTTCCATAAACATTTGTAAAATTATAACTCTGTGAAGAAGACATGGTGAACACATGCGTGTGCGCACGCGCACACACACACACACACACACACACACACACACATATGTGCGCGTGTGATTTCCAGTTTGAATGAGATGAAGAAACGGGCTCGAGTGATATCACAAAGGAATATGGCCAAGCCCGTCTACCATTTGTACGATATTAAAACCGAGGGGGCCTTAAAAGGTGTGCCTTTATCATTTTTAAAGGGTTTAGGGGGGTAGTATTGGGGGCCTTGGAACGAATCACACCTTTTACATGTCAATTTACGAAAAATCCAGGTTAAGAAAAAGGCTCTGGAACGGATTAATTTCGTAAGGTGAGGTACCACTGTAATTCTTCTGGGTGCTCCAGTTTCTTCCCACAGTTCAAAGGCATGTACATGAGGCTAACTTATTGTTAGTATTTGTCTCGAGTTGTCAATGTGAGTGTGAATGGTTGCGCAATGTTCTGACGAACTGTTCGGAGTGTACTCCGCCTTCACGCAGTGTTGGCTGAGCTTGTAGGATTCATCGGTTTGGTAAATAAAATGAGTGAATGAGGTTACTATTTAAAATTCAGAGGTGAATAAAGCCAGGAATGGTTTACTACTGTGAAAATTGATCATAAAATCTCTATGCTAACCAACCGAAACTTCTCAAGTCATTTTAAATTTGCCAAGCAACTTGCCTTCTTTACCCGACACCCTCACGGGCGCGCCGCCATGTTAACCCAAGAACTGAGTTATTTCTCAGGGTAATAGTATTCTGGTGTTGGTGTCTGCATCTCAAAAGCATAAGAGCAGAGTGCGGATATTTGGGTGCATTCTTTAAATTTAGTACGCATAGACGCAGGATGAATCAGTGGGTATGTTGCAAGGCGACCCACAACACTTGGATAGTTTTATGTCTGTATCGCTGATGTTAAAAAATACGATATTTGCATATACAGTCTAAAAAAGAACTATGAGGGATTAAGACGGGACCAAATTACCAGAGATACTCTGGAAAATTACTCCATGCAAAACTAATCGGATATGAATAGGGCGCTATTCTTATTTCTGTTCTGTGTAGTTGAGTAGATCATGTGAACGCTGGCTTGGTGCAATTTGGGTAACCCCCAGTGGAGCTGACATAGTTGCTATTGTAATCTCTTCAGCAGTAACGTTCCACTGTTCACATGCAGATGAACTCCGTCTTAAACACAAGAGGCAGGACTGGCTACACAAATGAATGCGGTGGATTAAATAGCAGTTACAGTTTTTATAGTCTTTGCTGTGTAATGAAATGTGTTCTGCTGAGATCATACAAAATGGCTCGGAGTTCACTTCAGTAATTACCAAACATTCTGGTGGATAGATAGAAAGGTGGGGTCACCCTGAACAGCTCATTAGACAATCACAGGGCCAACATACACAATCATTCACCCTCACACATGGGGGAAATTTGGAAAAGCCAGTTATCCTAATGCGTATGTCTTTGGACTATTGGAAGAAACCCACACAGGCATTGGGAGAACATGCAACTTCCACACAGAAATGCTTTCACCAATCACAGGACCTGTGAGTTGGATGTGCTGACCACTACATTAGCTGAGGGCGGTGAGGACAGGGCCAACGAGCTGAATATGTTCTTTAATGTTCTGAATATGTTCGACACAGTGGCTACTGCACAACACCCCTCTAACTTGTCAGGAGTAAACCTGAATTCCCCTGCCATGCCACTCTCTCTCCCTCTCCTCACTGCACCCCTGCATTCTGTGATAGACCTGACACCCTCTCCAACCTGTCAACTTCACTTAAAATCAGGTGCAGAAACAACTGACAAGACTCCACTCAGACTCCACTCAGACAAGGCAGCAGGACTGGATGGGGTGAGCCCCGTGTCCAGAAACCCTGTGCCGCCCAGCTCTGTGGAGTCTTGCATTACATCGTCACAATGAGCATAAGTCTACAGAAGGTCCTAGGGCAGTTGAAGACGTCATGCCTCATTCCTGTGCCGAAGACTCCACATCCCAGTGACCCCCAGGATTACAGACCCATGGCACTGACTTCACATATTATGAAGACCCTCGAGCGACTAATACTGGATCAATTCTGACCAATGGATAGGCAACATATGGACCATATTAATGAACATTTCAGTTTGCCTACCAGCCTCATCTCAGTCGATGATGCCATCATTTTCCTGCTTCACTGTGTCTCCACTCACCTGGACCAGCCGGTGAGCACTGTGAGGGTCATGTTTTTTGAGTTTCCAGTGCATTCAACACCATCAGGCCGACCATCCTGGGCGAGAAGCTGACAGTGATGCAGGTGGATGCCTCTCTTGCGTCCAGGATTGTGGACTACCTGACCGGAAGACCACAGTATGTGCACCTGCAGCACTGCATGTCGGATACGGTGGTCAGCAACACCGGAGCACCACAAGGAACCGTCCTCTCCCCTTTTCTCTTCACTGTTTTCACGGACAACGGACTTCAGCTACTGCACAGAGACCTGCCATCTTCACAAACTTTCTGATGACTCTGCTGTAGTAGGATGTGTCGGTGGAAGTGATAAGATGGGATATCGGGCTGCTGTTGATTACTTTGTCACATGGTATGAGCAGAACCATCTGCAGCTTAATGTGCCAAAGACCAAAAGAACTGATTGTGGGTTTTTGGAGATCCAAAACACCAGCAAGCCGTTTCCATTCAATGATAGTGGATTACAAATACCTAGGAATTCATATTGACAAACTGGTCTGGTTTAAGAACACTACCGCATTTTACAAGAAGGGCCAGAGCGATCTCTCTTTTTTTTTTTTTGAGGAAGTTAAGGCCATTTAACATCTTTCGGACACTACTCTGGATGTTTATTGAGTCTGTTGTGGCCAGTGCTATTCTGTATGCTGTTGCATGCTGGGACAGCAGGCTGATGGTTGCAGAAACAAACCGACTGAACAAATTGATTCCCAAGGCTGGTAACGTTGTGAGGCTGGACCTGGACTCTCTGACGGTGGTGTCAGAGAAGTGAATGTTTTCTAAAATTTCTAAAATAAATAAAATAGTGAACAATACCTTCCACCTGCTTCACAACCTGCTGATCAGTCACAGGAGACGTTCAGTGAGAGACTGATACCACCGAAATTCACTGTGCGTGTGCGCGTGCGTGTGTGTTTGCAATTGAAATATGAAATCTGGGGCCATCTGCAGACAAAAGTGTTTAATTAAAAAAAAAATTAAAAATTAAAAACAAGAATTTGTTCATGTACTTACAGAATTTCTGTGGTGTTAACTTTTATTCATACTTCATAGGTAGCTTACAATTTGTGAATTGGTGTATTTTCGATAGATGCCGAACATTTTGACAGCTGTTTAACATTATTTACAAACCAGCTACAGATTGTGGAATTTAAAACACAAAGACGGAAAAATGACTGGCGCAGCGCCAATAATTCCTTGCACCAATATAAAATAATTTGCTCCACTGTCACACCAATTTAGCCTAATAAGAACACTGTGTATATATATATATATATATATATATATATATATATATATATATATATATATATATATATATATATATATATATTATATACTTGTGTGTTTATATATATATATATATATATATATATATATATATATATATATATATATATATATATATATATATAATATATACTTTTCCTTTCGGCCGTTCCATTCAGGGGTCGCCACAGCAAACCATCCGTTTCCATCTCACCCTGTCCTCTGCATCTTCTTCTCTTACTCCAATGACCTTCATGTCCTCCTTCACCACATCCATAAATCTATATATTGTCTTTTTCTTAAGTTGATGTGGAACTCCTGCACACAATTTCTTCTGGGATCAATAAAGTATCTGATTCTGATTGAAAGTGTGTATTTATGGTTGAATTTTCACTGGGAACATCTGCGTTTACACTTTGAGGAACATGTCTGAGGTTTATATTGTGTACATATATTGGCCAGCTAAGAAGTGAGTGCCAAACACATCAGAGTAGTATCACTGCAGAGAAAGGAACACAACAGTTGATTTGCTTATGTTCAAACCTGTATGTTTGATCCATCCACCTTATAAACCCAACCATTAAGAACTTTTTTTTTTTTTTTTTTTTTTATATACAACAATGTAACAGAATTATTCTTCATCAAAATCTGTTTAGTCGATAAGGGCCATATATATCCACATGGCTAAAACATTTTACTGAAATTGACAAAGCAGTGAGACCTTTAAACAAATTAGTCCAGCAAATCAAAGCATTATCGACGTTCCACTCAATAAGTGCCATTTCTTATTTTCCATCGGTTCAAAAATAACATGAACATGACTCATTTACCACCTTCTAGCAATGCACTACAAAATGCTAAACAAGCAGTATGTTTATGTACCGGTTTTCTTTTTAAACTGCTTTCTCTCTCTCACACACACACACACACACACACACACACACACACACACACACACACAGAAAGAGCTACTCAGGGATAGATGTTTAGAACTCTCCTGTCATTACCAGAGCATCATTGTTGCCATGGAAATGGAGCGATGGGACCACAGTACATACTTCCCACCTTATCAACTGTTGTCAGCTGTTTTTTTTTTGTTTTTGTTTTTTTTTCCAGCTGCATCAGCACAGCCAACTGTGTCTTAATCCACAGAATATTTTTTATAACTCGCCATCATTTAAATTTTGTACATAAAGAAGAAAACAACAAAATTTAAACATTTCAACAAATGAAGCTTGAATTGTGCTTCAAAACCCACAGCTGTGCGTTACACCAGAATGTCAGGAACACCTCACATCTGTCTGCCCTCCGTCCCCTCATACGTTCTCTCTCTCTCTCTCTCTCTCTCTCTCTCATATGACTGATCCAATGCAATGTCTCTCCATGACATCTCATTAGTTCTCTTCCTGCTTTGCGAAATCAGTCAGGTATGGAGTAGAAACTCGAGATCACATGGTCAGCACAAGCTGGGCTCAGACAGTGGACCGAGACAGTTCAACATCATGTAGAACAGCACAGAAGCCAACTCAGCATCCAAGAGCTAATCAGCAGTATTTTCTGCCAATCATTATTTTCACAAAGCCGTTAGCGTGAACTAAATACCAGCACATCTGTGCCGTGCAGCAGTGTAGTGAAGCTCAGCACCTGTGATTGGTACAGATTGACTATGAGGACTGTTTATAGTGGTGATGCACTATTTTTGAGGGCCAACAGATTTTTTTAAAATTGAATTGTTGCAGGAATCACACACCGTCATATTAGAATATCAAAATTAGAATATCATCCAAAATAGTATTTATTTCAGTAATATAGTTCAAAAAGTGAAACTCTGTGTGCTATGTAGATTCATTATGCACAGACTTTTAATTTTGATGATTATAATTGACAATCGATAAAAAAACCCAAATTCAGGTCTGTCAGAACTTTAGAATATTACTTAAGACCAATAAAAATCATTCTTAACAAAGAAATTTTGGATTACTTAAATTATGAACATATATAACACTCCATACTTGATTGGAGTTCCCTTTTGCATGAATTACTGAAACAACGCAACATGGCATGGAGGCAATCAGTCTGTGGCACTGCTGAAATCCTATGGAAGTCGAGGTTACTCTGATGGTGGCCTTCAGCTTTTGTGCACTGCTGGATCTGGTGTCTTGGTTCTTCCTCTTCATAATACCACATTGATTCTTTATGGAGTTAATCCGGTGGTAATGTGCTGGATCACTGATCCTCAGGTTGGGGGTTCAAGCCCCACTCTCCATGGGTTGACACTGTCCGTCCCCCCCCCAGTGCAGCTAACTGGGTTATCAAAGGCCAGCCATGTCTTGTCCTGCCTATGATGTGAGGTTCATGTAAAAGAACCATTGCTGACTTTCAACAAGAGTAGCTGCAAAGCCGTCAGCGTGTTTCTGCCCTGTGATGGCCGGTGAGCTGCCCAGGAGGGATCCTGTCCTCGCTAAGAAAGTGCGGATACATGTAAGGGCCAGTGATGCCAGAAGCATGTCCACACACCAGTAACCAGTAATATACAGAGTTTCACTTTTTGAACTGATTTCCCGAAATAAATAAAAATTTGATCATATTCATATTTATTGAGATGCACTAGTTTATTGTGCACATGACTGTTTTCTCTCTGGCATATGTAACGCGGGATTAGGGGTGGGGAGGTCGTCATGAGTATGTCCATCCGTAATCACTTCAATTCAAGTCCAGAACTTGGAAATTGCTTAAGATCTTCATCGATCTTTGGCAGTTATTTCTCCCAGGCAGCATTTTTGTCCCTTTTGATATTTTAGGGTACCTGCAGTTCATGCTTTCTTAAATGTGAAGGCTGTAAGTTATGCCATCTCTTGATGACCCTTGTTTCACAAAGTGATTTTGCTGTCTTGGATAAACCCGGCTGAGCACAATTTATTTATTATAAAATAATCATCCACTATGACTTCTCGTGTCTTCATGCAGTAATATGCTCTCTGTTCGCCAGCCTAAATTCTTTTATTATGAATATGAATGAATCAAAGGAATAGAGCTACGAAAAGATGAAATGCCAAATACATAAGGAATTAAAGTGAAACTATATAACGTGTTTTCGTACATTATTTTTTTTATTAAAAGATACCGCTTGCTCTAGTGTTATTTAAATTAAAACAGCTTTGTATGAGATTTAATATAAGATGAATTTTATATAACGTTAGAAGTATCGATATCCCTTTTATAGGTATCGATTGTAGATCGGCATCATTACATCAGTGATTTTACGATATTCCGATTGTCAATGGCATCCCCAGTGTGTGGTATACAGTATTGTGTATTGTACAGTGTGTATAGCCCCATTAGATAGATTGCTGTGGGGTAGAGCGATCTGTAATGGTCCGAAAACTTGGGGCGGTGTGTGTGTGTGTGTGTGTGTGTGTGTGTGTGTGGTGGTGGGGGGGTGTGGCTGTTTAAAGGTGAGTGCCAGAAAAAAAGGCTACTGAGACACTAAAACTATGAGAGCATCATTGGATGGTTGTTCGTACAGAAATCATATGGACTATCAGGCCTGTGTTGATTGGCAGTGGTGGATAGTATCTCTTGAAAAAAATGACAGTCAGGAAGTGGATTCAAATTCATCCAAGCATTCTGGCTCAGAAATCAATTTACAAAAGTTTTTTTTTTTTTTTCTTTTTTTTTTTCTTTTTTCTTTAATATAACTTCATACACTTTTGCATAGGCCAGGAAATAAAACTTCACTTCTCTTTCCCAAACCATTTTGTATTCTGTTTAATCTGGTCTCGCTCTGATATAATCAGTTTTGTTTGGCTCCAAACAAACAGACATCCTGGTAGATTGCTTCATCACAAAAACCACAATGTGTTAACATTGAAAAAGTGAACACAAGTTATCTTCAATTAAAATCTCTGAACTTCTTAACAACATTTTTTTACCAGCGGCATAATGGGACTACGCACTCGCTGTGTGATGCTTTTCACTGTAGTTACGAGGACATGATGTTCATCTTTGGACCAACGTGAAAGGGATGTGCAATCTCTTTTGGTTTTGGTTTCATATCAGTGGTCCTTTACTGTAGCCTACATAGCCGAGAGTGTGTTTTTCCGACTTCAAATGGCCTGGCGAGCTGTCCACGGTATACTCTGCCTTTGCCCAGAGTCGGCTGGGATGGGCGCCAGCCTCTCCGCGACCCTAATTAGAATTAAGCAGTTACGGAAAATGAATGAATGAATGATTGAATTGTCCTTTACTGGAATAAAGGTCTTGATGGCCTTTGTAACTTCTTATAATCAAGATAACCTGGAACAAAGTTCGATTGGTGTCAGAAATTTCGGATGACCATCTTATAGTGTGACTGCTGTTTCGATGTTATATTGATTTCTGCCGAGTTTATTGAGTTGATTCGTATCTTATGTTTCAAAGCTTGTTGATGGCAGGCATAAATCACCAGGTATTGTTTATTTCATAACAGGGTGCTTAAATCTGTGTAACAATGAATACTTAAAATATATGTAACGGATTCAATAATAATTCAAGCTTAAAACTACCGTTATTAGCATTTTTACACAATTATGTTCAAGTATCCCAAGCTCGATCACTGCTAATGTGCTCGGTTGTCAGTAAAACTGCTAATTTGCTCATCACATGTATGAGAAAAGTGTCCGGTGTGATGTGTGATAGGAGAGTATCGGCAAGAATGAAGGGAAAAGTGTACAAGACGGTGATGAGGCCAGCGATGTTGTATGGTTTAGAGACAGTGGCCCTGGGGAAGAGACAGGAGTCAGAGTTGGAGGTAGCAGAGATGAAAATGTTGAGGTTCTCTCTGGGAGTAACGAGGATGGATAGGATCAGAAATGAGTACATCAGAGGGACAGCACATGTTAGATGTTTTGGAAACAAAGTCAGAGAGGCTAGATTGAGATGGTTTGGACATGAACAGAGGAGGGATAGTGAGTATATTGGTCGTAGGATGCTGAGGTTGGAACGACCAGGCAAAAGGCCCAGAGGAAGACCAAAGAGAAGATTTATGGATGCGGTGAAGGCGGACATGAAGGTCGTTGGAGTAAGAGTAGAAGATGCAGAGGATAGGGAGAGATGGAGACAGATCATTTGCTGTGGCGACCCCTGAAGGGAACAGCCGAAAGGAAAAGAAGATGATGTATGATTTTTTTAAGTGAGAGGTTGGTCTGGTTGAGGCTCAGCAACATTAATGTGGCAATAAAATGAAGCAGCTGATGTGCTGAATGTACTGAGTGAGCCGGTTATCGCATCAATGGACTTTTTTCCATTTCCAGTGTTCTCGTATGTATTGGCACCCCACAGCCCTGACCTTTTACCTTATTGAAAGTTTTCGAGCTGTAAAGGAGAAGAGTTTGTTGACTGGTCCAATTCTCCCATCATCAATTTAAGATGTTGGTGAAAAATTTAGCCAACACTTGATGGGAATCATGAAAACACTGGTAGGGATGTATATATTTAACTGCTTGTAGATTAAAAAAAATATTTGTACTGAATAACTAAAGCTTAAAGCATGTAGATTTAAAAGTCTGTTGGGAATTTTCACGTGAGCCCACTGGCTCATCAGACCCAGAGCTTATCCCCAGTTTCTATAACCAAGTGACTAGGAGTTCAACTCACCCTGGATGGGACACTAGGCTATGGCAGGTTACCTTCCCAGTATTTGTATTGGTGACCATTTATACTGCTATGTGGACAGAGGCACACTTGTGGTTAAGACCTTACCCAAGGGTCTACACGGTGGGGGTCTAATGAAGATTCGAATCCCTGAGCTCTCCATCATGAGCCCAGAACCCTAACCACTACACTGACTGCCGTTTTATTATCGTGTTTGTTATCCACATACTTCAACTTCTTTATACTTGCTTAGCTTATAGCAAGCAAACCCTATCATGTATTATGGGATAGCGATTGGTAAATCTATCAAGTGATCACTTGACTGGGTCTGTGACAGCTGTATCAATAATAAAAGCTTACTTGCGGACATGTTTGATAATTATTCTTGTATATTTGGTGAGATTCTGTCTGATTTTGTCATTTTTCACTTCTTTCCTGCTCAGAACCGACATTCAACTTGAATTTATGGCGGCGTCTTGGTTTAAACGAGATCTTGCTCGTGTGAAGAGGGCCGTCTCAGTGTGAAGACAAAGGGAGCTGCTTGTAAAATCTGTCAGATCTTTAAACTAGCGATAGATATTACCGTCTCTCTTTTGCCACCCTAAACTTTCACAACTCCCGCCTCTTCCCAAGCATCCCCATTTATGTAATTTTTGATTGGTTGTTGCTAGGAAGGGGTGTACCCCCCCACTTTCTGCTTCTGTGGTACTTTGCTTAGCATAGACCAGTTTTACTGCATCAAACACGCAACAAACGTGATGAGAAATTTCAGGAAAAACCATGACACTAATTATTTATTCATCTTCATACCTTTTGATTTTACTTGGAGTATCAACACCATTTTAAACTGGTGTGTAATTTGAAGTCTGCACTTCAAACTATATGCCACTTGGCAAGACTGTAATTTTTTGCTGCGTCATCTTAAATCTGTCACATGATTTGGATGCGCCAGTGCATCCAGCGAGTCTAGAAGGTTAGATATACTTTGTTATTTTACTTGATATCGCACGATTATCGCTAGTACGTCAATGTCCGATGCTCGAGTGCAGTATCACCATGCCTGATATGCAGTATGAAACCCCTACCATTGAACCTGCGATCCATTTTTCACTCTATAAACTTCAGGTGCTCCGCGTCAAAAACATAATACCTTTTGTGATGGACTGGTGAATTCTTCAGGCTGTTCCATACCTTTTCCCAAGGTGGCAGAGATGGACTGCAAGCTCTCTATGACCCTAAGAAGGGATATAAAAGTGGATTGGAGAATGAAAAATGTGAAGAATTAATGAATTAATGTGCGTAGATTGATATACAGTGTTCTGTGTGTGCGTGTGTGTGTGTGTGTGTGTGTATGTATATATGTATATATATATATATATATATATATATATATATATATATATATATATATATATATATATATACACAGTAGGCGCTTGACTATTTGTGGTTTTGCACTCACGGTTTGCATATTCGCGGACTGCCGAGCAACTCTCATGTGATTCAAATTCAGCCAATGGCTGCTGATTGGTTGTGATTATGTCGCGCCCCTTTTTCCTCATTCATGCGTAAGTTTTCAATGAGCCTTTTTTATTGTGTTTTAATTACCAGTTAAGTTCTATGATGTCACTCAAACACCTGCTAAGCACCAGAAAAAGGTAATGACGTTGAATGTCTCTTCTGAAGAAATAAGACTTTCTCTGGAAGAAACGGCAGTTTCCCCTGAAGTGCCCGAAGAGGAAAAATCATCTGAACTGTTGCAAAACACTCCACTATTAAAGTCTTTTTCAATGATTATTCAAGTACATTACCTAAGTTAATGTTTAGAATGTTTGTATGTGTGATTTTATTTACTGTAGTGTAGCGTGTTTCTCATTTTGTTTTGTTTATCCAATTTATTACATTTCTTGTTCTTTTATGTCCTTTTTGTTATGGTCTGTGTTTTGGGAGACTTTGATTTTGGCGCTGTGCCTCTAACTGACTGTTTACTCTTCACTTCAGCTGTGGCTGAACTGCACAGTGGCTCACACCTGAATTCACTATTCTCATTTACTCCCAATAAACAAAAGCAGCCTCACCTTTGTGCCAGAGGATTAACTCGCATCATATCACCACTTCTTTGGTTTGTAATTCTTTCTAACTCTCTCACTGTAAAACTGTTTTCTACTCGCTCCGTCTGAGGGGCAATCCTGAGCTGCTCGGATTTAATGCAGTTCATACCTGAATTCAGTCATCTCATGCCTAATGCAATACCTTCCTCTAGTGGGCATTTTTGAAAACTACAGTGCTGTATGTTTCAAGGAGAATGCATTTAAAGGTGTTTTTATATGTATGCTGTTTAATGTTTATATTTTATTTTCAATAAATATCACAGTAAAAAAATGAAGTTTTTCTTAATCATTACTACATTTTACTACAATAATACTGCATTAATGAGTAAGACTGTCCATAGAATGGGTTTAAGAAGCATATTTTAGTGCATGTAATAGATACATAGTATTTTACTTCCAGTTGCTGATTCGCGCATGTAATATGATACATGGGGTTTTTCTTCTGGGTACAGAACTTGCGAATTATCTTCATTCGCGGGAGGGGCCGGAACCAAACCACCGCGAATATCGAGGGCTGACTGTAGAGTGATCCCTTGCTTCTTTGTGCTTCAATTCATGCGGCTTCAGAGCATCGCGTTTTTTTTTTTTTTTTTTTTTTTTTTTAAATATTCATCGAATTAAAAAAAAAAAAAGGAAATTAAGGAAGAATAGGGGGGAAAATGCCACAAAAACAAGGCCAATTATGCAAAAAAAAAAAAACCACAAACAAAAAAAACAACCCAAAACCTCCCATTTAAAACTACTTACATTTTTATGTCAGGTGTGCATCTGATTGTGTGCACATGCATCTGTATGTGTGTGTATTTATATTTTATTTACATCTTATGCTTTGTTTTTAAAAGTTTAATTGTTATTTTAAGCATTTATAGTGTTGAATATGTATTTATTGATATTATATACACAAGTACGAGTATGTCAGTCGGGGGGGTCGTCAGTCTCACTTCGCGGAATTCGGCGGTCGTGGGGAGGTCTCAGTCCCAATTAACCGTGGAAAGTGAGGGATCCCTGTATATATGTGTGTGTGTGTGTGTGTGTATGTATGTATGTACATATGTAGGTATAATAATAATAATGTGTGTGTGTGTATGTATGTGTATATATATATATATATATATAATATAAAATATGTACGTCTTCTCACTTGATTGACTTATTTTCCAGCATACGTCTGCACAGAGGGGGTACATTATGGGACTTGAACCTCACTGAATTGCATTAGAGGCCAATTCCTGTTGTATCTCTGAATAATTTTTAGCTGTTGGTCGAACTTGTGTCAGGCATTTGTGAGAGATTTGTGAGATTCCTGTGAGAAATGTGAGAAACACGCCTACACACACACTGCTTGCTCCTTTTATTACAGAACAAGTGGGCTGTTTCACTAACGACAACAGAGTAACTGTAAGCACTCTGGCTCTTAAACAGGATGGAACATTTAAAGTGTAGAAGGACTCTCGTTAAACATTCCTGCAGTTTCACAGTAATCATTGTAATAATACAAATGTTCAAGCCCCATGGCTTAAATCCTGAGAGAATCATCAGTTGAGGCTGGTCGCTGGTAATGATGGGTACATATTATACACCTAGAGAGAGAGATGGTGATGTCACCACCTGGACAGTGCATTGCAGAATGGTCCATGAGTGCATCACTCAGGAATTTTTCATCTTCTCTATGAACCAGTAGTGCGACGGCAAGGGTTCATCCCCCCCAAAAAAACACAGGAATTGTATCTAATAGCCTGTAGACGAAGATCATGGGATTATAGTTGGAACATGTGTGACCCTGACTTGGCTTGAATGAAACCCTGCAGCCGATCTGGCTGTTTGTGAATAAGAGCCGTCCTGGTGTAGCACAGTGTGTGAGGAGGCTTTCTGAGATTATTAAACATTCCTCAGAATATTACACAGATGTAAACAAGATCAGTGAGAGAAAATATTTTAAATTCTATATGATATTGTATGGTGTATATATACACATTAAAACGTTCGAAATATGGAATTTTTGTCCTTCTGTCTATGTTGCACAATTAAAAAAACAAACAAAAAACACCTTAATCCAGTTGACCAACACATAACACCCATATTATGTTTAACTCGTGCTGTCAGAGGCTGATTGTTCCGCAGCTATCATCAGAGAGCCTCATTTTCATTTTCACTTTTCGTACACGATTCCTGCAGAACCAAAGAGCTTTTCACACATCACTGATGCCGACCCACGCTCAACCCATCCGTTATGTTAAACACCTCAGCCCTGTGTGGGCTGAACGAATAGCGCTCACTGTTGATTTTCTTGATGGATTGATTTGAAGACATGTTTGGAAATAAGTAGTTCGGGAAAAAGATATGGGCCTACTACAACTTTTGTATGTTAAATCAGTGATGGAGATGCTTGCACATCCCAGGAGAGTATGTCTGTCCAGGCTGTGCTCAGGCGCAACCAGACCATTTCATCATTAATTTTCTGATTAACACGTTGCCCTGCAATATGCTATGGTAATGAAATAATTACATTTTAGAATGACTCCATTGAGTAAGATTGGATTTTATAAACACACTCTTTTTACTTGCTGTATTTAACACAGCCAGTTATTTCCCATGATTGCACAAGGAAAGGAAAGATGTGCAACATAAATGTGGGTATGATCAGTTGCGTGAGGTCAGTTGTGAAGAACAGGAGTTCCTGTCGCGTTTGTAAGGAAGACTAATGTGTTTGTGTCGCGCTGATCCCCGAACAACGTTTTGGATTAAATATAAGAGGCTTTTTTATTTATATGAGAAGATAAATTCAACTTCACTTGATCGTTGCTTTTAAGCTACATAGTATTAGCACCTTGCTCGATCGCTGATCCTAAGGTTGGGGGTTCGAGTCCCACTCTCCACAAGGTTGTCACTGTTCCCACAGTGCAGCGAACTGGGTTAGCAAAGGCCGGCCATGTCTCTCACTGTCTATGGTGAGAGGTTTATGTAAGAAGAACCGTTGCTGACTTTCGACAAGACTAGCTGAAAAGCCGTTAGCGTGTTTCTGCCCCTTGCTAAGGGTTGTGTCGGGAATGGAATCCGACGTAAAAACCTCTGCCAAATCAAACATGCGATGATTCGCTGTGGTGACCCCTGAGAAAAGGGAACAGCCAAAAGGAAAAGAAGATAGTATTTGCATCTCTTTTAAAGATTTGTAAAAAGGGTCAATAAAAGTCCACCTGAAAAAGTGAGAAAAACCAAGCCATTTGCACGTCATGTGTTTTTAGCTACTTCCCTTTGCTAATAAAACTGAAGTTGGCAGAAGTTTGATTCTGAGGTCAGTTGTCCATGTTTGTGTTAATTCTGACGTTCCACAGATGGACGGTCCACAGATGACCTGGTTTAAGTTTGGATAAAAATCTCCTGAAAATTCTGTGGGCTCATGATGTCATGCATACGATTGATTTTGAAAAACATCCCTGCATCATCATCGAACCTCATCACCTCACAGCTGGGATAATTAACTGTTATTTCAGTACAGTTGGTTCTTTATCATTCATTCATTTTCTGTACTGCTTAATCCTAATTAGATTCACAGAGAGGCTGGCGCCCATCCCAGCCGACTCCGAGTGAGGGCAGACTACATCCTGGACAGCTCGCCAGGCCATCATAATGAACGGAGTGGTAGTAATGTGATTAACTGACAGAAAAGATTTTTTCTATCACAGTTTTCATATACACTGGTACCTCTCCTTACGATAGCCCCAGAAACGAAAAATCCAGTTTACGAAAAAGTTTTCCTAAATTTTTTTGTCTCTGTATACGAAACAAGTTCTCCTTACAAAACGCACCATTCAAGCATTCAAACGTGCCATTCATGTATTAAAACGCGCCATTCAAACAATGCATGAGTTGCTCTCCCATTGGCTGCCTCCCAACATCCCGCCCCGCTGGCCTCCCTTTGGCTAGGAGGAATGACGCAGCTCCCCTGAGCAGCAGCTTGTTTCATGAGTTTTTCGAGTGTGCTCATTGCAACTTTGTTTTTTGGCTCAGGCTTTTAACCTTGCATAAACATTTGTAAGATTATAACTCTGCTAAGAGGACATGGTCAACACGAAGTAAGTACCTTAAAAGGTATGCTTTTATCATCTTTAAAGGGTCGTATTGGAGGCCTTGGAACGAATCATGTGTTTTACATGTAAAATGCGATTCTACTTACGAAAAATCCAGGTTACGAAAAAGCCTCTGGAACGGATTAATTTTGTAAGGTGAGGTACCACTGTAATCTGTTGACATGGAGGTGGTGTACCATGGTGATTTTTGAGTCTTCTCAAGATTTTTCTTTTTCTTGCACTTCAACAGTGATCTTTGAGGAATTATTTTACCTCACTTACTGTCCTCACCAATGGTCATGGGCTAAAATAAACCTGGGTTTTCTTCCAATAAGTTTCTCATCATTCCCTGACTTATTTGTCACCTGCCTATGAAGTTGGAGTGACACATAGAAATCACTGTCTGCCATCTTGCATTGTTGTTGTCACACTTACTGGTAATCCCTGACAACTCCATAACCAGTCAACTTGTGTTCAGGAAGGTTTTACAGAATCTTATGTACATCATACTGTTGTGCTCCTTCTATTTTAGTTTTGTATTTAGTCAAAAAAAAATTTCATATGGGGGGGGGGGGTTTCCCCATATCGAAGCTGTCATTATTATAATATGAAGGTTTTTCAATGCCAGTGGAGATAAGCAGTGCAGGCAATACACATCTTCTCTGGAGGACTCAAATCTAAGTGAAGCTCAACACACTTGTGTTTTCTCTTGTTGAGGGATGAATAAGGGGATTCAACTGTGTTACCTCATTATCTATATCTCATTTAACCAGGAAGTTATGGATCACAATTTTTTACAGTTTTTACACCTCAGTTAACCTGAATGTGTACAGTTGCAATGTTAAAAATCCTGCAGAATCCTCCCAGATCAGGATCCAGCTCACACTCAGTGTAATCAGTTCTTCGTTGGCCCAAGACCAACACATGGTTCGTATTTTGTGTAAATCTATCCGTTAGTTTTTTGGGTCATTGTGGTCACAGTGACACATGACTATTCAAAGTATTACACTATTTAATTTTACCTCGAATTTAATCATGAATAATTAGATCTAGTTTATGTAGAGATTTAATCCATGAACAATTGATCACATCTATGAATGATTGGTATATATATATATATATATATATATATATATATATATATATATATATAAAATACAAGATAAGTTATATAAGATCATGGGCAGTGGTGGCCTGGTCGTACAGGTGCTGGATCACTGGTCCTAAGGTTGGAGGTTCAAGCCCTACTCTCCATGGGTTGTCACCCCGCCCCAGTGCAGCTAACTGGGTTATGAAAGGCCGGCTATGTCTCTCGTTGTCTATGGTGAGAGGTTCATGTAAAATAACCATTGATGTCTTTAGTCAAGAGTGGCTGCGTAGCCGTAAGCATGTTTCCGCCCTGCGATGGCCTGGCGACTTGTCCAAGGGGTACTCTGCCCTCACCCAGAGTCGGCTGGGACGGGCGCCAGCCTCCCCATGACCATAATTGGGATTAAGCGGTTACAGAAAATGAATTAATATAGGACCATCACGTATAATACAGTACACATTATAAATTCATAATTCAATAAAAATAAGTAGCGAGTTTAGTTTTAACTATTGGCATGTAAAGGCTAGAAAGTAAATAAAATAATAATTCTGTTGATCCAGCCGACCCTAAACTTTCCTTCAGACACATGTTTTTGTGATATTTTTGCAAATTCAAAGAAATGCCTTTTATAAATTTATAAACTGCTCGACAGTTAAAATAAGTGCAGTGTTCTTTAAATCCTGTGAGTTACGTCTTTCATGCACCTGCACGTCTCCGAACTACCGGTTCCTCGTGGGAACAGTTGAACAATAAGATAATAATCTATAGTTATTTTTCTTCTCCAAAAGCGTGGCGAGACCCATGTTAATATGTGTCTTTAACAAATTGACATGGCCATATGTTGTGCTGTGTTTGATTCAAACACTCAACAATGTTTACATGAAACATGGTCCGAGTTCTGCAATGTTAAATCAGGCGGATTCCAGTAGAAGCACCGGATAAGCACTAGATAAGTAGTGCATCAGGGCTGCAGTTAACACTATTACTGTGTACCCTATTTAGGGCATTGTTGAAGGGAGCCAATTCAGATTTAGAAGTGACCCCCCCAAAAAAGGCCCTGATGTCTTGTAAGCTGAACTACTGGCTGGTGTCAAGAGAAGCTAATGAGGTCTACTAAGGTCTTGAACTATTTGAGATGTAGGTTTTGAATATGTTTATTTATTTAGAAACATGTGCTGTGGATTTGTTCTGTTTATAAAGAAGTAAGACGTGAATAAAGTTTTAAAGGAAAGTACCGTCGATGAAGTGCTGGTGTATACACACATACACAGTCCCTTAAATATTCCTGCTGAAATGTAGGAAAGTTTCTCATCATTTATAAATATTAGAAATTTACAAAACAGTAAGAGAAACAGATGATACAGCTTTATATAATAATTTATGAAAGGAGACGTTTCCCTTGCTGGCCCACTGCATGTCCTCAATGGAAAAGAGGGTGGTTAACTGTCAAAGTAAACCAAACTATGCCAAGGGTTGTCTGAAGTTGCCCGGGACTGTGGCCAACCACCTCAATGTCACCCAGACGCCTTTGTGTCAAAGAACAGCTACGGATGTAATGAAGCAGAAGACCAGGATATGGCACTTGAAGACCAAATCGGTCTAAAAGTTTAAGTGTGTGACTCCTCCTGAGGCTCGACAAGAGGATGCCAGTACTGTAGTTACTTCACTACTGTCAGAGGCAACAGATTCTTATGGCAAGGTCAGGGACCTTTCCCCTCCCAAAAATCTGTCCAGTAAATTATAAACTCTTTTTTAAATGGGCAGAAAACATGGGCCTAATGTGCTCCTTAATTTAAGCTTGTGCCCATATTTACAGTAGGCGCCCATTTTTCGCGGGAGTTCGGTTCCAGCCCTTCCCGCGGATCAAGAAATTCCACAAGTTATTTACCCGGAAGTAAAACCCTATGTATGATATGACATGCGCAAATTATTAACACAGAAGTGAAAATCCTAGGAATGATATTACATGCGCAAATTATTAACGCGGAAGTAAAACCCTTTGTATGATATTACATGCGCTGGGAACTTCTAGGGTTAAGAAGCATTTTTTAGTTATATGTTATATGAAGATTATAGAGGTCTTCCCAAAAAATATTTTAAAACAAAAACGTAAAGCCGATTTTTTTCTCCCTTCCCCCCGGCTTTGGCATTGCTAGGGTTAAACACATTCTATAGACAGTCTTTACTCATTAATACAGTAGTAAAGCAATAAAATGTAGTAAAGATTAAGTAAAAACATTTTAATTTTGTACTTCGATAATATTTATTGATAATAAAATATATAAACAGGATACAGTGTATATGTATATATACTGCAGCATAACTTTTTCCTTCCTGTATCATATCGCGCACTTCTACTTTCATGCAGCGTCGTTACTTTTTTCTGGCACTTATTCTCGTTGCCAGAAATCTGAGAAAATGCACAGCGTTTGGGTGGCATCATAGAACTTAACTGGTCATTAAAAACACACACAAAAAAAATGCACATTGACCACTTGTGTGCGAATGAGAAAAATGGGGCGTATACATCATCTCAACCAATCAGCAGGAGGGAGAAACAAAAGCTCTCAGCCACTGGCTATATTTGAATCAAGTGCCAGTTACTTCTGGGTTTGTCAGCAATCTGCGAGTATGTGGTGGGGTGCGAGTGCAAAACCATGAATGGTCAAGGGCCTACTGTACTCAATCATTTTCATATATTTACAAAAAATATTTGCTGTGACTTAAAAAGAAAAACCTTTACTTACATGCTGACCAATGATTTTTATGCCTATTTTGAGGTGGGTGGACTAATTAATGTTTATTTCATTCTAGTTATACAATATGACATCACATTCTGATGTGACAACACTGATGATCTAGCTAATAATATCTAGCTATTTATTCCTGAAATGCATTTCACTTGTTCAAGTTCTACCTCAATTAAAAAACAAAACAAATCTATGACTCATTAGCACTTTTAGGATGCATGTCAATCAGCAAGAGCTACCGACCATCAGCTTCTCACCAAATATAAACAGGCCATCAGACGTCTTTGCAGGCTCAGTGTTTTTTCGCACTGCAGGACAGGTGATGAAATAGCACCGTGATTAAAACTTGATGTCTTTACTGGAGACTTTTGGCTCTTTGTGCTGCATTTTGTCAGGCACTCTTTAACTGGTCATGATGGTCATCTCTCAGTGTAATCCCAGTGTGCTGCAGTCGCTGTGCTCCAAACCTGATAAGGTGTTACATGGCTGAGCGTCAGGCTTTTTTCGTGTTCCTCAGTGGCTCCTCATGTGAAAAGCCTTCATGCTGTCCCTGGATGAGAGCCCAGGGCCATGGAGGAAGTGTTAGATCAGATTTTACTTTAATCATCACAGATCCCCTGCGTTTCAAGTGAAATGACAGGAGTTGTGTTTTTAAAAGATACTTCAATTCAGACAAGAATCCCATTTATTTAAAATAAATTAAATCCCTTATCATTGCAGCCCAGATTTCTTTTATGGATACAATCCACCAATTCAAATATTAGGAACATTTGGCAAATATCGAGTCATAAGGTTAATTTTTTATGTCTGAACTTTCCTACCCAAAAATAAAAAAAAAACTCCAACAAATTCTTACTCACTCATTCACCAAAAATGTGTGATCTTACTTGGCTTGTTGGGAGACTACTGACCATCTTGGTTGACATTGGACATAGGCAGGGGACACCTGAACAGCTTGCCAGACCCTCGCAATTTTTATTATTTTTTTTATTTCAACAGCTTTCAAATCATCAGTAATTGTCCAATCGTGCTAAAATTTTCAAGTTATGCTTTTTTTTTTTTTTTTTTTATGATGTAGATCAGGGGTCACCGACCTTTTTGAAACTGAGAGCTACTTCTTGGGTACCAATTAATGCAAAGAGCTACCAGATTGATACACACTTCTGAAATAACAAATTTGCTCAATTTACCTTTAATTATACGTTATTATTAATAATTAATAATATTCATCTTCTTCTTTTCCTTTCGGCTGTTCCCTTCAGGGGTCGCCACAGCAAATGATCTGCCTCCATCTCTCCCTATCCTCTGCATCTTCTACTCTTACTCCAACGACCTTCATGTCCGCATTCACCGCATCCATAAATCTTCTCTTTGGTCTTCCTCTGGGCCTTTTGCCTGGTAGTTCCAACCTCAGCATCCTACGACCAATATACTCACTATCCCTCCTCTGTACATGTCCAAACCATCTCAATCTAGCCTCTCTGACTTTGTCTCCAAAACATCTAACATGTGCTGTCCCTCTGATGTACTCATTTCTGATCCTATCCATCCTCGTTACTCCCAAAGAGAACCTCAACATTTTCATCTCTGCTACCTCCAACTCTGACTCCTGTCTTTTCCCCAAGGGCCACTGTCTCTAAACCATACAACATTGCTGGCCTCATCACCGTCTTGTACACTTTTTCCTTCATTCTTGCCGATACTCTCCTATCACACATCACACCGGACACTTTTCTCCATCCATTCCAACCAGCCTGCACGCGCTTCTTCATCTCTTTTCCACACTCTCCATTGCTCTGGATTGTTGAGCCTAAGTACTTAAAATCCTCCACCTTCTTTATCTCTGCCCCCTGTAACCTCACCGTTCCTCTTGGGTCCTTGTCGTTCACACACATGTATTCTGTCTTACTAAGACTAACCTTCAATCCCCTCCTTTCCAGGGCATACCTCCACCTCTCTAGATTTTCCTGCACTTGTTCTCTGCTCTCACTACAGATCACAATGTCATCTGCAAACATCATAGTCCATGGAGATTCTTGTCTAACCTCGTCTGTTAGCCTGTCCATCACCATAGCAAAGTCTTGTTAGTCTTGCTTCCACTATTCTTTCCCATAGCTTCATTGTATGGCTCATCAACTTTATCCCTCTGTAGTTGCCACAACTCTGTACATCTCCCTTGTTCTTAAAAATGGGCACAAGCACACTTCTCCTCCATTCCTCTGGCATCTGCTCACTTTCTAAGACCTTGTTGAATATTCTTGTCAGAAAATCTACTGCTACCTCCCCAAGACACTTCCATACCTCAACTGGTATGTCATCAGGGCCAACTGCCTTTCCACTCTTCATCCTCTTCAATGCCCTCCTCACTTCTCCCTTACAAATCTTTGCTACTTCCTGCTCCTCAACGGTCACCCCTTCTACTCTTTTTTCTCTCTCATTTTCCTCATTCATCAGCTCTTCAAAGTACTCTTTCCATCTTCCCAGCACACTTCTGTCATCAGTCAATACATTTCCCTCTCTGTCCTTTATCACTCTAACTTGCTGCACGTCTTTCCCATCTCTATTTCTCTGCTGTGCTAACCTGTATAGATCACCCCCCCCCCCCCTTACTGTTCAACTTATCATACAAGTCATCATACGCCCTCTGTTTGGCCTTTGACACTGCTACCTTTGCCTTACGCTGTGTCTCCCTGTACTCCTGTTTACTCTCTTCGGTCCTCTCAATGTCCCACTTCTTCTTGGCTAACCTCTTCTTTTGTACACACTCCTGCACTTCCTCATTCCACCACCAAGTCTCCTTATCTACTGTCCTTCCAAAGGACACACCAAGTACTCTCCTACCGGTCTCCCTGATCACATTGGCTGTGGTTGTCCAGTCCTCTGGAAGCACTTCCTGACTACCCAAAGCCTGTTTCAACTCCTCCTTGAAGACAACACGACACTCTTCCTTTTTCAGCTTCCACCACTTTGTCTTCTGCTCTGCCTTTGCCTTTTTCACCTTTCTCACCATCAGTATCATCCTGCACACCACCATCCTATGCTGTTTGGCAACACTCTCACCCACTACTACTTTGCAGTCACTGACTTCCTTCAAATCACATTGCCTACACAAGATGTAGTCTACCTGTGTGCTCTTACCTCCGCTTTCATAAGTCACCCTATGCTTCTGTTTCTTCTTGAAGAAAGTATTCACCACAACCATTTCCATCCTTTTTGCAAAATCGATCAACATCTGTCCTTCTGTGTTCCTGTCCTGGATACCAAACCTGCCCATCACTTCCTCGTCCCCTCTGTTGCCTGCACCAACATGTCCATTGAAGTCTGCTCCAATGACCACTCTTTCACCTCTGGGGGTACTCTGCATCACTTCATCTAACTCACTCCAGAATCTCTGCTTCTCTTCTAGCTTACATCCTGCCTGTGGGGCATAAGCACTAACAACATTGACCATCATGCCTTCAATTTCTAACTTGAGACTCATCACTCTGTCTGACACTCTTTTCACTTCTAGAACCTTCCTGACAAACCCCTCCTTCAAGATGACTCCTACTCCATTTCTCTTCCCATCCACACCATTATAAAACAGTTTAAACCCTGCTCCTAAGCTTCTAGCCTTGCTACCTTTCCACCTTGTCTCCTGAACTCACAGTATGTCCACCTTCCTCCTCTGCATCATGTCAGCCAGCTCCCTATCTTTTCCTTGCATAGTTCCAACATTCAAAGTCCCTACTCTCAGTCCTAGGCTCACGCATTTCCTCTTCTCTCTCTGCCTACGGACACGCCTCCCGCCTCTCCTTCTTCGACGTCTTCAACCAACAGTAGTCCAATTTCCATCAGCACCCTGTTGGTTGACAGCACTGATGGTGGTCGTTGTTAACCCGGGCCTCGACCGATCCGGTATGAATTCTGTATTGATCATTTGCATTTTTAAATGTGGCAGAAGTTTTACGCCGGATGCCCTTCCTGTCGCAACCCTCTGCATTTATCCGGGCTTGGGACTGGCATAAGGGGGACAGACAATGGTTAGTGCCCCCCCCCCCCCCGCCTCATGGCTGCATTAATTAATAATATTCATCTATGTGAAGATATTGATTTGATTAAAAAAAAAAAAGATGCAGCTCAATGGGGAGTGGCACTATGGTTTTAAAAATAGCAGTGAAGAGGCCCGTGGGCGACTCATGTACCCGCAGATGCCATGTTGGTGACCCCTGATATAGATTCAGATGTTATTGAAGGAAAATCTGAGACTCGATTTTGGAAAGTTTTCTGAAAATTTCTTGTTTTTACACAATGTTCCGAACGGTTAATAAAAACGTCGATCATCACATGGTTTCAATAATACAGGGATCCCTCGCTACTTCTTGCTTCAATTCATATGGCGTCGGTGCATTGTGTTTTTTTTTTTTTTTTTTTAATTTTTTTTATTCATCGAATAAAAAAATAAGGAAACGAAGGAAGAATAGGGGAAAAAAGTTAATGAAAATGTCACAAAAACAAGTCCAATTATGCAAAAAAAAAAAAACAATCAACAAACACAAAACAAAAAACAACCCAAAACCTCCCATCAAAACTAGTTATATTATTGTGAGGTGCGCATCTAAGTGCGTTCACGCACATCTGTGTGTTCGCGTGTCTGTATGTGGGTGTATTTATATTTTATTTATATCTTATGCATTAGGAACAGTGGTGATCTAGGGGTATAGAGTGCTGGATCGCTGATCCTCAGGTTGGGGGTCGACTCCCACTTTCCACAAGGCTGTCACACACCCCCACCCCCACCCCCAGTGCAGCTAATTATGGTGAGAAGCATGTAAAAGAACCATTGTTGACTTTCGTAAAGAGTAGCTGCAAAGCCGTCAGCGTGTTTCTACAACCTGGAGAGGGATGGGCGCCGCCAGGCCAAATCAGCCCAAGTCTCGCCATGAAGGCGCCCCAACGACATCCCCGGATGTTAAGGGATAAGTGAAGTGAAGTGAAGATAAGCATTTATATCATTGAATATGTTCAGTTCATCATATTCTGTAACCGCTTAATCCTAATTAGGGTCACAGGGAAGCTGGCGCCCATCCCAGCCGACTCCGGGCAAGGGCAGAGTACACCCTGGACAGCTCGCCAGGCTATCGCGGGGCGGAAACACGCTGATGGCTTTGCATCTACTCTTGTCGAAAGTCAGCAACTGTTCTTTCATACGAACCTCACACCATAGACAGCGAGAGACATGGCCAGCCTATGATAACCCAGTTAGCTGCACTGGGGGGACAGTGACAACCTTGTGGAGAGTGGGACTCGAACCCCAAACCTTTAGATCAGTGATCTAGTGCCCTATACCACTAGACCACCACTGCCCCCTACATTGAATATGAATTTATTGATATTATGGACACACATACATGTATGTAGACGTCAGTCGGGGGTGTGTGTGTGTGTGTGTGTGTGTGTGTGTGTGTGTGTGTGTTGTGATCCTACTTCGTGAAATTCGATGGTTGCGGGGGGATCTCGGTCCCAATTAACCGTGGAATGAGAGGGATCCCTGCACTAGATTTCCCACAGTGGTAGTTTATACACAAAAATTAGTCAACACAGTCTCGGGCTGGTTTATCTTGTGTGATTATACACTTTTGGGGCTGACTTGCGTACGTACATGATATTATGTTTATGATGTTATAGGTCTGTTGGATATCCGATTGAAGGTATTGAGTTAAGTGCTGCATTTCTGGTCTGTATGATTCAGTTTGGTTGCAATCTATAATTCAGAGCCATCTTCTCACACTTTGCCGCTACTGATTACCTCTCCTGAATAATGACGGACCGATAAAAGCGTATTGCTCCAAGGTCAGGGATGAAGCAGCCATTCAGTATGCATCTCAGAGGGTGAGTGTGATTAAAACGGGTGAAACTACCTGAACGGTTGAGTTAGGAGGATGGGCGAGTAGGAGAAAGTGGCATACAGTGAGAGGGGAGGGAATGTTTTTCGGAGAGATATCATGACATGTTATGAGAGAGAAAAGGTTTCAAAAGAAGGAGACCTTGATATGAAGTGAGAGAGGATTAAAATGAAAGATTTTGATTTGAAAGGTTAGGAATGTATGATAGGCCGGCTGATTATCTCTTTTTAACTCGATCATTTTTTTTAGGAATCAAACAATTCAGTTGATTGTGTGTGTGAGAAAACGAGCAGCTGACCCCCTTGCTATGCTGCCACCCTATCTTTTCAAGCTGCTACACGTGTCTACTTAGGGACACCCTTTGGAGGGAGAGTGATATCACCACTCAGACTCACCACTGTGATCCAGTCCGGTCATAATTCTCTGAGTGGTGGTGTACGTTTAACTTGTGTTACTGTTCACAGCAAAGGTGTAGTGATCCCTCGCTACCTCGGGCTTCAGTTTCTGTGGCTTCAGTGCATCGCAAGTTTTTCAAAAATATTTATCGAAAAATAAAGAAATTTTTAAAAATTAGGGAAAAAAGTGAAGGAAAATGCCGCAAAACAAGGCCAATTATCCAAAAAAACCCCAAAACAAACAAAAATAAAAACAACCCAACAGAACTACACTCATGCCTCGGTTTAACGGACTAATAGGGGGGAACAGTGGTCCGAAGTACACGATTGTCTGAAGTGTCCGATTCCATATATTTCAACGATTACGTAACGAAAAAGTTTCACTGAAGCACACTATGTAATCTGCAAATGTAAATCCTGTACCTATACTCTGTAAATGTACACCATAAGATCAGGGGTCGGGAACCTTTTTGACTAAGAGAGCCAAAAAACCCTACATATTTTAAACTATAATCCTTCCCTGAAAGCCATATATATATATATATATATATATATATATATATATATATATATATATATATATATATATATATATATATCGGGGGGGTTGGGAACCTATGGCTCGCGAGCCAGATGTGGCTGTTTTGATGACTGTATCTGGCTCTCAGATAAATCAGGCGGCCTTTCTTAACAGAATAACGAATACATAATTTCACTGTCATTTAAATAAAAATACAAAAAAAGCCATCAAATAAAACAAAAACAGATGAATAAATCTCGCGCATTTAAATCGATACATCTATTTTCAATGCCACGTCACTGTGGCACGCAGCGGAGAGCGAATCCTTTTTGTACTCCAGTATGCGGGCAGGTCCGATACCTTCAAACTCTAATTTTATAGGATTACAACAACAGCCACAGACTGCGCGTGTTGTTTTTGAGTAAAGAGATAAGTTTCCCTCGTTTAGATCAGCTCATTTCCATGAAGCCAAGCACAGCTGGCAAGCAAACACAAATGGACAGACATGGAAAACTTCAACCCGCAGACCAGCTGATTACCAAAACTTGGAACATGCTTTCTGTCACATAAACGCTGCAGCATGTGGGTCCAATAAAATTACAGTTTCAAGGTATCAGACCCGCCCACACAGAAAGGATTGGCTCTCCGCTTCGCGCCACAGTGACCTGAAAATAGATGAATAGATTTAAATGCGCGAGATTTTTTCAAGCCAGTCTGGTCATCTGGCGGTCACTTTCGGAAACAACGGCCCGCATCCGGACTAGTCAGAAGCTACAGATTTTGTCCGTTGCATCCGAAATCCGTTAAAGCGAAGTTCGTAAAACCGAGGCATGAGTGTACTTACATTTTCATGTGAGGTGCGCATCTGAATGTGTGTGTGCACGCGAGTCTGTATGTGTATGTATTTATATTTTATTTACATCTTGTGCATTATTTTTGAATGTTTAATTGTTATTAGCATTTATAGCGTTGAATATGTATTTATTGATATTATACACATATACATGGGATGTACATTGGGGGGATGCTCGGTAGGGGAGGGACCCCTATATTCGTTTGCGCCAGTGACTAGGAAGCTCCATTAATCATTTTAGGACTGAAGGGATGATCAAACAAATTTAGAGAAGATTTAAAATTTGCCTTTAAATCTAAATACGAAGACAATGGAACAAAGTCTGTATGGTTTGGGTAAATATGTGGGAAGTGACTTTAATTAGAAAAGAAACAACAATATAAAACCCTTTTGCCAGGCGTTACGATAATTGATGTTTGTTGGCTGTAAGACAATCTGTCACCACTTTACTGTAGGCTGTAATGGCAGTATCCACAACCATTAGTTTTACCAAGTATCAGATGCCTTCATGCTAAAAGTGGCATGTGTTTCCTGTTTAGCCACAAATAAAATGCATTTATTAAAATAATAATGAAAATCCTTATCCCGGAGGAATGTTTATACTTTAGGATTTTTTCTGTTTAAATGACTGAGTTGCTGGATGTCATTGTTGTCCGTTGTCAGAATCCTCAACTGCTCCTCAACCTGTCAAATTATTTCATCATTATTTCACCTCCTATTTTGCAATACCCTTTTTATATGAAGGTTTTTCAGTGTTCGTGGAGGTGAGCAGTACAGGCAACCCAAATGCTTGATGGTGCACTCCCAAGTTTAATTGTTAAGGGAAAGTAGGACCAAATATTTGCTCAAGTTTCAACCTTGTACACAACCATTTTTGAGACACGACTGATTTTTTTTTTTTTTTTTTTGCACTCATTAAAATAGCAATAACTCATTAACTTTGCAAGATATTAACAGGCTGTTTACATGGTAATCTTGCCTCGTCGTGTTCTTGCCCATTTAAAATGTTTTTACAAATCCACAAAATATTTACTCTTACAATTTTGTGCTAATTTTGTTTCACTTATGGGAGAATCATCAGAAGAGCAGTATAATGATTTTGCTGTTTATTCTAAGTTATGATTGTTGAGGGCAATGGTTGCCTGGCGGTAAAAGGCACTGGATCGCTGATCGTAAGGTTGGGGGTTCAAGTCCCACTATTCACAAGCTTGTCATTGTCCCCCCAGTGCAGCTAACTTGATTATCAAAGGCCGGTCATGTCTCGCACTGTTTATGGTGAGAGGTTCATGTAAAAGAACCATTGCTGACTTTTGTAAACTTTCATATAGCCATCAGCATGTTTCTGCCCCTTGCTAAAGGGTTGTGTCAGGAAGGGCATCGGACGTAAAATCCCATGCCAAATCAAACATGCGAATCAGATTCGCTGTGGTGACCGCTGAAAAAGGGAAATTCCGAAAGGATAAAAAGAAGATTCTAAGTTATGATCGTTCTGTTTACTAGTAAGTAAGTTCTAAGCAGTGGCAGGTAATTTATTTTTCACCAGTGTTCACTTGAGTTGTAAATTTTAATTCCATTCTGTTAGATAACTCGACTACATGACCACAATCTCATGTTTGTTTGGTGTTTATGTTAAAGAGACCTTGAATGTACACACTATAAAAACGGCCCCAACATCCACCCATCCCTTTTCTTCCACTTATCTGAGGTTGGGTTGCGGAGGCAACATGTCTAAGAGTGAAAATTCGACATCCCTCACCACAGTGACACTCTTCATCTCCTCCTGGGGATTCAGGGGTATTCCCAGGCCAGATTGGATATACAATCCCTTCACGGAGTTCTGGATCTGCAATGGGGGTGTCCTCCCAGTTTGATGCACATGTAACATCTCTGAAAGTAGGCAACCAGGAGGCATAGTTCAGGTGATGCCAGAACTATGTTTAGATGCGTAAAAGCTCTACCACAAATTTCTCTCCAAAATATGAGTTACACGTATCTCTAAGGCTGAACCCAGACACCCTCTAAAGTAAACGTTTTTCAGCGGCTTGTATCCGCAATCTTGCTCATGTGGTAACTACTCAAGAATTTTGACATTGACAATGGGTGAGGAGTGGAATTTTGATGGACTTTTAAATCATGGCTCAAACAGGAAGTTATATA
Source organism: Plotosus lineatus (assembly GCA_024760905.1). NCBI lineage: Eukaryota > Metazoa > Chordata > Actinopteri > Siluriformes > Plotosidae > Plotosus > Plotosus lineatus. The sequence continues at coordinate 12,511,103 of CM045750.1, forward strand.
TTTTTAGTGGTAGAAATATTGAGGCATTAAAGTGATTCAGTCCTTCACTTGTTGACTAAATGACAATGAATTAATGTTGCGTTCACTACACTGTGCTTGCTATTTGAGTATTTGAATCACGGTGACTGGTGTGATCTATTACTTTGCATTTTATTTGTAGTAATGTTGATGTTGATTTGCTTTAATTCCATATTTTGGCTTTAATTAAAGCTGCCTGTGTTTCGTCTGGTTGATTAGCACAGCCACACATGCAGAGATAAAAAGGAATATAATATCGTTGGACAAGTTTTTTTTTATATAGCTTGTTTTACTTCCATCCATGAGCCTGGCTACATGGGTGTTTACGTCCGCTGCTTGTGTCCCTGAACCAATATCTCCTCCTATCCTTCTCCTACAGCAGCTCGCTGACTTATGATTTTGGAGCTGCCAATTTTCCACTTCACTTTTTTGTGCTTACTGAAAGTCTTTTGACATTCATGCTGACCTAGATATCCTGCATCCTGCCTACCGGCCCACATTAAAAGTGACGTGTTCTTCCAGCGTGAGGCAGGCGACTGCGATGGTTCCTTCCACGTGCTCTGGAAGCAGTTTTTCAGTGGTGATATTTTGGTTTTACCCAAAGGCTACAATTTTTGTTCCAGTTCACTGCGCAGTACAAAATAATAATAATAAATAAAATAATACATCTGAGAAAAGATCATTCAGAATGCAGGACAGCTGGTATACTGAAATGAAATCCTGAAATACATGTGGTGTACTTCTGGTGATGAACTGAATGATTGAGAGTATGATGCCATCGGTAACTGTGACTGGAGAGGACTGAACAGGTGAAACAGCTGGAGTCTGTAATAAGCTGAACAACAAAGCATGCATAATTAAGTTACTGATTCTAACCGTTTTCGTTCATTCTGGAAGTCTATTCACACACCTGAACCTGAATGTCTTTCCTTCCACCTCACTACATTGTATCAGTGATTAAACATGTTTAAATACATACTGTACTTCTAGATGGAAGTCTAGAACATATGAAATAATGTGAGATTTATATAGCTGCACCATAAAATATTTAATGGAAGCGTTGGTTAGCATGGCCTGGCGAGCTGTCCAGGGTGTACTCTGTCCTCGCCCAGAGTTGGCTGAGAATGGGCGCCAGCCTCTGCACGACCCTAATTAGGATTAAGCGGTTCAGAAAATGAATGAATGAGTTGGTTAGCATTGAGCTTTCTGGTTGGCTTTATTTCAGTAGTCCTCTAAAATCATGTTTTGTGCAGAAAAAAACTCAAATTCTGGAAAAAAAACATAAAATACATTCCGACTATTAAATACTTTATTTTATATTCTGTCGCATTTTGGGGAATGAGTCTAGACCAGGGGTCCCCAACCTGTTTATCACTGTGGACCGTTCAAAGTTTGACAATTTTACCGGGGGGGTGTCATAGATTGTTTGTATTGTAAATCTAATTTATTTATATAAATTATTATTATTAATAATAAGAACTCCATGAATGTTATTTTTTCAACAGCTGAAACAAAGTTGGTTGGGAAGTAGAGCTTTTCTTTAAAAAAAAAAACAAAACAAGAAAACACAGGTGATGGTGCACCAGCGGGGAGAAATAGTCTCAGTCTCACCCAACATCCCCGCTATTGTTTGAAACATGTCCAACTCGCCTCTTGATGTGTTTTGTGATTGGTGTGATGCCGTCCCCTTGTGGGGCTCAAATGACCGACATGTAACCGAGAGAATCTGGTCATTTTTCAAAATAAAAGTTTTTTCAAAAATAAAGATCGTTCAGACTCAGATAATGAATGAAACGGAAATAATTAATTATTTCTTCTGCCGACCTGTACCAATTGAGCCATGGACCGGTACCGGTCCGTGGCTCGGTGGTTGGGGACCCCTGGTCTCGACGAAAGAAACGCAGAATATTTGGTGGAAGACTTCAAATCGTTTAATTTTGTAATTCTATAAAAGCCAGATACAATGATCTTTCATTACTTCGTGCTTCAGTTTATGCTGCTTCAGCGAATCGTGGGTTTTTGAAAAATGTTAATTGAAAAATAAAAAATAGGTAAAAAGTTAAGGAAAATGCTGCAAAACAAGGCCAATTATGCAAAAAACCCAAACAAACAAACAAAAGACAACCCAAAACCCCCCAACAAAACTACGAACATTTTTATGTGAGGTGCACATCTGTCTGCACCTGCGTCTGTACTAGTATATGTATATGTTTTATTTACATCTTCTGCATTATTTTTCAATGTTTAATTGTTATTATAGCATTTATAGTGTTGCATATGTATTTATTAATATTATATACACATACGTATATGTCAGTCAAGGGGGGTCAATGCTACTTTGTGGAAATCGGTAGTCACGGGGGAGGTCTCGGTCCCCATTACCCGCGGAAAGTGAGGGATCCCTGTATTGTTACTGTCAAGTATTTTCCTTTTATATGTTTTGGGTAGTGATGTTTCATATCAAAGAATATGAGCTGATATTTTTGGAGTAAATTAACCAAATCAGAACATAATTTTTTTTTCAGTCAAGTTATTTTGAGTTTAAAAAGTACTCACTAAAAAAAGCAAGCAAAATCTTTCACCCCAAGATAAAGTTCATTCCCCTTGTGCCACGAGGGGAACAAACAACCCAAGAGGCTTATTCAGCTCAGACATAACAATAAGCTGCAGGAAAACAAGAGGATTTGAGGGAGCTGGAATGTTGAACATTGACACATTATTTCTGTGAAAATTGGCCTCCCAGTGGCTATAAATTTTATCTTAACCCTTCAGTGACCCTGTACCTAGTGATAGTAAGTAAATGGAAATGTGGAGCGTATATATATATATATATATATATATATATATATATATATATATATATATATATATATAAAACCATAACCAAAGAAGAGATTTATGGATGTGGTGAAGGAAGACATGAAGGTCGTTGGAGTCAGAAAAGAAGATGCGGAGGACAGGGTGAGGTGGAGGCGGATGATTTGCTGTGGCGACCCCTGAAGGGAGCAGCCGAAAGTAAAAGAAGAAGAAGATATATATATATATATATATATATATTATATGTATATATATATATATAAATATGTATATATATATGTGTGTATGTGTGTGAGTGAATATAATGAAAATGAACGTTATGAGGGGACATCACAGCTTTTTCTGCTGAATTGTGCTTACAGATAAATTTAAAAAATACAAATAAAAATAGAAAGAGAATAAAAGACTGCTGAAAGTTTGTGCCATCCGTAGACAAGGTCTCACCAATGTATACAATATACTGCCTCTACCTACCTCAAGGATCTCCTCACTTCCCAGACATCCTTATGCTCCCTCTGTTACACCACCACCTACAGCCTGAACTTCATACACTGGGCAACATGTGATTTTACTCTTTTGGACTTTGAGATTTGTAATTCATGAAGAGTGTGTTAAAAATAAAAAAATTATATTTGTCAGTTAAACGACTTAATCCACCTCTTAATAGCACAACTATGATGTTGCAATTACTCAACCCATCAAGAATATACAAAAGCGCAATATAACAAGGAGTGTCATTGCAAAGAGTGAGGCATTTCGCATATCTCTTCTAGTAACACTGAGCATTATATAACTTTCACCAGTGTTCACCAGTGGCAGTTCCTGGAAAAATATGCACACAGCCAAAAGTAAGAAGGTAAACCTGAGTTCCACTTCCCTGACCTCTCCTGATGCCAGGCTCTTCTGGAAAAGTTTATCTTAAAAATGGATTTTTAACAATGCCTGGCACCAAGTAAATTTCTCCTCCTCCATCAGCCATTGTATAAAAAATTCTAACTTGAATGTGTTTCGTGCAGATCACTACAGGCTATTCATCTATTTTTTTTTTTTTCTGAACAACCAATCAGAGGACGGCAAATTTCCAACAGTAATTTAAAACCACTAGCTGGGGCAGTGGTGACCTGGTGGTAAAAGGTGCTGGATCGCTGATCTTAAGGTTGGGGGTTCGAATCCCACTCTCCACAAGGTTGTCACTGTCTCCCCAGTGCAGATAACTGGGTTATCAAAGGCCGGCCATGTCTCTCACTGTCTGTGGTGAGAGGTTCATGTAAAAGAACCATTGCTGACTTTCGTAAAGAGTAGCTGCATAGCCGTCAGCGTGTGTCTGCCCCTTGCTAAAGGGTTGTGTCAGGAAGGGCATTTGACATAAAAGCCTATGCTAAATTAAACATGCGAGTCACAGATTCGCTGTGGTGACCCCTGAAAAAAGGAACAGCCGAAAGGAAAAGAAAAAGACTTGAAAACTGCTAACTGGTCCTGTGAGGTGAATCTGAAATCTGATTGATTAAAGAAACAGCCGCATTGCTGATATAGTTTAAGCCATATCGGCCTGCACTGATGAATCTGAAGGCATTGAGCAGATTAGATTCACATGGCAGCACACTGAAGGTGAAATCTGATTGGACAAAACTAAGATCCACACACATTTACTGGAAGCAGTGCAGCAGCCAAGAGACATGTCAAGAAATGCAGAAAATAGACCGTTGGGAATAAATTAATACAATTTAATGGAACATATACTAGAATTTAAGTTGTAAATGTAGGTCAGGGGTTAATATACAGGGATCCCTTGCTACTTTAATTCATGCAGCGTCAGTGCATCGTGTTTTTTTTTTTTTTTTTTTAAATATTCCTCGAATTAAAAAATAAGGAAATCAAGGAAGAATAATAGGGGAAAAAGTTAAGGAAAATGCCTGCAAAAACAAGGCCAATTATACAAAAAACCAACAAGTCAATACCCCCTATCAAAACTACTTACAGTTTAATGTGAGGTGTGCATCTGTGTACGTGCGTCTGTATGTGTGTGTATTTATATTTTATTTACATCTTATAAACAATGCTGTTTATTATAAGCATTTATAACATTGAATATGTATTTATTCGTATTATATACATATATACATGTACGTATACGTCAGTCAGGTGGGTTTGGGGGGGTTTGATCCTACTTCGCAGAATTTGGTGGTCGCGGCGGGATCTCGGTCCCCATTAACCGCGGAAAGTGAGGGATCCGTGCCGTGTGTGTGTATATATATATATATATATATATATATATATATATAGATTATACATATAGGGGTACCTCACCTTACGAACTACCCAACAAACGAAAAATCCAAGTTACGAAACACATTTACCTAAAATTTCCGTTTCTGGACACGAAAAAAATTCACGTTACAAAAGGCGGCATCTCAAAAATTCAAACAATGCGCGAGTTTCTCTCCCATTGGCTATCTCCCAACACCTCGCATCGCTGGCCTCCCCTTGGCTAGGAGCTGTATCTACAAAATACCCATGATGCTTTTCATGTGCCTTCGACCCATTGTTCGTCCCAGAGTTCAAACACGCATAAAGGACAGAGTTACTGTTGTTTCGTCAGTTTTTCGAGTGTGCTCATTGCAACTTTATTTTTCGTCATTCATCATGGGTCCCAAGAAAGTGATTCTCGGTGCGAGTGAAAAGAAGAAGCGGGATAGTGGCATGCGGTTGAGTGATATCACAAAGGAATATGGCTGAAACCCGTCTACCATCGGTACGATATTGAAGCAGAAGGAGGCCTTAAAAGGTATACTTTTATAATTTTTAAAGGGTTTAGGGGGTAGTATTGGGGGCCTTGGAACGAATCAGGCCTGTTACATGTAGAATTCGACTCAACTTATGAAAAAATCAGGTTACGAAACCACTTGTGGAACGGATTAATTTTGTAAGGTGAGGTACGACCTGTGTGTGTGTGTATATATATTTATGAATAGTATTCTGATTATAATAACCTAAATATAATGAGTTAAAATGAACTCGTGCCTTTATTTTCTAAGCCGCTTGAATCCTATTTAGGGTCACCGTGAGGCTGCTGCTCATCTCAGCCAGTTCTGGGCGAGGGCGGGTTCATTAGCTGACACTCGTACAACCATTCGCACTCATACCCAGGGTTGATTTGGAGCAGCCAAATAGCTTACTGTGCATGTTTTTGGACTGTGGGAGGAAACCGGAGGACCTGAATGAAACCCTTGCAAGGACCTTTGTGCTGTGAGGCAAATGTGCTAACCACCACGCCAATTGAACGCAAACAATATAAGATAATGATATGCTCACAGTTTCACTCAAAGATTTTTAAGTGAAACATTTGAGGGCATTACCCCGGCAGGGCAGTGCGAGCTGAGGGCTGAAGTGATTTCAGCTCTCTCACCAGGCAATGTCATGTGTTGCTTCAGGTGGGAATGCCACTTTATTCTGTTTTCTATCGCCATGTAACCTAAAGATCATTATTGATTTTAACTGCACTAATAGTGTCTAAATATCCTGAATATATTTATTCTTTATATATTGTAAAATGATTGCTTGAACCCGAACTTTATTTCCTGTTTGACTAGTTGAAATGATTAGTTGTGCAGCAGTTAATACATTTAGAAGTATTTTCCGCGGCTGAAATGTGAATTACAAATTCGGAATAGTGCGCTCGAGGCGAATGAGTAAAAGAGAGCCTTGAAAACAAGACCCTGTTGGAAGAGATAAACCAAAGGATTCTGAAATAATGCACCATAAATGGACCATCCGGACTTTTATTCCGAATGCTTCGTATGCAGCGTGGTCGTTTGCCTCTCTCAGGATTCACAATTTCTATTATCTCATTTTTTTTCCCCGGCCTCCATTTCCTCTCATAAGTCCTATTTCTTCATATTTATACTCGAAAGGGGACATAAAGCGGGGCTGTTTTTGCTGGAATGTCACTGATTGCGTAATATTCCAAATGTAAATATTTCTAATGTAATGTACTGAATATGATTGAATATGAAAATGCCACGATTGTTTGGATATTATTAGACCAGGAAAAGAGGATGAGTCGCATTGCAGATAGCAAGAAAATCTACAAACAGCACAGTCTGTAGAACCAGGAGTGTTCTATTAAACTCAATTCATAATGATACATATATGATTGCACTTGTATAGGGGATGGTGGTGTAGTGGTTAAGGTGCTGGACTCATGATCAGGAGGTTGTGTGTTCAAATCCCAGTTAGACTCCCACTGTACTAAGACCCCTGGGCAAGGTCGCAACCACAAGTGTGCCTCTGTTCACCTAGTAGTATAAATGGGGACCAGTAAAATATACTAGGAAGGGAACCTGCGATGGACTAGCGTCCCATCCAGGAGGAGTTGTACTCCTAGTCGTGTCACGATACAGAAACCGGGGATAAACACAAGTCTGATGAGCCTCACTGTCTCACTGTCTATGGTGAGAGTTTCATGTAAAAGAACCATTGTAGACTTTCGTAAAGAGTAGCGACAGCCGTCAGCATGTTTCCGCCCTGCGATGGCCTGGCGAGCTGTCCAGGGTGTACCCTGCCCTTGCCCGGAGTCGACTGGGATGGGCGCCAGCTTCCCCATGACCCTAATTAGGGTTCAGTGGTTACATAAAATAAATGAATGTCTTGCCTTATTTGGTAATATAAACTTCATGGCTTAAAAAAAAAACAAAAACTACACACCTGAAGGAACGATCATTATTTCACCTTCCCAAAGGGGGAGCGGACCCTCAAATAAAAGCCCCAAACAAAACCCCACATACTTTCCCAATTTATTCACACAGTTATTGCACAAGAATATAGGAATGACATGGGGTTAGGATTGATTTCACAGAAACTCCATAATTAATATGATAAATATGTGATAAATACCATCTATGCATATGTAATAGTTGAAATAATAATATTAGTATTATTGATGATAATATTGGATGTATTTTTGCAGATAATTATTATTACTGATTAAGTGCAATCATGTATTTTATTGTTCAAAAGATAAGCATAAGCAGTAAAAATCAATATAAGCAGGTAACACTTGCACTAAAATTATTAGTATGTATGTATAATTTAATTCATCAAAATGTTGGAAGAAATACTGGGTGGCCCTGGCTGTGACCCCAGTCTGGATGACCATTACAGGCTGAATCATTGCGTGTGCACTGTGCCATTCGTGTCCTTTTTACAAAATCACATCGGTTCTTATTTTCTCAATTTTGATATTTATGTATTTAATTTGCACCAGGGATGAGGACAATGTCACAGTTCTGAGTTGGTTTCATGGCAAGTCTGCATTTCGCAATCACAGTAAAGCAAACTTAGGCTGTGTTCCAAACAGCACACCACTGGACAAGTAGTGCACTCATGAGGGCATATATGCCATTATTACACAACCTATATAAGTACACAGGGCACACGGGTCAATTTGGAACCTCAAAACAAGTTACTGGAGAAAGAGGAATGACACTGATTTACTTTTATATTAAAAAAAAAACTAAACAAAACACAAGTGTTCAGCTTATTCCATTGGGCATCCCATCGTCCATGTGAGTCTTCACCAGACCAACTGCACAGGCTACAATTATTATTTTTTTAATTATTATTATTATTATTATTATTAAATGTTGAGGTCCTCTCTGGGAGTAACGAGGATGGATAGAATCAGAAATGAGTACATCAGAGGGACAGCACATGTAAGATGTTTTGGAGACAAAGCCAGAGAGGCTCGACTGAGATGGTTTGGACATGTACAGAGGAGGGATAGTGAATACAGTATATTGGTAGTCGGATGCTGAGGTTGGAACAACCAGGCAGAAGGCCGAGAGGAAGACCAATGAAGAGATTTATGGATGTGGTGAAGGAAGATATGAAGGTCATTGGCGTAAGAGAAGAAGATGCAGAGGACAGGGTGAAATGGAGGCAGATGATTTGCTGTGGCGACCCCTGAAGGGAATATCCGAAAGGAAAAGAAGAAGAAGAAGATTATTATTTATTTATTTAATTAATTAATTTATTTATTTTGAGATGGCCTGGAGTGCTATTTAGGGTGTACAAAGTGTCTGCTTTCTTCTGGCTTCAGTTGGGATGCGATCCATTCTCCTCTCGACTGTAATACAGGATGAAGTAGTTCAGGACATAACATGGGATTTTTATTTGAAGTTAATTGAATCCACAGTTTAATGTCATCAAAAATTACCGTTCATGTATGAGGGATATGAACTATTTTAGTTATGCTTTTGAATGTTAATAACAAAGTGCTGCTGTTCTCAGTTGGATATGTTTTCATATCAAGAGCAGTTGCCTGTGGTTTTCCGGTCACTTTGAGAACATATAATTCATAAATTTATCTTTATACGCTTCAGTCCTCGAGTTGTTTTGAGCAGTATCCCTGAATTTATCACCTTCAACCAAACAGCACAATCTCAGTCATCATAATTCTATTTTCAGTATTGGCCTTGAATGGATCTTCAGTGTATATACAACTCAAAGCACAAATCTCAGCATGATATGGTGTGATTCGATGAAACTATTCACTCAGTGGCTCTGGAGATTAATAGTACTCAATACAGGGATCCCTCACTTTCCATGGTTAATGGGGACCGAGATACCCCGCGACCGCCGATTTCCGTAAAGTAGGATCGACCCCCCCGACTGACATATATGTATATATATATATATATATATATATATATATATATATATATATATATGTGTGTGTGTGTGTGTGTGTATATATATATATATATATATATATATATACACATATATGTATGTATGTATATATATATATGTATATGTACATGTATATGTGTATATAATATCAATAAATACATATTAACGCTATATATACTTATAATAACAATTAAACATTGTTGTATTGGATGTAAATAAAATATAAATACACACACATACAAATGCGCACCTCACATAAAAATGTAAGTAGTTTTGTTGGGTTGTTTTTTTGTTTTTGTTTGTTTGGGTTTTTTTTTTTTTTTTTTTTGCATAATTGGCCTTGTTTTGTGGCAATTTCCTTGTTTTTTTTAAATTTTTCGATGAATATTTTTGAAAAACCCGCGATGCACTGAACCCGCACAAACTGAACCATGAAGTAGCGAGAGATCACTGTTAGAGCTGTGCATCCAAATCTAACTATTGTTGTTATTATTGTAATTATTATTATTTATCAAATCAACTAACTTTAAATATGCTTTAATTATGAAGGCAGCTGTTTAAAAATATGACCTTTGTTGGGTCATCCTAAAGTCAAATACCTGCAGTAATTTTTCTTCAGTAGCTCACTTCCTGTCTGACAAATCCTGATTAAAGTATTTAAGGTATGAATTTTAGCACTTGGTGGTGGAGTCGTCGCTGATGACATCATTGGTGTGGTGTTCTGCTTGTTTCAGCTTGTACTGTATGGTGAACCCTTTTCACTTGATGCATTTACTGAAATGGTTCTCCGGGCAGTCGTCTTGGCATCCCGTTCAGACGACCTATGTTTCTGCTCTATCGCTATGAAGTGTGAATTTCGGGTGCTCCGGGAACCATGTTGGGAACCAAAGTGTGAAAAGGGGAGAAAAAAAAAGCATTTCCTTTTGTGTGCAGCCTTTCTTCTGTGCATCTTGTAGCCTCTCCAACAGGCAGGAAGATTAAAAGGCTTGATCGTGACTGATGCTTTGTGGCAGTTCAGCAGAAACATGACCTATTACACATAATTATTTGAGATTTTTTTTGTTGTTGTTGTTGTTGTTGATCTCCTGCTAATTATTATTTCAGTCTATTTGTAATAGTGATGTGCAGGGTTACAGCCTGTAATTAAGCTTCCAAATGAGGCATTATTTTCTGTGCTTTGAACTTCAACCAACTTCAGATGTTCTTGTGGGTGGAAGATATACTTTGACTAATGATAGAATCGCAGGATCCGGAGAGTGTAAATGAAGCTAAATAAAAAATTGGGACCAGCCTTGAACCGTCACATCAATCATTTACTTGTGGTTTTTTTTTTTCATTTATTTCGTGGAATACATCACATAAGGTGAAAGTAAGCTAAAACAGGGTAGCTTTGACAAATCTTTTCATTTGTACATATTTTACTGATGTCAGTGCACCAGTGAACTAGTCAAATGCAGCATTAGATAGGTTGTGACCTGTCCTTGTTTATGGCATAATAAGATCATGTTAGGACTTTTCATTGCCTCTTGGGAAAATGAAGAAGAAACATGGGACTTGCCAGTATTACCCCAAGGGTCATTGACACGTCATGGGGTAACATTGACACACACTATAACACCATGCCGTGGGCCACAAACAGCCAGGAAGATTGTCATTTGTAACTATGGACTGACATTTCCTGTCATTTTATAGCCTGAAATATGTAAATACTGGAAGATACAGTGAAGTTTTTGGATGCAAGATCATATACAGTATGCCGGCTTGGGCACAGAGGTAATGGTGTAGACATGTCCTTCAGAATATTGAGCTGGTGAAAACACCACTGACTGACAAAAGCTATACTGTATGCTTATATATATATATATATATATATATATATATATATATATATATATATATATATATATATATATATAATAATAATAAAAATAAAAATAAAAGGACAGGACAAAGACTTTCTATTGAAACCCCATTTATCACTACAGATCTGTTTCGAGGGGTGGTGAAACCATCCTCTCTCTTCAGGTGATTATAGAAGAATCTCGAAACAGATCTGTAGTGATAAATAGAAAGTCTTTGTCCTGTCCTTTTATTTTTATTGTTATTTGCTCTACCAAAAAGTATTGAGCACTCTCCTACGGCAGGATCTACTCAGAAAATCATATATATATATATATAGTCAGCCCTTGACTATTCGCGGTTTTCGGTTTGAGTATTCGCGAACTGCCAAGCAACTGACACGTCACTCAAATTCAGCCAATGGCTATCCTCCTTCCTGCTGATTGGTTGAGATGATGTAACACCCCGTTTTCCTCATTCGCACAGAAGTTGTCAATCAGCCTCTTTTTTTAGTGTGTTTTAATTATCAGTTAAGCTCTATAATGCCACTGAAACACTGTGCGTGTTCTCTGGCTAAGCGATAGAAAACGTTGGATGTCTCCTGTGAAGAAATAAGACTTTCTCCTGAAGAAATGAGTTTCCTCTGAACTGTTGCATTAAAGTCTTTTTCAATTATTATTCCAGTACAGTATGAGATTTTATGTTCTGTAGCATGTTTAACAAACTATACCAAATGGATAAACTTTATTACGCTTCATGTCCTTTTGCATTGAACGTAACGTCTCCAAGGTGGCGCTGCCTAGAGGGCGACGTCGCAGAGTTCTCAGAGTCAAATTGTTTCTTTGTTCATTTTAATTTGTTTCATTTGTTGTTTTGTTTGTTCATGTTTTGCACTATGCTCGTCTATGACCGGTCAACCCGACTACAGCTGTGAGATTGAAGTCTTTGGGCAACTGAGAACGCTCAACTCCTATATACGTATATACAGTCGGCTCCCTTCTTACGAAATTAATCCATTCAGAGCCTTTTTTGGAACCTGGAGTTTTCGTGAATAGATGCACATTTTACATGTAAAACGTGTGATTCGTTCCAAGGCTCCCAAGACTACTCCATAAACCCTTTAAAAATTATAAAAGTACACCAATTTTGTATGAAATGTGTTAAAAGTAAAAGAGAATTAATTATTAAACAATTTAAATATTTTATTAACATATTAAACCATTTTATCAACATATTTATTAATTAAACCATTATTAACCAATTTTTTATTAACCAAACCAAACAATATTAAACATTATTAAACATTTGTGACGCGCTTCGCCAATTGAGGGCGACATTGCGACCGACAACGGAGCTTTTGGGGCGGAACGCGGCTTGTCCGGATCTTCAATCTGTCAAGCAGGAAAGTGCGCTTTGAACACTTGTTTAGTACTCAACATTCACTTGTTTGCCTGAGTGATCGGAGGTCCAGATGAGCCACGTTTTGCCCACATTCAGTGGAGCGCGTCACATTTATTAACATTTACTGAATTAAACAACTTAAACGAAAAATAAGCTGCAATGAGCACTTTTAAAAAAACACTCATGAACCAACAGTACATCTCTCCTTTACGCGTGTGACAAACAAGCATTATAGGTACAGTACTATGGAGATTCAGATCCCTCCTGGCCAATGGGAGGCCAATGAAAGACTTGATTGGGAGACAGCCAATGAGAGAGCAACCTTTGCGATGTTTGAATGGCGCGTTTTAATGTTGAATGGCGCGTTTGGCGCTTTTCGTAAGAAGTTGTTTCATATACAGAGGACAAAAATTTAGGAAAATGTTTTTCATATACTGGATTTTTTATATTCAGGGGTTTTCGTAAGAAGGGGACTGACTGTATGTATGTATGTATGTGTGTGTGTGTATATATATATATATATCACACTGATATATATATCACACACACACACACACATATATATATATATACACACACACACACATATATATCTTTTTTTTTTTTTTTTTTTTTTTTTTTTTTTTTTTTGACAAACTCACCAGACAGTAAGGCAGCATCTCATGGGTTAGACCAGTATTTTGCAAGGGAAAGTCACGTGAACAGTCAGCTGTAACCTCCCATGCTGACCACATGGCAACTATACATCTTCAGGGAGGATAATGGAGTATGCTACCGAATCAAATTACTCAGACACATGTAAAACATTTTGTCAAAGTTACCTTGCATTACCTTACACCCTGGTTGGGGCTTTATCCACGTCAGATACACACCTCCCCACATGTTAGTTTTAAATGCTTTTCTTTTTCATGCCTTCAAAGGAAACTTCAGGATTTTTTTTTTTAACCTGGGCCCTATTTTACCTTCACTTTTATTAGTGATGGTGAGGGGAGCAGGAGCTATAGAAATGGTTCAATCTGTTCATCCATTTGTACATATTTTTAATGTAATAGCTTTGAAAATAAATTATATTAAATCAAATTTGGTGGATGGATTCCCCTCAGGAAGGTCATAGTTAGAATTGTATATGAATGCTCTTGACCTTGTTTCAAGGTCACAGCAGCTGAATTTTTCTATATTCAGCTTTTCAAGGCTTGTTTATGCGAAAACAATGAACAGAAATGACATTGAATTTCCAAATTTATTGCTCAAGTTGCCCTCTGGAAGATTTTGGATGGGATCGTTTATGAATCACCTTGACAGTTTTTTCCGTTTTGGGCAAAGTTAGTACATTGGTTCTCAATATCTAAGGCTAAGCTCAGAATCATAACCCAGATAGCAGATTAGGGTCAAACAAGAGTATAACATCTTGGTATGCACTGGTGAAACACAAATCCAATACTTCTGCAACTTTATGTTGAACTTGAATGTCTTTAACAAGAGTGATGTAATCATCAGCATATGTGCTGACAGGTGTACTGCAGTCATGTGCTGAAGAGTTTTCCCTAGTTTCTTTAGGGGCAGTGGTGGCCCGGTGGTAAGGTGCTGGATTACTGATCCTAAGGTTGGGAGTTCAAGCCAGACTGTCAGTGGTTGTCACTGCTGTCATTCCAGTGCAGCTGGGTTATCAAAGGCTGGTCATGTCTCACTGTCTATAGTGAGAGAAGCATGGGTAGGCTGCATAGTCGTCAGCGTGTTTCTGCCCTGCGATGGACTGGCGAGCCGTCCAGGGATTACTCTGCAATCGCCCAGAGTCGGCTAAGATGAGCTCCATCCTCCCCGCAACCATAATTAGGATTACGTGGTTCAGAAAATGAATGAATGAGTTTCTGTAGTGTTATCAAGGGTACACAGAGATGGGTATCTTAATCTGGGGTGTCTTACAATACTGTCACATACTATTATTAGGCCAGCCTTAAAATTTTTTTTGTTGGCAATAAATGAAAAAGATATACCCGGGAGGGAGGAATTTTTTTTTTTTTTTTTTTTTTTTTTTTGGCCCTGTGCAGGCCACTCAGGATTCGCGGGGAGATTTTTTTTTCATACATCATGCTATGTTATGTATGTGACGTTGTAAACACAGTAGAATGAAATAAAAATCTTCTATGTGAAATCAACATACCGAATATCAAAGTTTATTTTTTTAATATTGTAATCAACAGAGTATCAAGGTCTCTTCAACATAAACTTTTAATGGCCACGCAGTCAACATAGTGTCAAAGTCAAAATACCTTCGTCACGCTCCGTGCTATTGCTGGAAGTTTATAATTAACTTATATTTGTTGAAAAATGTTTGCAAATGTGTTGCTCAATAGTGACAGAGAACTGTTTTTTTTTTTTTTTTTTTTTTTTTTTTTTTTTTAATTGTCATATCATTGTCCCCTTCCATCATGCTTTTCGCCTTTGTTGTGAAGACAGTACTGGCCAATGAGAATCACTCTTTCAATGAACTGGTGAAACTGGCAAATCACAAGGCACGGTTGACACTGACTTCACTTTGGTCACTTTTTAGTACAGTGTATGATGGGGACCCATGCATTTTTTTTTTTCAACACAACCAGCCAGTATATTTTTATTTTTTGCGTCTGTGAATGCTTGGCGAGGTTTTTATGTACAATTTTGGCCCAACCGGCCGTGTTACTGCCAACAAAGATATTTTTAAGGCTGGCCTTACATTATCGGCTTGTCTGTGATAAAGTGGGTTATTTTGACGTGATTGTATGCCCCATTGTGTATATATACACTATTTATAGCAGTTTTGTGGTTACTTGTCATTGTTCTAAATCAATATTGGAGTATCTTTCAATGTTTTTGTCTGCAGATTTAAAAAACAAAAAAAAAACAAAAAAAAAAACTGAGAATTAAAAAGAATTGAGGTGAAAGTTCATTATAGTGCATGAAATAACTGGTGGTTAGTCACCGTGCTACTTATTGCTGATCAGTGACGGCATGTTCGTGTCTGAGCTTCAGATTAAAGAATTCATATATTTTAGCTGTTGTAATATAGGATACAGTGATACCTCAGCTCACGAACATAATTGGTTCCCAGAAAGTGTGTGTGAGGTGAAAAGTTCGTCTTCCGAACATTTATTTCCCATAAGAAACCATTAAAATGAGAATAATCCGTTCCCAGTTCCCCATTAAACATAATTTTCTACTAAATAAGCCTTAAAACTACACAAAAATATACCTTATTTTATGTATAATAAATGTGCTATTGTATTGTAATTAAAGAAATAAACTGTACTGTATAATAAAGTCGTTTTATTTACCTTTGTGATGGTAGTTGATGGCTTGATGGAATGGAGTGGGAGGAGGAGGGAGGGAGGGACTTACTGTTTGGAAGGAGTGTTTGGAAACGCCTACTGTTTGGAAACACCCTTAGCCACACACGCACCCTTAATAGCTTCCTTGTTCTTAAGGATGGGAGCAATGGTAGACTTAGCGTACTGGTACTGGGACGCTGAGTCACACAAACGCACACCTCGTTCGTGTTTTTCAATGATCTCCGCCTGTGGTGGGGTCTTTTTCGGTCCCATAATAGCAAAAGTACACTCAATATGGTCCAAAATGTCTAGCAAACACAAACCACTTCCGCACTCAAAGAAAGGGGTGTGACGAACTGGGACGCCGTGAGCGTGCGTCAGCTTCTCGTGGCCGCCACCGTGGCGCTGTTCGACCGCGTGGTTTGGTTCGTCCGCCGAAAACTAGTTCGTCAGCAGAGACTATATGCTCGCAAATTTAATGTTCTTGAGGCGAAAAGTTCGTGAGCTTAAGCGTTCGTCAGCGGAGGTTTTACTGTATTATGTAATGTAGTCCAGGCATCATGACTTGTTTCTTCGAGATCTATGGATGAGATCATGTGACATGCTGATGTGTTATTGATTTGACTTCGGTCTGGTACAAGCACAAAGTTTACAAAAGCTCCATTAAAATCCCTCCCCCCCCCTGAAAAATCTCTTCATGTGTTGGTAATTGACTGACTGCGGTTCAGTGCACTCATGCGAACACCGAAGGGTCCTCTTCATCGTCCTCTTCGACGCCCACATCTAAAGCACCGAAACGCCAGGGTGTTCAGTCAGAGCTGGCGAGTGCTGTTTAATAAAGCATTTATTATGAAGAAAGCATTTATTATTTATTATAATTATAAAGCATTTATTATTAAGAAAGCATTTACTGTCCTTGAAACCTGTTTGGTAGCTGCAGTTTATTTTAGCACTCAGTCTCTGCATCAGCTTTCCATGAAGAATTGTAGGAGTATTTTATCAATAGCACTTTTAATATATCTTTTGTAAATAGCCCGAGATCTAAGCTCACTGCTTGGTGTAACCTTTCATCAGTGCAAGAAACCCCACAACCCTATCATGAAGCCTTACATTTCTCAAGCAGGAGATAAAAGCCTGAGAAATGCAGGAAATAACCAGCACACCACTGCCACTCCATAATGCACCACTCCACGGCTGCTTAGCAACAGCACTGGGGGAGTTCTGGACATGGCTGTGGACCATCATCTGGCTGGTTAATGAGGAAAAGCAAGAGGAAGAGAGAGACAGTACAAAAAGAACGGATACTAATATCTGATCAGGGATGACTAAAAATATCTTATTGTATATTTATAAACATACATCAAATTTTTTTCCGTACATGTCTCACAGTTTGTACATTTTTCAGCCACTACACAGTAGTTAACACTTTCATTCAACAGGGATCTGGAGGTGAGCGTGTGCTTCTTCTAAGACAGGGGTCCCCAAACTTTTTCCTGCGAGAGCCACATAACTTTTGTCTTCTCTGAAGGGAGACCGAGGCCATCTTGCAACAGAAACTGTGACGATCGCAGGGCTGCCTAAACGTAAACATTTATTGTTTTCCAGTAAGCCACGCATAACCAAATATGAGTCACCCTTTCTGGGTACAGTACTGTATTATGGACATTCAGCTGCCTCCTAGCCAATGGGAGGCCAGCGCGGCGGGATGTTGGGAGACAACCAATGGGAAAGCAACTCGCGCATTGTTTGAATGTTTGAATGGCGTGTTTGAATTTTTAAATTGGCACTTTCGTAACGTGAATTTGTTTCTTATTCAGAAACAAAAAATTTTAGGAAAATGCGTTTCGTAATCTGAATTTTTCGTTTGGTGAGACTTTCGTAAAGTGAGGTAGCACTGTACTTCACAATGGGCATGAGGTGCTTTTCTGTAGACTCATCTTTTGTATTCCGTCAGACCCACTTGGAGCTTTTTGGCAACAAACATACTATCTTGATCTCATTTGACCAAAGCACCTGGTCCCAGATGAAGTCCCAGTACCACTTGGTGAACTCCCAACATTTGTGTTTATGATTGTGAGTGAGAGAAGTTTTTTCCGTGTATGCCCCTCAAACAGCTTGTTGGCATGTAGATGGCGCCTGATGGTTGTTTTGGAGACTTTGTGACCCTAAGATGCTCCCATCTGTTGCAGTTCTTCAACAGTGAGCTTTGGAGAATCTTTTTCTTACCATCCTCCTCACTGTGCGTGGGGGTAAAGTAACCTTGCGTCCTCTTTCAGGCTTATTTACCATTGTTCCGGTTATTTAAAACTTCTTAATGATTCCTCTGACAGTAGATATGTGCAGGTGCAGGCGAGGGGCTATATTCTTGTAGTCGTTGCCTGACTTGTGAAAATCGACGCATCCATAAATTTTAATCAAATTCACTCATCAAATATCAAATACAGTATCAAATATAACCTTTAACATTCTCTATGATGCGATCTTTCTGCTTGTAAATGGTTCCGATGGTCGACGGATGATCACGTTACATGAAGCTGAGCTAAATCACGTTTCATGAAGCTTAAAACAGCCAATCAGCGCTTACAATACGAGAGGCGCTTAACACCGAAAGTAGTGTACTTGCTGCGCTTGAAGGTGGGTTATATGGACGTCCGGTCTTTCAAGTGAGCAAGGTGCCCTTGAACTCATTTAGTACTCAGCCTGCACTGATGTGAATCACCAGCAGAGCAGAGAGTTCTCTTTCTTTTCTGGATTCAGGTTTTCATTCATTTTACAACTCTCTTTGCTTAACTGAGTATGCATGGTAGATTGTGCCGATCCGAGCAGATAGTTAATTCATCTCTGTGTATGAGACTTGCACCCATGCTAGTAGGCTTACGCTTCTGACCAACCATATTTGCTTAGGGTTACAAAAGTCCGCAAAACAGTGTAAACACAAAGATCACAGAGACGATGTCATAACACAATGGTAAGACATTATATAACTTATATATAAAACTGAACTAGGAAGTAGGAGGGGCACGTTCAGTCTGTCTATATATACGTGTGTGTGTGTGTGTGTGTGTGTGTGTGTCGATAAATAAATAATGCATAAATAAAAGTACTTCATTGAAAGCATAAGAGTTATTCCTTTGAAAATTAACAATTTTCACATCCAGCCACCTGTTTAGAAACATAGAGAGTGATATATCCACCTTTAAACATTAATATGGCCCTACATATTTATTCCACTAGACTAAGAGCTCGGAATACATAAACCCGAGTTATTCAGTTGGTGGCCCGCAAGACACTTTGCACTGGCCCTTTAAGCTGGCTACTCTTTTTTTTGTAAGTATAAGAATGTATATTAAATAATTAATTAAACTCTGAAGCCAGTGTATTTTTGGACGATTCTGTGTTATGACTGTTTCTTGCCAGATTAGCTCCGCCTTACTGTGAAACAAACTGCTATCACAAACCAATCACTGTGAGGGCTCCGCCCTCAACGTGCTTTTCCAAGTGATACTGTTCTTGTTGTTAGGACAGTAGCCAGGTAACTTGGACAAAATGTCTCTTTTTATACTACAAAAATGAGAAGTCGATTGGGAAAACTGGTGGGTTAACAGTGACTAGACAGAGAAGTGTTTTTATCTGTCTGCTTGAAGCCTGTGTGTCTGCTGTACTGTGAGAGTGCATGTATCGGTATGTCAAGAATATAAATTCGAAAGCCATTTTAAGAAACCCCACGTTAACTCTGCCATGATTTGGGTTCCGATGCTGCACCAGAACCTTGTGGTGCTCATGCTTTGGTTCACAAATGAAACACCATTAAAACTCAGAATCACGCGTCTTTTACTCCGCTCATATGCACCTCTGTCTGCCCGTGGCTCTGACAATGTATACAACGGACTTTATTGCTCTTATTAAATCAAGACATGTCATATCTCTCATTGTGTGTGAATATTGGAGACTAAATTAGTGATACAACAGATCTGTGAATCAAATTAGTCATTAGGATTGCTTTATGACGAGGTTGAATGTTGTAGTGAAGGTATATCCCTGTGTTGATATTCAAATTCTCCTTTTCTTATTATAATATTTAAAACTCGACCTTTTTGTCTTATTTGTCACTTCTTCTTTCCTTTGTCCTCTTTCTTTTGGTATTATAATTCAAAGCCTGGCTTTTCTTTCTCAATATTCACTTAATTTTCTTCTTCTTCTTCGTATCGTTATTGTTATTATTCTTATTCACGGTATTCACTATTCTGAATAGTAATAATAATAATTCTATTCACTTGTAAGTCGTTATAGCTGTATGGTATGTTTGACTGTAGAAATACATGAGGACTTTATGTTGTGACATAATACAATTTACTAATACAGTGATACCTCTGCTCACGAACATAATTGGTTCCCAGAAAGTGTGTGTGAGGCGAAAAGTTCGTCTTCCGAACATTTATTTCCCATAAGAAACCATTAAAATGAGAATAATCCGTTCCCAGGTCCCCATAAAACATAATTTTCTACTAAATAAGCCTTAAAACTACACAAAAATATACCTTATTTTATGTATAATAAATGTGCTATTGTATTGTAATTAAAGAAATAAACTGTACTGTATAATAAAGTCGTTTTATTTACCTTTGTGATGGTAGTTGATGGCTTGAAGGAATGGAGTGGGAGGAGGAGGGAGGGAGGGACTTACTGTTTGGAAGGAGTGTTTGGAAACGCCTACTGTTTGGAAACACCCTTAGCCACACACGCACCCTTAATAGCTTCCTTGTTCTTAAGGATGGGAGCAATGGTAGACTTAGCGTACTGGTACTGGGACGCTGAGTCACACAAACGCACACCTCGTTCGTGTTTTTCAATGATCTCCGCCTGTGGTGGGGTCTTTTTCGGTCCCATAATAGCAAAAGTACACTCAATATGGTCCAAAATGTCTATCAAACACAAACCACTCCCGCACTCAAAGAAAGGGGTGTGACGAACTGTGACGCCGTGAGCGTGCGTCAGCTTCTCGTGGCCGCCACCGTGGCGCTGTTCGACCGCGTGGTTTGATTCGTCCGCCGAAAACTAGTTCGTCAGCAGAGACAATATGCTCGCAAATTTAATGTTCTTGAGGCGAAAAGTTCGTGAGCTTAAGCGTTCGTCAGCGGAGGTTTTACTGTATTATTATACATTTACAAAATACATGCACATACATATAAAAGGTGTGCACTTCAATGTTGGTGTAGTTTATTTTTATTGTATCCGTACCCTTTGAATGTGATTACTCGTTTTCAGGACATATTTCTTCTTCCCCCATTTGTGACTGTTTTTATAACCTGGCCTTCATTTAAAAATGAATTAAATAAACCTGACCTAAACCAACAGTCTTTCAGGTGCCCTGAGAAACACAGAGAGTAACACTGACATTTTAGAAAGTACAAACTAGTTTCTAGCTTAAGACACAGATCACTCAAAACAAAAGACAAAAACATGGTTTAAAATGAAAAGCTAAAAAATAAAAAATTAAATTTTTTTTTTAAAAATCGCACCTTCAAAAGTACAGATCATGAATTAAACTGCTGTTAAACTTCCCCAATTAAACTGGTACAGTTTAAATAATTTCTTCATCCTGATTATAAAAGAAAAGCAAGAAAAACCACACACAAAGAATCCCCTCTCCGTCGGTTTGCCTCTCAGACACAAGCATGTTCTACAGTGTTGTAAAGGGAGAGAGAGGTCAAGGGTCGGGTGATGATGGCATTATACTGTGAATAATAATAATAATAATGTAATCATAATAATCACAATGATAAGTGATATTAAGCAACATGTATTGAATTAATTGAAAAGGCTAATCTACGAAGCACAATTCCATATAGTGTAGTGCACTACACCTCGTTTGATCAAAGAAAGCTAAAATCTAATTAGTATCATTAAAAAATATATGATTTTTGTGCCAAAAATGTCAAATACGAATACTGTATCAAAATAAACAGTAAACTCGGACTGAATATAGCAGAATCTAGCAGTCGTGATTATCTGATTCTGGTTATAAAGACAGACGCTGGCAGTACTCCTACTTAATGTGTGTCAGATTTGGTCAGAGGAAGTTTGAATACCATTGGGAAAATAAATGCAAGCTCCTCACTGAAACATGGTCAGGGCGTTGAAGGTCTGAGCATTAGCAGGAACGGAAGGATGTAGAAGATGGGGAGGATGGAGAGGGTGCTTGAGTTCGGATGGGAAACGTGCTTGGGTGTATCCAGTATGTATAAACAATAAAAACCTGTGTGCCTGCGTGCGCGTCCTTGAGCTGTAATATTTGCTGTACGTCTTAGCACAGAGGAAACCGCTCCTCCCGGGTATGATGTAAAGTGTTTATCTCCAGGGAAGGTTGCTGAGACTGTGTTGATAAAAGTGTGCTAGTGAGACTGGATGCTAATCCAACTCTCGCTCTTGTGTCCTTGAGGTCACGTTCTCCTCCCTGATGGCTGAACAAGAGGCTCTTTGCCTCCCCTTGTTTACAGAGCCCTACCAATCAGAGCCAGCTGTATAGATGAAATGGATTGTGGGACGTTGGCTTTGCCTCAAGACTACCCTTGAGTTTGGCATAGAGTTTACAAATGAAAAAGCAGAATAATCAATCACAACCATGACTTCAAGAGAAAAGGTAATTTAAAAGCACCCAGAGAGCAAAAATGCTTAACAAGCAATTAATGATTTTGTCATTGGAAAAAAAAAGTGCTCTCATCACATTTTAATAGGGATGCATTTGAACAGCATGTTGTGAGCCATCAGTTTATCCTTGCACCCCAGAACGGTGACCATGAGCTGTAGTAGCTGCAGAGTTATATGACAGCTTTATGCTTGTTTATTTTAGAGATGGCATGACACTGCTTACATGTAGACACACTGATCCTGAGACCTTGAGTGCTGATATCGATATTGCCTGAATCAACTCATTCAATAAATAAATTAAAATAAAAAACTTTGTTCATTAATTAGTTTTCTGAACCATACACCCTGGACGGCTTGCCAGGCCATCGCAGGGCAGAAACACGTTGACTGCAGTGCAGACTAGTCTTTACAAAAACAGCAATGGTTCTTTTACATGCCACTCACCATAGACAGTCATGGCCAACCTTTGATTATCCAGTTAGCCCCGCTATTAAACTTTCAAATAATATAAAATACTGAAATATATAACTAAACAAAATTTCTGATTTATTTTCCTCTGTTTCATTTGTTTTCACATACACTTCAGGGCCAAATGTATTAGGACAATTGTCCTTTTCTCCCCTGTTGATCTGAAGTGTGCATTTGTACAGAATATAATATTGGTCTACTGTACCATTTCAGTTGGAAAAAGGAAAACATGTTTTAGTATGATGATACGTCTGTGCGCAAAAATGTGAGGTCTAAAGTGAGGGGAAAAATAACCTGCACAGACTCCTGATCTCAACTTCAGTGAGCATCAACTCTAAAACAGGCATATTTGACTAAACTCAGTATTTAATCTCAGTAATGCTCTTATGGCAGAATGGGTACGTATCCGTACAACTGTGCTCCAAAATTTAAAGGAAAGCCTTCTCAGAAGAATGACTTTTATGCCAAGGGGGGTTTACATCTGTAATGATCACAAAGCATATATGGATGTGTTTGCCAGGTATGCCAAAGGTTTGGGATATATTTGTAGCATTTAGCAATCTCCGATCCAGATTGACTTACAGAAGTGCTTTAAAATCACTATCAGTAAATATTTTGTTCTTCTGGTTTGTTAGAACACAGAGTAAGTATACCGTCAGTCAAACAGTTGGTAGCTGTTGCGTGTGGCGTGTGCAGTCTTTTTTTTTTTTTTTTTTTGGTAGTGTGTATGAAAAGCATTGTGCTAGTCTAAATACTGACTAAATAGTGACTCTGTTGTCTGAACAGCAAAAAGGTAGTTCATTCCTTCACCTTGGAGCCAGAACAGAGAAGAATTTAGATGTATTTTTCCCTTGCCCCTTCGTAGAAGGAGGGTCCAGTCTAGCAGTACTAGAGTATTTGAGAGAATGCGATGCAGTGCATGGTTTGATAAGTACTTTGAAGAAAGGTCCATTTTTGACATTGTAGGCAAGCAGTAGTGTTTTTAAATTGAATGCGAACAGCTACAGGAAGGCAGTGGAGAGTTTGTAGCAGCGATATGGTGTGGGAAATTTTGGGAAGCTTAAAAAACAAGCTGTGCAGCTGCATTCTGGACCTGTTGCAGAAGACGAATAGCACTCAAAGGTAGACCTGTTAGGAGTGAGTTGCAGTAGTCTAGCCTTGGGATTACAAATGGATTGAACAAGTATCAGAGTGGCCTTAGTGCAAAGAAATGGATAAATCCTTCGGATGTTAAAGAGGAGAAATTGACATTATCAAAAAAGATTAGTGATATGAGAAGAGAAGGACAGGCACTCATCTATGGTTACTGAAAGACTTTGTTCAGTGCCTGAAGGAGAGATCACAGCGTTGTTCAAGGACATTGCAAGGTCTTGATGTGGGGATGAGTCAGCTGGGATGAACAGCAATTCAGTCTTCTTACTGGGAGTAAGATTCAGCTGGTGAGCTGCCATCTATGAGGAGATACTTGCCTGACATGCAGAGATCTGGGCAGAAACATTAGTGTCTGAGGGAGGAAGTGTCTGAGTGTCATCTGTATAGCAGTGATATGAGAACCCATGTGAGGATATGGCATCACTGAGGTATCTAGTATAAAGAAAGAACAGAAGTGGACCAAGAATTGAGCCTGAGGGATCACCAGTGGAAAGTCAGAATGGTGAAGATGTGGATCCCCTCCATTTAGCCTCATATGAGCGATCTTCCAGGTAGGAAGCAAATTATTGCCATCCTGCACCATAAATTCCTAGACTCTTGAGGATGGACAAGAGAGTCTTGTAGTTGACCATGTCAAATGCTGTTGAAATGTGGAGGAGGCTAGAAGGCTAAAGACTGATGACATGTCACTTGATCTTGTTTCAGGTAGCTTCCCTGGACAGCCAAGAATGCAGTCTCTGTGGAATTTACTGCTTTGACGTCAAATTAATGAGGGTCAAGGAGTTTATTCTGCAAAAGATAGAAAGACATTTGGTGATAAATAGTGTGTAGGAAAAATGTGCAAGGGATGTGGAAGTGGAATCTACGCTGTGTAGAGTTGGGGTGGCAGTAAATATCCGACACACTTGTTTAATCTTCCCATCAAAGAAGTTGGCAATATCTTCAGTGGTCAGGGAGGAAGGGGCAAGTCGAGCAGATGGATTGTGTAAGGATAAAAATATGTTGTGGAGTTTGAATGGGTCTTGTGCGGCAGTGTCCAACTTTCTCTTGTAGAAGGCTGACTTAGCAGAAGCCACATCAGATGAAAATGTGAATAGAAGAGCATTGGAGGAATCCAGTTCTGATTCAAGTTTCACTTTCTCTCAGCTGCTTTGAGTCGTCTACGATTGCTTTGCAGCACCTCCAAGAGCCAAGGAGCAGAGCAAGAAGTCTTTTTGGATTTTGTAGATAATGGGCAGAGGAGATCCAAAGAAGCAGAGAGTGAAGAGAAGAGAAGAAAGAGTCAGTAGCAGATTCTAGTGGTAAGGAAGACAAGAAGACTGTTAAGAATATAAGATAAAGTACAAGAAGCAACAGATGAAGGAGATATAGTGTGGAAGTTTAGTAGAGTGGGAAGAAAACTGACAGCTAGTGTTGTATAAAGTAAGTAAGCTGATAGTAAAGGAAACCAAGTGCTGGTCAGAGATGTGGAGTGGCATTACTGGCTGTGACTAGGGAGGGATGGCTGAAAACAAGATCCAAGCGATTCCGTTCTCCATGTGTGGTTGTTACTCTGTGCAGTTGTTAAAAGTTTAAGAAAATGAATAAGGAAGACGGGCAGGGCAAGAGGACGAAAGTTTGTCAGAGGGCAGATTAAAGTCTCCCAGAATAGTTAGTGTTGTCAGTGGGAAAGGTGCTGAGGAGTGTGTCCAGGAAATGTCTTAAGGGTCTACGAGGGTAAAATCACAACAATGAGGAGGGTGGTTTGAGAGCAGACTTTTATTGCATGAACGTCAAAGGAGGAGCTGGTTGGATGAGACAGAGAGTGGTGTGTAGCACCATGTCCGAGAAATGAGAAGATCTGTACCACCACCCCTCCCAATTACTCATGGAGTATGAAAGAAAGTATAAGCAGCGATAAGAGCTCCTGATGCAGTTTCAGTTTGTGCAAAAGAGTAGTGAGAAGCAATGGCAGCGATGAAATCAGCCTTTTTCACAGGAGATTCAACAAAAGGCAAGAAAACTATTAAATTACCACCATTCAAGTACTGTAGTTCTTATAAAAAAGGTCTGTGTTGCTAACAGCTACAAACGTCATGTCATGGATACAGTATATTTGCATGTTCTTGATTTTCAAAATGTTATTACATTTGCCTTGTGTTTCAGGCTGTTAGCCTGTTGAAGGGATGTTGTGTAGGCACGACAAGAACCTGGAACGTTTGGAGATGTGGATCACATTTAGTGCACATCCGTGAAAGTGCGTGCAGCCTGCTACAGCTGTTATTGTGTTTCCCATACATTTAACTCTCCTTTTCTTACATTAACTTTTTTCTTATACTTCTTGTTTTATTGCTTATAAGAAGCTACCCTCTCAATATGTGGATTGAGAGAGTTTTTTTCACCTTTTCTTGCTGCAGAACCTTTACTTTCATGGACTGCAATGCAGCAACTACACGCATGGTTTGTTTACTCCAGGGATTGGCTGATTGCCCTGAAGCTGGCTGGATTAGTAGCCAGACCCACATACATACCAGTGGAAATCTTGAGAAAAACACACCGTGGGTGCAGAGGTGGAGGACATAAGGAGAGAAAGAGTTGAGGCAGTCAGAGAGCGGAGGCTTACATTGAGGAAAAGGTACAAGTCAAGTCCTCCTGTCTATTCTAATGGGGAATGTGAGGTCACTGGGAAATAAAATGAATGAACTGACAGTGCTAGCATGGAGTCAGAGGGAGTATCAGGAGCGTAGTTTAATGTATTTCGTGGCAACATGACTGCATCAGAATATTCTCGATAACAACGTATCGATTATGGGCTTTCGCACTGTTCGGGTCGACAGAGACTGCACCGTGAGCTGTAAGTGGAAAGGACGAGGGCTTGCCGTTCTTGCCAATAACTGGTGGTGTAACCCCAGACACATGACCATTGAAAAGCGGAGTTGTGGGCCGGACTTTGTACTGGATGCTTTTGGACACAGACCATATTATTTGCCGAGGGAATTTTCCCATGTCATCTTCGTGGTTGTTTATGTTCTTCCTTCTGCCAACCTCGTAGCCGCTTGTAACACTGTGCATGCTACCATAAACCAATTACAGACTCGGCACCTGAGTGCTTTCATTGTGATCTCTGGTGCCTTCAACCATGTCACCATGGATAATACACTGCCAAACTTTGAGCAGTCTGCAGACTGTCCCACCAAAGGGGCGAGAACTTTACATCAGCTGAATGCAAACTCTAGGGGATGTGTACAGTTTCTCCACCTCCCCCCACTGGGAAGATCAGACCACAACTTAATTTACCTCTCTTCATGCTATGTGCCTATAGTGAAGATGCAGAATGCGACTAGAAGGACTGTTTAGGAAATGGTTGGAGGAGGCCACTGAGAAACTGAAATACACATTCCAAACAATGGATAACAGTGATAACATTAATGGGTTGACTAAGTGTATTTTACACTACATTAATTTCTGCACCGACACCATTGTCCCAACTCAAATGGTCTTTTGTTACCCAAATAACAAGCCCTGGGTGACAAAGACATGAGGACTGTGAGGACAGGGCCAATGAGCTGAATATGTTCTTTAACCGATTCAAAACTGCAGCTACTGCCCAACAACCCTCTAATTTGTCAGGATCAAGCCTGAAACCTCCAGCCTTGCCATTCTCTCTCCCTCCCTCTCCTCACTGCACCCCTGCCTTCTGTGATGAGCCTGACACCTTGTTCCCTCCTGTAAATTTCACTTGCAATCAGGTCAAGAAACAACTGAAAAGACTCCACTCAGACAAGGCAGCAGGTCTGCAATGGGTGAGCCCCCATGCCCTGAAAGCCGTTGTCCCCAGTCTTACATTACATCTTCACAATGAGCCTGAGTCTACAGAGAGTCTCAGTGCCATGGAAGACCTCATGCCTCATTCCTGTACCAAAGACCCATACATCCCAGTAGCCTCGAGGATTATAGAGTCATGGCACTGAGTTCATATGTAATGAAGACCTTCGAGAT
>CM045750.1:12544418-12556918 GCA_024760905.1 Plotosus lineatus
GTTATTTATCTGTTGCTCATTGTACATTCTTATTCCTTATACTTATTTTTTTAAAACAGATGGTTAAATAAAAATCCTGCCTGCACAAGTACAGTCTATGAATGGAGAAACTCGGGAATGAAGAAATTGTTGAATAAACTGCTGAAATCAAACCTTTTTTCTTATAGTTATTAAAATCAATAAATAAAACTAATTCAAAATAATCTACAATGACTAATATGAGAGTTTATTGTGAATGTTTTCCCATCCTAAATCATTCATTTATTCATTTACTTAAACCACTTAATTCTACCAGGATTGCGGGGAGGCTGGCACCCATCTCAGCTGACTCTGGGCGAAGGCAGGGTACAGCCAGTTAGCTCAGTGTAGAGCACATGTCATCGGACTGTGGGAGGAAACCAGGGGTACCAGTAGGAAACCCACACAAACACTGAAAGAGCATGCAAACTCCACACAGACACTTCCTTGCTGAGTCTGGGACTTGGACCTTCCTACTGTGAAGTGGTGCTAACCACTAGGCCACTCTGCCACCCGCCTTAAATATTTTTTATTGTTTTGTGTTTAAACCAGTCACTTGTTTCTCTTTGGATTCACTGAAGGACAGCAGAAACATTCTCTTGATTATTTTTATATTAAAAAAAACACAGGACACAGCATAATTTATCTATGAAAACGACTGGCATTATAGATTGTGATGAATTTGTTACCCTGAGATTTTAGTGTGGCAGTATTTATACAACCCCTACCATCCTAGGATGAACCACGAATCCAGTCTCAATATACCTGTAGTAGTACCGTATTTTCTGGACTATAAGTCGCACTTGTTTCATACTTTGCCTGAAGGTGCAACTAATACTCCAGAGCGACTTATATGTGAAATAATCACATTCTGTTCGTCATCATAACAAACATAATTTCACATATTTGTTGTTATTTTAACACTCACAACCTCAATAGGGCACTCTAGGCTTGGGTACCAGTACCTGTCCATCCACCACTGAAGAAATGTCCCCAAAAAGAAAATCCTATTCTGCGAATTACAAGCAGCAAGTAGTGAAATATGCAGCAGAAAATGGTAATCGAGCAGCAGAAATAAAGTTTGAAGGGAACGAGAAACTTGTGAGGGACTGGCGAAAAGTGGAGATTATTATTACTGCAATGAAGAAAACAAAAAAGCGAATCGCTTAAAAGCTAACCACGGGCTAAAAGCTAGGTGGCCACAGCTTGAAGAACGAGCTCGCACATGGGGGTTTGAGCAACGTGCCTCATGGAGAGGCTTGTAAACACTGCAGTTGCGTCTCCACTTCCAGGTAGTTGTGAAGGAGATGAATAGAAATGACTTTGCGTGAAGACTTTCTTGGTGTCACCGCTTCATGCAACACAACCCATTCTCTATCAGAGCGAGGACCACAACGTCACAAAAACTGCCAGCAGATCTCCAAGCCAAGGTAGACAGTTTCCACGAGTTTTCGACTTATAGTCCAGTGCGACTTATGTGGGTTTTTTTGTTTTGTTTTGTTTTGTTTTTTTTTCTTTATTATACATTTTTGGCCAATGCGACTTGTACTCCGGAGTGATGTATAGTCCGCAAAATACAGTATGTTCCTGTTTAAAGAGAAACGTGATTATTGTGCCAACTGGCGTCAGTTATGGGCAATGATGCACGCTGATCGCCATTTCATATTTTTACTTTTTAGACTTTGAGCATCCTCATATTTCCTTGACGTCTCCTAGCAGTGCGTGCAGAAATGGGCTTATTATACGATCATATCTTGATGCTCCTTGCAGTTTAAAAATAGCGAGAAGGAGAACTGGTAGTTAATTGGCAAGTGGAACATTGATCCTGTTTTCTGACCACACACACACACACACACACACACACACACACACACACAAAACCACAGAATGAGGCTCATGGATGTCCATGAGCACTCTCTCACCTGCTAAATGAACAGTATTGGGGAACAAACAGCCACACCATCATCATAATCATCATCATTGCAATCATAATTATAACCACGACTGGTTATTAACGGCCTGAGCCTGGAGCCGTAGTCTCAGCACATATAAAATTGTATAATTGAGATTTCTATGTCCGTTACAGCACCAGACATATAGTGTGGCTGTCTGTAGAAATGTTGCTGAATTACTGTCAGTGTCCACATCGTTTCCTCCACATGTTGTAAATTATTCATAAGATTGTTCTTCACTCAATCGTTCCTTCTGCTCCACTCTTGTGTAGCCTTGGTGCAGTGGGCACCAGAAGCTTTGTTATTAATGTTGCACAATTATTAGCACAATATCTGCCTTTGTAGAAGCCTGCTAAGTGCAAATTAACATTTTTATTGCTTTTGTGTGAGTGCTGTGACTGTCTTCAGAAATTGTGCCACTGGGATGATCCCGGAAAAAGAAAAAAAAGGTCGAATATGAATCATCACGGCATCATTACTCTGGTTTAATACTCTCACCAGCCATTTTATTAGGAACGCCATACTTGCACTGGGTACACAAGGGGTTCGAAACATCCTGTGGGATTCCTCTCTGTGTTTGCATGAATTGTTTCCATGTGAATTTGTGTTGGTTGTCATGGTGGTGTATTGGTTCGCGTGTCCATCGCACACGAGGCACCTGACACACATTAGGCAAACTGGCTGTTTGAAACTGTCCCTCGGTGTTCATGTGAGTGTTTGTGTCTGTCCTGCAGTGGATTTGGCAAGATGTTCAAGGTGTATCTTGCTTTTGCCCCAAGTGTTGGATGAGATAGGTTCCAGCATCTCAGTTACCTTATAAGCTTTTCTACAACGAGTGAGGTGAGAGGGAAGCTGATAGTTCTGCATTCGATGCAGGATATAGTCGACATAACCCGGACTTTCAGAGGAAGCTCTACCGGTATGTCGCCCAGTGTGTGCAGAAAAATCCCATCACCACCAGCAGCCTGAACTTTTGACACAAGTCAGGAACAGCTTTCTGGTCCTACCTCAGTCATCACAATCTCACACGCCCAATATGTAATAGTGTTCCTGCGGTCCTTGTTTACTGTGTGCGGCTCTGTATGCCATGTTTCTGTGTTGAGCTCTTTCGACAGTGGCTGCGAGTGCAGGGATTCAGGCTGAGCTGTCGAAACGCGTTGTCTGATATAAAAGAGACGGTGGAGTAGAGGAACGAGTTCCTGCTACACGCTTGATGTTCCTGTGCTTTCTTTGTGTCTGAGTCAGAGAGTGATTGTAGTTCGACTTGTGTGGATGTACAGTACCGTACATCGTTCCTAATTTCTTCGCTTCCCCTCTTTTTTCTGAGCCTTCACTGTTTCTTTCTGTTTAACTCGGACTAAAAAGTCAGGATTGTATGTTTTCATCTCTCTCTCTCTCTCTCTCACTCTCTCTCTCTCTCACACACACAAACACACACACGCTGTCTCTCTCTTTCCCTCTTACTCACTCATTCACTTGCTCACTCTCTTGCCCCTCCCCCTCTCTCGTTTTCTTTGTGTCTGTTCCTATTGCCTCCATTTTTTTTTTTTTTTTTTTTTTTTTTTTGGGCTCCTGTTTATCCTCTCCTCTCCTTCCCCTCTCTTCTCTTCTGTGCACATTTTATTGCTTTCATAAATCATAATCCTCAGACTCGGCCATCTTTATTTAAATTGAAAGACAAGCTGAAGGCATGTGGATGTGTAGTGGTTTATGAATTTTATGTCTGACGTACATTGCATAACACAATGAACTAATTTAGGTTCATTCACGTAATGGGACTAATTAGTCGATGAATAATTATTTTTCCACAGAAGCATGGAGGAAGAGAGGGCTGCACTGTAATAGCTCGGATTATAAATCAGATTTATACAGACCATTTAAAAAAAAAAAAGAATAGATCGAGCCTTACTGCAGTATCAGCTGCATCTAATGCAGGTTAGCGCTGTCCTATTGTGACCCTTTACCCAGTATTATTACAGTGTATGGTTTTGTTCCTCGGGGTGATGGTCTCGTGATCTGGAAGGGTGGAGAGTGACTGTGAACTCAGGCCTTCTGGCTGAAATGCTCACACACTGTGGCTGGATTGTTATCTGTTTGAAACATCACAACAGAAATGAGTTCTAGGGTCTCGGTTCCTTCCCTCCGTTCCTGCACCTTCTTTGTGTCTGAGAGATTCATCAAAG
The DNA here is from genome assembly GCA_024760905.1 of Plotosus lineatus. Classification (NCBI taxonomy): domain Eukaryota; kingdom Metazoa; phylum Chordata; class Actinopteri; order Siluriformes; family Plotosidae; genus Plotosus; species Plotosus lineatus. Next base: position 12,548,572 of record CM045750.1, read on the forward strand.
TTCAGTGTTCATATCAGATTTTTTTTTTAATTATTTTGAAAATCGCTACAGTAAAACATAAAATGGACTTTCACCCTTTTTTTTTGTGTGTGTGGGGGGGGTCTGTCTAGTGTAATCATGTTGTGCTGGGCTTGTGTTCTGATAAGCTGGCCTTCCCCCTGTGGAATTATCAGTGAGATACAGTATGTTTTAATTTTTGGGGAGTAGGCGTTAATAATGGGGGTTATAATATCAGATTAACTGTGCATTCCTAGCCTGAGGTAAACTGGACGATTTTAATGAGGCTGCCAGACAGACAGAGAGCTTTAACAATGAGAGAGACACTATTCTGTAACTATATCTGATTGGACAATCATCTGCTACCTGATGTCCTCCCAGAAACCAGACCGACGCTCTGCAAGGTTCTGCTGTGACCTCATGGACGTATACACTCAAGTTATACAGTGGTACCTCACCGTATGAAAGTCTCACCAAACAAAAAATTCAGGTTACGAAAAGCATTTTCCTAAAATTTGTGTCTCAGGATACGAAACAACTTCACGTTCCGAAAGCGGCATCTTAAAAATTTAAACGCGCCATTCAAACAATGCACGACCTGCTCAACCATCGATGACGTTCAAACATCCCGCCCCGCTGGCCTCCCATTGGTTAACAACTGAGCTGTCGTTCATGTTGCCTTCACTCAAGCGCCATCTTGGACAGGTCCACCTGACGCCATCTTGGACAGGGATCCCATTGCCTAGGAGGGATGACGCATCTACCTCCCATTGCTTATTATAGAGCTGAATCCACCATGACGCTTTTCGTGTAAAGGACAGAGTTACTGTTGTTTTATGCTTTATTTCTTGACTCAGGCTTCTAACCTTCCATAAACATTTGTAAGATTATAATTCTGCTAAGAAGACATGGTCAACACACACATGCCCGCGCACACACACACACACACACACACACACACACACACACACACACACACACACACACACACTTCACTTTCCTGGTGAAAGTAATTCCCGGTGCCATGGTGTACATCACGTGTGTGATTTCCGGTGTGCGTGAGAAGAAGAAATGGGCTCGAGTGATATCACAAAGGAATACGGCCAAACCCGACTACCATCGGTACAATATTGAATCAGAAGGAAGTCTTAAAAGGTATGCTTTTATAATTTTTAAAGGGTTTAGGGGGTAGTATTGGGAGCCTTGGAACGAATCATGCGTTTTACATGTAAAATGTGGTTCAACTTACGAAAAATGCGGGTTCCGAAAAAAGCTCTGGAACGGATTAAGGTACCACTGTACGTTTATTTTCTGCCATGATCGTTCCAGATCAGAATGGGTCAGTGAGGGATGCTCCTGTTCCAGTACAGAAGGAGAATTACAGCGTGAGCACAACTGTAATATTAACAACTACTCCACAGGTTTGTCATTTTGTATAGTCTATTATCCTGTGTGTGTGTGTGTGTGTGTGTGTGTGTGTGTGTGTGTGTGTGTGTGAAGAGGATGCCAGAATACAAAAGTGTTGAGTGCGCTTTTGCTCTTTTGATGCAGCTGCATGGCGCATTTTAAGGCCGAGTACAAAAGACTCGATTAATGTGCAGGTCGTTGGGAGCAGCTCCAGAGTGCTGCAGGAGGAGCTGCAACACAATGCACTTTAGCATAACGAGTCTGAACACATCATTATCTCTCTTCTGTACGAGCGATGGGCTAACCTTACACACCGCACAAAGGACATACACCCTCATTGCAAAGCTATTCTCTATTTTTCACACACACTACACACATTCCTCTTTATATACTCATCAGAAATGCCATTACCGAATCTGCCACACTCTTTTCTGTGGAGATGCTCTTGAACACTTGATGTGCATCATATATCACGCATCAGTTCCAGCAGTGGTGCAGTGGCTTGGTTTTCTTTGTAGATTTTTAATATATTAGTTATTTGTGTGTGTGTGTGTATATATATATATATATATATATATATATATATATATATGTATATGTATGTATATGCGTGTATGTGTGTATATATATATATATATGCATGTATGTATGTGTATATGTGTGTGTGTGTATATATGTATATATATATATATATATATACACATACAGTCCACCCTCTACGTACGAAAAATCCAGGTTACGAAAAACATTTTCCTAAATCTTCGCCCTCTGTCTATGAAAAAACTTTCTTTTTATGAAAAGCGCCAAACGTGCCATTCAAAAATTTAACCAATGCACGAGTTGCTCTCTCATCGGCTCTCTCCCAACATCTCGCCCTGCTGGCCTCCCATTGGCCAAGAGGGAGCTGAACTGTACCCATACTTCCTGTACCTATACTTCCTGTTCGTCACACGTGTGAAGGAGAGTTGAACAGGACTATTGACTCGTGAGGTTTTTTGAGAGTGATCATTGCAGCGTCATATTTCTTTATCCATCATGGACCCCAAGAAAGCGATTCCCGGTGACACCGAAAAGAAGAAGCGGGCTCCGTTGTCAATCGAAGTGAGGCAGGAAATAATAAAAAAAAAAATACGAAAGTGGGATGTGGTTGAGCGAAATCGCAAAGGCGTATGGCCGACACCCCTCTACAATCGGGACAATATTGAAGCAGAAGGAAACTTTAAAAGCGGAGCGAGAGTGACGGAAAGCAACCGCCATATTTAAGGACTTCGTGAAAGGGGGTGGGGGTGAGGGTTCTTCAGACCAGCAACCCCCGGACTTTAAAGCATCGTATGGGTGGTTTGAGAGATTTAACAAAAGGTAAATCATTTTCTTTTACTTTTAACACATATTTCATACAAAATTGGTGTACTTTTATAATTTTTAAAGGGTTTATAGGGTTGTCTTGGGAGCCTTCTAACGAATTCCGTGTTTTACATGTAAAATGCACCTCTACTTACGAAAACTCCAGTTTACGAAGAAGGCACTGGAACGGATTAATTTTGTAAGGCCGACTGTACTTACATTTTTGTGAGGTGCATGTCTTTATATTTTATTTACATCCTATGCATAATTTTTTTAATGTTGAATAGTTATTATAAGCATTGATAGCATTGGATATGTATTTATTTATATTATATACAAATATACATGTACGTATACATCAGTGGGGGGGTTGATCCTACTTCGCGGATTTCCGTGATCGCGGGGGAATCTCGGTCCCAATTAACAGCGAAAAGTGTGGGATCCTTGTGTGTGTGTGTGTGTGTGTGTGTGTATATATATATATATATATATATATATATATATATATATATATATATATATAATTTAAAAAAAAAATTAAACACACCTCTATTATCTCTGTTTCTGTGCATCTGTAATCTTTATGCTTTGTGCTCTTCAGTGCAGAAGCAGAAGTTCTCAGCTGGATGATTTGAGGTCTGGATACAAATTTATCAAAATGTTTTACCAACTGAGAGTGAACAGCTTTAATTTTTAAGTTGGAGCCCTGAGGGTCTCTGTACTTGATCATCTGCTGCAGCTTATTTGAGCCAGTCACATGTTGTACATCAAACACTACATTATGCACACTTTGGGCTTCAACAGTCATGACAAATACACACACACACACACACACACACACACACACACACACACACACACAAAAACAGCCAAACAGCTGTCGAACATCTGCAATGGTTCTTTTACATGAACCTCACACCATAGACAGTGAGAGACATGGCCGGCCTTTGATAACCCAGCTATCTGCACTGTACAAAGTAAACACATAAGATATCTCTGTGAAAGATACAATACAGAAGCCAATGAGAAAGCACTGCGCCGGTGCCGTAGCATTAGTCCCGTTGAGGCTGTGAATATAGAAGGCAGAGTAAATGTACTGTAATCGGTGGATTCCAACAACGTAGAGAGGGAAAGAGATGAGCGTTTTTTTCTATGTTCTGGCAATTATTAAAAGTGGAGCGAGCATGTAAAAGAACTCTCTAGAAAAAGGTGAACTAAGTGGTTCAACAACATCTCCAAAGCAGATTTGGATGTAAACATATGCGTTTGCAAAGACCGTTTTATTATAACAGGGCAACCGTATAATGGTACGTGCACATTTAAAGCCAATATTTTGTGTGTTGCTTTGTTTACAATAATGTTAAAATTACTAAAAAAATTACTCTACACTTGGTGGTTGTAAGTGTTTGTAAGGGTTAATTCCGCCACACAAATTTCTGAGGATATCTCTGCTGTGCAGTGAGGGAAAGACTACGAAAGTAATTAGAGGGAGCTTTTGTGTCAGCCTACATGCTTTGGTGCGGTAAACTGTTTATATGGTCTCCAGTATGGGGATATGCTCTTGTAACCAGGGGTAACACCTGGTCATGTGACCATACTGAAGTCCACCTATAATGGCAGCATGATGCCTCTGGTGTGTGTGTGTGTGTTCTGTGTGCGCTCTAAAGCTCTTCAGATTGACAATTACAAGTTTAATTCCTCCATGTAATTTAGCTCCAATTGAATCAGATATGTCCATGGTTTCATTTTGGACATTTTGTTGTAACATGAGACAATAGCACCCATTACATATCGTGTCCTGCCAGATCGTGCTGTTGGACAGAGTTCAGGCACTGAGTCATGAAATCCGCCGCACTGAAAATCCAACAGAATTTTCAGTGTGAGTTTATTATTTAAATTATTTCACACTTATATTTTTTTCTTTTTAACTGAGTTGTCTACCGGGCAGTGGTGGCCTGTTGGAGGGCAGTGGTGGCCTGGTGGTAAAAGGTGCTGGCTCACTGATCCTAAGGTTGGGGGTTCGAGTCCCACTCTTCACAAGGTTGTCACTGCCCCCCCCCCCCCAGGTGCAGCGAACTGGGTTATCAAAGGCGGGCCATGTCTCTCACTGTCTATGGTGAGTGGTTCATGTAAAAGAACCCATTGCTGACTTTCGTAAAGAGTAGCTGCAAAGCCATCAGTGTGTTTCTGTCCCTTGTGAAAGGGTTGTGTCAGGAAGGGCATCTGACGTAAAAACCTATACCAAATCAAATGTGCGATGATTCGCTATGGCGACCACTGAAAAAGGGAACAGCCGAAAGTGAAGTAAAAAGTGAAGAGTGTATTATTTGGGATTTTCTGTAAAAAGTCAGCTGACGGTGCAGACCAAGAATGCATTTTAAACCCAGAATCTGTTAATATTTTACTGATTTCCACAGCAGATGAAACACTATACACATAAATGTGGAGCCGGTAGTGTAGTGGTTAGAGTGTTGGGCTCATGATCGGGAGGTTGTGAGTTCAAATCCCACTGAGACCCTCTCTGTGCTAAGACCCCTGGGCAAGGTCTCAACCACAAGTGTGCCTCTGTTCACCCAGCAGTATAAATGGGTACCAGTAAAATATACTGGGAAGGTAACCTGCGATGTACTAGCGTCACATCCAGGGGGAGTTGAACGCCTGATTGCTTCACGCTACAGAAACCGGGGATAAGTACCGGCCTGAAAAGCCACTAGGCTCGGGTGTAAAAACCCAACAATCAATCAATCAATCAAATACACATAAATATTTGAGCTCTTCCTGGTTGGCTCTGTGAGCGGTGATCAATCAGCGCTTTCTTGTAAACCCAGTAGTGATTTTTATTTGAATTTTAATGAATGTGCTACAAGTGATGATCATTTTGCATCATTACTAAACCATGATAATTCAAACAATGGACACTACTGTGCGTTATTGTTCTCAGATGAAGTGAGAGCATTGTGGGGATCACGAAAACACTAAATGTACTTTTAGTTCAGAACAGATTTTAGGTCCACATCATTGCTGTTGTTTTTTCATTGCTGTCACATTTCGATAGATTTCTACAGCGATATCACTCGCTCAGTTCTGTCCAGTGAAACGATTTAGGTGAAGTTCTAGCTACCTGGAATGAGTCGGTCTCGATTGATGACTTACTGACAGTTGTTAGCAGCTAACAGCTCAATACAAAGTTTTGAGGACATGAAGCATGGCTGTAACCATGGCAACGACTGTGCTTGGATAACGTACAGACGTTCCCCAGCTTACGAACGAGTTTGGTTCCGGACGGCCGTTCATTAGATGAATTTGTTTGTTAGAGGGGAACATGTGTTTAAACCTTGTATAAGTAATCTATACGAGTTTGTACTGTATACATTCTCTCTCTCTCTCTCTTTCTCTCTCTCTCTCATATATAAACTCCTGGTTCCTCTCAAGCACAGCACAGTGGATCTGATCAGATTTACTCTTATCCTGTTTATTATAATACTGGAGTCAATTTGTTTCTTCTTTGAAAGTTTTGGGGCGACTTCAAAAATGTATCGTTCTGCTTCTCTTCCCGGACCTCGCATGGTGTAAAGCACGTGTCGGCCACACCCCTCTGCCGGAGCCTAGTATTAAGTGTTTCTCAGGATAATGTTTAATCATATTTAATACTTATATTTATGATATATCTTCTTATAGATTTTATTCTATTTGTTCTTCAATTTCACTTTCACTTTCAACCTTGAACAGCCCTGTTCGTATCTTCGGATGATCGCAAAACGAATGTTTGTAAGTTGGGGCGCGTCTGTATTTTATTTCTCAGACGTTGTTTACAGTTGTATGGGATTCCAGAGTCTTCACCTCTGGTTTAATCAGCAGGAAATCTGTATTTCTAGGATTTTAATTTCTTCTTTTCCTCTCAAAGGTTGTTTTAAAATAAAGCCCTCCTTCCAATCTTACTCCACCCCACCCCCTCTCTCTCACACACACACACACACACGCGCGCACACACACGCACACGCACACTCCCCTCGTTGTCACCTACCCCTTGCAATCTCTGTTTCTCTCTCGCCCTCTGTCTGTCTCCCCCTGTAGTTTGTTCTGTGTCAGTCTCTTTCTCTGTCTTTCTCTCTCTGTGTCCTTGTCTCTGTGCTGGTTGGTTATTTCATTCATAACGGTGCAGATAATTCTGAGATAAATGCAGCATGCTGTGTAAGAATGTGATGAAAAGTACAGAGAAATACTATGTGTGTTCCCTCACATCTGGATCAGTTGAAGGTGGAAATCAGAAATCTATTTTTGTGATTTGAAATTTTCAGCAGGTAGGTGTGTGTGTGTGTGTGTGTGTGTGTGTGTGTGTGTGCAGCTGAGTCACAAATTTTCTTTTTAAATAATGTATTCTAATGGCAGACACTCCCCGAGGAAGTGTTTAAATATCCTGAAGATATATACTGTCTATATATATATATATATATATATATATCTATATATATATATATATATATATATATATATATATATATTAATTATGATGTGTATAATAACAATAATAATAATAATAATAATAATAATAATGGTACTTTTATATCCATGTACCTTTTTATGCCATGGCCACGTTTGTGATATAATGCTTTGATTTTGTCTCCATGGTATCCAGAATAGAGTTTGTAAAATATAAAAAAATATATATATATTTGAACGGATCACAAATCCGTTGTGTTCCATAAAAATGTCTGTGTAAAACTCCTAAAGCATCCGGCGTAAAAACCTCTGCCAAATCAAACGTGCGAATCAGATGATTCGCTGTGGCGAGACTCCCGAGTAAAAGGGAAAAAGCCGAAAGGAAGACAAACCCTATTGTGCTTTTAATACGAGTAAACCAATGTAACCTGTGTGTAAAATTCAGCATCTCCTCATGCATCAGTCCAGATGTTTTATCCTGCTCGCTCTGACTGTAATACGTGTTTACAGCAATCCTGGAGTGCTTGGTTTCACATTGCCTGTTTTTAATGTGTGTCTGTGTGGTGATGAAAAAATCATTGGCTATTACTCTCACAGTCTTGTTTATTTATCACTTTATTTGACCTGAAACATGCAAAGACTAGTCACTGTATAGTGTCTACCTGTCTGGCACATGGATGGTTAATTGCAGAGGCACCCATGGGTAGGGGGAAGTGCCACTAGAGACCTGGTGCACCAGTTATGTCATCATTTTTTCTTGCATCCATTCATCATTTTAATAGTGCAGATATAGTGGGTTGTCTTTGTGTTGTGGTGTGTGTGTGTGTGTGTGTGTGTGTGTGTGTGAGAGAGAGAGAGAGAGAGAGAGATTTAGTTACTGTCTGTGTGCTAGTCGTTCTCTCTCCAGGGTCCTGAAATAGTCAGTACTGTACTGTAGTCTGTGTGACTGAACACCAACAGTTTCACCCCTTCTTCATTTCTTTTGTTTTTGTTATTTTCTCCTTTACTGTGAAAGCCCACCCCGTCCCCCGTGTTTGGAATATACATGTCAGTGGTGTTCAAGTGCTTTTTAATCTCACCCCTCCATGCTTGTCTACTTTTCTTTCCTGATTTATTTATTTGATTCTTTGTCCTTGTAAAGCTGTTTTCTTTTTCCTGC
>CM045750.1:12561918-12564418 GCA_024760905.1 Plotosus lineatus
TACATGAACCTCACACTAGAGACAGTGAGAGACATGGCCGGCCTTTGATAACCCAGTGAGCTGCACTGGGGGGACAGTGGCAACCGGTGGAGAGTGGGACTTGAACCCCCAACCTTAGGATCAGTGATCCAGCACCTTTTACCACCAGGCCCGTGTATCCAGTTATTCGGGTTATTTTAAAATAATCTGTATGTTTACACTGTACCTAAAATATTTCATATCTAATCTCTAATCAGTGTCTGAATTATTGTAAAATACAACAACAACAACAACAACAAACACATTCTCAGGCTGTGCCAGGAAAAAAAATCAAAATGCATAAAATGTTACCTGTACCCAAAATTGTCAGCGTTAAAAATATATCCACTATACCATATTATTAACTTTTACACATCGCGTGATGTCGGTAGGTTATGTATAAGTCCACATTTCCTTTTCTTCTGTATGACATTTCTTGCTCACGAAGGTTCAGCGCGCGAGCATGTTGGCTTTTTTCCCCGGGTCAAAGGTCATTGTGACGTAACATCGTTGACCGTCGTATAGCCAATTGCAGAATATCAGTATATTTTCCTCTAGCAATTCATGTTCTTTACAATAGCAACTCCTGATCGTTTTTTGGTGCACGCATTTTTCACAAGAGCACCAAATATTTGCTGGTTGTTTGCTACGATTTTCACGTGTAAGAGCTTCTGAGCTTCTGGCGACTCTCCAATATCGTCATCCGAGTCGTCACTTTCCTGGTCCGATTTCACTAAATGTGGATCGTCTTTCTTCAGTGGTTCATATAAATAACCTTCTGCTCCTTCTACGACTTTGTCTTCGTCCATGGTTTAAAAAACAAACTACTATAATGTCTCTTTTTTCCAAGTTTCCGTAAGATTGAGTTGTTGTGTCAGGTATCTAGCCATAGCTTTACATTGCAATCTCGCAGTTCCGGTGGAGGTTTTGTCAACGATGTGACGTCACAGGAAATGCGACGCTGCAAAACTCCTGTGCTCTGAAACTTGATGTTAGTGAAGCCCATAAATCGCTTAAAGATGCTTTGTGAGAGAATATAATAAATGCCTTATAGGTGTATTGTCACTAGCTATACACAATAAATCAAATTAGCTATATGAGCGCTTTCACTACAGGTGCCCTTTAAAGATCATGTGTTAGTCACTTAACTATTTAAAGGACTTTTCACACAAAAGTCTGATGAGACTGAAGTGATCAACAAACTTAAACCATGTTTTATGGACCAAACCGACCCTGCTGCATCCATAGTTCTCTCACGTTTTTGTCCACAATCAAGATTTCCTTCAGGTCTCTGTTTTTTTGCTGCCGGAGGCTGAGATACACCAGCAGTGTGCCGCCACATGCATGTTAGCTAGCGGGTGGTTTTGATGATACAGTAAGTAGATTAGGAGGTGAACTTCACATGCGCATTGCTTCCTGTGTGTCTCGGCTTTAATCGCATCAAAATACAGGTCATGAAAAGAAGCTTGGACAACAGTGTTAACAAGTCCATGCTCACTCAAATCACTGGACCGCAGCTGGGACTGGTGGAAGTGAAATGAGCAATGGAAGTAAAATGTGAACCCGGTGATAATTTACCCTTTTTTTTCCAATTACAGTATTACCTCACAGCTGTCGATCACTAATAGCTCAATCAGTTATGCAGTTAGATGGGTGTGATTATCGTCGTCAAGCCATTTATATGAGAGCTGTCATGTGTTGATGGTGAGACTTCGACACCATAAGACTAGTCCAGTCGCCTTGACCTGCTGCTTATATATGAGCGATAGGCTGTAGTGTATTTCCAGGAAAACATCCACCAGTGTTAATAACACCAACACGTTCCCCTGACCTCATTTTTAATTTGTCTACAGAAACAGCTGTGACACATGTGGTCGACATATTCACATTCAAATGTGTCTCCGGCTTACCTTCAAACCTCGAAGTCTCCACTGGTTTGCTTGTCATAATTTCTGTTTTCTTTGAATAACTACATCACTGAACCTACATATTAGCTACACTCTACTTAACACATCATTACACTTTTACTACCTACATCACTAACTCACTTTCTAACCGATTAACCCTTTAACGCCCAGCAGGACCATATGGTCCTCTTTCAAAAATGCTAATAACTGCTTAGACATGTGCTGCTGCCATTCAGCATGTGCTCTATACTTGTTGTGGCATCGCCTGATGCAACACAGCTTGGTCTCCTTTGCTTGAGTTGGCTGTGAGACGACCTTGAGTGGATTGTGCTGTTCATGAATTTGTGAGTGTTGTGTTATTATATTGTTGTTATTTGTTTTATTTTCTTTTTTTTTTTTTTTAAAGAAATGTCTACGGGGTGTTTCTTTTGGCCTTTTTTATTAAGAAAAACTAGTGATATTAACTCCAAAAAATAGTTTGGGCATTAAAGGGCTAATCCTAATTAGGGTCATGGGAAGGCTGGCGCCCATCTCAGCCAACCCTGGGTAAGGGCAGAGTACAACTTTGACGGCTC
>CM045750.1:12569418-12594418 GCA_024760905.1 Plotosus lineatus
CAAAAACATAATCTTGTTGACAAATATTTTTAAACGGTTCTGCTGGTGGGAATGCATAAAATAAAACCCCTTATCTTTTTTCCTCACCTGCAGCAGATTCTTCTTTTTTTTTTTTTTTTTTTTTTTTAAGTGTGGATGTATTTTAAGATATCTCGAACACTTTGAAGGATTTTCTTTAAACTTTGCACAAATTCCCACTTTAACTCAAGCATGAATTGATTCGGTTCTGGAGGTGATAGGACTAAGGTCAAGGTTTTAGCTAATGTTGTGGTATTCAGTGGTGTAGGCTTTTGGTTATTTACGCAAATATAATATAATATTTAAAATATTTACTTTTTTCTTAATAATGTGTTTTTACATGAGCACAATGATGTACAAGGAGCTCTCACTACTTCGAGCTTTAATTCATGCTGTCAACCCAAAACCTCCCATCAAAACTACTTACATTTTTACATGATGTGCACATCTGTGTGTGTGCATGTGCGTCTGTATGTGTGTGAATTTATTTTATTTACTTTGTATGCATTATTTTTGAATGTTTAAATGTTACTATAAGCATTTATAGTGTTGAATATGTATTTATTGATATTATATACACATATACATATACGTATACGTCAGTCGGGAGGGGTCGATCATACTTTGCGGAAATTGGCGGTTGTGGAGAGATCTCAGTCCCAATTAACCACGGAAAGCGAGGGATCCCTGGAGTGGTGAACACTTTTGCTTTGCAGTAACAAGGTCCTGGGTTTGAGTTCTTGGACTTATCTGGGCGTTTATGCAGACAGCATATATTCCTCCATAGACCAGTTTCCTTGTACAGTTCAAATGCAGGACTAATTGGGATAAATGACTTTTTCAAATTGCCCCTGAGCCCTGTGTGTGTGTGTGTGTGTGTGTGTGTGTGTGTGTGTGTGTGTGTGTGTGTGTGTGTGTGTTGGCTGTGGAGTGGTGAGCTGTTCAGGATGTACAATGTCTTTGCCTAGATTCAGCTGAGATAAGCTCAGGCCTCCCCATGACCCTAATAGGATTAAGTGTTTTAATAAATGAATGTATGAACTGTGTGTTTATTTGTAATTGGACATTCTATTTCCGGGACTTTCTGGTCACATTCACCTCGCTTTCATGGTATCGTTATAAAGTGTTCATCATCTTGATGCAAATAAACATATTAGTATATCAGTGAGAGGTAAACTGAACTAATATTATATGGTAATTCTTCTTTCTCGCTCTCTCTGCCCGACACACACACACACACACACACACACACCCTGCGGGTGTGGAGACAGTGAAGGATGCTATGCGTTTGCAGAACAATGCCTGGTTGGGGCTGATGTACGTCCTGCTGACTGAAGATAAGAGGGAAGTGTGGGTAGATATCTCTCTCTTCCTCTTCCTTTCTCTATCTCTCACTCTGTAATGCTGTCTCTTCCAGTTCCTTTCTTCTCACAGAACATTTTAGTCCAGTTCTCATGTTTATCTAGGGTTGTGAGTAGGATTCATGATTTTTCTCTTTTTTGAGTACTATTTTATAACTGTTACTCTGTGAGGGTTCTGTTTCGTGCAGGTTTCTAAATGGGTTTTAATCAATTTAAATCAATTGGTTTCAAATCCATAATTAAATTAGTGTCTCTGTGTGTGAGTAATTAGTTATATGATGTTTTGCGGTATTATACACAGGATATTACTCTAGTCGTTATCTCAGTGTACCCTGCTGCACCTGCGAGGCATGTAGACAACATTCTGAGATCGCGTTCTGTTTGAAATCGGAACAGAATTGCACTTTAATTTCTACAGATTATGGAGAAAACACTAATACTTCCTACTTAACATTTGTTAAAAAACATGACTAGTAGTGCAGATGCCTAGGCTGTTCTATAAAATACCTTCACATGGATAGCAAATGTTTTTCTTTTTATTTCCTTCCCATAATCTATTAGACAACAAAGGAACCAACATACTTTTTCTTATTGTGATGGTGACACTCTTCTAAGGACACATGTGTTTACTTTGTTTCTTTTTCCTGAAAATGCATGTCATCAGTGCCTGTCGTGGCGGTAACCCCCGAACCCGGTGGTGGACACCTGCGGTGAAGGGGGTCGTCTAGCTGATAAAGGAGGCCTATCGCGTCTTTTTGGCCGGTGAGACTCCAGAAGCAGCAGACAGGTACCAGCAGGCCAAACAATGTGCAGCCCGAGCTGTCGCCGATGCAAAAGCTTGGGTGTTTGAGGACTTCAGTGAGGGCTTGGAAAGCGACTATTGGTTGGCCAACTGCCTCAGGGGGGAGGCAGTTCTTCACAGTGGTATAGGGCGCTGGATCGCCGATCCAAAGGTTGGGGGTTCAAGTCCCACTCTCCACAAGGTTGTCACTGTCCCCCCCAGTGCAGCTAACTGGGTTATCAAAGGCAGGCCATGTCTCTCACTGTCTATGGTGAGAGGCATGTAAAAGAACCATTGCTGACTTTTGTAAAGAGTAGCTGCAAAGCTGCCAGCGTGTTTCTGTCCCTTGCTAAAAAGGGTTGTGACAGGAATGGCATCCGATGTAAAAACCTCTGCCAAATCAAACGTGCGAATCAGATGATTCGCTGTGGCGACTCCCAAGTAAAAGGGAAAAAGCCGAAAGGAAGACAGACAGACAGACAGTAGAAGTGGGGAGCTGCTCACCTTGACTGGGGATGTTGCTGGGTGTTGGAAGGAATACTTAGAGGATCACACCAACATGCCCTCCATGGAGGAGGAAGACCCTGGAGGTTTTGGTGGGGATCTGCCCATCATTGGGGCTGAGGTCACCAAGGTAGTCAAAAAACTCCTTGGTGGTTGGGCTCCGGGGGCTGATGAGATGTTTTCGGACTGTCTTGGTTGACACGTCTCTGCAATATCGCGTAATCGGGGGCCGTACCTCTGGATTGACAAACCAGGATGGTAGCCCCCCTTCTTAAAAAGGGCGGCTTGAGGGTGTGTTCCAATTATCGTGAAATCAGGCTCCTCAACCCACCCGGGAAAATCTATGCAGGAGTGCTGGAGAGGAGGTTCCAAGTCATGGTTAAACCTCGGATTCAGGAGGAACAATGTAGTGTTCGTCTTGGCCGCAGCACTCTCAACGGATCCTGTATCTCAAAATCTCAAAGGATCTCAAAGGATCCTGTAGGGGGCATGGGAGTTTGCCTAAACTTTCCACATTTGTTTTGTGGATTTAGAGAAGTCTTTTAACCATGTAACTCGGGTTATCTTGTGGGGTGTTCTCCTTGAATATGGTGTATCGAACCCATTGCTACGGGCCATTTGGTCTCTGAATTGCCAGAGCTTGGTCCGCATCGGTAATAATCAATATGGGTCAAATTCATGTCTGGTGAGGGTTGGGGTTCGCCAAGGCTTTATCAACGATTCTGTTCATAATTTTTATGGGCAGAATTTCTAGGGGCAGCTGAGGCGTTGAGAGGTCTCGTCATCTCGTCGGATCTCGTCTCTGCTTTTTGCGGATGACATTTTCTTATTAGTTTCATTAATCCAGGACTTCCAGCTATTACTGTAGCAATTCGCAGTCGAGTGCGAAGTGGCTGGAATGAGAATCAGCACCTCTAAATCCGAAGCCATGGTTCTCAGCTGGAAAAGGGTGGAATGCAACCTCTGGATCTGGAATGAAGGCCTGCCCCATGTAGAAGAGTTCAAGTATCTTTGGGTCTTGTTTATGAGTGAGGGAAGGACGGAGCAGGAGATTGACAGGTGTATCGCTGCAGCCTCTGCTGTAAAGCGGCACCTGCACCAGTCCATTGTAGTGAAAAGGGGGCTGAACGTAAAGCTCTCAATCGACCAGTTGATTTACATTCCAACCCTCACCTGTGGTCATGAGCTTTGGGTAGTGACCGAAAGAACAAGATTGCGTATACCTTTCATTAGTGCTCCTTAAAGTTTCCATTCAGCTTCCAGGTAAAGAAATCCAGTGGTATCTTTTTAAAATAAAATTGAAATCAACAAGTATGTCTACATGGTTTTTGTTATTTATTCTTATTTATTTATTCAAAAATGTCCTCAACAAATTGCTGGAAGTTACCAGCTTTACCGACATTTAGTTATTGGGCTCTGACAGGTACCTTATTTGTCTATTTACACAGTTGTGCCTCAATTTGGTTTCCAAAAAGTTCTGAGGAGAAACTGGGAATTTTAATTATTATTTTTAATCCGGCCTTAAGTGTGTGTGTGAGAGAGCGAGAGGGGGAGAGAGAGAGAGAGAGAGAGAGGAACCTACAAGAAAACAAAGTTTCACTAGACTTTAATTTACTTTAATTGCAGTCAAGACCCTTAAGTGTAATGTCCAGATTTATTCTTGTATTGAAGAGAGATGATGGAAGATTATATTTTATATACAGTATTTTGATTTGGGTAATATTATAAATTATTTGTTCACCTAGTTTGAGTAAAACAGTCGTGGTAACAGAAACAATAACATTATACGTGTATTAAAACTCAATACAAATGAATTTTGATGAATAAAGCTCCTCCTTTGGAACTACACCATGTATTGTGCGAATGGTGCTGTACACTATCTAGTGCACTACTCTTATCACACAAGTGGGAATTTGTAATTAAGCCTGAATATAGTTGAGTAGCTTGTACTGAATAAATTAACTCTCTTTGTATTTAACATTGATTTTAATGCTGGTATCAGCGAGATACTGAGCTTATTAGAACGTGAACTGTGCTTCAGGTATCTCACATGTTTCATTGCTTTTGTTTTCAGTGAGTTTAAGCCAAAGGATTGGATTTTGTACCCAGACTGCCAGTGGCTTAGACTTTTAGTTTTCAGCAAAGTCTTCATAAAATGGAAACACACTCACACTCAACTTTCTCCTGGGGAGCTGGGAATCCCTCATTCTTCTTTGTTTCTCATACGTATCTGTTCTGTTGTTCTTCATCTTCCTGTTTTTTTCCTCCAGTTCTGTCTGCGTTACCCCTCTCCCCTGTTAATACATTACTGCAGTATGCACTGATGCACAGTATCATAGAGGTGTATATTCACTGTTTTCAGCTCAGAAGTGTTGGCACAGCAGCATTGTGCACTGTGGATGTGTTGAGGCTTCGTATGCTTCAGCTACTTCTTTGAAGGCTTTTCTACAGGAAATAGATAGTGGCCAGAGCCAGGGCTAAGACTGTCCTGTCCAAAACTAATTAACCTTCGGAGGGCTTGGGCAGTGCTGACTAGCATAAAACCACTAATAGAGAGCCATAGAGCTCATCTTGTAACAAGCCAAAAAGTTTTGGACAGAATTGTAGTGATAATAAAATATTCGAAGTGTAAGAAATACTCGGGTGCGAAGCTATGTGCTGGTATGGTTATTCACATGACGGTCATACAGCCCCATATGTTTAGAAATACTAGGTTCAAGAAAACGCTTTTATAAATATATTTAGAGAAGTGCATAAACAGTGTATGTCTCACTTTTCTGAAAATAATTTGATCATTTATATTTATGTATTTTAGAATAATTTAAATTGCACTGAAAAAAAAAAAAAAGTTTAAAGAGAGCCTTCGAGATATACACATCCTTTAGGGTTGTGATGTCGGAAGTGTGTGTGTGTGTGTGTAAAATAGAGATGTAGCAATGCACTCAAATATTTGATTTAGATACATATTACATCATATTTGTGACATGAATATAAAACAAAAATACAAAGTACAGAAAGAGAAAATTAAATTTGTCAAGAAAAAGCTAATACCTCAATACATAATGCATATTACTCGCCTCGACTTACAGGGTAGCTGCGTTGCCATTATTGAACCATATCAGAGTCGGCTGGAGTGAGACAAGCATTAGATTAGAACTTCTATTGGCACTTCCGAGGTATGTTCGTGTCTATTCATCTACGTATTTTTCTCTTTTAGTTCTTTAGACTCTGATGTAAACATTCAGCTCCATTGTATCTTTGAGTCCAAATACAGTGATACCTCAGCTAACGAATTTAATCCGTTCTGAGGGCAAGCTCGTAAGCCGAAAAGTTTGTTAGATGAAACAATTATTCCCATAAGAAATAACAGAAAACCAATTAATCCATTCCAACCCCCTCCCAAACTCGTATAACCTGCCACAAACACGCATCTTCTTCTTTTCTTTTCGGCTGTTCCCTTTTTTTTTCAGGGGTCAGCACAGCGAATCATCGCATGTTTGATTTGGTATAGGTTTTTACGTCAGATGCCCTTCCTGACACAACCCTTTAGCAAGGGGCATAAACACGCTGACGGCTATGCAGCCGACACTTGCTGAAAGTTAGCATATTTGACCTAATATATTAGAGATAAGTGCAGGCAATAGAGGGGACGAGGAAGTGATGGGCAGGTTTGGTATCCAGGACATTAACACAGACTAGCTTTTGCAAAAAGGCTGGAAAAGGTGAATACTTTCTTCCAGAAAAGACATAGGGCATAGGGTGACTTATAAAAGCGGGGGTAGGAGCACACAGGTAGACTACATCTTGTGTAGATGATGTAATTTGACGGAAGTCAGTGACTGCAAAGTAGTACTGGGTGAGAGTGTTGCCAAACAGCATAGGATGGAGGTGTGCAGGATGATGCTGATGGTGAGGAAGGTGAAGAAGGCATAGGCAGAGCAGAAGACAAAGTGGTGGAAGCTGAAAAAGGAAGAGTGTCATGTTGTCTTCAAGGAGGAGTTGAAACAGGCTTTGGGTGGCCAGGGATTGCTTCCAGGAATGGAGGAGAAATGTGCTGGTGCCCATTTTTAAGAACAAGGGAGACGTGCTGAGTTGTGGCAACAACAGAAGGATAAAGTCGATGAGCCATATGATGAAATTATGGGAAAGAATAGTGGAAGCTAGACTCAGGGCAGAGTTCAGCATTTGTGACCAACAGTTTGGATTCATGTCAAGAACGAGCACCACAGATGCAGTGTTTGCTTTGAGGGTGTTAATAGAGAAGTACAGAGAAGGTCGGAAGGAGCTGCATTGTTCCTTTGCGGATCTGGAGAAAGCATATGACAGGGTGCTGAGAGAGGAACTGTGGTGTTGCATGAGGAAGTCTGGAGTGGCAGAGAAGTATGTTAGAGTGGTGCAGGACATGTATTACAGTGGTGAGGTGTGCTGTCGGTGTGACAGAAGAGTTCAAGGCGGAGGTGGGACTGCATCAAGGGTCAGCTCTGAGCCCTTTCTTGTTTGTTATAGTGATGGACAGGCTGACAGACAAGGTTAGACAAGAATCTCCATGGACTATGATGTTCGCAGATGACAATCCAGAGCAATGGCGAATGTGGGAAAAGAGGTGAAGAAGCGTGTGCAGGCAGGTTGGAATGGTTGGAGAAAAGTGTCCAGTGTGATGTGTGATAGGAAGGTATCGGCAAGAATGAAGGGAAAGGGTACAAGACGGTGTTGAGGCCAGCGATGTTGTATGGTTTAGAAACAGTGGCACTGAGGAAAAGACAGGAGGCAGAGCTGAAGGAAGATTGAAAATGTTGAGGTTCTCTTTTGGAGTAACGAGGATGGATAGGGTCAGGAATGAGTACATCAGCGGGACAGCATATGTAAGATGTTTTGGAGAGCAAGTCAGAGAGGCTAGATTGAGATGGTTTGGACATGTATAGAGGAGGGATAGTGAGTATATTGGTAATAGGATGCTGAGGTTGGAACTACCAGGCAGAAGGCCTAGAGGAAGACCAAAGAGAAAGTTTATGGATATGTTGAAGGAGCACATGAAAGTAGTTGGAGTAAGAGTAGAAGATGCAGAGGATCGGGTGAGATGGAGGCAAATGATTCGCCGTGGCGACCCCTGAAGGGAACAGCCGATAGGAAAAGAAGATGATGTAAAAACAATAAGTATTTCATAATCATAATTAATGTACATTAACATTAATAATACTTAATAATAAATAATAATAAAACAAGAATAAGCAATAAGTCAACTAACCCTACTGATCATCAACTGTGGCGAAGATGTCATGTTGGCAGGCAGGAGGTTGTATGTAACAGAGGAGGAGAGGGGGAATTTTGTGCGTGTGCACGCTACAAATGCCAGCAAGGAAAGACTTGTAGTGAGCTCTAACAAGGCCAGTGCTTCTCAAATAGTGGGGCCCGCCCCCCCCCTTTAGGGGCACGGTGTTATACCTAGGGGAGCGCGTATGACCCTGGGGAACAGGCTTTTTTGCCAGACTGTACTAGAATTAAGTGTAATTGTGCTTCCAGTACAGTAGTTGGCAGTGGTGCTCTTGTTGTCGCGCTATGGTGTAGGGAAAAGCACCAAGCAAACGATATAAAGTGCAGTAAACACTATTTCTAGTTGTGCGCGGGGTGCTGGGAGGACGTGAAATGTTTTGTTTTTTGGGGTTTTTTTTTTCTTATTTTTTTTTTCTTTTTATTCTTCTTCTTCCTTGAGGGGCTGTCACAAAATAATTGACACACTGCACAAGGTGTTCTCGGAGCGTGGAAGAATACATGCTGAAGAATACAAGGCTAATCGGCCCAGAAAAGCCATTTCGAGAAGAGCTCATAAAGTGAATTTTTGCTCGTTGGGTCGAGCAGATTTTTGGTGGGATTGAAGCTCGTATCATGGAAAATTCGTTATAAGGGACACTCGTTAGACGAGGTACCACTGTATATATTTATAATAAAACCTGTACGGAAACTATGCTAAAGGCTAGCCAGTTGGAGCAATGAAAGTTACTGCCCTGAACTAGCCATTAGCTAATCTTGCTTTATTATTGACATAATTAATGATACATGATGCTGTATTAATTAGTTTATATTTTTATTTATCTGCTAGCTACAGCTAAACTAGGCATAGAACAAATATTTAAATATTAATTTGCATGAATTCGAGATACTGATGCTCTTCAACTGCACCGCGCTGGATTGCTTTTTCCAGAAATTTCATTTTGCTCTTATATTCACTTGTTCTCGTTAGTTCTTCTATAGGTCAGGCATCTTAAACAGAGTGGATTTTGTGGTGGTGTGGATGTGGAAACGACAAGGCTGTGTGCTATAATGGAGAGATGAACAATATTTTCGTGCGAGGGTTAAAGCCCCAGTCTAGAAGCGTCAGATTGGTCTGTGGTAGCCTTTTGTTTTTTACACGGACAGATCGATTTTGAAACCCTTATTATTTTTTAGTTGCGAATATTTATCCATATTTGTCGCCCTGTATTCTGATACATATTCGTATTTGCCATCCGGTTGATTTGTTACAGTCGGAGTATACATGTTCCTTGAGTCACACAGCTTATTTGCTAAATGGATGTTCTTTTGTGGCAAAAGCTTGCGCTGTCATCCTTTCCTTGTGTCTCCTGATGATGACAGGAAGTGACATGTTGATTGACGAGGGTGGCAAGTGGAATCCCAGCAGAAAGAACATGGCCATTGGACTGCATTTCCCCAGGGGACTGTGGGAGTGATTGAACAGATGGTCCTCACAATAGATCGAGAAAACAGGCCGAAATAACAAAGGCCTTTTCTACATGTTTCATTTACGTGTATGTGTGTAGATGTATGAAAAAGAGAGAGAGAGAGAGTGCACGTAGGTCTGTGTGATTGACAGTCGGGCTGAGTGATTTACATCTAACGTGTGACTCGTCTATGTGATGACAATTAGATTTAGGTTGAGGTTTCCAGGGCTGAGACAGAACGTTAGAGTGCCATTTTAAAGTCACTCCTTGAAAAGGATGGCGTGCTTTGAGTCGAATTTTGTGGTAATGTAGTATGGGAAAGGGAGGAAGTGGTGGCCTGGTGGTAAAGATGCTGGCTTGCTGATCCTGAGGCTGGGGGTTCAAGCCCCACTCTCCATGGGTTGTCACTGTCGCCACCAGTGAAGTTAACCGGGTTATCAAAGGCTAGCCATGTCCCTCATTGTCTGTGATGAGAGGTTAATGTGAAAGAACCATTGCTGACTTTCGACAAGAATAGCTGCATAGCTGTCAGCGTGTTTCTGCCCTGTGATGGCCTGGCGAGCTGTCCAGGGTGTCCTCTGCCCTCGCCTCGAGTCGGCTGGGATGGGTGGCAGCCTCCGCGCGACCCGAATTAGGATTAAGCGGTTACAGAACGTGAACGGTAGTTTGGGGAAGGGGTCAGACTGGACAGCGTGACGGAGAACATCGAGAATCACCAGGAGAGCTCACATCTTGAACATGTATTTTCTTCACGTCCACCATATATTTCACACACTAAAATAAAGTAAGAGCCATGTGTCCCTTCCAGCCCTTACCGACTCTCCCCCTGTCCTAGTGTTTCACCCTCAATCTCATGTTTACATAAATCCTATCAGCATTAGCAATGGGAAGTGTTTCCCATGGTTTGTATTAGTGTGTACTACTTTTTCTTCTTTTCCTTTCGGCTGTTCTCTTCAGGGGACGCCACAGCAAATCATCTGCCTCCATCTTACCCTGTCCTCTGCATCTTCTTCTCTTACACGAACTACCTTCATGTCCTCCTTCACCACATCCATAAATCTTCTCTTTGGTCTTCCTCTGGGCCTTCTGCCTGGTAGTTCCAATCTCAGCATCCTACTACCAATATACTCACTATCCCTCCTTTGCACATGTCCAAACCATCTCAATCTAGCCTCTCTGACTTTGTCTCCAAAACATCTTACATGTGCTGTCCCTCTGATGTACTCATTCCTGATCCTATCCATCCTCGTTACTCCCAAAGAGAACCTCAACATTTTCATCTCTGCTACCTCCAGCTCTGCCTCCTGCCTTTTCCTCAGCGCCACTGTTTCTAAACCATACAACATCGCTGGCCTCACCACCATCTTGTACACTTTTCCTTTCATTCTTGCTGACACTCTCCTATCGCACATCACACGGACACTTTTCTCCAACCATTCCAACCTGCCTGCACACGCTTCTTCACCTCTTTTCCACACTCTCCATTGCTCTGGATTGTTGAGCCTAAGTACTTAAAATCCTCCACCTTCTTTATCTCTGCTCCCTGTAACATCACCGTTCCTCTTGGGTCCTTGTCGTTCACACACATGTATTCTGTCTTACTGAGGCTAACCTTCATTCCTCTCCTTTCCAGGGCATACCTCCACCTCTCTAGATTTTCCTCCCCTTGTTCTCTGCTCTTACTACAGATCACAATGTCATCTGCAAAGTGTGTACTGTACTCTGGTTTATTCTCATAGCGGTTAACCAAGTTCTCTCACTTTGTTCAGTTACATCCTTTTTATAATAAAATATTCTTCATTACGCAAAACGTGCATCAGGTCATGATGACTACACAGTGTTACCTCAGGACAGTCCATTCTTTTAGCTTTCAGCATGTCCTTGGTGGAGTTACTGGTCTGTTTTGGGTTATTGTCATTTTGGCATGTCCAGTTCCACTTCAGCTTTATTTTTTTTACAGATGGTTTCACATGTCCTTCAAGCACCTTCTGATACACAGTAGAATTCATGGTAGATTCTATGATGATGAGCTGACCAAGGCCTGATGTAGCAAAGCATCCACAAACCATGGCATTTTCACCTCCATGCTTCACAGTTGGTATGAGGTTCGTTCCCTGTAATGCTGTACAAGTATTTGGTTTCTGCCATATATAGGTGCACATATATATAATATATATATATATATATAGGCGTTTATAATCTGGGATGGACCTCACTGTGACATGGTTTAGCATGCCCAAGTGAGGAATTACAACAGCTTTGTATGCCACTGGGATGTTGCAAACCTGATCCAGTGTGTTATTGTCTCTGCTTGGAAATTCAATGAATCTATGGAATTTGTGAAGCACTGATTCAGTGAAGCACTGGAATTTGTGAAGCACTGTCCCCAGATACAATCAGAGCCGCCTCAAGGTTAATGTTCATCTGAGTGGTGTATGTGTGTGTCTGTGTGTACAGGGATCCCTCACTTTCCGCAGTAAATTGGGACAGGGATCCCCTCCATGACCAGCGAATTCCGTGAAGTCGGATCAAACCCCCCCCCCCCCCCCCGACTGACGTATACATACTAGTACATGTAAATGTGTATATAATATCAATATATACATGTTCAACACTATAAATGCTTATAATAACAATGAAACATTCAAAAATAATGCATAAGATGTAAATAAAATATAAATACACAGACATACAGACGTGTGCGTGCACACACACACACACACACACACACACACACACACACACACACACGGATGTGCACTTCACAAAAATGTAAGTAGTTTTGATGAGGGGTTTTGGGTTGGGGTTTTTGTTTGTTTGGGGTTTTTTTTTTTGCATAATTGTCCTTGTTTTGTGGCAGTTTTCTTAACTTTTCTCCCTATTCTTCCTTAATTTCCTTATTTTTTAATTTGCTGAATATTTAAAAAAAAAAAAACCCTGCAGTGCACTGAAAATGCATAAATTGAAGTGCGAAGTAGCGAGGAATCCCTGTGTGTGTGTGTGTGTGTGTGTGTGTGTGTGTGTGTGTGTATATGTATGTATGTGTGTATATATACGTGTGTGTGTGTGTGTGTGTGTGTGTGTGTGTATATATATATATATATATATATATATATATATATATATATACTGCATACATACATACACACACGCACACACACACACACCAGTATTGTCTTTAAATGAATTGATAAGTTGTTTAAAATGTATTTAAGCCTATTATCTGTTCAAGCTGAAGTGAAATTGGTTGAGAGGTTGATTGTAACCATTATATTCTTATTACTTCCAATAATACATCATCTCCAAGTGCATGAAGACCCTGACCTCCATAATCTGAATCAGACACGTTCCAATAGCACAAGACATGAAGTCCTCAGGAGGAGGATTTATCATTCACTGTAATACGACCCTAAATTTGGTTCATGAATTTCAGACATTATCCAAAATTCCATCCTTCCGGGCAGCTCTTTTCATCACTCCAGCAGCCATTCTTATTTGAATTGCGGGGTTGTGACCTTTAATAACCCTCAGACCGTTGTACTCTTCCATGCAGCATGTTCATCTCAAGCTGTGAGCGGGAGAGTAATGAATGCGGAGAGGGAAGCTGTCAGCAGGTCTGTAGCTCTCCGTCTGCTTCTCGGCATCATTATAGCAGGATGGCAATGGTTTTCTCATTTGTTTGTTCAGAAGAGGGCTCGCTCATAAGAAAAAGCACGGGCATGGTAAGAAGGAGCTCCTGGATTGAATATTAATTCATGAGTGTGATGTGGGCGTGGCCAGTGGTTAGAGGGTTGTGATGTTCTTTCTCAGTGAATATTTATAATCCCAATTTTTTTTCCCCCCTTTTGATGATGATGGTCACTCATTAATTACCTTCCGTCCTTCAGCTCTCTCACCGTCTATGAATGGCCTCATTCAGTTCATGTTAAGTGTTTAATCTCTGATCTCATGTCTTGCTTCAGCTCTTGTGGTACAATGGGTGCAAATTATGGTGGTTAGCTGAAGGCACAATGAGCTCTCACCACTGCCACAACAGACCATTTCTAGGCCGCTGTGAAGGCTCCGATTAATGATGCGGTGCTTCAATGCACCTTTTTTCCCCACTCTATGGGCTAATGGTGGCTAATGGCTGACCAGCTGTGCTCTAGTGTCATCTCACCTTTGACCTTATCTTAGTGTCATTAAAATGAGCAACGATGCTCGAGTTATCCTCATTTGCACATGTATCAGCTCAGATGAAGATGCAATGGGGAAAGCATGGTCCTCTGTCAGGCTATAAGGATGGCCAACCTTACAAGTACACGTACGTGTGTGTGTGTGTGTGTGTGTGAAAAGTTATTGAGGATTGAGACTTGCTGTTTTACAGTTTTAACTGCAAGAAATGTAATTTATTATTAAATCAGTCACGCTACAGAGAGTTGTGCTCCCAGCATGAAATTCCTGGTTAACTCTGGGCTTTTTATTCTGCTCGGTTCTGTTGTTTATTAGCGTTTCAGATTTACAGCTCATTAAAATCACCTTGCCTGGTAACCTCAGCTTCTTCTGAAGTGTCCTCACTTGCTGAGCCGATTCTCCATGGAGTTTTCAAGAACGGACATGCTTGTGATATTTTGTGCTGTGTGAAAGCGCAGACTTTAAGAACTCTCAGTGCCTGTTCGGAATTTCTGGGTCATCTTCAGGATGAGGTCGGGCACAGCGAGCGCAGCATAGATTGTTTGGCTCTTTTCCTAGCCTGGTGGATTTGATAGATTGATACCCGTAGAGAGACAGAGAGGAAAGAGGTCAACCTGGTGTGTTGCTATTACAGTGTGAAGGCACATGCTTGAGTTTATGTGAGAAATAGGAGAGATTGAAATAGCGTGGACATTCAGGCTACCAAGCAGCAAGAGGGGAGAAGCAAGGTCTTGTAAAGCAGATGGTGAAACCGTAGTCATTCTGAAAAACCAAACTGGAAGCGATTGGGGAAGAGAATAAAATTAAATTTTGGGGGGAAAGAAGGTGCAAACAATTGAAGAATTTAGAAAATACAGTGATGTGTCTCAAAGTAAAATACATGGAGGGATAGCGGGTCCTTCAATCCGGAACACTTTGAATATCTTTCCACCACTCTCTTTTTTTTTTTTACTTCAGTCTTTTTAATGCGTTACACTTGCGGTTTGTTTTGTTTAAATTGACTATAAGATAATTAAGATTGTAGTAATCATAAATAATTAAGATTTGATGTACAGACGCTCCCCAACTTAGGTTTTCGTTCGGTTTCGGGCGGCCAAAAGTAAGGTGAAAAAAAAAACGTAAGTTGTTACTGTATGTTCCAGTGACGTATGACGTTCATACTGTACTATACATCCATAAATACCATTACCATATCTCATAAAACACCCCTAAATCAATTATTATATTATAATTAATTATAATATCAACATTAATTTCAAATAAATTTAATTCAAGCAAAATTATTTCAAATAGATACATTTTAATCAAATTCACTCATCAAATATCAAATACAGTATCAAATATAACCTTTAACATTCTCTGTGATGAGATCTTTCTGCTTGTAAATGGTTCCGAGGGTCGATGGAGCCATTTGGAAGAAACGTGCAACATTCACATGTTTTTCACCAGCATCGATTTTCTTGATAATACCCATCTTCGTTTCTAACGAGATGGCTTGCCGCTTTTTCTGATTACCACTATCACTAGTAGGCTTACGCTTCTGACCAACTATGTTTGCTTAGGGTTACAAAAGTCCACAAAACGGTTTAAACAAAAAAGATCAGAGAGACAACGTCCTAACACAAGGGTAACACGCGGTGAACTGGGAAGAAGGAGGGGCACGTTCAGTCTGTCGTTTGTAAACAATGGACGCGGCGTCAGTACGTCATTGTGTCAACGTACTCCGTAGGTATGTCTCATACTACAGAGAGCACGCTAAACTCAAAATTTGTCTTTTTTTTTTTTTTTTTTTTTAACGTAAAATCGAAACATACATAATACGAATGAACTTAAGTCGGGGAGCGTCTGTATTTAAAGTGTTTTCTGTAATTTTTTTGATTCAGGTAAAAATGAACAATAACTTCATATTACCTCAGAAAGCAAAATGAACATCACCACATTAGATATGCAAGTCATTGTTACTGTCTATTTCCATAGCAACAACCTAAATAATGTCCTGTACAGCTTTGTAATCTGAAAATGACTTTGGCATGGTGGAGGTGATGATGATGCTCTGTGACAATGTGATAATTTGTGTAAAAAGTAAAGTTGACAGCTGTGTCATATAAAAAATACTGGTAATGTTGCCTGCCAGTGAAGGGGGAGAGACACCGGTTCACTATCTGTCACTATCTTTGCTCATTATCATCCTATGTCATCACACTTATTTGCAATTCGCAGCTGTTTCTCCATTGGTTTATTTTGCACCTTTTCTTTAAAACGTAGTCCTGATCATTCTTTTAATACAGTGATACCTCTAACGCGTGTCTAATCCGTTCTGAGGTTTAACTCATAAGCCGAAAAGTTCGTTATATGAAACAATTATTCTGATAAGAAATAACAGAAAACTAATTAATCCCTTCCAACCCCCTCCCAAACTCATATAACCTGCCACAAACATGTATATTTCACCTAATATATTAAAAATAAACATGTAAAAACAAGAACTATTTAATATAATACATGTACATTAACATTAATAATAATCAATAATAAATAATAATAAAACAAGAATAAACAATAAGTCAACTCTTGCTTCTGATCATCGACTGTGGTGAAGATGTCACGTGGGCAGGCATGAGGTGGTACGTAGCGGAGGAGGAGGAGGAGAATTTTGTGCGTGTGCATGCTATGAATGCCAGCGAGGAATGGCTCGTGAGCTCCCACAAGGTGTTCTTAGAGCGCGGAAGAATACGAGACTTATCGGCCTGGAAAAGCCATTTCGCGGAGAGCACGTAAAGTGAATTTTTGCTCGTTGGATTTTTGGCGAGTTCGAAAATCATATCATGGAAAACTCATTATAAGGGACACTCATTAGACGAGGTACAGTACCACTGTTTCGTTAGTGTTAGTAGAAATAAGCAGTGCATGTGGCACGCGTCTTCACTGAACGACTCGCATCTGAGTCTTTTTGAGTTATTACGTTATTAAAGCATGATAACAGTTTTCATGTTCATATTTTTGATTTGTTTGTCGAATTTTTGCAGTGTGTGTGTCTGGATAAAAACAGTGATATTAGAACATAATGTTGAAAAGAAAGGAATCCTGCATCTCTCTGCATCAATAATCAGATTTGGTATAACAGGACAACAGGAAATACAGCATGCTTCTAGTGGTTACTTGATATTGACCAAATATGATGAAATGAAACTGGGACTGAAAACACGGAACTTTGGAGAATATGTATACCTGGATTTGAAGCAGTCGTTGTGTGGACTTGTGAAAAGTGGAATTCATAAGATAAAGGATAAAAGAACTCGTATTTCATTCATATTTAAAAAAAAATAACAACATTTACATTTGCAGATCAGAACTTCTGAACATACATGTAAAATAAAGTGGTGTGTGTGTGTGTGTGTGTGTGTGTGTGTGTGTGTGTGTGTCTGTATACACAGTGTGGCGCTTCACTATAAAGTCCAAACCTGTACTGTCTGTCTGTCTTCCTTTCGGCTTTTTCCCTTTTACTCGGGAGTCGCCACAGTGAATCATCTGATTCGCACGTTTTGATTTGGCAGCGGTTTTTACGTCGGATGCCCTTCCTGTCACAACCCTTTTTAGCAAGGGACAGAAACACGCTGACGACTTTGCAGCCTACTCTTTACGAAAGTCAGCAATGGTTCTTTTACATGAACCTCTCACCATAGACAGTGACAGACATGGCCCGCCTTTGATAACCCAGTTAGCGCCAAACCTGTACTATACCTGGGATTTAATGAATATATATGCTGTCAGTGTAGTCAGCAGTGTGGGGCCGGTGGCGTAGTGGTTAGTGTGCTGGGCTCATGATTGGAAGGTTGTATGTTTGAATCCCAGTTAGACCCCCACTGTGCCAAGATCCCTGGGCAAGGTCTCAACCACAAGTGTGCCTCTGTTCACCCAGCAGTATAATTCGGTAGCAGTAAAAATATACTGGAAAGGTATTAAATACTGGGATGGACTCGTGTCCCATCCAGGAGGAGTTGTACTCCTAGTCGCTTCATACTATGGAAACCGAGGATAAGCCCCGCCTGATGAGCCACGATGGCTCGGGTGTAAAAAGCCCAAAGGACTTTAGTGTTGTCAACGTATGATATTCTGTTAAATGAATCCGAACACTGCAGTCAGTGCAGAGATATGATTTTATAAGAGTATAAACAAAATCCATTAAGTTCAAAAATGAATCAACACGAACAACTGCATCAGATTACATTGTTTACATTGGATGCCACGGAAAGCTTTGATTCTAAATCTGTAATAAGAGGAAAAATATAAGGCCTCACAGGATCCACATGCTCCTCTGGCTCCTGTAGTGCAGAATCCGGAAGTGTGAAGAGGCTCTATTAACTCATTTTCTGGATGAGCGAATGCACTGAGGGGTTGCATAGCTTTTCATTATTTGTGTGAAAGGGACCACTGATTCATTGTCAAGGCCATTCGAAGTGTGTTCAATTCATTACTATCCATATTTTTTGCAAATAAATTTTGTCTGAATTCTGTTTTTAGAATAAAGAAAAAAACAAGTATCTGGTTTGATCATCTTTTTTTTTTTTTTTTAATTTTGGTTAATGCCTGTAATAGAAAGCTTTATACCACATGGGCTGTGAGGTGGAGTCTCAGCCCTCACCCTGACTGCATGAAGGTGTTTGTCATGTTCTAGAGCTTACTTTAAAACTGACGATGATGGCAGCGTTGGTGGAACTCATGCCAGCTGCTTCTCTCCCTTTGGCAGTGGCCTTGAATGGATTGCTAGTCTTGCAGTTGCATAATTAGATGCCCAGCAGTCCACTAGAGCGGGTTTCTCGTACCTCTGGCTCATCTCCCAATTTCAGTTTTATCTCTAATTATGCTGTTCAACAAAGCCTGTTCAAACAGCATGGATTTGATTGGAAATGAGGGATTTATATTCAGTGTACTCTTTTAAACTGAGATGGTGTTGAACTGAACATTATTGAAAATGTTGTGACGTTAGGAGTATGATGGTCCTGATGCCCGACACCCACCCCTGTTCCCATCCACTTAATTTAGTTGTAGCAAATTCCCACCTGTCAAGATTTGCATTCCTATAAATCAACCATGGAGGGAGGAGAGTGAACACGTGCACCCTTATTGATAGGTGATGTGAATTGCATCTTAATGAACTGCTGTGCATGCATATTCAGTTCTAATAATTCCCATTTTACATGCATCCAAAAATCAGAATGCATGAAAATAATTGAATGTTCTGCTTCCATCGGTAGGAGGAAAAGACTGATGGAGTTGGAAAAAAGTCAGTCGACTCTTGTGGAATTAAATAGTGAGAAACCAGATGGTTAGTCATGAACCTCTGCAGTCCTTGACCTTCAAAGCAAATGGCTGCAGAGAGCGAGAGAGAGAGAGAGAGAGAGAGAGAGAAAGAGAGAGGAACATCCAGAGTGAGAGCGAGAGCAGCTGGCAAATCAGTCTTATTCCATTAAAAACTGATCAATGATTCAAGAAAAGGAATTTCTGATTTTAGTACTTAACTAATGCACTGCTCGTTTCTCAGCGATGATTTTTGGTTAATGTTCGAGAGCGGGGTTGTTCAAACCCTTTTTCCATCCTGCGCAGTTCCTTCCCTTTTTGCTCACCTGTTTACATCTGGTTCAGGCGTCTTACTCAGCTCATGAGTGTAGGATCTATCAGAGTAGTTGAATACAGGGAAACAGTGTATATCTGGATGCATTGATGAGAAAAATGTATCTAGATTTAATTCATTAGCTGCTGTTAGGTGTTGGCTGCTATTAGTTGGTGAATTAATGTCTTCCTTTCGGCTTTTTCCCTTTTACTTGGGAGTCGCCACAGCGAATCATCTGACTCACATGTTTGATTTGGCAGAGGTTTTTATGTCGGATGCCCTTCCTGTCACAACCCTTTTTAGCAAGGGACAGAAACACGCTGACGACTTTGCAGCTACTCTTTACGAAAGTCAGCAATGGTTCTTTTACATGCCTCTCACCATAGACAGTAAGAGACATGGCCCGCCTTTGATAACCCAGTTAGCTGCACTGGGGGGGACAGTGACAACTCTGTGGAGAGTGGGACTCGAACCCCCAACCTTTGGATAAGCGATCCAGCGCCCTATACTACTAGACCACCACTGCCCCTAGTTGGTGAATTAATAATACTGTAATTTCCAGACCATTGAACGCACCTGAATATAAGCCGCACCAACCAAATAATAAATAAATAAATTAACAAAACAAAGAAACAAACAAACAAACAAACAATTTGTGCACACATAGGCCGCACCTCTTTATAAGCCGCAGGTGTCTATCGCGCTTCCTTCTAGAGCACCCCCTGGAGGCCGTTAGGCCATTAATAAAATCTATAAATCAGTTGCATTGTTATTTAAGATACAGGGTTGAAAGCATGCGGGAAAGGTAGCGGCTTATAGTCCGGAAATTACGGCAATAACATTGTCTTAGTTGTCTGAGTTCAGTTTTAGAGTTTTAATGTGTCTTTAAAACAAATCACTGTTTTTTTTTTTTTGATTGCGTTTAGTTGTCTGATGTGTGTGTGTGTGTGTGTGTGTGTGCGAGAGAGAGAGAGAGAGAGAGAGAGAGAGAGACAGAGAGAATGATGAGCAATGTGACAGAATTTAAGGCCAGAATTATTGGACGAAGGAATTTGGCACATACATCATGAAGATCTTGGCAAGCCATGTGTGCTGCAGCCCATTAAGATATGATGGTACATATAAATGGAAATAATGGAATTAAGTTATATATCTGTTCATATCCACCTCACTTCATTAATATAATGTGGGAGGAAGTGTTCAGCAGAGAAGGCATTGTCATGGTCATTACCCTTTGTGTTCTTGCTCTTCAGTGAAGGAAATACATTTTTGTTGAGGGACAGACCTATCCAGACCTCAGGACTCTGCCTGAGTCTCAGGTTTGTTGCTGGAGGAAACCTCTTTAAACGGAAATTAAACAAAACTTAATAAAAGCTTGCATGGATCGTTTGTTTGTTTCTATTTATTCACTCTGTTTCTAATTCATGGACCTTTTTTTTCATGTAGAAAATATAAAAATCTGCAGTAACTTTGCACGTATAATTTGCACACGAATACACGGTGCTGTGTTATTTTCTTTTATATGCACGAGTGCACAGTTGTTTTTAATATATGTTAATGGAAAAGCATAAGAATTGCAGATGTGCCTGGTTTTATTTTATTCAGAATTTCACGGGTTTTTATCTGATTTATATTGAGGCCAAATTTCGTGCTCATTTTGTGCCATCGCAAGAGGCATCAACAGCCTTTTCAAAATTACTAATGAAACCGTCAGACTTATTTTAGTACAAGACTGCAGATGGGTTGTAACTTTGAAACTGTGAGTACAAATTCAGACTCGCATAGAATATAAAACACACAAATTTATCCCGGGTTTGCACTGGGGCACAAGGTAAGTGAGCTCTATAATTAAAAAAAAGGTGTGCATCTCCATGATTTATCAGCTTGGAGCATGATCAGGGAATAAAAAGCAGACCATTCACATCCAGGGGATGAAACCTTAAGGAATCATGTTTCCAAGTTCATCAAGATCCTCCACGATGGCACATCAAGGCCTGTTATGCTCTGTTCTATCACGATTACCAAATCGTAATACAGGGATCCCTCGCTACTTCGCACTTCAATTCATGCAGCTTCAGTGCAGCGCATTTTTTAAATTATTTATCGAATTAAAAAATAAGGAAGTTAAGGAAAAGTTAAGGAAAATGCCACAAAAACATGGCCAGTTATGCAAAAAAAAAAATCCAAACCAACACAAAACAAAAAAGCAACCCAAAACCTCCCATCAAAACTCCTTACATTTTTATGGAAGGTATGCATCTGGATGTGCGTGTATTTAGATTTTATTTACATCTTATGCGTTGTTATTATGAGCGTTTATAGCTTTGAATATGTATTTATTGATATTATATACACATGTAAATGCACGTATATGTCAGTCAGGGGGGGTTGATCCTACTTTGCGGAAACTAGTAGTCGCAAGGGGGGGGGGATCTTGGTCCCAATTAACCGCCGAAAGTGCGAGATCCC
Organism: Plotosus lineatus; assembly: GCA_024760905.1. Taxonomy (NCBI): domain Eukaryota; kingdom Metazoa; phylum Chordata; class Actinopteri; order Siluriformes; family Plotosidae; genus Plotosus; species Plotosus lineatus. Next base: position 12,591,052 of record CM045750.1, read on the forward strand.
TGTTATCATAATTTGTCACGGTCGGCGCGATCACGAATCCAACAACTTCCTTCAAGATCATCATGATTTGATCCTACGACGCAAATTTTTCCTAAATCCTGGAGATCGTAGACATTGTGCCCCAGTGTAAACCCAGGGTACCGGCCTGATGAGCCACGAGGCTAAGCCACTAGGCTCGGGTGTAAAAACCCAATAGACTTTTACCCCCCAGTGTAAACCCAGGGTAACTCCGGTCGGTTTTGTTGAGCAAAACAAGCTGAAATATGAAGGGAAACACAGAATGTGAACTCATTGGATTCACCCCTGAAAGGAGCCGTGCTAGTCTTATAATGCTCGCCTTGCATACTTAAAAATAGAGGTGTCTATCACGCGCTCCATCTTAAGGCACTGCATAAATGATTATTTTTGAGTTTTAAATTATGGAAAGCAAGTATTTTAATAAACGGTGATGGACATTCAATCTGGCATCGTTGTGTTATGGCTTGAACGAAAGCCTCAAGAACCAGAATGAGAATCGTTCATGAGAGGGCAGCCATGTCATCCTTCCTGTCATCCCTGTTCTCTCTGTTTATGATGTAATCCCTGATATCCTCATACTTGCTGCCATCCTTTCTGTCCTTGCTGTCGTAACTGTAATCTTGAAGCAAGAGGTGTGTCGACCTTCTAATGGAATGATGAGGAAACTACGTCCAAACTTTGAATGGTTTTGTTAGCTGCCTGTTTGTCGTTCTCTCTCTCTCTCTCTCTCTCTCTCTCTCTCTCACACACTCTCGCTCTCTTGCTCTCTCTCTCTCATTCTCTCTCTCTCTCTCTCTCGCTCTCTCTCTCTCTCTCACTTTGTCTCTCTCGTGCTCTCTCTCTCTCTCTCTCTCTCTCACACACTCTCTTACTTTTTCGCTCTATCTCTTTCTCTCTTGTTCTCTCACTTTCTCTCGTTCTTTCTCTCTCTCTCTTGCTCTCGCTCTCTCTGTCATGCTTTCTCTCGCTCTCTCTCTCATTCTCTCTCTCTCTCTCACTCTCTTACTTTCACTCTCGCTCTCTTGCTCTCTCTTGCTTGCTCTCTCGCTCTCTCTCTCACTCTCACTTTGTCTCTCTCGTGCTCTCTCTTTCTCTCTTGTTCTCTCACTTTCTGTTGTTCTTTCTCTCTCTTGCTCTCTTTGTCTCTCTCTCTCTCTCACACACTCTCTTACTTTCTCGCTCTATCTCTTTCTCTCGTTCTTTCTCTCTCTTGCTCTCTCTCTTGCGCTCTCTCTGTCATGCTTTCTCTCGCGCTCTCTCTCTCTCTCTCTCTCTCTCTCTCTCTCTCTCTCTCTCTCTCTTTCTCAAAAGCAATCTGGGGAATAACTGGTACTCCCTGGGGACTCATCAGTCCTCGAATCCTTAATTGGCTTTAATTGCCCCTTCACTTGTTCAAAAAGTGACTCAAATTGCTTTGATTGAGGAAGCCCTGCGACATGGAACATTTCTAGTCCAAGTCTCTGAAGTTTGGAGAGAGAACTGACTGCTTACGGGTCAGCCACGCATGTTTTCACGACTGTAAGGTTACGGCTTTAACCGTACGACCCATGTGATCACCAGACTCTCACTGAACGAGAATGTTCAGCTCCACTTGCGATTTAATACATCCGATGAACCCGTTCACGCGACCCCGTTACACCCCCAATACTGTGTCTGTGCTTCTCAAACGGTTACGTACAGTACACTCGTACTCAACAGCTCTTCAACACATTCGTTTGGCTCGGCTGTTTCTGCAGTGATTGTTTATTGTTTTTCTTTGATGACTTTTTCATCTTGATTTGTGTTAAGCTTCTGTGTGACCGGGTGTGCCGTTAAAAGCCTCGTATACAACCCGAATTCTACAAAAGTTCAGAATACTTTATTGATCCTGGAAGAAATTGTGTGCACACAGTTGCTCCAAACAAGTAAGAATGACATAAAGTCTCGATAGAAAAAAAAAAAAAGATAAATACAGTATATTACACTTAGAAATATACATAATTTCCTGTGTCGTTTAGTGGTGCATTTACAGTCGTGTGGGGGGAAAAAACAAAAATTAGGACACCCCATGAAATATTCAACTCTTTATTATTAAGAATTGTTTACATATCAATGTCCAATCTTGTTTTAATTTATTTATGGAAAAAAAAGTGATTTAATTGTATGTAAACAGCATAAATTCACATATTTTTACTCATCAAACAATAAATATGAGCAACTGCATATTTCAATGGAGGAAAAATTTGGACACACCCACATTTTCCCGCTTAAAATGGCTACAATCACGGAGATGTGTGGCAGATCACATGATCAGAACATTGTTACCCAGCATTTTGAGGAACGCTCGCCCTATTTAAACCTCAGACATTTAGTTTGTCGTGCTCCTGTGTGTTGAAGTGAGACTGGACACCAGAGTGAGATCCAAAGAGCCGTCTGAGGCTCCCAGAAAGAAGATCGTGGCTGCTTATGAGTCTGGTCAGGGATTTAAAAGATATAAAAAGAATGTGACATCAGCCGTTCCACCACACAGAAAATTGTTTACAAATGGAGGACATTCAAAACATCTGCCACCATGCCCAGGTACGACCGGCGGTCCAAGCAAATTCACCCGACTGATCAGCAGGTTGTGAAGCAGATGTTGGGACATCCTTTAAATTTGAATAAGATCAAAAGATTTTCAAATCACATGCAACATTTTTTTTTAACAACAGAACAAAGATAATATAAATGTTTACACTGAGAAATTTTACAGTTTTATGCACAAAATCAGCTCGTTTCAAATTTGATGTGTTGGCATGAGGCAACTGCCTGAAAAAGCGAGAAGGTTTTAAAAGCTTGATGGAGAAACATTTTCCTTGAAATGGGAGTTCTATCAGGTCAACAACCCCAAACACACCAGTAAACAGGCAACACCGTGCTTGCAGAGCAACAAGATTGACGTTATGGAGCGGTGGGCTGATCTTTGAACTTTAATCCAATAGAAAACCTGTGGATGACATTAAAAATGCAGTTTCTGAAGAAAAACCAAGAAATACAGAAGGACTGTGGAATGGAGTCCGATCATCCTGGGCTGGAAAACCTGCTCACTGGGGCCAGAAGCAAAATCTTACAACATTTTTTAATTTATACAGTGAATGCTTGAGTTCATATAGAAGAAATGCAGACACTGTAATTTTTTTAACAGTCTAGCATTCACGTTTCTTCGATTTCTTTAAAGGAATAACACAAATTTGATATATCTTTCTTCATGTTATGATTTGGATTAGAATCTGTTATGTTCCCAAAGCATTTGAATGGAAATGAAAGCTAACTGCTACTATTTTGAACACAACTAGCAAACACACACACACACACACACACACACACACAC
>CM045750.1:12601918-12726918 GCA_024760905.1 Plotosus lineatus
CCCCAGGAGCCAAGCGTGGGAAAGGGGCTGAAAGGCGAGTGCCTGATGGTTGATCCTCTGCCCATGGTGCTCAGCTGGGCCCAGCCCGAGAGGAGACATGGGTCCACCCTTCTATGGACCCACCAATTGTGTGAGGGACTATAGAGGTCAGGTGCAATGCAAACTGAGTGGCAGCCGAAGGCGTGGGCTCTGCCTAACTGACTAGCTTAAGTCTATCTTTTGGGACATGGAATATCACCAGCCTGAGTTGGTGTATAAGGTTCAGAGATAACATCTAGGTATAGTCAACCTGACCTCGACACAAAGCTTGGGTTCTGGAACCACCCATCTCGAGAGGAGCTGGAACCTCAGCGTCAAGAGGAACAATGTGGTTTTATCCCTGGCTGCGGCACTCCTGACCAGCTCTACATACTCTACAAAATCCTGGACGGGGAGTTTTCCAATCCTTGGGCTATCTCAATTGTACAGAATTCAAGTGTGTGAATTAGAAGGACTCAAGAGGAACGGTAAGGTTAAAGGGAGCAGAGATCAAGAAGGTGGAGGATTTTAAGTACTTAGGCTGAACGATCCAAAGCAATCGAGACTGTGGAAAAGAGGTTAAAAAACGTGTGCAAGCAGGTTGGAGTGGTTGGCGAAAAGTGTCCGGTGTGATAGGAGAGTATCGGCAAGAATGAAAGGAAAAGTGTACAAAACGGTGATGAGGCCAGCGATGTTGTATGGTTTAGAAACAGTGGCACAGAGGAAAAGACAGGAGGCAGAGCTGGAGGTAGCAGAGATGAAAATGTTGAGGTTCTCTTTGGGAGGAATGAGGATGGATAGGATCAGGAATGAGTTCATCAGAGGGACAGCACATGTAAGATGTTTTGGAGACAAAGTCAGAGAGGCTAGATTGAGATGGTTTGGACATGTACAGAGGAGGGATAGTGAGTATATTGCTCGTAGGATGCTGAGGTTGGAACTACCAGGCAGAAGGCCTAGAGTAAGACCAAAGAGTAGATTTATGGATGCGGTGAAGGAGGACATGAAGGTCGTTTGAGTAAGAGAAGATGCAGAGGATAGGGTGAAATGGAACAGCCGAAAGGAAAAGAAGACATCGAAGAAGGGCTCTCTCAGTTGTGCTCTGTTAATATGGTATACCGGACCCATTGCTACCGTCTGTTTGGTCTCTGTACTGCTGAGCCAGAGCCACACACACACAAAGCCACAAGGTCCACATTTGAACCCATGAAATTAGTTTCCAGTGGTGCTTGGACTCCGCCAATACTGTCCCTTTGTCACATGTTCGGTTCATGATGTTTATGAATAGAATTTCTCATTGCAGCCAAGGTGTTGAGGGGTTCTGGTTTGGTCGCCATAGGATTTCATCTCGGCTTTTTGGATGATGGTGTCCGTTTGGCTTTGTTCACTGGAGTTACTGCAGCTGCGTAAGAGGCCATGGTTCTCAGCCAGAAAAGAATTAAATGAACTTTCTGCATCTAGAATGAGCTCCTGCCCAAGTGACCAAGTTGAGGAGTTCATGTGTTGAGGAACTTGTTCATGAGTGAGGGAAGGACGGAGCAACAGACTGACAGACGGATCGCTTCAGCTTTTCCTGTAAAGTAGAACTTGTACCAGTCCATTGTGGTAAAGATGGAGCTGAGCCAGAAGGCAACACTCTCAGTTTACCAGTTGATTTACATTTCAGCCCTCACCTATGGTCACAAGCTTTGTGTAGTGACCGAAAGAACAAGATCACAGATACAAGCGGCTGAAATGAGCTTCCTACACAGTGTGGCACACTCTGAGATGTCATCCGGGAGGAGACCAGAGTAGAACCGCTGTTCCTCTGTGTTGAGAGGACCAAGTTGAGGTGGTTCATACATCTAATCAGAATGCCTCTGTGGTGTGGTGTTTTTGCCATATCCAACCGGGACGAAACTCCGGGGTTGCCCCAGAACACGCTGGAGGGACTTTCATCTTTCAGAAGGTCTGGGAGCACCTTCATGTCCCTTCTGGAAGAGCTGGAGGAAGTGGCTCGACAAAGGGATGTCTGGACCTTACTGCTAAGACCATTGACCCTGTGTCCAGACCCTGGAACAAGCGGAAAATAAAGATGATGGATTGGTCATGTCAAAGGAAGTGCTACATGTACTTCATGCAGGATAGGCTAGTTGAATTGTGGTCATCAAAGGAGGTGTGGCTCGTTACAATGCGTTCATCCTATGCAAGGTCTCTAATTTCGTCATTTGCCTCTTGGTTTAAAGAAATGAAACGGAGTGTGTGCTCAATTTTACCAAACAGCAAGCTCTTAAACCCTTCAAAGGTTTAAAGATTGTAGACCTGCAGTAGACTTGATGGTGTTTTGTTTGTGATTTGTTGATTTTGTACATTCAGAATGTTTATTTCAGGTTACTGTCGGTCAAGATATCAGTAACTCTGACTTGTCTTTTTTATGTTTGATGGTCTTGCTTTCTTGACAGTTATAATGTGATGTTATCTGAACTGATACCCGTGAGACCTTGGCGAGCCTTACCTACTGCGGAAGCTTGAGTCATGTTTTTGATTCCTGACGGCCTCCTGTCTTTCTATGTGTCTGTTCTGACGAGCGTCCTGATCTTATTTATACATGCCTAACATCAAAGAATGCTGTAAGAACCCAGTACCATCTGCCGGTTACCAGCCTAAGTTATTAATATGCTAATTGAACAGAGCCTTAACTTGCAGAACCTTTCATTATCTCTACATCTCTCTGTATTGGCAGAAGTTGTCATGATTTATCAGTAATTAATGGAAACACAATCTGAAAATGACTGAATCTCAGGTAGTCAAGCTTGACTTGGTGAATTTTTCCATTTCTGTGATATCATTCGTGAAGTGTCGAGTTCTTATTTCTTACATCTATCTTGTTTACCCTGAAGTGCTGAGCTTTGCATTAGAACCAGCCAATTTTATGCTTGTTGAGCTACTAGAGCGATGGCATTGATTACTGCTTGCTGCAGACTTGCCTTTGATTTGTCGGTAGGTTTTTACTACTGGGTCCTTTATACACGAACTGTATGTTATTATCCCAGTTCTTTTCCCTCAGCCATTAAATAAACTACCCAAACAGACATGTTTCTCAGGCCGACTTTCTTCCAATCTCTGGTTGAGCTCCTTCAGACAATTTCCCCCCTCTGATTTTTTCCCTGTGCCCACCACTGTGTATTATTACTTCTTGTCAAAATCTCTTTAATGCTGCAGTTCTTGAACAGTCCACCACCATTTATGTTCTTGTTTTCTTATCACTGTTATATTTTCCTCCTCAGCTTGTTGGTGGAGAGTTTGATCTGGAGATGAACTTCATCATTCAGGATGCGGAGAGCATCACATGCATGGTGGAGCTGTTGGAACACTGCGAAGTGACGTGCCAGGCTGAGATTTGGAGCATGTTCACTGCCATCTTGCGCAAGAGTGTACGAAATTTGCAGACCTGCACCGAGGTGGGCCTCATACAGCAAGTGCTGCAGAAGATGAGCTCCGTTGACGACATGATTGCAGGTACTAATGTCATGTCATGTCATGTTTGGCTTTCACATTCAGGGAGGATCGTTTATACGAGTTCTCAGAAGGGATGATAACTCTTCCAGTGTGTGGAGTCAGAATTCACTGCAGTAATATTTGCTTCACTCGGAAAAGGAAAAAGGATTTATCTTTGTTTTTGTTCATTTGATGTTATTTGATGATTTATATAATTTACATTTCATTCAGTTACATTCACAGGAAAAAGTGTAAATGTGTGTGTGTGTGAAAACTGAATGAATAGAAATCATTGCGTTTCTCCTGCAGTAAACTCTACAGTGCTAACGTCCCATCCAGGCAGAGATGAACTCCTGGTAGCTTCACGCTATGGAGACCGGGGATAAGCACCGGTCTGAGGAGCCACTAGGCTCGGGTGTAAAAATCCCAACTGACTACCTACCTATACTGTACAGTGTAAGAGTCCTGGAATGACCATAGAACAGGCTTTCTTACTGCACTTTATTATCGAGAGACTTCAATATATATTCTAGTCTAGTTTTGTTAATAATGCCCTATGAATAAATAAATAGTTACCTCAGCGGTCTGGATATTTAAGGTATCATTGACCTGATAGTTAAAATTGCATATCCTTTTTAAAACACATTTGGGTGGCGTGTGGTTTCTGTAGCAAGTGTGCTTTTTTTTTTTTCTATGGGGTTAGAGTTGCTCGCCCTTCCCCCAACCCCTAATCTGGAGGACCATTAGACTGAATTTTGTCTGGCCTCTCTCCGTTGACCTGTCTGGTAGGGGTGGCCTTACCAAGAGTCATGTAACTCCCACCAGCATAGCTCTCGGGCCATAGTACAGGATAGCTCTCGGAGAGTGTACTGTTCAAGCTCTATGCTCCTCAGGGAGCTTGAGATTTAAATGAAATGATGAATGAGGGTGGTACGTCATGCTTACAATGAGAAGGTCCTGGGCTTGAATTCTGTGCTCAGTTCAGGTGTCTCTGTGTGGACACTCTGGTTTCTTCCCACAGACCAAAAACATGCACATTTCTTTAAGTGTCTGCTCCAAATTGCCCCTAGGTGTGAGTGTGAATTATGTATGTGCTGTCCTGCAGTGGACTGGTGCACTGCTCAGGGTGGACCATGCCTTCTCACCGTATTGGCCGAGATAGGCTCCAGCCTCCCAATGACCCTCGTATGATTAAGCAGTATTGGTGAATGAGTGTATTAAAATAAATGCAAGTGAGCTCAGGAGTTTAAATCTCAATGATTGGACAGACCGTTATAAAGAAATCTGTTTGGTGAATTAATGAATGAATTAATGATTTAATTAATTTTTTTTGTTTGTTTGTTTGTATCCTCATATGAGGACATCACATTGTTTCCCCAACAATACTGTGTGTATGTCCTTGTAGGATCCTCATATGAGAGTCGTTGGGGATTACGGTACCTGCTTATTGTTGTTGCTTATTTTTTCATGAATGAAGAATCCTCGGGTGAATTTTTGCCGCACAATAGAGATTCATGAATTGGGGAACGGGCAAACTTCAGCCGTGTTCGTGCTAGTTGTTTATGTAATAATAAACATGACAGTCGGTTGTAAATATGGGATTCTGTGCTGCAGTAACTTGAGTTTAGATGACTCGAGCCCTCTGGTGTGGATAGAACCTTCATATACCTGATCACACCACTTATATCACACCCTAATGCAGTGTTTCTCAATTATTTTCTGTGGCGCCCCCTCTAGGAAGAAAAAACATTTCACATCCCACCACCCGCACCACCACACACACACACACACACACACACACACACACACACACACACACACACCACCACCACCACCACCACCCTGCAAGTGACTATAAATACTGTAGTATTATTTGTCTATAAAATTATTATTAGTACACTTCTGCATAACATTGTACAGTGATACCTCAGCTCACGAACATAATTGGTTCCCAGAAAGTGTGTGTGAGGCGAAAAGTTCGTCTTCCGAACATTTATTTCCCATAAGAAACCATTAAAATAGAGAATAATCCGTTCCCAGGTCCCCATAAAACACAATTTTCTACTAAATAATCCTTAAAACTACACAAAAATATACCTTATTTTATGTATAATAAATGTGCTATTGTAGTGTAATTAAAGAAATAAACTGTACTGTATAATAAAGTCGTTTTATTTACCTTTGTGATGGTAGTTGATGGCTTGATGGAATGGAGTGGGAGGAGGAGGGAGGGAGGGACTTACTGTTTGGAAGGAGCGTTTGGAAACGCCTACTGTTTGGAAACACCCTTAGCCACACACGCACCCTTAATAGCTTCCTTGTTCTTAAGGATGGGAGCAATGGTAGACTTAGCGTACTGGTACTGGGACGCTGAGTCACACAAACGCACACCTCGTTCGTGTTTTTCAATGATCTCCGCCTGTGGTGGGGTCTTTTTCGGTCCCATAATAGCAAAAGTACACTCAATATGGTCCAAAATGTCTATCAAACACAAACCACGTCCGCACTCAAAGAAAGGGGGTGACGAACTGTGACGCCGTGAGCGTGCGTCAGCTTCTTGTGGCCGCCACCGTGGCGCTGTTCGACCGCGTGGTTTGATTCGTCCGCTGAAAACTAGTTCGTCAGCAGAGACTATATGCTCGCAAATTTAATGTTCTTGAGGCGAAAAGTTCGTGAGCTTAAGCGTTCGTCAGCGGAGGTTTTACTGTATCTTTATTAGCATTAAAAACAAACAAAAAACAAATATAGTTCAACTTACAATCAAGAAAAACTTCATTAACATTGTTTTTTAATCTGTAATAGAAAAGATTTAAAGTGCACTAATGTGCCTGAAATAAAAAAAATACATCCTTATTTAAACTCATTCAACTTATTTATGTCTTAATATCTCTGTCTCTCTGTCTCTCTCTCTCTCTCTCTCTCTCTCTCTCTCTCTCTCTCTCCACCTTTCTCTTCATTCCTGTTAGAAATGTTCCTGTTTTGTTTCTTAAGGGGTTGTTTACTGCACTTCGTATCATTTGCTCCTGCGAAAAAGCGCTACACCATAAACCGACAATGAGAGCACCACTGTCAACTAGTGGAGTGGAGGTGCAATTACACTTAATTCTTGTACACTATTCCAGAAAAGCATGTTCCACATGCTCCTACGCAACCCCCCCCCAACTCTGGCTCACCCTCCCCCCGGTTTCATGCCGCGGCGCGCGCCCCACTATTTGAGAAGCACTGACCTAATGGTGTTTTCTCCATTCCTGGACACCACCTTGAAAAGCTGCTGCATTAAGCACTCATATGTTCACCTGGATCAGAGAGCATTTCAGGTGGTACGAATGGTTAAAGGTCAGACAGTTAATGGAGACATGAATGTGGCTGCACCTGTGTCTTTCCAGAGTACGAAATCCTTGTCTTTGGTCATTAGTGGGTTTTTTAAATGTATTTTTTATGGTTTGCTTCTCGATAACAGATATTTTTCATCTTCAGGGTTGTTGGAATGTTGTGTAAATGGACTAATAAAAATATAGATGTACCAATTTTACTTTCAGGTTGGAAGGCATAAAGTTATGGGAAATGCAGAGGGGTGAATACTTTTGCATGCCAGTGTAACAAATGACTTTATTCTGTATGTGAACACACACTGGGAGTGATTTATCCATCCTGTATTTATCAGTATGATCTTCACACCGTTCAAGGAGAGAATGTATTTAATAGAATTGAGGATGCCGTGAAACCAGAATATTCAGCCGTTTAGCACAATGTCTTTTTGTTGGCCTCCGTTTATTTGCAGCAAAGGGAAAAGAAAATGGATGAACGGTTTCCAATCGTGTTGGATTTGATATTTTTTTCAGGAGTTCAACATGTAAATAATTTTTTTTCGATGATTTATGAAAATAAGTTTTCTTTCGCAGGTAAAAAAAATAATAATAATGATTATTGTAGCGAGTGCATGCACGCACCATCGGGTGGTTGAGGTCACTGACTGATCAATTGGTGAATCTTTACTGCTCACTGTGGACCCAGGAAATCTGATTGATTTTCAATTTTTATATTGTCTTTCCCTCCTGTCTCTCTTTCTCTCTCTCTCTGTTGCTCCCTCTCTCTCTGGCTCTCTCACTTGCTCTCTCACTCTCTTGTGCGTGTGTCTCCACTCTCTCTCTCTCTTTCTCTCTCTCTCTCTCTCTCTCTCTCTCACACACACACACACACAAACACACACTTTCTCTTTCTCCCTCTCTCTTGCTCTCTCACTCTGTTGTGCATGTGTCCTCTCTCTCCCTCTCGCTCTCTCTCACACACTCTTTCGGATTCTCCCTCTCTCTCTCTGGCTCTCTCACTCTCTTGTGCATGTGTTTTCTCTCTCTCTCTCTCTCTCTCTCTCTCTTACTCTTTCGGTTTCTGGCTCTTTCACTCTCTTGTGCATGTATCCTCTCTCTCTCTTTCTGTTGCTCCATCTCTCTCTGGCTATCTCACTTGCTCTCTCACTCTCTTGTGCATGTCTCCCCCTCTCTCTCTTACTCTTTCTGTTTCTGGCTCTTTCACTCTCTTGTGCATGTATTCTCTCTCTCTCTCTCTCTCTCTCTCTCTTTCTGTTGCTCCATCGCTCTCTGGTTATCTCACTTGCTCTTTCACTCTCTTGTGCATGTCGTCCTGCCCCCCCCCTCTCTCTTTCTCTCTTACCCTTTCTGTTTCTGGTTCTTTCACTCTCTTGTGCATGTATCCTCTCTCTCTCTCTCTGGCTATCCCACGTGCTCTCTCACTCTCTTGTGCATGCACCCCCCCTCTCTCTCTCTCTTTCGGTTTCTCCCTCTCTCTCCGGCTTTCTCTCTCTCTCACTCTCTCTCTTTCTCTCTCTGGCTCTCTCACTCTATTGTGCATGCATGTGTCCTCTCTCTCTCTCTCTCTCCCTTTCTATCTCACCTCTATCACTTTCTGTCTGTCATACTTTCTGCCCCTCTTCACTCCCTCCCCCCCTCTCTTTCTCTCTCTCTCTCTCTTGTTCAACCTCTTTCTCTCTAACTGTCTCTGTCTTACTCTCTTTCCCTCCATCACCCCCCTCCCCTCCCGCTTTCTATCTCTGTGTTTAGACCTCTTGGTGGATATGCTGGGGGTTTTGGCCAGCTACAGTATCACAGTGAAAGAGCTGAAGCTGCTGTTCAGCATGCTCAGAGGAGATAATGCCGTATGGGTGAGTAAAAGACATGTATTCGATCAACGTTAGTTCATCACTCACAGCATGCTGACAGCCATCGGGGCAGAATATGTATTAGTGAGGAGTTGAATAGATGTGGCCTCCTAAACAGGGAATTTCTGCCAGTCCTGAGTCTGAGGGACGGAATGTGTAACAGGTTTCTTTGGCACAAGTCGACTGGCAGAAAAAAACTAAATAGCGATTAGTTAAAGCTTAGACTTGCTTGACGGTCATACCTGGATACCCTTGATGCTTTCCGCTTCATGGGCGCGGTGTCATGACTGGTTTGTCCTCTGTTTCCCGACTTAAATCAAATGCATAGATGGACCTAGAAAGAATTTCACTGAATTGTGTATGTATTATCGGTGAATGTACTGACTGCAACAATTAAACACTTCCAAGTCTCCTTTCTTTTAAAATGCCTCACATTCGTCTGATATACAAACGTATTGGTGCATCTGTTTATATCACCTGACCCGTGTTCGTTGCGGTCAGGTAGTCATGCTATCCCGAAACAAAGCCAATCGGCCTTCACCGCCGTATCAGTGGCAGTTCATCAAGGTGCTGTGTTTGATATTTACACAGCTTTAAGAAATTGTGTTATAACTCACCCTCCCAACGCAGTGCCTGCTCTGTATAGGAAGGGACGGGGACGAAGTAAATAAATTGAGAGAAAACATATAATCTTTTTTTATCTTCTTTGTCTGGTTCCTGGTCTTTTTGCAGCCAAGGCACGCAATCAAGCTGCTGTCTGTCCTGAACCAGATGCCTCAGAGACATGGCCCAGATACCTTCTTCAACTTCCCAGGACGCAGTGCAGCGGTGAGACAGTCCTCCTCCTCCTCCTCCTCCTCACACTTCTTTACACCTAATCTCCACCTACTGAGCAGGAGGGATTCTTGAGTCAGATCATCTATATTTCGGTCATCCTTATGAATGATCTGTGAAGGGAAGTTGTATGAAAGGTGTATTATAGCTCTAGATAAAGCAGTGTCCGGTTCTGAAGGCTACATGTTTCTGTATAATGATGGAATTTCAATAGCTATATGTAATGTGTTCTCTGTTCAGGCAATTGCTTTGCCCCCCATTGCTAAGTGGCCTTACCAGAATGGTTTCACCCTCAACACATGGTTCCGTATGGACCCTCTGAACAATATCAATGTAGACAAGGACAAACCCTATCTGTATTGGTAAGTACCACATTTTCTGGTCTGGTCCACGCTTCTTATTACAATTGTAAATCACTGTATTGAAAATAAATGTTACAGGTCTCAGGTGTATAAACCTGGATGGATGGATGGAAGGACAGTTATGGGAATAAAAAGAGGGGACATTCTCTTCTGGCTCTGCTTCAGAGCACCAACTGTTAATTTTACCGAATAGCTGTGCACTGGAAGGGGTACTTGAGGGTGGAGAATAAAAATGTGCAGTGCGTATCAAATTTATTAGCAAATGACACGTGATTTTCAACATTCTTTATAAAAGAAAAATCGGTTGTGTGCAGTAGTATTCAACCTCCTTTACTCTGCTCCCCTAAATAAAATAAAGTACCATTAAGAAGTGACCTAATTAGTGAAGAGTCATCCTGTGTGTAACCTAATCTCGGTATAAATGCAACTGCTCTGGGAAGGACTCCGAGGTTTATTAAAGAACATTAGTGAACAAGCAGCATCACGATGGCCTGGTGGTAAACGTGCTGGGTCACTGATCCTAAGATTGGGGGTTCAAGCTCCACTCTCCATGGGTTGCCACTGCCCCCCCCCCCCCCCCCACACACACACACACACACACACACACACACACACACACACACTCACACAGTGCAGCTAACTGGATTATCAAAGGCCGGCAATGTCTCTTGCTGTCTGTGGTGAGAGGCTGTAAAAGATTGCTGACTTTCAGAAAGAGTAGCTGCAAAGCTGTCAGTGTGTTTCCATCCTGCGGTGGCCTGGGGAGCTGTCCAGTGTGTACTCTGCCCTCGCCCGGAGTCGGCTGGGATGGGCGCCAGATTCCCCGTAACCCTAATTAGAATTAAGTGGTTCAGAAAATGAATGGGCAGCATCACGAATCAAAGAAAAATTCAAGAGTATTTATAGTTTATAGAAATTGTGTATGACTCCCTGCTTTAAAACGGTACAAACAAGTTAAAAAGGTGCAAACAAGATGATAAACTGCAATTAAAACTGTCAAGAGCAAAATATAAACACAATTACTAGTCCTCAAAAAATTAGCATATTGTGATAAAGTTAATTATTTTCTGTAATGTACTGATAAAAATTTAATTTTCATATATTTTAGATTCATTACACACCAATTGAAATATTTCAGGTCTTTTATTGTTTTAATACTGATGATTTTGGCATACAGCTCATGAAAACCCAAAATTCCTATCTCAAAAAATTAGCATATTTCATCCGACCAATAAAAAAAGTGCTTTTAATACAAAAGTCAACCTTCCAATAATTATGTTGAGTTATGCACTCAATACTTGGTCGGGAATCCTTTTGCAGAAATGACTGCTTCAATGCAACGTGGCATGGAGGCAATCAGCCTGTGGCACTGCTGAGGTGTTACGGAGGCCCAGGATGCTTCGATAGCGGCCTTAAGCTCATCCACAGTGTTGGGTCTGGTGTCTCAACTTTCTCTTCACAATATCCCACAGATTCTCTATGGGCTTCAGGTCAGGAGAGTTGGCAGGCCAATTGAGCACAGTAATACCATGGTCAGTAAACCATTTAGCAGTGGTTTTGGCACTGTGAGCAGGTGCCAGGTCGTGCTGAAAAATGAAATCTTCATCTCCTTAAATCTTTTCAGCAGATGAAAGCATGAAGTGCTCCAAAATCTCCTGATAGCGAGCTGCATTGACCCTGCCCTCGATAAAACACAGTGGACCAACACCAGCAGCTGACATGGCACCCCAGACCATCACTGACTGTGGGTACTTGACACTCACGCAAGCTCGTAAATCAAAACGTTCATTAGATAAAACAAAAATTCCCATATGAAATAATAGAAAATCAATTAATCCATTTCAACCTTTCCCAAACTCGTATAACCTGACACAAACATGTATATTTGACCTAATATATTAAAGATAAACATGTAAAAACAACAAATATTTATTATTAATAATAATAATAATAATACATTAATATTAATAATAATTAATAATAAATAATAAAACAAAAATAAACAATGTCAACTATCCCTTCCGATCATCGACTACGGCAAAGATGTCACGTGGGCGCAAAGGTGTCACATGGGTAGACATGAGGTGGTGCTTGCGTAACAGACAAGGAGGATGAGGAGAATTTTCTGCATATGCATGCTACAAATGCCAGCGAGGGAAAGCTCATGGTGTGCTCCCACAAGGCCAGTGCTTGTCAAATATTGGGGGGGTGCGGCGTGATGCCGGGGGGGGTGACCCTGGGGAGCATGCTTTTTTTGCCATAGTGTACTCGAATTAAGTGTAATTCTGCATCCTCCACTGTCGGTGGCAGTGGCACTCTCACTATGTGCCCTATGGTGTAGGGAACACAGTGATAGCACCACTGCCACCTACAGTAGAGGATGCGTAATTACACTAGGTGGCAGTGGCGCTCTCATTGTCACACTATGGCGTAAGCAAAAAGCACCGAGCAAATGATATGAAGTGCAGTAAACACTATTTATAGGTGCTGCGGGTGTGAATTTTTTTCCTTTCTATAGGGGGCATCACAGAAAATAATTGAGAAGCATTGCACAAGACATTCTCGGAGCGCGGAGGAATACACGCGTAAGAATATAAGACTAATCGGACTGGAAAAGCCATTTCTCCAGCAAAGCTTGTAAATCCAAATTTTGCTGGTTGGATGGGGCAGATTTTTGGTGGGTTTGATGCTCCTATCATGGAAAATTCATTATAAAAGACACTTGTGAGTCAAAATGCCACTGTAAATGCAAATAAGGTAATATACGACACTGCAAGACAGTCGTTGATTCAATGTCCCCTTATAGAGAACCGATGTCTGTGTGAAAGTCAGTGTGTGTGGGGTGGGGGGGTGTGAATGTTCAAGTTCTTGAGCAGCTGAGGGGTGAGACCAGGACATTTGAGCTTCCTGAGGAGGAAAAGCTGTTGTTGGGCCTTCTTCACCAGATGTGAGATGTTAATACACCAGGACAGGTCATATAAAATGTGGATATCTAGCAACTGAATATTGTCCACAAGCTCCACCATCGCCCCATGAATACGAAACGCTGTCTTTCTGGTCCTCCTATAGTTCACTCTTGCCTCCTTGGTCTTGATGGTGTCCAGAATGAGGTTATTACTTTGAATAATCATCATTTTCGGATATGAGACCTTCCACAGTGATGTTGTTGGCAAACTTCATACGTGTGCTTGTGGAGTAGATAGCATAGCAGTTGTGTGTAAAAAGGCTGAAGAGGGCTGAGCTGAGCACACATCCCTGTGGTGTTCCAGTGTTCAGGATCAGGTTGGAAGATGTTGAGTTCCCCTATACTCACCACCTGAGGTTTGTTGGTGAGAAAGTCCTTGATCCAGTAACACAAAGAAGCTGACAGTCCCAAGTTGTAGAGCTTCAGTACGACCTTCTCTAGGTTTTAAAAAGCTAAACTGGACTCCACAAATAGCATACTGGCAAAAGTTTTAGATTAGATTAAATTAGATTTGATTCAACTATATTGTCATTCGACATGTATAAATACAGAGTAACGAAACACAGTTTGGCATCCAATCAGAAATGCAGAGAGTAGCAAGGACAGTATATTGAGAATGTGCAAGTATGTACAGTTAGAAGCAGATATGTACAGATTAGGGCAGTGTAGACGAAAAGCAAAGTGGGAAGAAAAGCAGTGTGAGCAGACTATAACAATGCAAGCATGTACATGTGCATGAATGGTACGAATGGTGCTGCTATGGTTTAGTATAGATGGAGAACGAAGGTTCAGCAGGTGTAGTGTGGATGGGAAGGGAAGGTTCAGCAGGAGGCCAGGTTCAGTAGAGAGACAACTGTTGGAAAGAAGCTGTTCCTAAACCTGCAGGTTTTTGTCCGAAGACTCCTGAAGTTCTTTCTGGACGAGAGGAGCTGAAAGAATCTGTTATAAAGATGAGAAGAGTCCCTAAGAATGCTGCGCGCTTGGCGAAGATATCTCTTCTTGTGGACATCCTCAATAGCAGGAAGTGGAGTCCCTGTGATGTGTTCGGAAAATTTCACCAACCGCTTCCTTGCAGTCCGCGACAATTCCCATAACAGACTGAAACGCAGTTGTTCAGGATGCTTTCTATGGTGCAGTGGTAGAAGTTACCCAGGATGTCATAAGACAGGTGGTCCTTCTTCAGAGTCCTCAAGAAGAACAGATGCTGATGGGCCTTCTTGATCAGGCTGGAGGTGTTGGTTGACCAAGACAGGCTCTCAAAGATACGGGTCCCCCAGAAATCTGAAGCTTCAGACACACCCAACAGCCATTCCGTTGATATGGATAGGGTCATGAGTGCCCCCCTTTTCCTTCATGAAGTTCACAATGAGCTCCTTGGTTGAACAGGTTGTTGTTAACGCACCATACAGCTAAGTGCTTTACCTCTGCCCTGTGGTCAGACTCATCATTGTCACTGAGTCCGATCTCTGTGGTGTTGTCTGCAAACTTTTGTTGGATCCATACATAGGCTTACAGTCATGGATGAAGAGCGAGTAGAGAATCGGGCTCAGAACACAGCCCTGAGATGCACCAGTGTTGAGTGTGATGTTGGAAGAACTGTTGTGGCCTGACCTAACATACTGGGTTTGTAGTTTCTGGGCTTGTAGTTGGTGATGGCCTGAATGCCTTCTCACATGTGTCGGGGGTCAGAATTGACAGTGTTCCTCCACCTTCAGCTTGTGGTCATACCCCTCCCCATGTCCGCCCTGGCTGTACTGTAGGCCTGTGCATCATCTGATCTGAAGGCTTTGTTGCGTGTCTTCAGCAGAAGCCACACTTCTCTGTTCTTCTATGGCTTCTGATTTGGGTACATGATGATCTGTTTCTCTGTGGTAACACTGTCAATTGTGGTGTTCAAGTATTCCAATACTGAGTGAGTGTAAGAGTCAATATCTGTCGTAGAAACACAAGTGATCTGAGAGGCAACCACACTCCAATCTGTGACATTAAACCTGTCTCTGGAGTCCAGAGTCTACCTCAGCTGGCCATACCTTGATGATCTTCACCGATGGCTCCACAATGTTGATGAGTGGTGTGTACATTGGAGTGAGAAACAAAGAGAGATGATTAGACTGTCCAAGGTGGGGTAGGGGGATTGCCATGTAAGCTCCAGCAATCTTAGTATACACATGGTCTCAGGTTTGTCCCCTTTGCTGTGGAAAGAAACACATTAGTTGAATATGGGAAGCACTGCTTTGAGGTTGGCATTGTCATAGTCACCAGCTACGATGAATGCAGCCTCTGGGTGAGCAGTTTGTTGTTTCCTAAGTGCTGCATGAAGTTCAGTCATAGCAAGCTTAGCATTAGCATCCAGCGGTATGTACACAACTGTTATTATTGTGGCAATAAACTCCCTTGGTAGATCGAAAGGTCTTCACTTAACTTTAAGAAACTCTAGCTCGGTTACCTCAGCAGTGTCTTCCTACAATAACAGAGTTTTCACACCAAGCCTTGCTGACATAAATGCACAATCCTCCTCCACCTTTTGTCTCACCGGAGTTACCTGCTATTCTGTCCACCCGGATAATGTGGCATCCGGCTAGCTCAAGAGCATCGTTGGGTATTCTGCTTGTGTAGCCGTGTTTCCGTAGTATCAAAAATCCTTTTCCTTGCTCGGTTGTTATTGGTGATGTGTCCCTCAATGCGCTGTTTGTACCTGAGTTTTGCTGGCTGGATGCCCTTTTTCAGTTCTTTCCGTGCCTCACTGTATGTCAGCCAGTGTCCTAATCTGTACGTTGCGTCCTGTGGCCCCTACTTAAAGCCCACACTGTGCTGACCATTCATGGCTTCTGATGGGGAAAAGCCATGATGGACTTTGTAGGCAGGACAGCGTCAGTGCAAAAAGAACACTGCACAGAACAGCCGGCATGCATTCCTCCAGCTCCAGGTCCGCACCCTGTTTGAATACATTCCAACCTGTGAGCTCGAAGCATTCTTGTGTCGCTCCGGAAGCTTCCTCAGTCCAGATCTGCATGGTTCTGGTGGTGGGTTTATTTATTTATTTATTTTTATTTTTTTCAATTTTTCCTCATTTTCTCCATAATTCAGTTGTATCCAACTCCCATCCATCGGGTATTGCCGTCCCTATCTCACGACCATCACTGACTAGAGAGGGGCAAAAGCATGCATCTTTTCATGTGTATTTTGGGGTGGTCTGACAACACTCGGACGGAAAGCACTATCCGCTCCATCGTACAATGAGCTTGTAGATGCCTATGATTGGCTGGTGATCGCTGTGAGTAACAGAGAAGTGAGCACATGCCGCCCCTCCCTTCCATGAGAGCTCGGCCATTTAGCTCCCATGGACTCCCAGCCACGTGTGGCTGAGGCATTAAACCGGATTCAAACTTGCGATCTTTGAATTAATAATCACGCACCAGTTCGACGTGCCACTTGCCACTCGGGAGCCGTGATGGGATTAGTCCTGCAGGTCAAGGGATGGTAAGGTTGGACCAGCTTCTCTGTGATGTGAGACACGTTGTTGGTGTGTGTGTGTGTGTGTGTGTGTGTGTGTGTGTGTGTGTGTGTGTGTGTGTTTTGTGAGAGTATGAGTATGTTGTGCATTGACTGTGTTGTGAGCATTGTGTATTCTGTAAGATTAAAGAGAGTAAAGATGATTCTGTAGTTTTTTTGTTTGCTGAGTCAAGTGGAATTCTGAACATGAGTCAAACTGACTTGATCTGCATCAGCAAACGTCTATTTATTTTGTTATCTTCACTATTATTAAATCATGAATACACTGGGGAACTGAAATTTTTAACATACACGAACTACATTACTGTGATTGAGGAGTTAAATTCTATTGTTTCTTTCTACTCTATTCTCTCTCTCTCTCTCTCTCTCTCTCTCTCTCTCTCTCTCTCTCTCTCTCTCGTTCTAGTTTTAGGACGAGTAAAGGAATTGGATATTCTGCACATTTTGTGGGAAACTGTTTGATTGTGACATCACTAAAGTCCAAAGGCAAAGGCTTCCAGCACTGTGTAAAATACGACTTTCAGCCCAGGAAGGTGAGATTCATCCACTCATCCTTTTATCCACCCGTTTATTCATTCACCTACTTATTTCATCAATCTATCCATTCATCTCCCCATCCATCTATTTGTCCGTTCATTCATTAATTTTCTAAACTGCTTAATCCTAATTACGGTCACAGGGAGGTTGGCGCCCATCTCAGTTGACTCTGGGCGAGGACAGAGTGCTCCCTGAACAGCCAGCCAGGCAATCGCGAGGCTCCATCTATCTACTTGTTCATTAATATGCTGAAACACCTAATCTTCTGGTCACAGGGAGGCTGGAAACTATCCCAGCCGATTCTGGGTGAAAGCAGGGTATCCTGGTCAATTTGTCAGACCACCACAGGACCAAAACAGACAGAACTATTCACAGTCAAATGTGGGGGCAATCTCGAAAAAACAAATTAGCCCAATGTGCATGTTTTTGGACTGTGGGTGGAAACTGGAAAATCTGGAGGAAGCCCATATAAACACAGAGAGATCATGTAAACTCCACACAGAAACACCCACACCGAGCCCGGCCGTTCAACATATAATATTTTACAAAGTTTTTAAGGCCCGAATGAGTTTGTGTTAAGATAAGGTCAGTGACCGTTGCAGGAGAATAAAAAATGAACACTCTGCTCTCGTCAGTACTGCCTTCAAGCTAAATTTCATCTTTACCCCTCCAGCAAATATTCAGTAATTAAATTTACATTTCACTGCTGCAAATAATTTATTCTATAGCTTCTCAGTGTGTGTGTGTGTGTGTGTGTGTGTGTGTGTGTGTGTGTGTGTGTAGCTTTAAGGCGTAAGGAACTTTAAAAAGTTAACCGGGAAGTAAAGAAAGATCTTCAGAGGATCCGGCCACGTATTAATAAAGTAATGATATGAAACTGTTCTTTATTGTTAGTAAATAAATAAAAAACTACCACAAAGAAAAAACTCAAATCTTAACTTGGATGAAATATGCTAATTTTTTGAGACAGGAATTTTGGGTTTCCATGAGCTGTATGCCAAAATCATCAGTATTCAAACAATAAAAGACCTGAAATATTTCAGTTGGTGTGCAATAAATCTAAAATATATGAAAGTTTAATTTTTATCAGTACATTACAGAAAATAATGAACTTCATCATAATATGCTAATTTTTTGAGAAGGACTAGTATATAGACGTTGAGCGGAAACAAGCTCAGATTAGCGGTTAGCGGCTAGCGCTGATTTCTAAAGAATTCCAGTAGATGAAAGTGTGATTGATTTGAAAGTTGAAAAAGTTTATTTGCATCTAAACATCATTTCATAATTTCAATCATAACTATGATGATGTTGATACTGCAGTGTCATGAAAATTCAGGGATCCTTACTTTCCGCGGTTAATGGGGACCGATACCACTCGCGACTGCTGATTTCCGTCAATTAGGATCGAGCCCCCTGACTGATGTATACATACATGTATATGTGTATATAATATCAATAAATACATATTCACTGCTATAAATGCTTATAATAACAATTAAACATTCAAAAATAGTGCATAAGATGTATATAAAATATAAATACACGCATACAAACGCGTGCACACATACTGATGCGCGTCTCACATAAAAATGTAAGTAGCTTTGTTGGTTGTGTTTTTGTTTGTTTGTTTATTTGGTTTTTTTGCATAATTGGCCTTTTTTGCGGCATTTTCCTTAACTTTTCCGCTATTTTTCCTTATTTTGCTTATTTTTTTATTTTTCGATGAATATTTTTGAAAAATCCGCTACGCACTGAAGCCGCAGAAACTGAAGCACGGAGTAGCGAGGGATCACTGTACTACCTATCACAAGTCTGAGCATTACTGTGCATCCACGTGCTGGATCTCTGCCTGTACTCGCGACATATACAGACAGACATGTCACTGGATATAATCATCGACCCTGAAGACAGGAATCAAAGTCGAAGTGTATTTTGAGTTTACTCAGTCCTTCTGAAAGTTCAGTGCTGATAATGTTATTCTGCTGAAATTTCCAGACTGAAAGCAGAGAGAAGAAAAAGAGAACATCAGTTTAACCAAACAAATCTGGCACGGGCAAGCTCAAAGATCTACATGCGATCCGAACACAATACAAATCTGTTCAATAAATACACATATAAACGATGCTGTCTTGTTTACAATAACTGATGAACATACAGTATATATAAACGTTGCAATAGATGGAAACATTTGATTTAACTGTGCACCGCGTGGAGACTCTCGAACAGACGCCACTTCTGTTATGTTTGTCAATGAGAATAAGCAAAATCCTTAAATTGTCTCTTGCTGTCATGACACGGTCAATAGGTCCATCTGGAGTGCTAAATCACACACATGCGAATGTATGCATATGTTCACACACACACACACACACACACACACACACACACACAAAACCTGGCTGCAGTGTAGGTGACACTATGCAGTTTATACTTTTGCCCATCTCCATATGGCTTTAGGGGCACCAACTGTACCCCAAAGTTAACTGATCTCACCTGACCAGATTTCCGCCTCACACTCAAGCAGCACACTTCACTCAGTATGACATGAGTTCTAAATAGGCCAGGCGTTTTAGATCTGCTACCTCCTTCAGATGGTTCTCTGAGGAGGAAAGGAGAGCATCGGTGGAGTGAAAGCATGAATGCTGTGATATCGCCTAAATTTCAGACACACACACACACACACAGAGACAGACAGACAGACAGGGTGTGTGTGAACGGGGAAATAATAAAAAAGCCAAAGTTCTACAAGAAAGCAATAGTTCCACACTAATCAGAAAAATCAGCGCCTGTCAACTCCGAGTGATTCTACTTGTACCTAGTTTGGGCGGTTCATCTTCGCAAGCAGAAGCAAGAATTGTTCGATTTCACATTGAGTTCCTGGTATATTAAATAAAGATGTAATACAGTAGTATCTCTGGGAAATTAAATGGAATCGGATCCGTAATGTCTTTCTGAAACCATCAGTTTCCTCCTGTACGCCAGTGTTAATCACGTCTGCATCGGCCGCCATGATATTCACATCACCACCATCTTTTTCATTTCTCTTGAAATCGTTTCCCCTTCTTCTGATTCTGAACACTCAATCTCAGGCTTTTCCATTTTCTCCCAATTGCTGTTGCACTGCTGCGTTGATGCGCGAGATCGTTCCTCCGGTCACACTGTCTCATCATTGTTATTGTAAGCATACAGAACCAAAACAAGATGCAGAGCAGGTGAATAACAGATACTAAGCCCGGGAGCTGGGGTAGTTTCAGCAGAAAACCTGAACGGATCATTGCACCAGTGAATGCCGATCTTTAAACCCGGACATCTCAGTCATCATCTCTTCTGTAATGGTGTCGCTTTAGAGCTGTTAATGCATTTTAATATTTCGTCTCCTCCTTTTATTTGTATGGTTGCTTTTTTTCTTTTTCAGGGAGGGACTTTTTTAACAAGCCTCATGCTCTGTACACATTGTTCATCATTTTCTGTGCTTGATCCTAATTAGGGTCATGGGGAGACTGGCGGCCATCCCAGCCGACTCTAGGCGAGGGCAGAGTGTACACCCTGGACGGCTCGCCAGGCTATCGCAGGATGGAAAAATGCTAACGGCTTTGTAGCTACTCTTGTTGAAAGTCAGCAATGGTTCTTTTACATGAACCTCACACCACAGACAGTGAGAGACATGGCCGGACTATGGACCAGGGGGACAGCGACAACCGGGTTCATGGAGCGATCATGGGGCTTGAACCCCCAACCTTAGGATCAGTGATCCAGCACATTTACCACCAGGCTACCACTGCCCTATACACATTGTATGGACAAAAAATAACCCGCCCACCCCAGGGTTTGACATTAATGTTGACCTTTGAGTGTCAGTTCCACGCTTTGAGTGTCCTGCTGGTCCTGATTTCTCTAACCGAGGCTTGCAGTGAGGCCAGTGATGGACGGAGCATGTTGTACATCCAGGAAAGCAAACTATGTGAAAGAGGTGGAGCAATCATTTGAGCACAGACTGTTTACTGTGATACCATCAGCGAGTACAAACTAACTGCAATAATTATTTGGAGTTGTGTGGAAACGTCCCACAAGGTTATTTTTAATCAGGTTGTTTATTTAAACAAAATCACCGTCCGATTTTAACGTCTTGTAATCAAAGGAAGCGAACAGTTTTTGTCGCATTTGATTTTATTTATTTATTTTTTAAGACGTGAAACATGATTGAAAAAATATTTAAATATTACAAACTGTTTAAATTTCTGTTCCCACGTCAGATGGTGTGAGGTTTTTCAGAATCGGAACCTTCAGAACGCTTGATTGACTTTATTGGAGGAAATTGTGTAAATGGATGATCATCGGCTTTTAAGCGAATACTTTCGCGAATTAAAGGGTGTGGCAACCGCAAAAATTCATGAACGGGTCTACAGTCTTGCCGTCAAGTCTTTTCCACTGAAGTGCTTTTGGTACCTCACAAATTCTGAGCGACTGCTTTTTATACCAAGTCTGCAATTTCCACACAGGAACGCTCGAGCTCAGGATTTTCTAATTTGCTAATCACTATGCCACTGCGCTGCCTGGTTTTAATTCTATAATTTGCATTTCTGTATAA
This sequence comes from Plotosus lineatus, assembly GCA_024760905.1. Lineage (NCBI taxonomy): Eukaryota > Metazoa > Chordata > Actinopteri > Siluriformes > Plotosidae > Plotosus > Plotosus lineatus. Next base: position 12,623,389 of record CM045750.1, read on the forward strand.
CAGTGTGACCTTTTGAATGTTTATGAAATGGAACAGCGTCCTTCCTCGTCCTTATCTGTACTGCCCTCATTTGGGCTTCCCCTCTTCTCTCCTTTGTTCTGCAGTGGTACATGATCAGCATCGTGCACATTTACAACCGCTGGAGGAACAGTGAAATCCGCTGCTATGTCAACGGCCAGTTGGTTTCCTACGGCGACATGGCGTGGCACGTCAACACCAATGACGTGAGTTTCTTCGCTGTAATTAGGGCTGCTACTCCAGATAAACACTTTCACCCTCAGGAGAAAAGAATAACTGTGAAGGATAAGGGAGTGAAATGGGCAAGGGTTTAAAATATGCTACAGCAGCAGTGATGAACAGACCTTTGTGTGTGTGTGTGTGTGTGTGTGTGTGTGTGTGTGTGTGTGTAAAAAAAAAGTGAAATCACACATGAACTGCAGCAAGCTCCAAAGGAAGTTCTCCAATAAGCAGAACTGATGCTCTGATAAACAAGTGATATCCATGAGATCTCTCACCTTTCTGTTCTCTGCCATTTCTCCATTTTTTTTTCCCTCTCCAGAGTTATGATAAATGTTTCCTTGGTTCATCGGAAACGGCTGATGCCAATCGGGTTTTCTGTGGTCAGCTTGGTGCTGTGTACGTGTTCAGCGAGGCACTTAACCCAGCTCAGATTTTCGCCATTCATCAGCTTGGACCTGGATATAAGGTACCACACCTGAAATGTCTGCTTTAAATCACAGAATAAAAGAATACAGTCGTAGTTTACACTGTGCTGCCACATAAGTCACCACCTGGACTAAAGTGTCGCAGTATTGTTAATCCTTACAGCATAGTGAGTGGTGTAGGCCAGGCGTTCCCAACCTTTTTATCACCGCGGACCCGTCAACCCTTGACAATTATACCGCGGGTGGGGGTGGGGGTGGGGGAGGTGTCATAAAGTCACTACAGTAGCGCGAATGGTCAAGAGCCTACTGTAGTGACTTTATGACACCTCCCCCACCCCCCACCCACGGTATAATTGTCAAGGGTGGGGGGGTGGGGGAGGTGTCATAAAGTCACTACAGTAGGCTCTTGACCATTCGCGGTTCAGCTCTCGTCCCCCTGAATGCAGTACTCACGGATTGGTGACAAACCCGGAAGTAACTGTCACATGATTCAAATTCAGCCAATGGCTGAGAGCTTTTGTTTCTGCCTCCTGCTGATTGGTTGCAGATGATGTGTACCTATCTTTTTTCTCCTTCGCGCACAAGTGATCAACGTGATTGCTTGAATTGCGAATTCATGTTTGTTCAGTGTGTTTTTAATGATTATTTAAGCCCTATGATGTCACTCAAACGCCCTGCATCTTCTCTAGCTTCTGCTAAGGAGCCGAAGCGCTTTATTTATTAATAAATATTATCACAGTACAAATTAAAAACATTTTTACTGAATCATTACTACATTTTACTGCATTAATTATTATACTCGTGGATTAGCGGCAAACCCGGAAATTACTGGTACGTGATTCAAATTTAGCCAATGGCTGAGAGCTTTTGTTTCTCCCTCCTGCTGATTGGTTGCAGATGATGTAACATCTCTTTTTTTTTTTTTTCTCTCCTTCGCACACATGTCATCAATGTGATTGTTTGAATTGCGATTTCAAGATTTTTTTTTAGTGTGTTTTTAATGATTATTTAAGCCCTATGATGTCACTCAAACGCCCTGCATCTTCTCTAGCTTCTGCTAAGGAGCCTAAGCGCTTTATTCATTCATAAATATTATCACAGTGCAAAATTTGAATCATGACCACATTTTACTGAATTATTACTGTATTAATGAGTAAGACTGTCTATAGAATGTGTTCAAGAGCATATTTTAGCGCATGTAATATCATACATAGGGTTTTAAAACCGCATCAATAACTTGCGGATTTTCATGATCTGCATAAAGGTCTGGAACCAAACTATCGCAAAAAACGGGTGCCTACTGTATTACATAATTTTTTAACACAGATTCTGCTTCCACGATCATATCTGAGATTTTCACAGAGCTCTTGAGATAGCATCCTGGAAACAGCTTGGAGCCGATGCCATGGCGTTTTATCCCTCTTGAGGATATATGTTCCAAATTTAATGCTCAAGAAAGGGACTTGAATCGGCCCTTAACTCCAAAACATAATCCCACATATAAAACAATTTATCTTCTAAGAACAGGATTCTACAGTTTTGTGTGTGTGTGTGTGTGTGTGTGTGTGTGTGTGTGTGTGTGTGTGTGTGTGTGTGTATTCAGGCTGAGGCAACAAGAGATTTCGTGTGACTGCCGTTTGGTTCATGGACCATGTTATGAGATTTTCTTATGCATGGAGCTCTGCTCTGTTCTACAGAGAGTTTTCAAATGGTGCTTTCGAGTAGCGTTATTGACGTTGTCATGGTTTTCAGACGTACGCGTTTCAGTTCAACATTTCTTCTTAGGTACGAAAGTGGGACACAGACATCACAGTAGGTCCGGTGTAAGAGGTGAGCCTGACATGTGAGACCTCTGTGCTAGACGCTCTTTATAGCTTTAGTGTTGAATACACTCCTAGGTTGCAGTCCTCGCTGATTCTCCAGCTTGGAAGATAAGATCATTGGATACAGGTGACTTGGCTGAAAGTGTTCATGGACAGCAGCCTCAAGCAGACCACCATATGCAGTACTAACTCATATATATGGTACAATCTTAAGAGTAGTGTGGAGTAAGGGGGTGGTTTCTGGCTTAATATCACAGCACATCAACTTGGTAGAACTGAGGCAGTCCACATTGCCACTTAATTTCTTGCCAATCTTGACATTGACTGTCCGACAAAGTCATATCCTGTCAGAGATAGCCATATCAATTACTTGTGCTGCATCAGGTTGAGCAGTTCGGTCTTGCACAGAATCCCAACGGAATTGGTTCATTTCCAGTTGGTCTCACTGAGAGCAACTCATCTTCTGGGGATGTGAAGTGATGTGGATGCACAGTCAAGGTAGTACATGCTGTCGACACCAGATCAAAATTGCCAGCTGTGTTTTGTTTTTTGTTTTTTTTTCCTGGCCAATCTACTCAATGTGTATGAGTGTGTTGGCCCTGTGATGGACTGACCAGCTGTACAGGGTGTGCCCTGTCTTTGCCTAGAGTTGGCTGAGGTAAGTTCCAATCTCTCCATGCCCCTAGTAAAGAATGAAGGGGGTCAAAAAGTAAAATGCTTCTTGCGAGGATTCATGGCCAACCAGCAGTTAGGTCATGATTAGCGAAACTCCAATATAGTGGTCCATCGCTACTTCCTGTTTCAGTTTCTGCGGCTTCAATGCATCGTGGGTTTTTCAAAAATATTTATCGAAAAAAAAAAAAGGACATTAAGGAAAAATAGGGAAAAAGTTCAGGAAAATGACACAAAATAAGGCCAATTATGCAAAAACAAAAACCCCCAAACAAACAAAAACAAAAAACAACCCAAAACCCCCCAACAAAATTACTTACATTTTTGTGAGGTGCACATCTGCGAGTGTGTACTTGCATCTGTATGTGTGTGTATTTACATCTTATGCATTATTTTTGAATGTTTAATTGTTATTATAAGCATTTACAGCATTGAATATGTATATATTGATATTATATACACATATACATGTAGGTATACTTCAGTCGGGGGGGGGGGGGGGGGGTCGATCCTAATTCACGGAAATCGGCGGTCGCGGGGGGTGGAGTGGGGTGGTGTCCTCGGTCCCCATTAACCACGGCCAGTGAGGGATCCCTGTACAGCCCTGACCTTGTGTTGCTGTACTTTTGGGAGTGTAGATGGAGCATGTATTCAGGTTACAAAAATATACCTTGGCTGAGAATGCTCATGAAATGTTCAATCTTTGGTGTTCTTTTAGTCTCTGAGCTCTTCTCTGCTGGAGTCTTTATCTTTTCTTTCTCCTTTTCTTCTCCGGTACTTTCGCAATCACAGCAGAGGAGCCTCCCTCTCATTACACACTGTTTCATCCATCTGATTGGACATCTTCACTACTCACTCCATTGATAGGAACTGATTGCTGCTGAACCTCGGAGCCTATCCACTTCAACCATGGTGTTCCTCGGTTGATGTGCGAAGGAGTGAAAAGGTTTTGTCATTATTGATTTAACAATTAATAGCTTCACTGCGGAGGGTAGAGGGTGAAATTGAAGCCATCACAGTGAAAATTCCTTATATGGCTGAAATTACGCAAATCTGTTTACGTATCTGTGTGAAATAGTGTTTGTAAAACCACCTCCGCAGATCTATAGACACTGAACTATAATACACTGTGTGTTGTGATTTCTTTCTGTCAGATCCAGTAGTAAAGGTTTCAGTAGTTTATGCTACAGTAGCTCTTCTGTGGGATCAGAACAGACATACTCGCCTTCACTCCCCACACGCATCAATAGGTCTTGGGCCCCCATCATCCTCTTTCAGATCATTGGTTGTCTCTCCTTGGACCACCTTTGGTAGATGCATACTCTGGATTTACTCTGGAGCTGTGATGTCTGCAATTTCAATGACTGTGGTATAAAAAGGAGGCAGGGTTCATCCAAGAGATGAAACTTGAAGGAATCATATTTCAAAGTTCAATGCGCATCAAGGTCTGTTATACTTTGTTTAGCTTGTGTTAGCTCTGTTAAACTCTACTGTGATTACAACATTCTCTCACAATTGCCGTGAAATCAGAATAGACCATCATCCTTACAAAATTTTTGACAATCATCATAATTTCATTAGGTTCCCTCAAGAACATTACAGTTTCACCAGGTTCCTTGAAGAACATTACAATTTCTCTAGGTTCCCTGAAGAACATTACAATTTCACCAGATTCTCTGAAGAAAATTAGTTTCTCCAGGTTCCCTCAAGAGCGTTACAATTTCTCCAGGTTCCCTGAAGAACATTACAATTTCACCAGGTTCCCTGAAGAACATTACAATTTCACCAGGTTCCCTGAAGAACATTACAATTTCACCAGGTTCCCTCAAGAACATTACAATTTCACCATGTTCCTTGTAGAGCATTACAGTTTCACCATGTTCTCTGTAGAGCATTACAACTTAACCAGGTTCCCTGAAGAACATTACAACTTAACCAGGTTCCCTGAAGAACATTACAACTTCATCAGGTTCCCTGAAGAACATTACAATTTCACCAGGTTCCCTGAAGAACATTACAGTTTCACCAGTTTCCCTGAAGAGCATTGCAGTTTCATCAGGTTCCCTGAAGATCATTACAATTTCACCAGAATATCTGAAGAACATTACAGTTTCACCAGGTTTCCTGAAGAACATTAGAGTTTCACCAGGCTCCCTCAAGAACATTACAATTTCACCAGTTTCCCTGAAGAGCATTGCAGTTTCACCGGGTTCCCTGAAGAGCATTACAACTTCTCCAGGTTCCCTCAAGAACATTACAACTTCACCAGGTTCCCTGAAAAACATTACAACTTCACCAGGTTCCCTGAAAAACATTAAAATTTCACCAGGTTCCCTCAAGAACATTACAATTTCACCAGGTTCCCTCAAGAACATTACAACTTCACCAGGTTCCCTGAAGAATATAAAAATTTCACCAGGTTCCCTGAAGAACATTACAATTCACCAGGTTCTCTCAAGATCATCACAGTTGTTTCAGATCGTGGACATTGTGGACATCATGGCTTCAGTGTACAACCAGGTTTTCCCCTGCTTACCAGTAACTTACCCAGAACACCTGTTGTTTTAGAGATGAATAGATCCAGTGAATGTATATTGAGTCTCTCAGATCTTCACAATCGCTCATTCTTCCTGCTTCCAACGCATAAACTTTAAGACCTGACTTTTCACTTCCTGTGTAATACAGCTTAATACATCTTGTGCTCTCTCTCTCTCTCTCTCTCTCTCTCTCTCTCTCTCTATCTCACGCTCTCTCTCTCTCTCTATCTCACGCTCTCTCACTGTGATTCACACGAACTGCACGAATGCATCACATGAACAGAATCTGTAGATTATTGGTAGGTTTCTGTGTATGAAAGTGTGGTCCATGCTTGTCAGGCTCCAACGTCTCGTGTTGAAAACGATACAAAATTCTAAAGTCTTATTTCACAATAGACACAATTCACATTATGACTTTCGCATGTGCGGGGAACGTACATGCCAGGTGCGGATTGAGCCGCGGTGAACTGTGGGAACGGCATGTATCATCTCGAGCGTTGGAAAAAGCTAGTTTGCAGTATACATGCCTGCAAATTTTGGACTAACGCGTGTACATGTCCGCTGCCGTTCACGTTATTTACCTTCTCTACCAAGCTGAAGGAGCCGGAGGGACGCAAACATTGGATTATAGCAGTACATTTATAATTAAAGTGTTCTTTATTCGAATTTATAGATCCTCTAGACTACTATATTACCTTTTATTTACCTGCTAATTTACCATAAAAATCGGCAATGTCAAATTATATATGTAAATTTTTCTTTACATGAAAGAGGTAAATAACAAGAGCTGTCAGATCACGTGGTGCAGCTGTAAAACTTGTATTTACCTTCTTTGTAGTCATTACGAAGTCGCGCTAGTAGGGGTGCCTGGTCCTTCATTAACAAAAAATCCGCTATGTCAGCGTACATACACGGCGGCCACTTCAATAAGGCGTCATTTTCTGTCTCCCAGCCGTCTTCAAGTCCCAAGGGGTCGGAAATTGTCACGATTTCCTCATCCACTTCAAATCTCAACAAGCTAGCATAGTCACGTTGGACTTGTTTAGATTCCTCAGCCTTTGACAAAACTATCGGCAGTTTTTGTAAAGTTCATCTTTACGCTTGCAGGAACAACCGGGAAGACCTCTATGTATACAATACGGCCGAAGGTCGGGAACTTTCCATAAATTAAACGCATCGATAGTGCAGTTCTCATCCACATCAAGGTTTACTTCCGCCACGTTTGGTAGTCGAGATCCCATGATGCCGTGTGCGAGCCGAGATGCGAATTGTGTCTATTGAGTTAATTCATATCAACAGCAGATAATAGAAACCAACTTTTAAAAATGTGGAACCTGGGCTGGCTGGGGATGTAAAGAAATAACGTGTGTGATTGCGATGCTGTTGATTAAAAGTGTTACAAGGATTCCTGTTCATGAAAAGCTTATTCTAATTCGGTGGGTCATTTGTAGCATTAAACACAATTTGGTTTTCATGGCCGTGAGGGACCGATGCATATGGATTATAATTAGCTGAGCCCTTTTTCATTTAATTAGCTATGGCCCTGAATATAACTGAGGTTATAATGTTGGTACTGTTACAGAATATGAACATCAATAGTAGAACTACAATTTATATTACTCAAGGAACATTTAGGATTAAAGAAAGGAAAAATAATATGCAGGAATTTTTTCTAAAGAGATCCGTGGTTCATGTAAATAGTTGCCTGAAAGGTTTTGATTTTAGTTAATTACATGAATTAATGGTGATTAAATATAGTTAAATGAAAGGAGAGACAGAGCAGGAGCTGTCTAATTTTTTTTTTTTGAGAGTATTAAACCCAATTTATATAAAAACAAAAAACAAACAAAAAAAAAAAGGTGCTATCATGATACTGGTGTGTGTGTGTGTGTGTGTGTGTGTGTGTGTGTGGACCTCAGTGGTTTTGTTTTTTCCAACACTCATAGATCACTCGTAGAGTGCAGGTTACCTCTCCCATACACAAATGGATTTTATGAATTAATTATCCTGAACCATCTGACTAACCCAGCAGGTTTCATGTTTGCATATTTATAATGACATGTGACCTCCTCGCGGGTGTCTTGATGGACCTTTTTCCCCTTGTTGAAGAATAGGAAATTTTTTGTTTAATCTCATTTTTTTTATTATTAAAAAAAAAAAAAAAAAACATGATCATGTATTACCTGACTGGGTTGCTGCATATGGAGGATGTTTATAAATATTAAACACCTTTGCATATGTAATTACTGTAAAACCGTAAGGTTCCCTTCATCTCCTTTTTCTTGTTGTTATGCTACACAACTCTTATCCATATTTTAATATTTTGACTTGTATGTACTGCTATTATAACCCTGATCAATTCAATATGAGGCCCGGCAACGGTCTGGGAAGCTGTTCAGTGTGTACCCCGTCTCACCCAGAGTCAGTTTGGATGGGCGCCAGCCTCCCCCGACCCTAATTAGGATCAAGTTGTTTAGAATACGAAAGATTTCCTTTCGGATTGTTCCCCTTTCTCAGGGGTCGCCACAACGAATGATTCGCACGTTTGATTTGGCATAGATTTTTACGTCGGATGCCCTTCCTGACACAACTCTTTTATCAAAGGACAGAAAGACGCTGACGTCTTTGCAGCTACTCTTTACGAAAGTCAGCAATGGTTCTTTTACATGCTTCTCATCATAGACATAGATGTGTGTGTGTGTGTGTGTGTGTGTGTGTGTGTGTGTGCGTGCGTGCGTGCATGCATGTGTCCATAGTTGTGTGTATGTGGACGCATGCATCCATAGTTGTGTGTATGTGCATGCATTAATTGTTTTGTGTGTGTGTGTGTGTGTGTGTGTGTGTGTGTGTGTGTGTGTGTGTGTGTGTGTGTGTGTGTGTGTGTGTGCGTGCGTGCCTCTGTATGCATGTGTCTGTAATTGTGTGTGTTCATGCGCACGTCCATGGCCCTGTGTGTCTAGGTGACTGTGTGTCCCCGTGTGTTGGTGAGTGTGCCCGTGTGGACGCGAGTGCTCATGTCCATACTAATGAGGTCACTATAGTAAAGGACATCCAGATGTCTAAGCAGCATGTGATGTCTAAGCTGGCTTTAAGTTCCCTTTGGTACCATGTGGTGGAAGTGTAATTGAGGTGACCTTCTGTCCGTGTGTGTGTGTGTGTGTGTGTGTGTGTGTGTGTGTTCATGAACATCACCTTTGAACCTTATTTTGCATTTTCTAATTAACTGAGACATTCACTGCTGTTGGTGTCTGTATAATAAAATGAATGTGATGTTTAGGGTAGAGTAGGGGATAGAGTGGTGGGTGGAGTACAGGGGGTAGTGTAGTGGGTTTGGGAGTAGGGGTGTAGTGGAGTGGGTTGGGAAGTAGGGGTAGTAGAGTGTAGTAGAGTGGGTTGGGTCGTGGCATGGATAGAGTGGGGGTGTAGTGTAGGGTAAAGTTGGGGCTAGTGGCATGTGTTTTTGTTTTGTTTGTTTTTTGTCTCTGTATCTTTATTTCACAATCACGCGATAATTGACGACACTTTCTGGTCGTCAGGTTCGAAATTATTAATAATTGTTTCATTTGTGATGAATGCGATAGATTTTTATGGCACCTAGATTTCGGAGAAGTGACAATCATTGCGAGATTATAAATGAAATATCTTTGAAATATACCACTACCCAGTGTGTTTACATCCGTGAGTAAACGTAAACCGACAAGACATTCTTAGCCAGTGTCTTCTAACACAAGCAGGTGCAGCCATTACCACGCAGAACGCACGTTATTCCGCAGCTGAAGTCGAGATGCCCTGGCATGAGCGTAAGTTACTAAGAACTCATGCCACACTGTACTGTATTTTTTCTAAAGCTGATAAAAACTTAACTTATGATTCTAGTTCTAGTAAATTCTACGCAATCCTGTTTGTTGCCGTGAACAATGAACTTTGTGAGAAGCGCTGTAGAAATTTGGTTCCATGCAAATATTTCACAAAAAAACTTGAGTAAAATATAAATTAATTATTTCTAATGCATTGCAGGTCTATTAGGTTTAATCAGAAAGTTTAAGTTCTCTTTTCTCTGACGTCACCCAGACTGTTACAGTCATTTCTCAGGTTGATGATGTCAGTAAGTGACCGACCGACCGACCCATTGTGATGTGATGTGATGTTTGCTGTGTTGTAGTTTTTTTTTTTTTTTTTTTTTTTTTTACATCTCTCTCTCTGAACTTGGACTCACATGAGGGTGGTTCTGATAGCAGTTCAGCACGGTTCCAAATTGTGTTGGACCACAGTGACACCGCCTTGACACCATGATGGTGTTCGCCATCAACTGGCACTGACCGCCATAAACCGAAAGATTTTGAAAAGGTTTGGAAGGTCATGATGGTTGAGAACCAACATTTAATTCTAATTAGGATCGCTGCTGCCCATGTCAGCCAACTCTGGATGAGGGCGGATACACCCTAGACAGCTCGCCAGGCCATCACAGGGCCAACACTCAAGCAACCATTCACACTCATTCTCATATTTCAGGGTGATTTAGAACAGCCAACCAGCCCACTGTACATGTTTTTCGATTTTGGGAGGAAACCGGAGTATCCGGAGGGAACCCACGCAAGCATGCCGAGAACGTAAAATCTCCACACACACACGGCCGAGCTGGGAGTCGAACCCAAGACGTTCTTGCTGTGAGGCGGATGTAGTAACCATCATGCCACACACACACATTTAATAAGAAGTATATTTAAGTTGTACGCTTCTTGCAGCTGCCAGTATGTATCAGCTGTAATTATACTGAGAGAAATTGCTTTTCAGTTACAAACTGTTTCCACTTTCACAGACTTAATAGATATTCATATCAGGAGGAAAAACTTTGGAATCCCATTAATTTGGTTTAATTATTACGATATAGATTGAGGCACTGACTGAGCTCCTGTCTATACTGATGGGTGTCTGAGTCTAGTGTTAAGTGTAGCCTGGCTTCTTTAAGAGTGGAATGAACTTCAGACCTGGAGGAACTCAGTTATTCATTCATTCATTTTCTATAACCGCTTAATCTCAATTATGGTCACGGGGAGGCTTGGCACCCATCCGAGCTGGCTCTGGGCGAGGGCAGAGTACACCCTGGACAGCTTGCCAGGCCGTCGCAGTGTGGAAGCACGCTGACGGCTATGCATCTACTCTTGTTGAAAGTCAGCGATGATTCTTTTATATGAAGCTCACGCCATAGACAGTGAGAGACATGGCCGGCCTTTGATAACCCAGTTAGTTGCATTGGGCGGACAGTGACAACACGATGAGAGTGGAGCTTGAACCCCCAACCTTAGGATGAGTGATCCAGCACCTTTACCATCAGGGCACCACTGCCACTGGAACTCAATTAATAAATCTTAATTAATCTTCCTATGTCTCCAGACTACGGTCTGCAGCGAAAGTAGGAAAGGTTAACACTAAGTTTTATTTTCCCCGCCTTTAACTCACTGAACTGCCTTCGTTTATATCACCTGTTATTTTTGTTTAATTATTCGTTTAATGAGTTCATGTTATAGGCTATTATCAGTGTTCCGTGTTTCGTTCTGCGAAAGGTTGTCTACCAAAATTAGATTGTGTGATTCTCCTGATGTCGAGTCTGAGTGGTGGTGTATTCGCCTCATTTTTTTTTTCCTTGGCTTTTGGTTTCGTCATGAATAAATTAGTTTTTATTTTTATTTCTGCCCATTGTTGTCATGCCTGTCAATATCAGTGTATTGATGTGGGACAACCAACGATGTAATGTTTCATGCTTCTGGGGCTTCACTCAGGAGTTCCCCTACAAATGTCTCATGGATGTCCGCATGAAGTGTGAAAAATGTCTCATGAACTTTCACAAAGCTCCAGCATAGAATCACCTTTTCTACTAAATCTACTTTCAGTGTGCCTAAATAAAAGCAACGTAATGTGTAAATATTGACAGTGTTACACCATGCAGGTTTTTTCAGCATCGGTGAGATGTGCGCTATAGGGTCAGAGGTGTTGGAGGAAGTATGCGTAGGACGACATGCTCGTCCTTTAATGAAATTATTTTTAATGGCCTGATGGGAGTTCTGCAGAGGTAGCTGATCTCTGTGCCAATAGAGTGATGCTACCTCTGCTGCTTCATTAAGATAATGCACCCATGCATACGCCTGTGTTGTGATTTAAGAATTAAAGCAGCTTAGTTGCATTCCACTGCTTCAACTCCCACAGAGGCTCTGAGCCAGAAGAACAAGAGATGGAGATATTTTAATAAGCTGTTATTTTTTTCCTCAGGAGATTTAACAGAGCAGTACATCATGATGTTACTATCTTCTTCTTCTTCTCTTTCTGCTTTTTCCTGTTCTCCAGAGTCGCCACAGCGAATCATCTGATTTGCACATTTGATTTGGTATGGTTTTTATTTTTTTTTTTACGTCGGATGCCCTTCCTGTCACAACCCTTTTAGCAAGGGACAGAAACACTCTGACGGCTTTGCAGCTCCTCTTTACGAAAGTCAGCAATGGTTCTTTTACATGCCTCACACCATAGACAGTGAGACACATGGCCTGCCTTTGATAACCCAGTTAGCTGCACTGGGGGGACAGTGACAACCCTGTGGGGACTCGAACCCCCAACCATAGGATCAGCAATCCTGCGCCCTGTCCACTAGACCACCACTGCCCCCATGATGATACTATGTAAACCATAAAAAAATGAGTTTGTCCATTCTTAAACAAAGAATATTATCAGTAGGCTATTATTATTAATATTATTATTAATAATCATAATAATAATAATATGTAAATGTTTAAAGAGTGTTTATTTATACATTTTTGTCACATATCCAACGAAACATCGCAATTCTCACGATACACTACCAACACTTCTGTTTCACCTCACATGCCCACTACATTCTATATAACAAGTCTGTGTGGCTGTGTAGTGTACTGTTTGGCCAATAAAGGTTGAGCAACATAATATATATATATATATATATATATTGCAGGGTTTATCACCATGGACTGGTCAATACTTGACAGTTTAAAGGCGAACCAGGGCGGTCATAGATTGTTTATATTGTAAATCTAATTTATTTATATACTTGTTATTATTATTATTATTATTATTATTATTAATAATAATAAGCACTCCATGCATGTTATTTTTCAACAGCTTAACTAAAGTTGGTTGGGAAGTAGAGCTGGAACTTTTCTTAGAAAAAAAAACAAAAACAAAAAAACACAGGTGATGGTGCACCAGCTGGGAGAATGAAGGCTCGGGCTCAGTCTCACCCAAAATCCCTCTATTGTTTGAAACATGTCCAACTCGCCTCTGTTGATGTTCCGTCCCCTTGTGGGTTACATTTTAGTGCTCAAATGACCGACATGTAACCGAGAGAATTTGGTCATTTTTCAAAATAAAAGATTTTTAAAAAATAAAGATCATTCAGACTCATATAATTAATAAACTGGGGAAAAAATTTTTTTTTTCTTTTGAGTACCGGTACCAATTGAGCCGCGGACCGGTGGTTGGGGACCCCTGTTATAGTGTATAATGAAGGTAATGTGTCTACTTTTAAAATCAGATACAGTATATAGTAAATGTCAAACATGTGAATCAGATGATTCGCTGTGGCGACCCCTGAAAAAGGGAAAAAGCTGAAAGGAAGTAGTTGTAAATGTCAGATGAATGTTTGGTTATTACAACCCAAAGAGAGAATATGAACTGAATAAGGAATTGTTTCTGTGCAATACGTAAATAATTGTGTATTATTCTGCAGTAAAACGTACTAAACACCTTTTTCTTTGTCATTCTCTACAGAGCACCTTTAAATTTAAATCAGAGAGTGATATTCATTTGGCTGAACACCATAAGCAGGTGTTGTATGATGGAAAGTTGGCCAGCAGCATCTCCTTCACCTATAATGCAAAAGCAACGGATGCACAGCTCTGCCTCGAGTCCTCACCCAGAGAAAATGCCTCCATCTTCGTCCATTCGCCCCATGCCCTCATGTTGCAGGTTAACACACGTCACACAATCTCAGACCGGCTTGACCTCATGAACAGAAATGTTGCAAGACTCAAGCGTCACAGAATGGAATTTTTATTCTATTTAATCGTCCCAGGTTTTCGGGAACCATTTCTACAAAATCTTTTTTTTTACTAAATATATTTCTTGTTTTTTGCAATATTACACTCAACATTACATAGTACACAGTAACAGGAGAATTGTGCCCACATAAGTAAATAAGAAAACAGACGATGCTGGTCCAAAGTTAGCAATAAAGTATTGAGAGATGACTCCAAACAAAACAAGCTCAGCATTGAAATTCTCTAAAGCAGTGAAGCAGTGTGGGTAGAATGCGTAATTTCCATCTCAGTAAGATCATTCTCCTGGCTAATAAAGTGCAAAAGGTTATAAAATCAGCTTTGTTTTTTGGCACCAGTAGTGTGGAATGGTGGAATGCTTCCAACCAAATAATTACTGGAATAAGATCAGCGGGTACATTTTAATATAGTGGATAGGAGGATATCGAGAGGCATGGAGGTGTCGGGGTTCACACTGAAGCCTCAAACATGAAAGTTCTGGGTTTTAACTTTAAGACCAACTGGGGGTTTTTATAAGTTACGTTTGCATGGAAATGATTAATTTTAGTGGAGATGTATATGTATGACCCTGTGTATTAATTTTGACCTTGTTTTCATTTTGGAAATCCCCCAAAAAAGGAAATATTTCCTCTATACAGACGCTCCCCGATTTACGTTCATTCATTTGACGTATTTTTCAATTTTACGTTTTGTTTTTTTTTTTTTTTTTTTAATTACGTCAAATTTTGAGTTTAGCGTGCTCTCTGTAGTACGAGATGTACCTACGTAGTACGCTGACATAATGACGTAAGGACGCTGCGTCCATTGTTTACAAACGACAGACTGAACGTGCCCCTCCTTCTTCCCAGTTCACCGCGTTTTACCCTTGTGTTAAGACGTCGTCGCTGTGATCTTTGTGTTTACACTGTTTTGCGGACTTTTGTAACCCTAAGCAAATGTGGTTGGTCAGAAGCGTAAGCCTACTAGTGATTAGTGCTAATCAGAAAAAGTGGCAAGCCATCTCGTTAGAAACAAAGATGGCTATTATCAAGAAAATCGATGCTGGTGAAAAACACATGAATGTTGCACATTTCTTCCAAATGGCTCCGTCGACCATCGGAACCATTTACAAGCAGAAAGATCTCATCATAGAGAATGTTAAAGGTTATATTTGATACTGTATTTGATATTTGATGAGTGAATTTGATTAAAAGTTATCTATTTGAATTATTATTTTGCTTGAATTTCATTTATTTGAAATTAATGTTGATATTATTTGATATATTTATATTATTTTACAATGTTATGTTTATAATAATTGATTTAGGGGTGTTTTACGGTAATGTTATTTATGGATGTATAGTACAGTATGAACATCATACGTCGCTGGAACATACAGTAACGACTTACATTCGGCCGTTCAAAACCAAACTAAAACATAAGTTGGGGAGCGTCTGTAATATAGTTTCATAATGTTTGTCAATGTATATGAATTTTTGACTGTTGTGGTATAAATTTAAGGATCTGGGCTTATTTGCATCAGTCGTAGAAGGGATGGCGTTCTATGGCGTTTCCCTACACTACACTACACTATAGAGTAAAACTGTACGAGGTTGTGTAAGCTTTGTGTAATCTCGAGATTTTGACTAAAAGCAGTTTTTCCGAAATGAAACTTGATTCATGACATAGTTACAGTAATCTCTACCTAGACACATTACATTCTATTGCATTTATGTGTGGTATTTGACAGAAGGAGTAGCATTGTGTCACAAAGCTTCAGGGTTTCATGAAGTTGTCCTCCATATTCTCAACCTTAAAAACATGCTACAGAGTGTTTTTGTCTCAGAAATTGCCCCTAGCTGTGAATTTGTGTTTTATTATGTAATGGTTGAGAATCACCAGATCAGCAGGTTAAAGTGTTAATACATTGTTCTCTGTGTATGTAGGATGTAAAGGCTATCGTCACCCACTCCATCCATAGTGCGATCCACTCCATCGGGGGAATCCAGGTGCTGTTCCCACTCTTCTCCCAGCTTGACTACCGGCAGCCCAATGATAACCCTGTGGAAACCACAGTGTGGTGAGCACACACACCTCCGACCTCTCCTCGGCTAGTTATCAACCCAGAGACACCATTGTCATCACATGCGTATACCGCATTAGCGCTACTTGATTTTCAAAGTTATCAGAATGCTGAAAGTTCACGTTGTACAACTTGGTGTCTTAGGTTGCCAAGTTGACGCTATAAAAATTTCATTACAATGCCATGTTTTATCACGAACATCTAAAGGCCTCTCAATCCATTTTATTCGTGAACGTACGTTGATATTATGACTATTCTCCTAAATTAAATCAATTATAGTGAATTGCAACAACAGCATTCATCCTGTATGAATACTGTTGTTGCAATTCAGTAAAATTGATTAAGTCTTTAATGATCAGAATCAATATAAACATTGCAAAAATAAAAACAAAATATAAGAAATAGATACTGGAATTGAGAAGACTGTGCTCAGTGTAAATGAACTGGCAGTAAAATAATTGATAATATTTCTTAAAATTAGAAAAAATATCTACGCATAAAAAAAAAGAGAGAGAGAGAGATTTTCTTTTCGGCCTTTTCCCTTTATCAGCAGTCGCCACAGCGAATGATTCGCATGTTTTGATTTGGCATAGGTTTTTACATCGGATGCCCCTCCTGACACAACCCTTTTTTAGCAAGGGGCGGAAACACGCTGACAGCTATGCAGCTACTTTTTACGAAAGTCAGCAATTTACATCTTTTACATGAACCTCTCACCATAGACAGTGAGAGACATGGCCGGCCTTTGATAATCCAGTTAGCTGCACTGGGGGGACAGTGTGTGTGTGTGTGTGTGTGTGTGTGTGTGTGTGTGTGTGTGTGTGTGTGTGTGTGTGTGTGTGTGAGTGTGTGTGTGAATGTGTGTGTGTGTGTGTGTATGTATGTATGTATGTATGCGCACACATGTATATTGTTTGAAGACACTCAGTGACTCAGCTGTCTGGACAGCCAGAGGAAGTTCATTCCACCACCTTGGAGCCAGAACAGAGAATCGTTTAGATCCATTTTTCCCTTTGCCCTTGGTAGATGGAGGGACCAGTCTAGGCAAGCATTAGTGTTCTAAATCTAATATGAATCGCTATGGAAAGATCGTAGCAGTAGTGTGGGGAAAAATTTGGGAAGGTGAAGAACAAGCTACATTATGGATTAGTTGCAGAGGTCAAATAGCACTCAAAGGTAGACCTGCCAGGATTGAGTTGCTGTAGTCTCGTCTTGAGATGACAAGGGATTGAACGGACAAGTGATCTTAGTGGAAAGAAATGGATGAATCCTTCAGCTGTTAAAGTGGAGAAATCGACACGCTCGAGAAAGATTAGTGATATGAGACAAGAAGGACAGGCAATTATCCATTATTACTCCAAGGCTTTCTGGAGTGATTTCAGCGTTGTCTAATGGGATTGCAAGATCTTGATGTTGGAATGAGTCAGATGGGATGAACAGCAAGTCAGTCTTTCTGGGAGTAAGCTTCAGCTGGTGAGCTGCCATCCATGTGGAGATACAAGACATGCAGAGAGCTGGGTAGAAACATCAGTGTCTGAGGGAGGAAAAGAGAGAACAAGTTTAATGTCATCTGCATAGCAGTGATATATGACATCACAGAGGGACCCAATATAACAAGAACAGAAGTGAACCAAGAACTGAGCCCTGGGGAACACCGACATAGGGAAGATGTGGAGCCTCTCCATGTAACCTCATACGAGCAAACTTCCAGGTAGGAAGCAAACCATTCTGCACCACAAATTCTTAGACTCCTGAGGATGGACAAGAGTCTTGTAATTGACTGTCAAATGCTACTGAAAGCTTGAAGAGGCTGAGGACTGATGACATTTTGGCTGATCTTGCAGCATGTAGCTTCTCTGTGGCAGACAAGAGTGCAGTCTCTGTGGAATGTGCTGCTTTGAAGATAGATTGATGAGGGTCAAGGGGAGGACATTCTGTAAAAGCTAGAAGGACATTTGGGTATAAGAGAGTATTAATGCTGAGTGCAAGGGACTTGGAATTAGCTGTTACTTTGTACACATCCAAGGGTGATATGATCAAATGTAATCTTGTACAGTCATCTTACTGCTGTGTTTCTCTGCTTGCAGGCATAATCAGTCTTAGATCAGTAGTACTGCTGGCAGGCATCATCAGTAGAAACAAGATCTGCAGTGCATCAATGCACCATCCCCTGGGGAGCTTTTTACCAATTCAGGAAAAACAAGCTTCATGTGAATATAAGTTACTGAAGACATACATTCGCTTTGCTGTGCAGCGAGCTGAGAGATCAGGAGAAAAAAGTAGTCAAGAGAGTGGCGGGGTGGGGGAGAGAAAGGAATAACCGGACAGGCGAGAGTGAGCTGCTGAGGACTTCATCATGACTCTCAGTGCATCGTGCACATCATTCAGCTGCAGAGCCTCAGCTGCACTGCCAGTGGGAAATGATTCAGAGAGCGAGTTAGCGTGTCCATATCGATTGCTACCGAGTTGTTTTACTGTGAGCTATTTCTGTAAAAGAGATTAGATGAAAGCTAAAATTGGCAATAATCAGCATTTGGTGTAAAGATACGCCTACAGGGTGACTGGCTTTTTCATGTTCGTCTTTCTGTATAGATGGATTTTATTATGCGTTTAAAGTATTGGCAACTCATG
This sequence comes from Plotosus lineatus, assembly GCA_024760905.1. Classification (NCBI taxonomy): domain Eukaryota; kingdom Metazoa; phylum Chordata; class Actinopteri; order Siluriformes; family Plotosidae; genus Plotosus; species Plotosus lineatus. Next base: position 12,641,860 of record CM045750.1, read on the forward strand.
AAGAACAGTACACATTTATCATTGTTCATTTTCCAAACCATGTAATCCTAATTAGGGTCATAGGGAGGCTGGTGCCCATTTCAGCCGACTATGGGTGAGGGCGGGGTACAGCCTGGAGAGCTCGCCAGGCCATCGTAAGGCCAACACTCACGCAACTATTTGTACTCACGCTCACATCTATGGGCAATTTGGAACAGCCAATTAACCTAAGGTGCATGTTTTTGGACTGTGGGAGGAAACCGGAGTACCCGGAGGACACCCACACAGCACGGGGAGAACATGCAAACTCCACACAGAAACGCCCGAGCTGAGAATCAAACCCAGGCCTTCTTGCTATGAAGCGGACGTGCTAACCACTACGCCACCGTGCCGCCCTAGTACACATTTTATATTTTACTTAATTTAACCCATTAGTGTCATTGGCAGTGTCTCGGGCTCTACCTGTACATCTACACCACTAATATAACATTACTGACTATGAAACGGATATCGAGTTTTTCACTTTTTTTGTCCATTATTTATTCCCTAACAATTCTTGTTGCAGTTAAACCTAGAAAACAGCTGAACCGATCTTTATGATATTTTACATAAAGTTTCCCCAGTATGCAGCTGTGCATCTGACTAATTTTTATTCCATTTGTATATTCAGTATGGCTACAGGGACCATTATGTTGATTTTTATTTATTTATTTATTTATTTATTTATTTTTAATCCTAGCTATTACAAGAGAACTACAAAATAGGACTTTGTGAAATTGTCCAGACAGACATCGTGTATAGCCGAGTTGTGCACCTGCATAATTTAATCGAATTTGCATATTGTTAAAGTTGAGGAAATGACTCCCTTGTTTGTCTCGGTTTTAATACTTTGGACAGCTGCCTATAAATTAAAATTCAGCATCATACATATTCTCAACAATAAAAAAGCAAATATACTTCAGTATTTTATAGATTGAGGCGCTGCCTAAAACTGCATATACGGTTTAACTTATTTAATGTTTCTGGTTGGAACTTTCAAACCCCATTCACACCTATATTCATTGAATAACTTGTTTATAGAAGGGAACCAAACACAAAATCTTATTTTCCACATGTTAAATATACCATTTAGAAACTGTAGCTTTAGAGACCATTTCAGTAACACAACAATATCTTTCATTCATTTTCTGAACCCCTTAATCCAAATTAGGGTTGCAGGGAGACTGGTGCCCATCTCAGCCGACACCGTGCGAGGGCAGGGTACACCCTGGACAGCTTGCCAGGCCATCGCCAGGCCAACACTCACACAACCATTCGTACTCACATCCATGGGCAATTTGGAACAGCCAGTTAACCTACTGTGCATGTTTTTGGAGTACGGGAGGAAACCGGAGTACCCGGAGGAAACCCATGCAAGCACGGGGACAACATGCATGATGGAAGAGCAACTCGCGCATTGTTTGAATTTTTGAGATGGTGCGTTTCGTAACGTGAATTTTTTTGTCGTATCCAGAGACGGAAATTTTAGATAAATGTGTTTCGTAACTTGGATTTTTCGTTTGTTGGGTCTTTCGTAAGGTAACACTGTATATAACCTGTGACGGACTAACGTCCCATCCAGGAGGAGTTGTACTCCTAGTCGCTTCACACTATGGAAACCAGGGATAAGCACCGGCCTGATGAGCCACTATGGCTTGGGTGTAAAAAGCCCAACGGACTTTACCTTTAATACTAATACTAATCCAGCAGTGTGTTTTGTGTTTGAGTAATAGACTTTCACTGAAAGTTCAAGACACATAGATTGTTGTGCTGTTATTTTATCCTTGCGTGTTGTTCAGTGCATTGTTTATATCATTTTCCTCTAGTGCTACTCTCTTGGCTTTCCTGGTGGAGCTGTTGAAGAGTTCTGTAGCCATGCAGGAGCAGATGCTGGGAGGAAAGGGCTTCCTGGTTATCGGATACCTGTTGGAAAAGGTGAGATACAGAAGAAGATACAGAAGAAGAGCAGTCTTGCGAAAACTGTGACTGGTTTATGTCCCTCTGTCTGTCTGTCTGTCTCTTTCAGTCGTCCCGTGTCCACATCACCAGGGCTGTACTGGAGCAGTTCCTTTCCTTTGCGAAGTATCTTGACGGCCTCACACATGGAGCACCTCTCCTGAAGCAGCTGTGTGACCATGTCTTGTTCAATGCAGCCATCTGGATCCATACGCCTGCAAAGGTCAGAACCCAGCTGCTGAAATTCTGATTGAACTGTATGACGGAAATAATAAAATATTTATTCGGTATTTGATGTGTAGTACAGTGTACAGGTTTGCTAAACACCAGCCAGCAAAGCAATGGCATTTAATTTAAATCTAGGAAACATGAATTGCAATTTCCTTCATATCTCCCAACCGGACAAAGCTGGGAGAATAGTCCCATTTCCACCAAGCTGCTACTGTAGGGCCCTTGAGCAAGGCCCTTAACTTTCAACTGCTCAGCTGTATAAAGTATATAAAAATGTCAGTCACTCTGTATAAAATTATCTGCCAAATACCATAAGTGTAAAATATAGTTACAGAATCTACCTTAAGTCTTCAAATCCACATTCATCTTCTATGAACCTCAGGGGCAAATTCCCCTTAAACTGGGCCACACCCTGTTTGTGGTGATGGTTCACCAGCTTGTCAGGGATTGGATGTTCCACATCAAATTGATAGATCACCGTGCAGTGTTACTTTCCACTTCTTATGAACTTTGTTGTTGATGATACAATCATTTGTACAACAACATAATGTCCCTTATCCCTAAGAATTGTAAGTCGATATATGCGAAGTTTTTGCACTGTAGGAGCTGAGCATGGGGAACTCTGCTGAAGGATGTCTGAATTTATTTAAGCTGCTTGACATTGTTTTTTTTTTTCTGATGATTTATCCTGAAAGGCCCATGTAACAAAAAACAGTATGTTCTTCATCCGATTCAGGAAAGAGGAGCCACTGAGTCAGGCCTAGTGAGAGCACTGTACTAAGATCAGTTGAATATATGGTGCTATATAGGGATCCCTCATTTTCCGCGGTTAATGGGGACTGAGACCCCTCCGCGACCACCGATTTCTTCGAAGTAGGATCAATCCCCCGATTGAATCAATATCACTGACGTATACGTACATGTATATGTGTATATAATATCAATAAATACATATTCAACACTATAAACGCTTATAATAACAATTAAACATTCAAAAATAATGCATGAGATGTAAATAAAAATATATACAGACGCGTGCGCACACAGATGCCTCACATAAAAATGTAAGTACAGTCGGCCTTCTACTTACGAAAACTACTGAATATGAAAAATCCAGGTTCCAAAAAACATTTTCCTAAATTTTCGCGCTCTGTATACAAAACAACTTTTTATGAAAAGCGCCAGACGCACCATTCAAAAATTCAAATGCGCCATTCAAAACAATGCACGAGTTGCTGTCTCATTGGCTGTCTCCCAGCATCTCTTGCCTGCTGGCCTCCCATTGGCCAGGAGGGAGCTGAACTATACCCATACTTCCTGTTTGTCACACGCGTGAAGGAGAGTTGAACAGGACTGTTGGCTCGTGAGTTTTTTGAGAGTGATCATTGCAGCGTTATATTTCGTTATTCATCATGGACCCCAAGAAAGTGATTCCCGATGACAACGAAAAGAAGCGGGCTCCGTTGTCAATCGAAGTGAAGCAGGAGGAGATAAAAAAATATGAAAGTGGAATGCGGATTTCGTTGAGCGAAATTGCAAAGGAGTATGGCCGACATCCCTCTACAATCGGAACGATATTGAAGCAGAAGGAGACCTTAAAAGCGGAGATACAGTGATGGAGGCGAGTATTTCGGAACGATATTGAAGCAGAAGGAGGCATTAAAAGCGGAGATACAGTGACGGAGGCGATTATTTCGGAAAAAGCAACCGCACATTTCATACAAAATTGGTGTACTTTTCTCATTTTTAAAGGGTTTATGGGGTAGTCTTGGGAGTCTTGGAATGAATCATGTATTTTACATGTAAAATGCACCTCTACTTACAAAAACCCCAGGTTACGAAAAAGGCACTGGAACGGATTAATTTCGTAAGTAGAGGGCCGACTGTAGTTTTGTTTGGTTGTTTCTTGTTTTTGTTTTGGATTTTCTCTTTTTTTTGCATACTTGGCCTTGTTTTGCAGCATTTTGCTTAACATTTCCCCCTATTTTTCCTTAATTTCCTTATTTTTTTATTTTTCAATGAATATTTTTGAAAAACCTGCGATTCACTGAAGCACAAAGTAGCGAGGGATCACTGTAGTTTATGCAAATTTTTTATCCCCCTCCCAAATTTTCTCCCTAATTTAGTCATATCCACTTCTCACCCATCAAGTATTGCCTTCCCCATGACATGACCACCACCAACCTGCGAGGGGCGAAAGCTTGCACACACACCCTCTGTGACATGCAATGCTAGCCACCCACACATTTGGAAGGAAAGGGCTGTCTGCCCCTCGTATGAATGTGCTCACGGACGCCCATGATTGGCTGCCAATCACTGTGAGTGACAGAGAAGTGAGCATATGGCGTCCGTCCCTGCCGTGAGAGGGCCGTCAACTCATGCCTCATGCTCTGTATCCTGTGGGAGCTTTTAAAGAATATAATTATCATACATCTTTACATCAACCATTACTATGAAACCTAATTCATCGTCCTTCCACTTGGTGGCAGCAACCTATTTTAAATAAACAGATAGTCATTCATGAAGCATTGTGTTTATCGTAAAAGGAAAAGGGACCTTGGTGACGACGTGTTTCCGACCTGCGACGGCCTGGCGAGCTGTCGGGTGTACTCTGCCCTCACCCAGAGTCGACTGGGATGGGTGCCAGCCTCCCCTTGACCCTAATTAGGATTAAACGGTTATACAAGATGAACGATGATGATGTTCTGTGTGTAATAAAGTTAATGGTAAAAAAAGGATCTTTTGGCCACACTGAGAAAAAAATTGCTGTAGAAAATCACCTGCTTCCATTTTCAAAACTGCTTTTGGTAAAACCTGCAGCTGGAGAGAGATACTGCAGTTATCATTACCTGAGGCCAGGGGCTTTTTTTTATCCTCCTCTTCTCACTCATGGTTTTTTTTTTTTTTATCTCCGTAATAATTGCTGCTATTTCATTGTGCAACACGCACCAACATAATTAAGAGAGGCTTGGTAGCATTGGGTCTCAGGCCTGTGTGTGAGCTGTTCAGACAATATTTTATTTCAACTCCACTGTGTCCCATGTAATCTAACTGAACTTTACGTGAGAGTAATAAACTTCGTGAATGATAGAAATTTAAACACTTGTCGACATATGAAAGATGCTATCAGGTATATTCAGTCGGATTTTTGTCAGGAGTAGACTGCATAGCCGTCCACATATTTCGGCCCTGGGAGGGTTTGGTGAGTTGTTCAGGGTGTACTCTGACCTAACCCAGATTTGGCTGAGATGGGTGCCAGCATTCCCACAGCCCTAATTAGGATTAAGCTGTTCAGAAAATTAGTGAATGATTGAAGGTATGTTCAGTTGGTATAGTCTGTTGGGATTTTACTCACAAGCTTAGTGACTTATCTCAGCTTCTGGTCTGGTACCTTTCGAGTCGTAGGCTTTGATTATCATCTTCATGGAGGTTTTCTTGGCAAGGATAGTGCAGTGGTTGGCCATTGCTTTCTGCACGATGTGAACCTACAGGCAATTTAGAACGGCCAATTAACCTACTGTGCATGTTTTTGGACTGTGGGAGGAAACCGGAGTACCCGGAGGAAACCCACACGAGCACGGGGAGAGCATGCAAACTCCACACAGAAACGCTCAGGCTGGGAATCGAACCCAGGCCTTCTTGCTGTGAGGCGGACGTGCTAACCACTACACCACCGTGGCGCCATCTCCGCTTCAGTCGCATGAAATACCAGGAGCTCAACTCCTTTCCTGGTATTTTTACTGGTATATACTGGGGGGGGGTTTCGAACCCACATCTTCTAGATCTTGTGTTCAGCACCCAACCACTACATATCTTATATGCAGGGATCCCTCGCTACTTCGAGGTTCAATTCAGCCGGATTCAGTACATGGTGTGTGTTTTTTATAAATATTCATTGAATTAAAAAAATAAGGAAATTAAGGAAGAATAGGGGAAAAAGTTAAAGAAAATGCCACAAAACAAGGACAACTGTACAAAAAAAAAAAAAAAAAAAACAACCCCTCCCAAAAAACCCTGTAATCCAAAACAAAACAAAAAACAACCCAAAACCTCCCATCAAAATTAGTTAGATTGTTGTGAGGTGAACATCTGAGTCTGTATGTGTGTGTATTTATATTTTGTTTACATCTTATGCATTATTTTTGAATGTTTGTTATGATAAGCATTTATAGCATTGAATATGTATTTATTGATATTATATCCACATATACATGTACGTATACATCAGTCAGCAGGCCAGTCCTACTTCGTGGAACTCGGCAGTTGCGGGGGGCTCTCGGTCTGAATTAACCGCGGAAAGTGAGGGATCCCAGGATACTTTTTTTTTTTTTTTTTTTTTTAACTAACGTTTGCTTTTCTTATGGGTGGCATGATGGTTCGTGCATCCTCATCACAGTAAGAAGGTCTTAGATTTAGGTCCCAGGCTGGGCCATTTCTGTGTGGAGTTTGCATAGCCTCCCCATGCTTGTATGGGTTTCCTGTAGGTGCTCCAGTTTCTTCCCATTGACAGGCTTTGTTGCAAATTGCCCCAGGTGTGGATGTCGGTGTGAATGGTTGTGTTTATGTTGCCCTGCCATGGTCTGGTGAGCTGTTCACGGTGTACTCCTCCTTTGCCCAGTGTTGGCTGAAATAGTCTCCGGCCTCTTTTCTGACTGCTGTATATTTATAAACTTCCAACTGATGTATATTATGTGGTTTATTTTCCGAATTTTCTCAGAATGGAAATATTTTCTAAATTCTGAATACATTAATGTAAACTGTACCCTACTTGTGCGTTTGACACTGAAATGTTTTCATGTGTCTCTGTGTGTATTTTCTGTGTATGTTTCTGACATGTTTGTGACTTTCCTCAGGTTCAGCTCTCTCTGTACACTTACCTGTCAGCTGAGTTCATCGGAACAGCCACAATTTACTCCACCATACGGCGAGTGGGCACCGTTCTGCAGCTCATGCATACACTCAAGTACTACTACTGGGCCACCAACCCATTGGAGAGCAGTGGCATCACACCGAAAGGTCTTGGTAAGCATGCAGCTGAACACACACACACACACACACACACACACACACACACACACACACACACACACACACAAAGATCAATGCACACTCAAAGACATCAACACACACCCATACCTGTAATCAATAATTACACATGTAAACATCCACTCGCACCCACAAGTTTACTCTTTCTATAATCTTCTGTTTATCTACCTTTTTAACTTTTTTATTTGCTTTTCTCTCTGTTTTTTTCTATCATCAGATCATTCATGCTTCACATAATGTGCTCGTCATATCGAGATCAGTCTTTCATTAACATGTATTGGTTTATGCATCGATTTCTTGTCCAGGCTATTGCACCTAAATCGGTGGGGGCAGCTGCCTCAATCTTGGTGTATGTAAGGTGACAAGGCGAATTGCTTACTACTACTACAAGGTCACTGTGACCTTGACATTTGACCCCACATAAAAGAAAATGCTTGTTTCTGTTTACGCTCACATGTACTTGTACATCTTGGGAATGGGGTATTATATTGAATAGCAGCATTAGGTCACTGTGAGCTTGACCTCCAGCTTTAACTTCACTTAAAAGAAACAGCTTGTCAACGTTGGTTATGGCTAGTCACTTGCTCTCAAGGTCACGACTCTCAATCACATGCCCGAGTACCTTTGGTGGGTTAAAAGATACCCCCGCCAAGGATAAATTTACTCTTTCACCTTTACCCCCACCTTCATCTTCAAGCAAATGACCCAATGATAGAGAGAACGATAGAGTGGTTAGTTCATGCAGCATCTTTGAAATTCTGGTTAACATATTCTGAGTCTGTGTACTTCAGCCAGTGCGGGGCTCTCAGTAATGGATGCTCTCATAATGATACAGTGGTACCTCACTTTACGAAAGGCTTACCAAACGAAAAATGCAGGTTACGAAACGCATTTTCCTAAAATTTTTGTCTCTGTATACGAAACAAGTTCATGTTATGAAAACGCCATCTTAAAAATTCAAACACGCCATTCAAACATTCAAACAATGCACGAGCTGCTCTCCCATCAATGATGTTCAAACATCCCGCCCCGCTGGCCTCCCATTGGCTAACAACTGAGCTGTCGTTCATGTCGCCTTCACTTGAGCGCCATCTTGGACAGGTCCACCTGACACCATCTTGGACAGGCATCCCATTGGCTAGGAGGGATGACGCAGCTACCTCCCATTGCCTATTATAGAGCTGAATCCGCCATGATGTTTTTCGTGTAAAGGACAGAGTTACTGTTGTTTCATGCTTTATTTCTTGACTCAGGCTTTTAACTTTCCATAAACATTTGTAAGATTATAACTCTGCTAAGAAGACATGGTCGACACACACACACACACACACACGCGTGTGTGATTTCCGGTGCGAGTGAGAAGAAGAAATTGGCTCGAGTGATATCGCAAAGGAATGTGGCCAAACCTGTCTACTATCAGTACGATATTGAAGCAGAAGTAGGTCTTAAAATGTATACTTTTATAATTTTCGAAGGGTTTAGGGGTCGTATTGGGAGCCTTGGAAAGAATCGCGCGTTTTAAGTTATAAGTGTGTCTTTCACTACTCAACGTCTCTTCTCCTCGCTCTTTATTATTTTACTTTTTGCTGTCGGTCAAACTTGTCTGTCATACTCCTCATATCTATGTATTCTCCCCTGTTCACCTAACCCTGTGATTTAGAATAAAATGCATCAGAGTTTTACTGTGGATAACCGAGATATTTCCAGAGAAATACACCTTATTTATTTATTTATTTACTTGGCGTATTTTCCGGACTATAAGCCACACTTTTTTTCATACTTTGGCTGAAGGTGCGACATATACTCCAAAGCAACTTATATGTGAAATTATTAAATATAATTCTGTTCATCATAATAACAGACATAATATCACATGTTTGTGATTTTTACACTGACAACCACAAGAGGGCACTCTAGGCTTGAGTACCAGTACCTGCTCATCCACCACTGAAGGAATGTCCCCAAAAGAAAATTCTGTTCTGTGGATTATAAGCTTCCCTCACAAGTTTCTCGTTCACTCCAAACTTTCTTTCTGCTGCTCAATTACACGAGAAACTTGTGAGGGACTGGAGAAAAGCGGAGATTACTACTACTGCAATGAAGAAAACAAAAAAAAAGATAATCAAGGGCTAAAAGCTAGATAGCCACATCACTAGAGGAATGAGCTCGCACATGGGTGCTTGAGCGACGTGTTTCAGGGAGGGGCTTGTCAACAGTGCAGTTGCGTCTCCACGCCCAAGTAGTGAAATATCATGATAATAACGAACATTATTTCACATGTTTATTTTTACATTCACAACTGTTATCAAAGGCAGGCCATGTCTCTCACTGTCTATGGTGAGAGGCATGTAAAAGAACCATTGCTGACTTTCGTAAAGAGTAGCTGCAACGCCGTCAGCTTGTTTCTGTCCCTTGCTAAAAAGGGTTGTGACAGGAAGGGCATCAGACGTAAAAACTTCTGCCGAATCAAACGTGCGAATCAGATGATTCGCTGTGGCGACTCCCGAGTAAAAGGGAAAAAGCCGAAAGGAAGACAGAACTGCAAGAAGGAAAGAAGAGGGAAGAAAAGCAGAGATTATTATTACTGTTATAAGGAAAACAAAAAAGCTTACCGCAGGCAAAAAGCTAGATCTCCACAGCTAGAGGAGGAAGCTCGCACATGGGGGGTTTGAGCAACGTGCTGCAGGGAGAGGCTTGTCAACAGTGCAGTTGCGTCTCCACATCCAAGTAGCTGTCAGGGAGATGAATATAAATAACTTCGCGTGAGAACTTTCTTGGTGTTACCGCTTCATGCAATGCAACCGCCTCTCTATCAGAGCAAGGACCACAACGTCACAAACTGCCAGCAGATTTCCAAGCCAGTGCTTTCCAAGTTTCCATGGGTTTGCGACTTATAGTCCAGTGGGACTTATATATGTTTTTTCTTTTTTATTATACATTTTTTGGCCAATGCGACTTGTACTCCAGAGCGACATATTGTCCGGAAAATACGGTATTCATTTATTTAAACAAACTCACATGAACAATCAAGTGTTGTAAAGGAATGTGCAGTAGCATATGAACGGAGTCACTTTAATACTGAAGATCAGTCGCTCCTGAGCGTTGATCATTAGTCACCTCTCTGTTAGAGCTTCTCTCCCCCTATAGGCCATTCTACTAAAACCACAAGTAACTACCGCACTGACTAATGTGCATGTGATATTCAAATAAAGGTGGGCCTGTGTGCATGTGCTGGTGTGTGTGAAATTGTTTGCTTCTATTTGTGTGTTTGAGAAGGTGTGAGGTTGTGTGTTTGTACTTCAGAGTGTGTGTAAGAGGGTGAATGTGTGTGCGAGTGAGTGGCTCTGTTTGAACATTTCGTTTTTGTTTATTTGATATTCTTACTGACGTTTTTTGCTGATTGTTTGATCCTATCAGGATCTAGGGGATGCAGGAACAGCTTGCAGGCTCATGCTCAAAATTATTTACACTGACACCTAGGGGGCATTTGGAACAGTCATTTAGCCTAATATGTATGTCTTTAGGCTGTGCAAACTCATGCAAACACCACACAGAAACGCTCTTGCCGAGCCTGGGACTTGAACCCAAGTCCTCTTGTTGTATGGTGGATGTGCTAACCTCTACTCCACCATGTAGCTCTGTTTTATACAGTGTAAAACAGCTCTCACGGGATCCATCTCTGCAGGTGTCAGACTCCCGTGATCAGCTTTAATCTAAAAAAAAAAAAAAAAAAAAAAAAGTGCTTCAATATTGTTTTTAATAATTATTTTTTCTTATGAATGCAGATGATAATATACAATTAAAGCTAAATGATAATGATATTAGTGTTGAGGTTTAAAGAAGTGAACATGTAGATGATGTGCAGCCGAAAAGAGGACAAGCAGAGCTGCAGTCTATCAGTTTCCTTATCCACAGTGTGAGCTGGTTGTGTGTGGAGGAGGATTAATTGGAGATCTGCTAGGATAAACCAAACCACCTTGGATTGAATGGACACAGGCGCACACACACACACACACACACACACACACACACACACACATGCTGAGTATATTAGATAACACTGAATTATGGCTATTTCCCTTCCGATGTTAGCATGTGAATTTATCTTTTTCTCGTGTGCGTGTGTGTGTGTGTGTGTGTGTGTGTGTGTATGTGTTTGAGGAGCCAAAATATCATAGATTAATATTTAGTCCTTACAGACCAGAGGCGTCACATGCATGCACACATTGTTTATTGCTTACAGGCCATAAGTGTCACACGCATGCATGTATCGTGTGTGTGCACGCGCGCGCGTGTGTGTGTGTGTGTGTGTGTGTGTGTGTGTGTGTGTGTGTGTGTGTGTGTGTGTGTGTGTGTTCGTTCAGTTTTCAGTTTTCATCTGCGCTACAGTGATGAGTGACCTTCAGATCACATTAAAGATGCAACAGTCAGGTCAGGGGAAAGGAAAGGATCCATTTGGAACACACACACACACACACACACACACACACACACGCACACACACACACACACACACAATCACTCCAGTCATGGTAATGGTTTAACTGTGTCGTGAGTAAGATTGAGAAGTGAATCCTGACATTTGAGATCGTAATTGAAATTAATATTTTTTTTATACTGCTGTATTACAGGTTTCTTGGTTTTAGGTTGCAATTGATATGTTTATAGTGCCATTGAGCTCTTTTCATCTCATGCTCCAGTACAGGTTTTTTTTTTTTTTTTTTTTTTTTTTTTTTTTTTGTATTTCCCCTATTTTCTGCCTAATTTAGTCGTATCCAGTCCCACCCACCAGGTATTGCTTTTCCTATCACACGCTCCCTCCGTGACATGCAATGCTAGCCAACTGTCTGTTTTTGAACTGTGGCGCTATGTGTATTTGCTGGTGGTCTAACACACTCGGAGGGAAAGCAGTATCCACCTCCTCATACGAATGAGCTCGCAGATGAAAATGATGATGATGATGAGTGACAGTTAAGTGAGCGTATGCCGTTCCTCCCTCCCGTGAGAGCTTGGCCAGTTAGCTCCCATGGACTCCTAGCCACGGACCGCTGTGATATACACTGTTTCAAAAGGATCTAAAATTACACACTGTTTCTTTAAAGCCTGTTTTATCTGAGAGGAAACGTCTGAGCCCAAATACAGCAGATGATTCACATTTCAGCCCACATACACCCATTAACACTGCTTGTACAAGTGACGAAAAGGAGGATGAAGTGATGACCAAGCACACACACACACTTGGAGTGTCACATGGTCCATAATGAGCACAGTGAGCACTGCTGGTCTAGATTATGGGTGTGGCACTTAATTACCTTCTTTTCACACAGAAATACGCACGCGTGTGCGCACACACACACACACACACACACACACCCAAGGGTAGAGTAGGTGAATTTATTTACTGCAGCTTTGTAAGGCCTGTTTTGGTAAATAAAATGTGAGTGGTGTGTGGTGAAGAGAGCCGTGAGGGATATGAGGAAATAAATGAATGCAGGAGAGGGAGGATGCAGCAGAGTTCATCGTGGGCTCTTTGGGGTTTTTAACCTCTCGTCTTTCTTCTTATCTAATCCTTTCTAACTGCCTCAGTATCTTTTTCACCATCTCAATGATGCTGTATTCACAAATCCTAAGATAAACAGTCTGAATATATAGCTATTGAATATCGCAGCCTAAAACTGGCATTGTGCTTATACATTAATTAATCATAACAGTAGCTCTACATGACCGGTCTGTAGCTAGGCAGCTCAAAACACAGCAAGGTACAATGGCTGCAGTAAGCTCTGAAATCTGTCAGTCATAGCCACCATCGGTTTTAGCAGTGATGCTACAGTAGTTGTTTTCTGGGATCAGACCAGACCGGATCTACCTCACAAAGCTCACAAATGTCAGTGAGCCTTAGGCCCCCCACATAGGCCTCCCTTGGTCAGGGTCGAAAATGGGTAATGCGTACTTGTTGTCATTTGGGGCCACGATAACATCATGGTTGGAAAATTGTGGGCTGTCACTGATTAGTCTGAGTCGGCGGTGGTAGGGAGGCCTTGGTGGCTCAGTGGATAGACATCTTAATTATTGATCAAACGGTTCAAGCTCCAATACCATCAAACAGAATCTTCTGAGCCCTTAAGCTCAGTTGTATCAATGAGATCAAAATGGGTTGCTGAATATAGGCATCTGTCAAATGCTGTAAATGTAAGTAAAGATGTGACATGTTGATGGAGTCCTACCTCGAAAAGATTACATGGTGTCCTAGAATCAAAAAGGTGCTTCTGCAAAGTATGGTGTTTGTTCAAGAAGGTATTTGGCTCAGTGGTTCAGGTTCTGGATTTGTAATACGAAGATCCGGGGTTCAAAACTACAGTACCACCAGTACAGACTCGCGCTGGCTCACACACACACACACGCACACACACACACATATATATATAAATATATATATATATATATATATATATATATATATATATATATATATATATATATATATATATATATATATATATATATATATATATATATATATATATATATATATAATATGTAATATGTATGTATATATATATATATAAAATACAATATGTATATATATATATATATATATATATATATATATATATATGTGTGTGTGTGTGTGTGTGTGTGTGTGTGTGTGTGTGTATATGTAATATGTATATGTATATATATGATGTATGTATATATAAATATATTTTATATATATATAGTATATGTATGCCGATGCAATGCAGAATTATTATTGTCTGATTTTGTACTTCCACTACAAAGGGCATTCATTTCTCATCTGCCCATTTACTGCATTTCGTGCATTGGTACTATTGTTACTTTTTTGATAGACTTGTTTGTGTACTTTTTAAATTAAAAGTAGTGTATGAATTTTCATAAACAGCATGGCACAGGCAACACTGAGAGGCCAGACTCAACATACATGGAAAATTAATTCAATGCTTCAAAGGCTTCATATTTAGTGGATTTATTAATGTGCTGAGACTCAGCCGTGTGTATTCATTTCAGCTTGAGCTTAGTTTAAGCCCCGAGAAACACAGAGGGTTTAAAACAATTACACAGACACTTAAACCCGATTCTCTTGGGACATTGTCTACAGTGCATTTCAAAATGTTTTTATTTTCCCAAATACAGTAAAAGCACCTGACTGCACCACTGTCAGATCTGACTGCATAATGTGTGTGTGTGTGTGTGTTTTGCAGATGGTCCTCGGCCCACACAGAAGGAGATCATCTCTCTGCGTGCCTTCATGCTTCTCTTCCTCAAGCAGCTCATACTCAAGGTGAGCATCACTTAAAACACTCCAGTTTATTAGAATAAAAAAGAATGAGTATAAACACTTCAGGATTTCAGCAGGTTCTTAAATAAGAAAGGAAATGTGACAGCTGACGAGTTGATTTTCTCCTGATTGAGCGGAGGAAGCTGTGTAGGATTTATGGAGAATTACTATAAGCTGCCAGATGATGGTAGTTCAGCAGGGTTAAATGTTCTGTCAGTCTGTCTGTCTACCCATCTATCCGTCTGACTATTTAGCTAGCTAGCAATCACAGAGATTTCATGTACACATTCAGATTCTGACTGCCGATGTACAATTTCACTCTTTTCTGTAGTTATTTGTATTAATAATACCGGGGACTTAGCGCAGTTGGTAGAGCTTTATCCTCCGGAAGGTTGGAGTTCGAATCCGGCCATGTCATACTATAAGTAGTTAAAATTTGGCAGTTGTTGCTTCCTGCCTGGCGCTCAGCATCAAAGGCTAGAACAACGCAATAACTGGCACTGCACAGTGACGACAGGTGCCCAGAGCACAAAGCAAGTTTCAATGTATGTAATGTACTTTGACAATAAAGACTTGTTATTATTATTATTAAAAGTTGTGAAACTCTTGTGAGACATCTTGGTTCTATGTAAGCCATTAGAACCATTGAATACATCCTCACAGCAGCATCTCAATTTACGTCTCTTCAGGCTTTCGATTTATTTTAAGAATAGAGCTTTTCATGTCATTGAACTGGACAGGTTTACAAAGTGATGACACTGGAAACTCCTTATCTGCACTTTATCATCATCTTCCGCTTAACCTGAGGTCGGTTTGCAGCCGAAGCAGTGAGGTCCAGACATCCCTCTTCCCAGCCACTTCCTCCAGCCATGTTCTGGGTCAACCCCCGGATTCCATTCCTGGTTGGACATGCCCAAAACGCCACACCAGAGAGGCGTTCGGGAGACATTCTAATCAAATGCCTGAGCGACCTCAACTGGCTTCTTTCACTGAAGAGGAGCAGCTTCTCCCAGCTAACAGGACTTCTTACCCTATCTCTGAGGGAGAGCCCTGCCACTCTACTAAGGAAGCTAAAATGAGCTTCCTTTGCAGGGTGGTGGGGCTCTCCCTCAGAATGTGATCTTGTTCTTTTGACCACTACCCAAAGCTCGTGACCTTAGGTGAGGGTTGGAATGAAGATTGACTTGCAAATCGAAAGGTTTGCCTTCCAGCTCAGCTCCCTCTTCACTACGATGGACCGGTACAAGCAGAGTAAAGGCTGCACCAATCTGCCTTTCAATTGCCTGCTCCGATCTTCCCTCACTCATGACCAACACCATGAGACACTTGTACTTCTCCACTTGGAGTAGGACCTTAGTCCATATCTGAAGAATGCATTCCACCCTTTTCCAGCTGAGAACCATGACCTTGGACTTGGAGGTGCTGATTCTCATCCCTGCCGCTTCACACTCAGCTGTGAATTGCTGCAATGAGAGTTGGAGGTCCCATGAAGCCAAAAGGATAATGCCATCAGCAAAAGGCAGAGATGAGATCCTATGGCCACCCAACCAGAACCCCTCAACATTTTGGTGTGCCTCGAAATTCTGTCCATAAATACCATGAAAAGAAATGGTGACAAAGGACGGCCTTGGCGGAGTCAAACCGACGCTAGAAATGAATTTGACATGTTACCATTGTGGACTGAAGTCTGGCTCCAGTAATACAGAAACCGAGAAGCCCATAGCAATGGATTCAGTATACCATATTGTCAGAGTACAGCCCACAAGACGGCCTATGGGACATTGTTGAATGTGTTCTCCGTACACAAAGCACATGTTTACATAATGGGCAAACGCTCATGTCCCCTCCAGCAACCTCTGGAGTGGGTACAGCTCGTTGAAAGTGTTGCAGCCAGGATGAAAACCACACTGTTCCTCCTGAATCCGAGGTTCAACCCTAGGTCAGATCCTCCTCTCCGGTACTCCTGAATAGACTTTCCAGAATAGGCTAAGGAGTGTGATTCCACGATGGTTGGAACACATTCTCAGGTTGCCTTTTTTAAAAAGGAGAACTACCATCCCAATTTGCCAATCCAGAGGTACGGCCCCAATAACCACGTGATGTTGCAGATTCTTCAGATGCTTCAGATCTCATCCACCCCTGGAGCCTGGCCACAAAGGAGCTTTTTAACTAACTTCGTAACCTCTGGCCCAGTGATGGCATACTCATTTCAAAACCCCATACTCTTCCACAGAGAGTATTTTGGTGGGATCGAGGAGACCTTCGAAGTATTACTTCCACCTCTCAACAATCTCTCAAATTTATGTGAGCAAATCCCCACTTCCACTGTCAACAGTGTTTGTGGAGTACTGCTTTCCCCGTTCTGAGGTGTTGAATAGTGGTCCAGAACCTCATCGAGGCCAACCCATAGTCTTTGTCCAAGCCCTCAATGAACTCCTCCCACACCTGAGATTATGCATTGGCAATGGACTGGGCTGCAACACATTTGGTCTGCCGGTATCTGTCAACTGTCTGGTGAGTCCCACAGGCCAAAAGGACTCAATAGGTCACCTTCTTCAGCTTGTCAGCCCCCTAACACCACAGGTGTCCATCAACTGGTTTGGGGGGGGTTGCTCCCATCATAGGCAAAAATTATCTTCTTGCCACAGCCAATTCACTTAATGTTCACAGGAGATCCCAACTCCATGCTTGTCACCCAGGTCTGGAGGGCGGGCGGCCTCCCCCACCATCAGAACCAGCTCAACACTAGATGGTTATCAGTTGACAGCTCAGCTCCTCTCTCTACTGGAGTGTCCAGAACATGCAGCCTCAATTCCGATGACGTGACTATAAAGTTGATCATTGAACTGCGGCCTAGGGTGTTCTAGGGTAAAGTGCATTTATGAACATCCTTATGTTTGAACATGGTGCTTGTGATGGACAAATAGTGATGACCACAGACGTGCAACAGGGAAACACCATCCAGGTTCAGATTGGAGATGCCGTACCTACCAGTCACACTTGTCCATGTCATGCTGCCATTGCTCACATGGGTGTTGAAGTCTCCCAGGATAATGAGGTAGTCCCCATGGGGACAAAAAAGTTAAGTTAATGGCACAAACCTGATAGCAGACAATTGTGCAGAACATGTTCATCTCTTGGGTTACAATTTTGTGTTCACTTGAACGTGTGTGTGTGTGTGTGTGTGTGTGTGTGTGTGTGTGTGTGTGTGTGTTTGTGTATTTAATGTGTTGATTGTTGCTCCTCTGTGAGATATGATGTTTTGCGGCAGACTAGTGAAAATTCACTTTTATTTCCCTTTAAACCATAAAAGATTTCATATATTCTATGGCCTGTCGTTGTCAAATGTGTCCCGTTCATGATGCAAAAGATCCAAACTAAATTTTCAAGTGTTTATTAGCAGGACAATGATGGCCTGGTGCCCCCCCCCCCCCCCTTATATAATAACTGGGTTATCAAAGGCCAGCCATGTCTCTCACTGTCTATGGTGAGAGGTTCATGTAAAAGAACCATTGCTGACTTTCGACATGAGTAGCTACACATAGTAGTCAGTGTGTTTCTGCCCTGATGGCCTGGCGAGATGTTCTGTGTAACAGAGATGACCACCATGCTCCCTGAAACCTTAATTAGAAAATGAATGAATGAATGAAAAGAGGGGCATACAATCAATTACACAAAATAAGTTGTTCTGGGTGAAAAACCTCATACCTGGAGTGGCGTTCTGGGGCAGCTTCTCTAGTACCCATTCCACTTTGATTGGTCTACAATGACATCATGTGACAGCTTAACCTTTTTCTGATTGGTACATTATGACATCATACATCACGCCATAACCTGACATGTGTTGACATGCCTCGAGTTGGTCTTAAAGAGTGCCGCCCCCACCCCACCCCATCACTTTGGGTGGCCATTTTGTTTTCCTATAAGGTCAGTTAAGCAATACTCAACAGTATAAAATAGCCAAAATAAAATAATCTTACACTGACTTCAGTTAATCAACTCCTTATACAATAGTCACATAAATCATCAAATGCAATTAAATTGGAAAGTAAATTATACAATTATTCTTTTATAGGTATAATCATTAACAATTTAAATAAAGATTTCATTAGAGATTACGTCATTGGACAGTTCTCCATTTCAGGATTACAAATGTGTTTAAATTAATGCCAAAGCTATTACAATTTATTCATGTTTATTTTCAGATTTATGCTATTGATGATCTATAATTAATTTGAATACATAATAGCGGAGGGGGCAGCATTGGCCTAGTTGTATAGGGTGCTGGATCGCTGATCCAAAGGGTGAGGGTTCGAGTCCCACTCTCCACAAGGTTGTCACTGTTACCCCCCAGTGCAGCTAACTGGGTTATCAAATGCCAGCCATGTCTCTCATTGTCTATGGTGTGAGGTTCATGTTAAAGAACCATTGCTGACTTTCGACAAGAGTAGGATGCAAAGCTTTCAGCGTGTTTCCGCCCTGCGATGGCCTGGCGAGCTGTCCAGAGTGTACTCTGCCCTCACCTGGAGTTGGCTGGGATGGGCGCCAGCCTCCCCGCGACCCTAATTAGGATTAAGCGGTTACAGAAAATGAACTGAACATAATATAGCGGAGTCCAACAATTTGCATCAGATTAATGGAAGACCAAATATGATGTTATAATGTTACAGAACAGCGGGCCATATGCTTCCTTCAGTTTATGAGTCCAAGACTCATAGCACCCCCAGTGGTGCCTGATTCCCCGATCTTCCTCGACTTCAGGCCTGCATACAGAGAATTGTATTATTGGTCTTTGCTCAGAAGAACTATTTGTGTGTGTGTGTGTGTGTGTGTGTGTGTGTGTGTGTGTGTGTGTGTGTGTGTGTGTGTGTGTGTGTGTGTGTGTGTGGATGGGTCTATGTGAGTGTTTATTCATGGTTATATCGATGTGTGTTTGTGGTAAGTCTCTCTGAGATGTGATGTGTTGATGACCGCTCCTCTGAGCTTGATGGGTTGATTGTCGCTCCTCTCTGAGATGTGGTGTTGTTGTTTTGACGCAGAATAGTGGAAATATATTTTTTCTTTGGATTTTATTCCCCTTTTATGTTTGTGTCTGAGAGAGAGGGAGAGAGTTAGAAATATCACACAGGCATAGTGTTCTCGCTGCAGGGCTGTTGTTTTGGAGAGTGCAAGATTGTTGCTAAGCAGCATTTTTATTTTATTCTTTTATTCGTTTACCTTCTGCTTTGTTTTTCTCATTCTCTCACTTTATATTGAAATGTTCCATGCATTAGTGACCTCTCTCTCTCTCTCTCTCTCTCTCTCTCTCTCTCTCTCTCTCTCTCTCTCTCTCTCTCTCTCTCACACACAAACTGATCAACAGTTCATTATTTTGCATGACTTGATATCTGTCCTCAGTAATAATGTGCTGTTGAAGAAAAGTCTGATAAATGTCGATGTGCATCACGTACTGTGTGCAGGACCGAGGTGTGAAAGAGGACGAACTGCAGAGCATCCTGAATTACCTGTTAACCATGCATGAGGTACTGAATTCCCAGAATTCACAGCAGCACCACACACAGTGTTCACTCTGTGTGGGTGTATGATGCCAGTTGCTCTGATATTATCTTATTTAAATTCTCCTATCAGCCATAACACTTAAACTATTAGAAACATTGACCAGTGTCGTGAATAACATTTGATAATCTTGTTACAGTAGTGACTGCTAAGAAGTGGGGTGCATTGTGGGCTGTATTAATGGGGTGTATTGTGGAATGCATTGATGAGTGTATTAATCAAGGCTGTATTGTGAGATGCATTAATGGAGGATGGTGGTTAATAAGGGGTACTAATTGAATGTATTGTTGGATGCATTGATGGCGTGTATTAACGGGATATTTTCATGGTGTATTATCGTGGGATATTATCATTGGAGGTAATAATTAATTCATCTACATTTTGTTTTCTGAACCAATGCATCCTAATTTGGTACACAGGGAGGCTTGTGTCCATCTCAGCTGACTCTGGGTGAGGGCAGAGTTCACCCAGGGCAGCCCACTAGGCCATAACAGAGTGGGGTTTATTCATGGGGTGTCTTCATGGAATGTATTAATGGGGTGTTTTTATAAAATGTATTACTGGGATGCATCAATTGGGTTTATTGATTTGATGTATTAGTGGTTTGTAGTTGTTGGGGATGTGTTATTGGGGTGTATTAGTGGGGCTTTTTAATGGGCTGTAATAATGATGGGGTGGTTTGATGAGTAGTATTAATTGGGTCTATTAATAGGTCCATTAATGGGGTGTGTTAGTAGGATGCATTGAAGGGCTGTATTAATAAGGTGTATTACTCGGATGTTGTAAAGGGTGTAAAAATAGAATATATAATGGGATGCATTGATGGTCTTCTAGTGGGGTGTGTAATGGGATGTTTTGATGATGTGTATTAATAAGATGTAATGTGATGTTATAAAGAGATGTTCTGATGGATTTTTATAAAACTTTGCACAGCTGTATTTATTGCTTGTTGTTTCAATTCAAGGCAGTAATGTCATATTTGATGCGGACGGGAATTCCGTAATGTCTACATAAACTTCTAATTTAATTCTTCCTTCATTATTTACCTTTCTAATTCTGGAGGATGAGAATATCCATGATGTTCTGCAGCTCTTGGTGGCTCTCATGTCTGAGCATCCAGCCTCCATGATTCCAGCATTTGACCAGAGGAATGGGATACGGTAAGACAAACAGTGAATCTCATTCACTCTGCACAGTACTGTACAGTAAGTCTAAAAGTAATCACTGTCTTTAAAATTGTCTTTTTTTTTTAGCCTGAAAGAAAGACAAACAAATTTTTTTTTTTTGTAAGAAAAAAATTCACAAAAACAATCTGGTTAATTGACAATCAAATACTTGTAAACTTAATTAGGTGCACCTAATCACTCTCTCCCTTACACACTTGTAATCAACTGTACAAAACAAAACAAAACAAAACAAAAAAAAAAAAACCAACAGAAAAACATTCCGGGGCATAAGGCGCACTGGACCATAAGACGCAACAGCAGCAAATTATTCCATACACAAGGTGCACCGGATTATAAGGCACATTAAGTGAAACAAAAGTCTGATAAGTCAAACTTAATTCAATGCTCACAATAACTCTCAACATTGTTCAGCTGTAGCACACAAAATATAAAATAATACACTTTATAATAACTCATCATTGTTCAGGTGTAACAATATAAAACAATAAACTCACTTTTTCAGTTCATTGCGCTTCAACAAATCCATCAAATTCTTTATTTTCAGTTTCCGAGTTTAACAGTTGCATGAGTTGGACATAGAGCCGGGATCCCTCAATTATTTTTTTCTTGTTATATTATATTATAATATTTTATCATCTATTATTTCCTCGTGCATGGAGTCAGCTCAATAGAGACGGAGATTAGAAGTCTTCCTGGGTCGTGACCTTCTCTCAGCCATGCCTTCTTAAAGGGACAGTGCATTAGTAGTGTGTTCATTACAGAACTGAGGTCATTACTCTTAAGGAGCCGTATCAGTGTATCTTTAAATTCAACAAGGTTAATCCGAGGTCTCAGGAGGACACCTGTAGCAATGCTTTATCCCTGTATTTGGCCATGAAGCCCAGATCCTCTAACTCGCGACCTGTTGACACCAATATCTAGCGGTTGGAGTTCTTTGGTTAATCCACTGGAATGATGGTAAGATCTGAATTATTCTACTTCCAATAATACAATTCTCTGTATGCAGTTTTGGCGGTGTCAATGAGATGGAGTCGTGCGGCTTCATCCGCACACAAGGCGCACCAGGTTATAAAGCGCACCGTCGGTTTTTTGTTGTTTTTTAAGATTAAAGGATTTTGCGTGCGCCTTATAGTCCGAAGAGGAAAAAAATTTGCTGATTCTGATTCTTGAAAGTGTGCCTGAAAGAAACCAATCAACTATGGGTGGCAAGGCACTGTGTGGCTTAGTCAGAGTCCAACTTTTGCTCTACTGGAAATCTGTGGAATTTAAGACTTTGGTCGACTGACGTCACCATGCACTCTCACTCTGAATTTGAACAGTTATGTAAAGTGGGTGAATATTCTACAGATAGGATACGTAAAGTTTGTAAAGAAAAATTCCAACAAACTCAAAACAATATTGTTATGGCTTGATTTCAGGCTATGAAGCAACTCACTGTACGTACAGTATGTAACTGAAGTGGATTTGATCAGATACCTTCTCACAGACACACAGATACAGACACAACACCACCAAGAGCAGCGTGGCGGCCAGTCACCTACCTCAGTCACTGCAAATATCACCGAATCTTGTCGTCTTGATTTTTTTTCTTAAGATGATAAATGCTCCATCACTTCAAAGCTTTTCTCTGTGAAACATTTAGAATGAACATTTCCTGTCTTTTATTTTTTTCCAGGGTCATCTATAAACTCTTAGCTTCAAAAAGTGAGAGTATTCGTGTGCAAGCGCTCAAAGTACTCGGTTACTTTCTCAAACACCTCGGACACAAGTGAGTGGATTTACAAGTTCTTGTTGCTGTTCAGAAGATTATGTTTTATATGAATTTATGATTGAGTTAGTATTACATAAAGCGTGGTGTATTTTGCATTTTTGAAAGCAGCCTGAGAAATCGCTAAAGACTAAAGAATGGCCTTGTGCACACACACACACACACACACACACACACACACACAGAGTGTCAAATAAAAACAGTTGTGTGGAATTAATGTTGTAAGGTGTGTTTTTCCAGTATGAAGTAAAAAAAATGTAAGATAAAGTCCGTTGGGCTTTTTAAACCCGAGCCAGAGTGGCTCAACCAGCCGGTGCTTATCCCCGGTTTCCATAGCGAGAAGCGACTAGAAGTGCAACTCCTCCTGGATGGGACGCTAGTCCATCGCAGGTTACCTTCCCAGTATATTTTTACTGGTACGCATTTATACTGCTGGGTGGACAGGGGCAGACTTGTGGTTGAGACCTTTCCCAGGGGTGTTAGTTCACAGGGGGGGGGGGGGGGGTGTCTAACTGGGATTTGAACACACAACCTCCCGATCATGAGCTCAGCAGCTTAACCACTACGCCACCGGCCCCGCATGTAATAAATACAGTGATCCCTCGCTACTTCGTGCTTCAGTTTCTGCGGTTTCAGTGCATCACAGTTTTTTCAAAAATATTCAGCAAAAATTAAGGAAAAATCCACAAAACAAGGCCAATTATGCAAAAAAAAAAAAAAAAAACCCGAACAAACAAAAACAACGTGCGCACCTGTCTTGTGTATATGTGTGAGTATTTATATTTTATTTACATCTTATGCATTATTTTTGAATGTTTAATTGTTATTATAAACATTTATAGCTTTGATATTATGCACACATTTACATGTACGTATATGTCAGTCGGGGGCTTGATCCTACTTTGCAGAAATCGGTGGGGGGCGGTCCCCATTAACCACGGAAAGTGAGGGTTCCTTGTATATAAAACTGCTTCCTGATTTAGATGCATTCATTAGTTGTTAACATTATCCTTTAGTCATGCTATTCTGCATTCGGTGTGTGTGTGTGTGTGTGTGTGTGTGTGTGTGTGTGTGTGTGTGTGTGTGCATGCAGGAGGAAAGTGGAGATCATGCATACACACAGCCTCTTCACACTGCTGGGAGAGAGATTAATGATGCACACCAACACTGTGACAGTAACAACCTACAACACACTTTATGAGGTAGGCCACAGTGTCATCTTACACTCGTACCACTGGCTCCAGTATATCAGACATGAAGGGTGTTACCGCAAGGTATACGTGCAGGTATACAGAATAACCTTCTGAGTGTAATAAAGAGGAATGCTGAGCTGTGTTCACTCGCCGTGTAATCATTAAAACCTTGCTCTTTTTGTAGATTCTGACGGAGCAGGTGTGTACTCAGGTGGTTCATAAACCTCACCCAGAGCCTGACTCTACCGTCAAGATCCAGAACCCTAGTAAGTGTAACGAACGGATACACAGGTTCCTACTGAATACACTCGAGGCTTTATCTATATCCAGCCAGAGGGTGTGGAAGAACTGATTTTAAATATCCTCTGGATTGTAACACGTATAGAAATGTTATTATTTTATTTAGATTACAGGCATGTGATTTTTCCGCGAATTCACGGAATTCCGAATTTTTTTTTTTTCATTGGCCCAGTTAAAAAAATTTTTTTTTTTTTTCACGCCGAATATGTCAAAATAACCTTTCCCACTTTTATTCCGTTCTGAGTTTTGCATAAAATGAACTCTCTTGAAACATTACTGCTGATTGGCTGATGGCTTTCTAATAACCAATCGCTGATGTTGATTCGTGCCACTTCCGATCTGTTGAGCTATCGAAAGCATGTCGGTGATTCAGAGAAAAGATTCTGCTCAGAGAAATTAGAGAAATAGACAAAGTCGTGAAAAACAAGTTTAGGTGGGAATGGATGGAAAAGGGAACAGTAGCATTCAATTGCCGGAACATTTGGTGTTCAAGCAAAGATTCTAGAACCCGACGGACTTAACCCTTTGTTTGCCGTTCGACCAGAAACTTTCGTGCAAAGAAAAGACTCAGTGAAACAACCAGTTTCTGTCGCCGATCGAGTAGTTAATTTTGAGGTTTGTTTGAGAGTTTTGTTGTCTAGTTTCCGATTATATTTTTCAAGTTATTGTGAATGCATGCATGTTTTAGGCGTAGGACGTTCACGTGTTTATTCCGTGAACTGGATCAAATGATCGACTCTGTGGTCACTGAACCATTTTTCTGCTGTTCAGAAAATTATTGCCGCATTAACTCACCAGTTTTTCGTAATTAACTGATGTAAATAGACATTTACAGCAGCGTGAGTGTGTGCTCGTGTAATTAGATCATTAATATTGGAAATGTAAAACTATGAATCTGAGCCTCAACCGAAACGCCCCAGCATCCAGAAGGACAAGAAACTTTCCAAGGCAGCCTCCAGAAGGACATTTCAGGCTGCACAAAAGGAAGCAAGAAACTGCCATGCTAATGCACTAAAGACAAAGAAACATTAATTCAAAAAACTTATGTCACGTGTAGAGTTTGTTTCCAGATTGTGTTTAAAGACAATGACTGTTGATGATAGTGTTGTGAGGCAGGACATATCTATAAGAGTCTGTCTGTCTGTCTTCCTTTTGGCTTTTTCCCTTTTACTCGGGAGTCGCCACAGCGAATCATCTGATTCACACGTTTGATTTGGCAGAGGTTTTTATGTCGGATGCCCTTCCTGTCACAACCCTTTATAGCAAGGGATAGAAACACGCTGACGACTTTGCAGCTACTCGTTACGAAAGTCAGCAATGGTTCTTTTACATGCCTCTCACCATAGACAGTGACAGACATGGCCCGCCTTTGATAACCCAGTTAGCCGCACTGTGGGGGACAGTGACAACCTTGTGGAGAGTGGGACTCGAACCCCCAACCTTTGGATCAGCGATCCAGCGCCCTATACCACTAGACCACCACTGCCCGACGTATCTATAAGATTTGTGACTGACACTTTGATTAGTGTTGGAATCCCACATGATAAACCCACACGTGGCGGTACAGTATGTATATGGAGATTAGAAATTAAACTTTCTAGAGCTCTTTCAGTGTCATGAAGTTCAGTAGCCTTTTTCCACTTCTGAAATGCTTAAAACTAAGGAGCTTCGGGGGGGAGGAGCTTCAGGGGAGGAGCTTCAGGGTGGGGCCACGCCCCCTGACCCTGGCTGATTTTCAGATATTTTGGTGATGGTCAAATCACATTGCCTGAGATTAAGATTTGCAGAGTATTTATTAAAGCTCTTAACATAAAATGTTTCACAGGAGATCTGGTTAGCATAGAGCTAGCTGGCTAGCTGAAAGTCGGTTTCCTTTAGCAGTACAAAAAAGTCATGTTTATGAGCGTCTCCGCCTGGGCTTGTTGTTATCTGGGGTGCGGCCAGCATTGAGCTGCGGTAGCATATTAGCTCAGTATAGGAGTTGAGATTGTGCTGTGATTAATTGCCTGAAAGCTCCACGTACAGTGTGCTGGAAGGCCGAATGGGATGGGTGGAGGTACCACAATGCACGAGGGGGGTGTTAGTCAGGGAAGGCAAACTGATCAGAGGGCTGAAAACCTTGGATACAGGCGGTTCAAACATCTCAGAGGGAAAACGTAAACACGTGCAAACCTTGCTATTTAAAGTGGGAAAAATCTCATATCTCCGCTTTTAACAATTTTCAAAATTAATTTATGAAAATAATTGAAGAACTACATGTACCATTTATCAAGATTTGTAACAAATGGTACGTTTTATTTTATTATTTTATCATGTCCTGACGTGTCTTTGCTGCTCTGTGTCAGTGATCCTAAAAGTGGTGGCGACACTGCTGAAGAACGCCACACCCAGTGCTGAGCTGATGGAGGTGCGCCGCCTTTTCCTTTCTGATATGATCAAGCTGTTCAGCAATAGCAGAGAGAACAGACGGTATGTGGTTGCACAAACATCAGCGATAAGCACACAGATCTTTACCCTCTCAGAAAGAAAGATGATTTATCATCGTCACCTTTTCTAAATTAAAACAATTCACGTAATGAATCAGACACGGCATATCGAGTCCCTGATTAACACAAATCCTGCTACCAGAAAGTCTTAAATGTACGGTTTCTCGAGCTTCACATTTCCTCAGGCAGGAGCATTCTGCACCGAGCAGATGGAGCAGGAATGCATAGTGTCAGAACTGGCAGGACAAATAGGCATGAGCTGTACAGTTCCTGTAAAACAGATGTTGCTCTATAATCAAACAGTGGATATGTTCGACTTGCTGCCGAAACACAGCTGCCTTCTTAATAAGGCTTGAGCTGTACATAAAGATAATCTTGTGAGTGTGTGTGTGTGTGTGTGTGTGCACGTGTGCGTCATCCTGGCTGTAGGTGTTTGCTGCAGTGTTCAGTGTGGCAGGACTGGATGTTCTCCCTGGGTTATATTAACCCCAAGAACCCAGAGGAACAGAAGATCACGGAAATGGTGTACAATATTTTCCGCATCCTCCTGTACCATGCCATCAAGTACGAATGGGGAGGCTGGCGTGTGTGGGTGGATACTCTCAGCATTGCCCACTCCAAGGTTGGCACACTTTTATTATTCCTTTATTTATCTTCTGGCTCGGATATTTTCTCACTCTGGACCAGAGTGTACTCTGAAGGTATTATCAGGAGTTATGGATGTACTGCAGTTTCACTGAAAAACTGTTGGATTGCTCTTATCCTGTGTGTGTGTGTGTGTGTGTGTGTGTGTGTGTGTGTGTGTGTGTGTGTGTGTGTGTGTGTGTTTTATCAGTGGATTATCAGCGGTTTCCATTTGAAACTTGAATAATAAATATTTCTTTACTAATGCATTAAAACCGGTCAGCTAGCCGCGGGCGCCGAGACTGACGCTTCATCATATGCGTTATTGAGTGTGTGAACATTTGGTTGAGAATTTGTAACTCCTGGAGACTATTTTTTTTTTTTTTA
Organism: Plotosus lineatus; assembly: GCA_024760905.1. Lineage (NCBI taxonomy): Eukaryota > Metazoa > Chordata > Actinopteri > Siluriformes > Plotosidae > Plotosus > Plotosus lineatus. Next base: position 12,669,909 of record CM045750.1, read on the forward strand.
ATTGTTTAACAGGTGACGTATGAAGCTCATAAGGAGTATTTAGCTAAGATGTATGAGGAGTATCAGCGTCAGGAGGAGGAGAACATGAAGAAAGGAAAGAAGGGCTCAGTGAGCACTATCTCGGGTCTGTCAGCACAGCCAGCCTCTGTCAACGGCACTCTGGAGACACGTGAGACAGATGACACATCTCAGACACACACACCTGAGAGCGAAGCTGAGTACACCGAAAGCAGCGAGCCACAGAACTTGCTCACTGATTCAAAGGAACAAGTCCACGTCCATGAGCTCCTGGTGGACATAAAGGCTGAGAAAGTAGAAGCCACTGAGGTCAAACTAGATGATCTGGACCTGTCTCCAGAGGCTCTGGGAGGAGGAGGAGGAGGAGGAGGAGGAGGAGGAGGACGAGGAGGAATAGAAAACGGTCCACTTGTTGAGGTGGACTCACTGCTGGACACCGCGTACTGTGTGCATAAGCTGAATGGAGGGTTGCATCCCAAGGAAGAGGAGGAACCCGTCATGGGGATGGGTAGGGGGGAAGACGATCCCAACCTGGGGCCGTTGATCATGCTAGATGATGAGAAGGACATTGCACCCAGCAACAATGGCTTCCTTTTTCCAAAAAGTGAAGAGAAGCTGCTGCCCTCTCTGGCCACGCCTGAGCCTCTGCAACTGCCCAGCCCAGAGCAGGTGCCTGCTGCACCCACTATGCCTAGCTCTGTACCAGTGACAAGCACCAGCAATGACCTCAGTCTGCTGGCTCACATGACATCGTGTGGCTCCGAACTGGCAGCGGATGATGACAGCTTTAAATTGCAGAGCTCGCTGGCTGGCATCAGCACACTCGCAGAGGGCAATGAGAGCGGCATCGTAGAGACAGGAACTGTAAAAAGCGGAGATGCCATCAGCACTGTGTCGGACACAGAGAGGTCAGATGATGGCAAGGACAAAGAGATGAAGAAGATCCAAACAACAGCTACCACTCAGGTACCCAACATGTTTCGTATAAAAGATGAGAATCCCTGTGTACAGAAAGTAAAGAATAATTACTAATACAGTGATCCATCACGACTTCGTGCTTCAGTTTCTGCGGCTTCAGGGCATTGCGGGTTTTTCAAAAATATCCATCGAAAAATAACGAAATTAAGGAAATATAAGGGAAAAGTTAAGGAAAATGTCACAAAACAAGGCCAATTATGATAAAAAAAAAAAAAAAAAAACCCAAACAAACAAAAACAAAAAAAACTACTTACATTTTTATGTGAGGTGCGCATCTGTCTGTGTGTGCACGTGTCTGTATGCGTGTATATTTATATTTTATTTCATATTTTATTATGCATCGTATGCATTATTTTTGAATGTTTAACTGTTATTATAAGCATTTATACCACTGAATATGTATTTATTGATATTATATACACATATACATGTACGTATACGTCAGTCGGGGGGGGGGACCTCAGTCCCCATTAACCGCAGGAAGTGAGGGATCCCGACATGTAATAGAAATGTTACAATAAGTTTAATATATAAGTGTAATATGTTATACTGGCTAATAGATAATAAAATAAAAATATGGAAAATACTTTGTACATTATGTTAACAAAATTAAACAAAATTTAGCATCCATTTTAAATGATAAAATATATTGAAAGGTCAAAATTGTATCTTTTAAAAATATCTGTTAGGTTGCAAAAAGGTTATAGATTCACAGAGAGGCTGGAGTCGGTCTCTGTCAACAGTAGGCGAAGGCGGGGTGCATATTAAACAGCTTGCCAGACCATCCTAGGGCAAACACGGCCGTTCCCACTCACACCTAGTGCCGATTTGTAACATCCAATGAATGGATACCTACAGTGCATGTATTTGAATTGTGTGAGGAAAGCCTTGGATGCACAGTGAGAGTATACAAGCTCCCCACAGAAACGCCCTAAAGCTCGGGTCTTGAACCAAGGACCTTCTTCCCGTGAGGTGGACATAAGCTCTCTGCCACTGTGCCGCCCAGGTTATAATTTGCAAACAGATAAACATTTATGATTCAGACTAAACACAATCCAGTTTGTTTTTGTTTTGTTTTTTATTTGTCTTAAACCTCATTTCATCCTCGTCTCTTCTGTTTCCAATGGGTTGGCGCTGATGGGTTTCCTTCTCCAGTGCATGAATATGAAGGAGAAAACTAAACTGACTCATTGTGAGTGATTGGTGAACAATCTTCCTGCAGGCCTTGCACGGGCGATCAGGCAGTCAGATGGAACGGGATCTGCGGGTGGATCTTGGTTTCAGAGGGATGCCCATGACTGAGGAGCAGCGGAGGCAGTTCAGTCCTGGACCGCGTACCACCATGTTTCGTATTCCAGAGTTTAAATGGTCTCCAATGCACCAGCGCTTACTCACCGACCTGCTGTTTGCCCTTGAGACGGACGTGCACGTGTGGAGGAGGTAAGAGCCTCGACTCTCCGACTGTGTTCCAGTCAATACATCATTTTACACATTATCATTCCAAGAGTCTGCAGGCATATTTCATACTGCTGTACATCTGGCCAAGGGCAAACATCTGTACAGTTCAAATATGTGACCCGATCTGGCAAAGTTACAAGCAGCACTTCAGGGATACAGACCAAAATACACAGGAATGCATCGAAATGTGGATTTTTCTGGGTTCTTTTTTCCTCTGAATTGATAGAGGAGCTGTTAATCTGTCATTTTCTGTAGTTTTATAGTTGAGAAACGTATATAAAGTAAGGAAACTCGCCATTTAACGGATGGTGCTACCGCTATACTTTTAGACATGGAAATATCGATAAATTTGCAGAAATTCAGCATGTTCCGATCACACTTTCACTCGTAATACCCCATCATTTCTGGTGTCTCCTGATGTGGGGTAATCCCCACTTTCTATGCAGTAGGCCCCCATTTTTCTTGATGGTTCAGTTTCGGCCCTTCCCACAGATCAAGAAAATCCGCGAGTTATTGACGCGGTTTTAAAACCCTATGTATGATATTACATGCACTAAAATATGCTTCTTAAACACGTTCTATAGACAGTCTTACTCATTAATACAGTATTAATGCAGTAAAATGTAGTCAAGATTAAGTAAAACCTTTTTTACTTTTGCGTGAATTCATAATTCAAGCAGTCACATTGATGACGTGTGCGAAGGAGCAAAAAAAATAAAAGAGGTGTACACATCATCTGCAACCAATCAGCAGAAGGAAGAAACAAAAGCTCTCAGCCATTGGCTAAATTTGAATCACGTGCCAGTAACGTCCGGAAGTATAATAATAATAATAATAATAATAATGCACTAAAATGTAGTAATGATTCAGTAAAAACTTGTTAATTTTGGACTGTGATGATATTTATAAATAGATAAACCGCTTAAGCTCCTTACCAGAAGCTAGAGAAGATGCGGGATGTTTGAGTGACATCATAGGGCTTAAATAATCATTAAAAATACACTAAAAAATGTACCTTGCAATTCAAGCAATCATGTTGATAACTTTTTATCACGAAGCACAAAAAAGAGGTGTATGCTTCATCTGCAACCAATCAGCAGGAGCTAGAAACAAAAGCTCTCATCCATTGGCTAAATTTGAATCACGTGCCAGTTACTTCCGGGTTTGTCGCCAATCCGTGAGTATGCGGGGGCGCGTGTGCTGAACTGCGAATGGTCAAGGGACTACTCTATATGGAACTCTCACAGAAAGCCAATCAGGGCACTCAAAAACTAGTAAACAAATCGGCCTTCATCCATTCAATGGCCAGTGACCCAGCCATGCCCCACAAAGGAACATGCTGGTTGGTGCAGCTGTAAGTGTGCACTGCATTGTGGGTAATACATAGTAATGGCTGCATCCAGATTAATTGCATTGGTTATCAAATCCTCCATTAAAAAAGTTTTGCATCATTTACAACTACATTTTGGATCTACTGCCAGTGAAACAATTACGTATATGATATGAAGAGATTTATTCATCGTCTGATCAGACTCTGTCGAAACACCATCAAGCCAAAGGAGCATGGAACTCGCTGGCCGACTGTGGGATCTGTGAAGGATTACTCTGCTTTTGATGAGCCGGTGCTTTCCACAGATTCGGAAATTGATGTCAGTGATGATGAAAGTTTGGTGAGGAAAGTGATGTCAGTCTGAAGTACTGTACCGTTACCTCACATTACAATTTCTGTCCCTGTGGGCTCGTACAGATAAATTTTGTTCAGCTCATTTGAAGAATACTTTATTACAACAGTCAAAAAAATGTAATTCATTTTCTCTTTTTTTTTTTTCAGAATAATTGATGCAATCCAACCGATATTAAATGCTCATAACTTCCTCAGTTTTCAACCCATTTTTACATTTTTTGGACTCGTTTTGCCAGATCAGGTCACATATAATAATAAATTTATATACATAGGAAATTTAACCCTTTAATCTTCTATTAGAATGCAATTTTTGCTGCCACATAAACAAGAAATTATTATTACAGATTCATACAGAATGGTATATTAAAGCCACGTCAAGGTGAAATGTTAACCAAAGTTTTATTCTTTATTAAACATTCATAAATTTACATTTAATAAACGTGAGGCTACATTTTTTCATGAAAATAATGAACTCGTACCAACCTTAAAGCAGAAGATGGGTGAGTTGGTGATTTCCGTCTTTGTGTGGGCCCAGGCAACGTGGCAGAGTTTCTATATGGAATAGATGTATGGTTTCTTTGTTGTGTAATACAATTCCAGGTTGTGGGTTGTGTTGAGTGATAGTGTTTTTCTTAAGTCCTCTCATGCCCATACGGCTATATTTGTCAGAGTAGTATGGCAGTTTTTTTTTCAGGTGGTTTCACCTAAGGGCTCGATAATTATACACATTTTGTAGATGTTTCTGATTCTGATGTTTAGAAACTTGAGACGTTTTTGAATTCCCAGAATCTTTTTGCAGTAATACTGCAAATGTACTGATGAGGGCAGTGGTGGCCTGGTGGTAAAGGTGCTGGATCACTGATCCAAAGCTTATCCCAGTGCAGCTAACTAGGTTATCAAAGGCCGGCCATGTCTCTCACTGTCTATGGTGTGAGGCTTTAGAAGAACCACTGCTGACTTTCGACAAGAGTAGCCACATAGCTGTGAGCGTGTTTCCGCCCTGTGATGGCCTGGCAAGATGTCCAGGGTGTACTTTGAGATGGGTGCCGGTCTTCCTTTGACTCTAATTAGGATCAAGCAGTACAGAAAACAAATGAGTACTGAGTACTGATGATGGAAGAATTTTGAAAAAAAGGGATGAGCCCATCCTTCCTCACATATTGTCAGCCTGTGGTGGATGCTACGTTTATACTTAATCACGATTCCTCACCTCATACCAAATACATTCTGACTTCTATTTAAATATTTTATAAACATGTCCCATCTTTGATTGAATGTGTTGCCGGCATCAAATACTAAATTTGTTTCGATTTTTAAAACATTAGTTGGTCAATAAAAATTATTTAGAATGTTATCGTTGTACTTTTTTCAGGTAAATAAATGCTCATGTGAATTATCAGTGGTCTTCAACTACACTGCGCCATTTCAACCGATGTGCACCGTGTGTTCCGTCACCTTTCTACGAGATCAGCATTGAACTTTTTCAGCAGTTTGTGATGTTTCGTGAGATCAGGTCACACAGGCTAGCCTTCACACCCCCCCATGTGTATCAGTGAGCCCATGGTGCTTGTGAATGTGTTCATGGTTCACGGTTTGTCCCCCTCCTTTTTGTTGGTGGTGACTACGGCCTACCGTAAATAATATCTCGCAAGAGGAGAAGCTCTGATGCAGCTGTTTAGACATGATCATATCACGGTCAATGAAATTTCAAAGTCATGAAATGTCAAAGTCATTCACATTCCAACACCTGTACATGATTCCTGCTTCCAACATATCTACTACTACATGGTCGCCCTTGAGCGGGCCACCACCAGGGATTTCCAAATTCTTGCTCTATTGGATAATTCCATAGTGGTTGTCTAACAAAGCTAATATAATTCACGTGGGACGCCACACCACAAGTAAATACTGTGGACCAAACTGGAAAAGATCCTTCCTTTACTCCATTTTATGACACAAGCAGCATCAGCAGCTTCTTCCTCTAACAAGAGAATAGGGTAGGAAGCACTACTTGGAGGGTATTCACCACGTTTGTCGAACATATACACCATGACTCTGGTAAGGAGGGTTAGCGGTGTACTGTCACTCACCCAAGGTGAGCACCCGGACTAGTGGAGGGAAGGAGGCTTCTTACCTCTCCATTCTCGACCGGCTCCAAGCTGGGTCTAGCCACTGCCCAGCATCTGATTGAAAACAATGGGGGGGGGGGGGTGATTGACTTTCTGCCTAATACACCGCACCCCAGCACAGGTGTACCGGTCATGTGATAATCACTGCCACTCACCTTGAGTTTAGGTGTTTTTATAGTTTGAGATATATATATATATATATATATATATATATATATATATGAGAATATTAAAGTGAAAATATACCTGTTGAACCATGTTTATTACATTTTTATGACTGTTGATGGCCCTTTTCTCCCTCCTACTCTTGGTTTTGTGTTTGTTTGTTTTTTTTCTTTTTTCTTTTTTTTTTTTTTCAGCCACTCGACTAAATCAGTCATGGACTTCGTGAACAGTAATGAGAATATTATATTTGTACACAACACCATCCACCTCATTTCTCAGATGGTTGATAACATCATCATTGCCTGTGGAGGGATCCTACCGCTGCTGTCCGCCGCCACTTCACCTTCTGTAAGTGATACCACAGTGCCACCCACAGGCTCAGCCGTCACTGCAGACAGTTAGAGTCTGGTTTCGTGATACTGAACCTTTTGTAGTTGGATTGTCTGTGTTATATGTGGCCCTGTTTCTCAGATCATTAATCTAGCTCCGCTTTCTGGATTTATTTGAACTGAAGAATGCATTTCTTTTCAGTGCTGCTTTTTACTTTTTAGTTGTTTGGTTCCTGATATTTCTTAATGCTTATTGTACCTTTGACAGAGTACATTTTAAACACTGTCCAGAGTACTGTTTACATCTCAGTTTTAATTTTAAGTATGTATTAATTTCATTGATAAGAAATATCAGGCTATTTAAATATTGTGAATTATATTATGGATAATTTCTCAGTTTCACCTTTTCCTGCTTATTACTCATTTATTTATAATAACCGGATGCGTGATCATTTATTTTGATTTATTTCTATTTCTTTATATTTTTGTATCTTATCTGTTTTCTCTTATCTCTTTTCTCTCTATTTATCTTTTGCATGTGCAGAGTTCTAAGGTTAGTACAAACCCTGTGTTGTTTTGTTCCCTTTTTGTTATCTGTTTACTTACTGCTTTATTTTTATGCTTTACATGCAATTTGATTTTATTAAACATAACTCAGTTTATTATTATTATTATTAACATTAACAAAAAACATCAGTGATGATGATAATAATCATAATAATAATAATAATAATAATAATAATAATGATAATATGTGTCTGTATGAATTGCTCCAGTAGGTGTATGATTACAGGCTGGTTGACACATTTTATTGATTATTAATCAGGAGCATCACTCATACTGTCTGAATTCTTTCCATCTGCATAATTTATACTCCTCTTTTATATCCACTGTCATACTTATACTGTATATGTGTGTAAAATGGCATCTCTGAGTTCAGGGCTCATCCAGTGTCATTGCTCATAGAGATAGTGGAATAAGCCATGAGATAGAGATGCCAATGGCGAGGTTTGCAAAGACCAAACAGGAAGTGGCATTATTGATTTGCACCCACTCAACAGAATTAGTGTCAGAATAGACAGTCTTTTTAATTGATATATGGGGCCATGATGACCACTAATTATATTTTTATAATAATAATAATAATAATAATAATAATAATAACGATGATGATAATGATACAATATTATCAATGTTGTTGTTATTAACAATGTCATGACTAGTAATAACGCTAATAATATCAACACTGAGCAGTATAGTTGCTTTTTAATTAGTAATTAAACACTGTCTCTCAAAAAGTCAAACATGAAGATATTACATGTATAATATGTATGCATTTATATGTGTACGTGTGGTGATAAAAAAATCAACAATAAGTAAAAGAAAACTCAAATTACTGGCTATACATAATGGCTTGTTGTTGCTCTTGTAAAACAACCAAAAAGGCAAAGAAAATAAATCCGAGGAAGAAAGATAAAGGACAAATGGTGCTGTGTTTATGTAACTGATGGTTACACAAAATGGTATAAAAGAGGAAGTCTATGAGTGGATTACGCTCTATTATGATTATGAATTTTGAACGAAAATGAGTTTTACAGAACTGAATAAAGTGAAGGTTACAAGCTCTAATTTTGTCAGGAAGTTTATTGAAGGCTTTGGTATCCCGATCCGGGAAAGTGCCATGGATGTGTTTATTTACACGCTCCAGTTCAGTGCAGGGATGAAACTTTATAAACTATAATTATGCCACATGGTGCCTTAATGCTAGATATCCCTGCCATCTGACATTGGCCATTGTGGATCACCTGATATACACCTTTCATATATATATATATATATATATATATATATATATATATATATATATGTGTATATGTGTGTGTGTGTGTGTGTGTGTGTGTGTATATGTATGTATATATGTGTGTGTGTATGTGTGTATATATATATATATAATATATATATATATATAATATGTATGTGTGTGTGTGTGTGTGTGTGTGTGTGTGTGTGTATATACAGAGAGAGAGATAGATACAAGTATGAAATTTGGTGCAGAAGTTTAAATAAAATCACATTGTTATAAAATAACAAATTTTATTTTAAAAAAGCTACCTTGACACCAATTTGTTTGTTTTCACTAAAATAGCTCATAAAAAAATGCATGTGTGACAAGGAAAAATAATAATTTTTCTATTATATCAACACCAGACTCTTTTCTGAGTTCTCTTCCGTTCTTAAAAATTCTTTCCTGAATAAGTTTTAGGATATAAGTTGAATGTTAATTACTTCATTAACTTTTTTCTTTCATTTCGAACGTGTCTCTTGTCTCAGGAATGTTTCATACAGCAAGAAATATTTAGATAAATGCACGTTGAAAACTCTAAGGAATTCAGGGGGTTTTCTGGATTTCTATCCTATTACAATAATATAACATCTGTTTTATAATAACATCTGGGTTAGAAATTTAATCTGGGAAAAAAAATAACAATATTCCAGCATTTTGTAAAAAAAAAAAAAATTAATAAAATGGTACATTTCTCAGTTCTTTCATAAATTAAAAAATAGCATAAATAAATTTATACTCTCTTAAAGAAGCTACTGTTGAACTCGGTCATCTGTTAAGAAAAATGTTTATGAAATATTAACCCAAATAAAATATATTATTTGACAAATTTGCACTCCTCCTTAAATATTGACAATTTCAAGATGGTGGGGTCATTTCCTGAAAAGGATTTTTCCAAATAGTACTCACACCAAATATCTGTCTGTGTGACACAATGAAGTATCCCAGTGATTTGTGGATCTGGGCAGCTTCACTGAAAGAGAACTTAATTCATTTGATTCTTCAACACACAGCTAATTCCACAGTGTCCATGTGAAATTTACTGCAGTTTTTTTAATGCAGTGGAAATGCTGACGATCGGCGTATAATATGGCTTTCGCTGTAAATACTTCAAAGACACAAACACAGTGTATTTAACAAGTGGAAAAGCTTTTCTATGTCAACATCACCTCCTGTCAAATCACCCTTTATGGGGGATTTTGCTGCAGACTGTAAGTCGCGAGTTCATTCGTACAACTAATACAATTATTTACATCAGACATACAAGCCACGTGAAGGTGTTAATGATATGTGAACCACGGAATGGTTCAATGGGAACATACTCATCCCCTTTCTTTGATTTCAGTTCTCTTTGCGTTTTTTTAATCCCTTGTGTTTGTGTAACCTGAATCTCGAAAGAAAAGTAGGGATTAGTGTGGGAAAGAGTGTATATACAGTGATCCCTCGCTACTTCGTGCTTCAGTTTTTGCGGCCTCAGTACATCGCAGGTTTTTCAAAAATATTCATCGAAAAATAAAAAATTAAGGAAAAATAGGGGAAAAAGTTAAGGAAAATGCCACAAAACAAGGTCAATTATGCAAAAAACCAAACAAACAAAAACAACTCAACAAAACTAATTACATTTTTATGTGAGGTGCGCATCTGACTGTGTGCACGTGTGTGTGTGTGTGTGTGTGTGTGTGTGTGCGCGCGCACGCGCACGGGCCTGTACGTATGTGTATTTATATTTTATTTACATCTTATGCATTATTTTTGAATGTTTAATTGTTATTATGAGCATTTATAGCATTGAATATGTATTGATATTATATACACATATACATGTACATATACGTTCGTCGGGGGGTGTCGATCCTACTTCGCGGAAATCAGCGGTTGCGGAGGGTCTCGGTCCCCATTAACCACGGAAAGTGAGGGATCACTGTATATACAGACGCTCCCTGACTTACGTTTTTAATTGGTTCCGGACGGCCAAACTTAAGTTGAAAGTGAACGTAAGTTGTTACAGTGACGTATGACGTGTGATGTATGATGCTCATACTGTACTATACATCCATAAATTCCATTACCGTATCTCATAAAACACCCCTAAATCAATTATTATAAACATAACATTGTAAAATAACATCAACTATTTCAAATAATGTCAACATTAAATTCACTCATCAAATATCAAATACATTATCAAATATAACCTTTAACATTCTCTATGATGTGAGTTTTCTGCTTGTAAATGGTTCCGATGGTCGACGGATGGTCAGTTTACATGAAGCTGAGCTGAATCACGTTACTTGAAGTTTAAAGCAGCCAATCAACGGTTACAATATGTGAGGCACTCAATACCGAAAATAATGCACTTGCTGAAAGTAGTTTACTTTTGCTTGAAACAAGGCGCAGGTTATATGGACTTCCGGTCTTTCAAGTAAGCAAGAGCTTAGAACTTGTTTAGAACTCAGCTTGCACTGATGTGAATCACCAGCAGAGCAGAGAGTTCTCTTCCTTTTCTGGATTCGGGTTTTCATTCATTTTACAACTATCTTTGCTTAACTGAGTATGCATGGTAGATTACGCCGATCCGAGCAGATAGTTAATTCATCTCTGTGTATGAGACTTGCACCCATGCTAGTAGGCTTATACTTCTGACCAACCATATTTGCTTTGGGTTACAAAAGTCCACAAAACAGTATAAACACAAAGATCACAGAGACGACGTCTTAACTCAAGAGTAACACGCTATATAACTGATATATGCATGTCTGAACTGGGAAGAAGGAGGGGCACGTTTAGTCTGTCGTTTGTAAACAATGGACGTAGCATCATTGCGTCAACATACTATGGAGGTACGTCTAAACTCAAAATTTAACTTTTTTCGAAAAAACCCTCCCGTAAAATCAAAAAAACGTAAAACGGATGAACATATGTCAGGGAGCGTCTGTATAAGGTTTAGGCCAAACTGTGCTCAGGTCTGAAGAGCTGGTGATTTTTAAGCTGAAACACAGCAAGCATCACATCCACGGTTGAGTACGCAGCGAACAAAAGGTGCAAATCAGTGATGTCACATATGGTCTGATGCTAGCATGATATACATATATATAACCCTGTCATCTCTATTTCTTCCATCTCATTACGTCCATGCCTACTGAGGTGTGTGTGTGTGTGTGTGTGTGTGTGTGTGTGTGTGTGTGTGTGTGTGTGTGTGTGTGTGTGATTTAATAAAGAAGAAGCAAACGTTCTGCTTTCAAACTAAAAGAGGCGAAGTGAAGCCCCTGCCAGTGAGCTCCTCCTCGGGGGGAGAGGTGGGTGAACCATGGGGCAAAACACCCACACTGCATTACTGCAATTTTAGCAGTTCACTTAAGGATCTATTAACTATTATTAATTTCATTACGTTCAGCATCCAATTAAAGTCTGTTTCTGATCTGAACATTGGAACAATCTACAAAAAAAGTTTGTTTTAATTAAATAAATGTCTCTTGTATTCTGGGAAGGACACATGACACACAGTTGATAATGTAAACACTATTTACAGTTAAGTTATCCACTGCGTTGAGTTTTGTATACACAGGATAACGGCGAGCTTGGTGTTTGTTAACATGCTATAGGACATATACGTTGCTTTGATTATTTCGGCCTAATTGTTTTATCAAATTTAGCGTTATGTGAGTTTATAGTTTGGTTTTAGTTACATGTTAATTAACCATTCGCTTCACTTGACTGGCTGCTAGGATTATTTTTCTTTTTTTTTTTTGTAACTGTAGCCGTAACAACACTAACTATTTAACTACTGCATTCCCAGTGCTTCTTAATTCTTTAGTTCTGTGTATGTGTACAATCTGATGTATTTTTGATTAGAAGCATTACACAGTGATACCTCAGCGACCGAATTTAATCCATTCTGAGGGCGAGCTCATAAGTCGAAAAGTTCGTTAGATGAAAAAATTATTCCCATAAGAAATAACAGAAAAGCAATTAATCCGTTCCAACCTCCTCCCAAACTCATATAACCTACCACAAACACGTATATTTGACGTATATTTAATATATTAAAGATAAACATGTAAAAACAATAAATATTTCAGAATAATAATACATGTACATTAACATTAATCTTCTTCTTTTCCTTTCGGCTTTTCCCTTCAGGGGTCGCCACAGCGAATCATCTGCCTCCATCTCACCCTATCCTTTGCATCTTCTTCTCTTACACCAACGACCTTCATGTCCTCCTTTACCACATCCATGAATCGTCTCTTTGGTCTTCCTCTAGGCCTTTTGCCTGGTAGTTCCAGCCTCAGCATCCTATTACCAATATACTCACTATCCCTCCTCTGTACATGTCCAAACCATCTCAATCTAGCCTCTCTGACTTTGTCTCCAAAACGTCTTACATGTGCTGTCCCTCTGACGTACTCATTCCTAATCCTATCCATCCTCGTTACTCCCAAAGAGAACCTCAACATTTTCATCTCTGCTACCTCCAACTCTGCCTCCTGTCTTTCCCCAGGGCCACTGTTTCTAACCCATACAGCATCGTTGGCCTCAACACCGTTTTGTACACTTTTCCTTTCATTTTTGCCGATACCTCCTATCACACATCACACCAGACACTTTTCTCCAACCATTCCAACCTGCCTGCACACGCTTCTTGACCTCTTTTCCACACTCGCCATTGCTCTGGATTGTTGAGCCTAAGTACTTAAAATCCTCCACCTTTCTTATCTCTGCTCCCTGTAATCTCACCGTTCCTCTTTGGTCCTTGGCATTCATGCACATGTACTCTGGCTTACTGAGGCTAATCTTCATTCCCCTCCTTTCCAGGGCATACCTCCACCTCTCTAGATTTTCCTGCACTTGTTCTCTGCTCTCACTACAGATTACAATGTCATCTGCAAACATCATAGTCCATGGGGAATCTTGTCTAACCTCGTCTGTCAGCCTGTCCATCACCATAGCGAACAAGAAGGGGCTGAGAGCTGACCCTGATGCAGTCCCACCTCCACCTTGAACTCTTCTGTCACACCCGACAGCACACCTCACCACTGTCTTACATCTCTCATACATGTCCTGCACCACTCTAACATACAACTCAGCCACTCCAGACTTCCTCATGCAATACCACACTTCATCTCTCGGCACCCTGTCATATGCTTTCTCCAGATCCACAAAGGCACACTGCCACACCGTCTGTCCTTCTCTGTACTTCTCCATTAACATCCTCAAGGCCAAACACTGCATCTGTGGTGCTCTTTCTGGGCATGAAACCAAACTGTTGTTCACAAATGCTGACTTCTGCCCTTAGTCTAGCTTCCACTATTCTTTCCCATAACTTGATCGTATGGCTCATCAACTTTATCCCTCTGTAGTTGCCACAACTCTGCACGCCTCCCTTGTTCTTAAAATGGGCACCAGCACACCTCTCCTCCATTCCTCTGGCATCCTCTCACTCTCTAAGACCTTGTTAAATGTTCTTGTCAGAAAATCTACTGCTACCTCTCCTAGACACTTCCATACCTCCACCGGTATGTCATCAGGACCAACTGCCTTCCATTCTTCATCCTCTTCAATGCCCTCCTCACTTCACCCTTACTAATCTTTGCTACTTCCTGGTCCTCAACGGTCACCTCTTCTACTCTTTTTTTCTCTCTCATTTTCCTCATTCATCAGCTCTTCAAAGTACTCTTTCCATCTTCCCAGCACACTTCTGTCATCAGTCAATACATTTCCCTCTGTCCTTTATCCAATCTAACTTGCTGCACGTCCTTCCCATCTCTATTTCTCTGCTGTGCCAACCTGTATAAATCATTTTCTCCTCCTTACTTTCCAGCCGAGCATACAAGTCATCAAACGCACTCTGTTTGGCCTTTGACACTGCTACCTTTGCCTTACGCTGTGTCTCCCTGTACTCCTGTTTACTCTCTTCGGTTTTCTCAATGTCCCACTTTCTTCTTAGCTAATCTCTTCCTTTGTACACACTCCTGCACTTCCTCATTCCACCACCAAGTCTCCTTATCTACTTTTCTTCCAGATGACACACCAAATATTCTCCTACCTGTCTCCCTGATCACATTCGCTGTAGTTGTCCAGTCATCTGGAAGCACTTCCTGACCACCCAAAGCCTGTTTCAACTCCTCCTTGAAGACAACCCGACACTCTTCCTTTTTCAACTTCCACCACTTTGTCTTCTGCTCTGCCTTTGCCTTCTTCACCTTCCTCACCATCAGCATCATCCTGCACACCACCATCCTATGCTGTTTGGCAACACTCTCACCCGCTACTACTTTGCAGTCACTGACTTCCTTTAAATTACATCGCCTGCACAAGATGTAGTCTACCTGTGTGCTCCTACCTCCGCTTTTATAAGTCACCCTATGCTCCTCTCTCTTCTGGAAGAAAGTATTCACCACAGCCATTTCCATCCTTTTGCAAAATCTACCAACATCTGTCCTTCATGCGTTCCTGTCCTGGATACCAAACCTACCCATCACTTCCTCGTCCCCTCTGTTTCCTGCACCAACATGTCCATTGAAGTCTGCCCTAATGACCACTCTTTCACCTCTGGGGTACTCTGCATCACTTCATCTAACTCCCTCCAGAATCTCCTTCTCTTCTCGCTCACATCCTGTCTGTGGGGCATAAGCACTAACAACATTGACCATCACACCTTTAATTTCTAACTTGAGACTCATCACTCTGTCTGACACTCTTTTCACTTCTAGAACATTCCTGGCAAACTCCTCCTTCAAGATGACTCCGACTCCATTTTCTCTTCCCATCCACACCGTGATAAAACAGCTTAAACCCTGCTCCTATGCTTCTAGCCTTGCGACCTTTCCACCTGGTCTCCTGAACACACAGTATGTCCACCTTCCTCCTCTGCATCATGTCAGCCAGCTCTCTACCTTTTCCTGTCATAGTTCCAATATTCAAAGTCCCTACTTTCAGTCCTAGACTCATGCCTTTCCTCTTCTCTCTCTGGCAACGGACACGCCTCCCGCCTCTCCTTCTTCGACGTCTTCGACCAACAGTAGTCCAATTTCCATCAGCACCCTGTTGGTTGACGGCACTGATGGCGGTCGTTGTTAACCCGGGCCTCGACCGATCCGGTATGTCATTCTTTCTTGTGATTCGCATAGTTTATTTGGCATTTGTTTTACGCCGGATGCCCTTCCTGACGCAACCCTCTGCATTTATCCGGGCTTGGGACCGGCGTGAGGGAGAGACACTGGTTTGTGCCCCCCCCTCACGGCTGCATTTACATTAACATTAATAATAATTAATAATAAATCATAATAAAACAAGAATAAACAGTAAGTCAACTAACCCTTCTGATCATCGACTGTGGCAAATATGTCACGTGGGCAGGCAGGAGGTGGTGCAGAGGAGGAGGAGGAGAATTTTGTGCGTGTGCATGCTACGAATGTCAGCGAGGAAGGCTCGTGGTGAGCTTCCACAAGGCCGGTGCTTCTCAAATAGTGGGGTGTCGTCATCCCCCCCCACCCCCCGGGGGGGAACACATATGATCCTGGGGAACATGCTTTTTTTGCCATACTGTACTAGAGTTAAGTGTAATGGCGTGTCCACTACAGTAGTTGGCAGTGGTGCTCTCATTGTCGCGGTATGGAGTTGGGGGAAAAAGCACCGAACAAACAATATGCCGTGTAGGAAACACTATAGTCATGTGCGGGGCACTCGGGGGTGGGGGTTCTTCATAAATCGTTCTCGGAGCATGTGGACGAACACAAGGCTAATTGGCTCGGAAAAGCCATTTCCAGCTGAGCTCGTAAATTGAATTTTGCTCAGAGGATGGAGCACATTTTTGGTGGGATCAAAGCTCATATCATGGAAATATCGTTATAAGGGACACTCGTTAGACGAGGTACCCCTGTATATTCCTACCACGCCTTTTATTGATGTGGTGATGTAACATTTAAAGTCTACATTTGTTCACCTGCCAGACTAATTTCTTTGATTTATTAAAATTGCAGAAGACAACGATTTACGTGACCCAAATTTGGGACTCCTACAATCTGTGTTTTGTTGCACAATTAGGGTAGTGTTCATTCCACTTGGTCTAGGTATAATTTTAACTGTATTTAGGTAGCTAGCAAGCTTAGCAAAAGTGCTTTAATAAGGACACACATGTTTTACGCGGGTTAAGTTACATATTTGAGTGGTGTGTCCACACAGGAAGTAGTGAGCAGCAAGTAAAATAATTTCACCAAATGAATTGCTCAGCAAAGTGCAGTGAACTGTGTGCATTTCCCTACAGGAAGTGTAGATCCACTAGCAGTATCTCACTACTTCCCGAATAAATAACTTGTACAGTATTATCATTATAAATTGTCCAGAGTGTTCTCCGCACTCACCCGGGGTTGGCTGAGATGGACGCAAGCCTCTCAATGACCCTAATTAGGATTATGTGGTTCAGAATAGGAATGAATGACTATCGTTATAAATTATAATTATTAAATATAGAAAGGAGACTGTTGTATATCATGAAGCAGGAAATGTTAAACATATATAAATATAAACGCACAGGAAATGCCAACTGTTTGAGAATCACGGACCCAAGCCTGGTGTTTCCATTTTTATCCTTTTAAATTTTCTACGTGCAGTCGTCAGGCGCATGGGACTGGGCTGCTCTTCCATGTTGACATGGGCAGAGTCAAACTAATGTTGGCTGTTTCTCAACAGAAAATGTTATAGGAAACTCAGTGTTTGGTGGCATCTGTCAATCATCAGTATCGATAAGCTCTGATATCTGATTTTGATTGAATCACATTTCGTGAAAGTTTAGCTCAGTTAAATTCCGTACCCGCCCATTTTGTGTTACTTGAGGAAAATTTCACCTCGGCTTGTCCGTTTTGTTGGCATTTATTAACCTTACATGCCTGTTGCCCCTCACTTCCTGTGTGGACGTAGCTTAATATTTAGCTTTTATTACAGAATGCATTTGCTGTAGCATGGTTGCCACGGTTATGCTAAATTCACCACTTTTCTTTTGGTCAAGATTTGAATACTTTTTTTTTTTTACTGGAATCTTGAATTGATGAGGGGAAATTGAACCGCCCCATAAAGTCTTCTCCAGCACTTCTCATGGACTTTCAATAGGGTTAAGGTCAGGACTCTGGGGTATCAGTACATATGTGAAAATGATTCCTCATGCTCCCAGAACCACTCTTTAATTATTTGAGTCCCAATTTTATATCCGTGCCATCAAGGAAGAAAAAGTCCTTTGATATGATAACCTGCTCATTCAGTACATTCAGGACATCGACTCACCTTTTTAACATTTTAGTAGAACCGGATCATAACATCAGCCAGAGGGATGGATGGGTACATCTTTTCATGCAGTTCCTCTCTTACCCTGACGTGTCCGTCACTCTGAAATGGGGTCGATCTGGACACATAGCATTACTCCAGAGTCCAAGCTCTACGCTCTCGAGGAAACCAAACACTTTTATTTCAGATTACAGTGATCCCTCGCTACTTTATTCTCCAGTTTCTGCGGCTTCAGTGCATCGCGGGCTTTTCAAAAATATTCATCGAAAAATTAAAAAATAGGGAAAAAGTTAAGGAAAATGCTGCAAAACAAGGCCAATTATGCAAAAAAAAAAAAAAACCCAAAAAACCAAACCCAAACAAACAAAAAAAAAACAACCCAACAAAACTGCTTACATTTTTATGTGAGGTGCACATCTGGGTGCGCGTGCATCTGTATGTGTATTTATATTTTATTTACATTTTATGCATTATTTTAAAATGTTTAATTGTTATTATAAGCATTTACAGTGTTGAATATTTATTTATTGATATTATATACACATATACAGGGAGTCCTCGGTTTATGACGCTGATCCGTTTTTAAGACGCGATGTAACCCGAATTTCAGTGTAAGTCGGAACATAACATCAAATCTACTGAAAAGTACTGTGTGTACCGTGATAGAATAAAAATGTAACAGTTAATGACATAAAGTATTTAAAAAAAGAGAAAACAATTCCTTACCACAAGAATGAAATACAGTGCGGGAGGGAGAGACGGGCTTATTGTGCTGGAGAAGCTGGGGCAGGTGAACCTGGAGTAGTAGATGCAGCTGAGGTAGAGGGTACAGGATCTGTTGCAGGCCTCTCTCTACCTTCTTAAAATACTGCTCCAGGTTCGACTGGACAGAGAGCAACCTCTTCTCATCCAAGATCTCCTTGTAGCATTGCATCAAATCCATGTTGCCGCTGGAAATCCTAGTGAACCTTTCCAGGTTGGGATCCTGAGCCTCAAAAGTTGCCAACGCTTGCTGCGTCTCGCGCGGCCCGGAACTAGTTCGCGTTTGTTTACGAAACTGCATAAGACGTAATGACGCGTAATATTACAGTACCGAGACTGAGCGAAGGGAAGCGACGCCGTCTTCCTCGGCCCACAACCACAACACAGCGTATTCTTCCGCCTCGCGCACCCGAAACTAGTTCGCGTTTGTTTACGAAACTGCGTAAGACGTAATAACGCGTAATATTACAGTACCGAGACTGAGCGAAGGGAAGCGATGCCGTCTTCCTCGGCCCACAACCACAACACAGCGTATTCTTCCGCCTCGCGTGCCCGAAACTAGTTCGCATTTGTTTACGTAACCGCGAAAGGCGTAATGACGCGTAATATTACTTTTTATATTTTTATGGGGGCGCGTTTGTAACCACGAAACAGTGTAAGTCAGGACCGGTGTAAACCGAGGACTCCCTGTACATGTACGCATACGTCTGTCAGGGGGGGGTCGCTCGTACTTCGCGGAAATCAGTGTTCGTGGGTGGGTCTCGGTCCCCATTAACCGTGGAACGTGAGGGATCCCTGTATTCTTACTCACGTGGTCTTTTTCACAGCAAACAGCATTTACTCCCAATCCTGTGACTAACACGTGTCTTTCTCATCACATTATGTTTGTAGAAATGTTCTCACTGACACTTTTAAACATAACCGTGACTTCTTCTGCCACATTTTTTTCACATTTCTGTGAACTTCACCAAGTGTTCACATGTTCTCTGATCACAGACACGTTTTTTTTTATAACTACCTTTCCTACATGCTGAGATTCAGCGCCACCCTTTCTTTAATATGTTACACAGTTCTTAATCTAATTTTAGGCATTTAGTAATCTCAATCTATGCAGGACAATCACGTGACCGTCTGAATTGCAGTTGCATCTTTTCCACCACCGCAGGATTCGTCCTATTACGTGGTTCTAAGAAATGGGAAGAAATGAGTCACTGCATGAGTTCAGGTTCACCGCAGTGATTATCCAATCAGACTGTAAACTGTTTACTCATTTAAATTTGGGTAGGTTTTTTTTTTTTTTCATTTGCAAGGACATGCTCCATGAATAATTTTTAAATGAAATGGGTTGAATTACAGTTTCATGCAAAACAAACATGTTTCCTTAACCATGAGAATATTATAAAATACTGCTCAGAATAAACAAAACTATTTAAAAGCCTCACTACCTGATTCATAGAGCTGAACGTGATGTGTAAAATACCAGCACACGCCACTGCGTGATCCCTCAGTGCACCTTTCACGCTGCGGATTTAGAGAAAGTCTGTCTGAGGCTTCATCCAGCCTGTTCACATACCCGCCCCTCTCTGCCACACCCCCCCCTCTCTCTTCCCCTCCCTTTCTGTGTGTGTGTGTGTGTGTGTGTGTGTGTGTGTGTGTGTGTGTGTGTGTGGCACTGAGCACAACCTGGCTGCTTCTTGTCATGCATGTTCATCCCAGTAGCATTTTAATGTTCGTATTTTTATGTATTGATAATTGTGTATATGCTGTGTGATACTCAAAATGTGTGTGTGTGTGTGTGTGTGTGTGCGAGACAGACAGAGCTGGAGAATGTGGAGGCCACTCAGGGCATGTCGTCTGAGACAGCAGTGACGTTCCTCAGCAGGTTGATGGCGATGGTGGATGTGCTGGTGTTCGCCAGTTCCCTTAACTTTAGTGAGATCGAGGCTGAGAAGAACATGTCCTCTGGAGGTCTTATGAGGCAGTGCCTGCGTCTAGGTGTGTATGTGTTCCTGAGGGTGTGACTGCTGGAGTGTTGTTATTCTGCATATATAATAAAAACAAAATAATTAAAGAAGTGTTTCAACCTATATTTAATGAAGCTACAGCTTGTGGCTCCTTTAGCACAGCGGTGATAACGCAGTGGTACATCAGTAATACAGACAGGAAGTACTCTTGAACTGACAGGTTCTCCTTCCCTTTCATCTCTATCGACAATAAAAGCAAGATGTAGCATTACCTGAAGATAAATCCTGTTGGAGTATTTTTGTGTGTTGGTGCCCATGGTGGTGCGCGGTGTGTGAATAACTACTCTGCTGTAAACAATGGTGATAACCTTGCTCAGAGGGATCATTGTTTACTTTTCATGTTGATGATTAGAGAACTAGAGGGGTACTCGTAGAGTGTTATGTACCTCCAGCAGGTACAAATTGATTATCGTATCTTGGCATGGTTATAATGAAAAGGCTCCCCCTGGTGGACATTGGACGAACATTTTGTCCCATGTTAATACAAGATGGGGATTTTTCTGGATATCAGGATTACACCACCTCCACCAAGTTTGATGAAACACCAGTTCAGAAATTTAAACGTAATCCTGATGACATCAACCAAACAGATGATGATGATGAATATAGAACCCACCAAGCAACAGCAGAAGTAAATATCTAACTGAAATTCTTGGTACGATAAAAAACACCCAGCTCCAGTTTTGTGGTGCCAAAAAACTCCTCGTTCCTGATCTATCTACATCCAATCACGAGAAACAGACGTCGATTTCTGAAGCTTGAATGATGCTCATACAGGGATTTTCATGGCTGTGATCACAATGATCTACCGTATGGTTCGCCAGGCCACATATGGACTCACTCACACTTCAGGGCAATTTGGAACAGCTAATTAATCTACTGTGCATGTTTTTGGACTGTGGGAGGAAACCAAAGTACCCGGATGAAACCCACACAAGCACGGGGAGTACATGCGAACTCCACACAGAAACACCCAGGCCTGGAATTGAACCCGGGACCTTCTTGCTGTGAGGTGGACATGCTAACCACTACGCCACCGCGCCGCTGAGTCGTGATTCATTTACATATACATCTGATACAGTGGAACTTCGGTGGTCGAACACAATTTGATCCGAAATTGTGGTCGATTACTGATTTGTTCGAAGAGTGAAACAATATCTCCCATGAGAAATAATTAAAAGTCGATCAATGTGTTCAGATGATTGTCTACTTCCGTCGATACAGTTGTATATACTTTGAAAACGAGGTGTATTTATGAAAAAATATACAATGCATATAAAAAGAGTAAAATATAATAATAGTACATAATAATTAACCTAATTATGTACTGTATTTGTTTATATAGCTTTTTGGTTGCGATCTGTTGGTGTATGTGGATCGATGGGGAGGGAGAGATGGGGGAGGGGTTATTGCTTTGAGGGAGGGGCCTCCTCCATAAAATGACTGGGTAGTTGTCCCTCTGCTGTTTTTTTCCCTCCTCTGTCTGTTGATTCTTCTTCCTCCGCAGTTGCTTTCCGAGTCTTTTTAACAAAGAATTTGTCCATTGTTAATTGTTGTTGTCTTCACCCCCCCCCCCATCCCGATCTCGCACACATGCTTAATCGAGGAACTCGGAACACTCTCCCTTCCCTCATTTTCATCAGACGACAGATCACCAGCTATAGACTTTTGTTGCTCTTCCAGGTGTTGCAGCTCTTCTGTATTTAATTCAATTTCGTGGTTTTCCCAAAGTCCATGAACATTTGCGGGCTCCGTTCGAACTCCGATGATTTGTCCGAACAGCTAGGCATAGTTTCCTCGTATTTTTTGATCAAACGCTGATTTGTTCGACTAAAGAGTCGTTTGACCACCAGGGTTTCACTGTAGTTTGAAATGATATATTCATGTATTTGTAGTGAGAAATATTAAAAATATATAAAAAATGTGAAAATATTCCATTTACATTCTTATCTTGTTGAATGCATTTTTAGTACAACTGTACACTGATCAGCCATATCATTAGCATCACTTGACTGATATGTATGTCGACAACCCTGTAGAAAATGAGCTGTGTGTTTTGACTCATTTCGTTTATATCCAGCATTAATATACTGCAAATAAAACGAAAGCATTTTAAACTCCCCTGTTCATCTGAAAATATGTATATTTTTATCATCAGGTGGTTTTTATTTACATCTACATAGTTGCAATCTGCGAAAATATGGCAAGTATAAAAATCCGGGAAATTGAGCGTGACCTCGTCAATTCATATAAAGCAAGATAACAATAACAACATTAGGTGAACGAGTGGAAAATACCACAATACAACTTATTAATATGCAAAACACTTCATTTGTTATGGCAGCTCATACATGCGTCACATGTGACTTTTTACAGTCCAATGGTGCTCCCTGTATGAGGCTTCATTGCTTATGAAGTGGATTATAATAAGAGTCGAGTGGTTTGCTAGGTATTAGCATCTGCTTTGCTCTTCAGTGGAATCAGACCAGATGTGCCAGCATTCGCTTCACATGTGTATCAATTAGCTTGAGGTAGCCATGACACGCTTCCAGTTTCATGGTTGTCCTTTCTTGTCAACCTTTGGCCGGTAACCCTGCTTACCGAACCACACCCCACAAGATCTGCTCTTTTATTAGATGAATAAATCAGTCGTAAACTCATATCAGAGTCACGCAGATCTCAGTTAGTCAGATTGTTTAGTCTCTAGTACACAGTTAACAGTGCAAGCAGAAAAGCGCAAGAAAATGAGATTTTCAAGGATAATTTTTGAAATCATGAAAAAACAAACAGGTGAGCTCCGACTGTATGCATGCAAAAGTGCATAGTCTGAGACAGGGGTCACCAACATGGTGCTCATGGGCACCAGGTCGCCCGCAAGGACAACATGAGTCACCCGAAGGCCTGTTCACTGCTATTTTTAGAACAAGCCCGTGGCTCCATGGGGCCGGTGACGTAGTGGTTCGGGTGCTGGGCTCATGATCGTTAGGTTGTGTGTTCAAATCCCAGTTAGACCCCCACTGTGCTAAGACCCCTGGGCAAGGTCTGAACCACAAGTGTGCCTCTGTTCACCCAACAGTATAAATGGATACCAGTAAAAATATACTGGGAAGGTAACCTGCGATGGACTATCGCGTCCCATGCAGGAGGAGTTGAACTCCTGGTCATGTCGTGCTAAAGAAACCGGGAATAAGCACTGGCGTGATGAGCCACTAGGCTCGGGTGTATAAAGTCCAACAAACTTACATTCCCTTTTACCTGCGGCTCCATAGCACCACGCTCCCATTGAGCTGCAGCTAATTTTTTGCGAGTTTTTTTTTTTTTTTTAATCAATATCCTCACGTAGATGAATATCATTAATTATTAATCATAACATAATTAAAGATAAATTGAGCAAATTTGTTATTTCAGAAGTGTGTCTTGTCCTTTGCATTAATTGGTTCCCAAGAAGTAGCTCTCAGTTTCAAAAAGGTTGGTGACCCCTGGTCTCAGAGCTGTGTAACAGTGTCGGTTTAAACCCCATTTACAGTTTATGCGCTATGGTCTGGTCTGGTCTGGTACCTTCCGAGTCGTAGGACGACTCTTGGCGACCTGCCATGATGGATAACGCCTTGATTATCATCTTCATGGAGGTTTTGTTGGCAAGGATAGTGCAGTGGTTTTCCATTGCCTTCTGCACGATGCAAACCTATGGACAATTTAGAACAGACAATTAGCTTACTGTGCATGTTTTTGGACTGTAGGAGGAAACCGGAGTACCCGGAGGAAACCCACACAAGCACGGGGAGAACTTGCAAATCTCCGCACAGAAAAGCCCAGGTCGGGAATCGAACCCGGTCTTTTTGCTGTAAGGCGGATGTGCTAACCACTACGTCACCTAATACGCCTTTATGCGCTATACTTTGTGTAAATATAAACGAAAGGCAAATAAAGTGAGGTTTTTGTTATCATTTAGATTTACATAATTTAATCATGACAGGCAGATGTGGTGAGCTTTGCGCTTTGAGCAGAGCTGAACACTATGTAGCTCTATGTAATGGTGTGTTTTGGGCATATTCATTCACGGTTTAGTTTATACTACATGGAAACACAAATAAAAACAAACTAAAAGGATTTTTTTTTTTTTAAGTATTTTAACGATGGAAAGAGCAAGTCGATTGATTTCGAGCTCCTAGCAATGTGTAGTAACAGCTTCTTATAAACCTGTTCATGCCGAGCTTCGTACATATTAAAAGGAATTTATTTTAAATTACTTAAAGTTTGCACTACATGGAATTACAAGAAGCGGGTAGTGGTGGCCTAGTGGTATAGGTGCTGGATCACTGATCCTGAGGTTGGGGTTCAAGCCTCACTCACCACGGGTGTCACTGACCCCCCACCCCCACCCACCCCACCCCCACCCACCCCCGGTGTAGCCAACTAGGTTATCAAAGGCCGGCCATGTCTCTCACTGTGTATTGTGTGCGGTTCATGTAAAAGAACCATTGCTGACTTTTAACATGAGTAGCTGGAAAGCCGTCCGCGTGTTTTCACCCTGTGATGGCCTGGCGAGTTGTCCAGGGTGTACTCTGCCCTCACCTGGAGTTGGCTGAGATGGGTGCCAGCCTCCCCGCGACACTAATTAGGATTTAGCGGTTACAGAAAACAAACTGATGATGATGGAATTACAAGAAAAGTGAAGAAAATAACAAATCTACGCCTTATTTTTCCATTTTGATGCCCAACAGTGATGACGCCACCTGTCCTGTGACCTGAACACACCGTCAGCTTTCATCAGTTTCATGCAAGCATTATTTCCTTAGAATCACGTCTGTCAGACCAATCACATCGCATCATTCTGATGTCGTTTACACTTATTTACGTTCACATATCAGTGGTCATGATGGAGTTTTTTTTAAACGTTATGGCTAATATATAACATAAATAATATATAATTAGTTGCGGTGAGCTTTAGTGATGTGTGCACAAAGTCTGGTGATATCCTTGCGATCTGAAGCTGTGCTCTCCAGGAAATCGTCACCGTTCGGTACAAAGTGATTCCGTTAAACAGAAACTGTTGGTCCGGAAATGTGCAATAAGAGTCAGCGTTTCCACGAAGCTCCACACTTCTGATGCTGTTATATAAAGTTTATATTTATATATGAAATAAAGGTCAGAGAATTTTCTAAGAGCTATGATTAAGAAAGATGTTTCACCGCTGAGCTGCTGTGGGACATGTTGAACTTTTTACTCTGCACTTCCACTGAAAAGACACTAATGATTGCCTCCAGCTTAATACTGATCCCCCCCCCTCTTTCTGTCTCTCTCTCTCTCTCTCTCTCTCTCTCCCCCCCCCCCTCTCTCTCTGTCCCCCTCTCTCTCTCTCTCACACACATTCACAACTCCCCAGTGTGTTGTGTTGCTGTAAGGAACTGTTTGGAGTGTCGGCAGAGGCAGAGAGAGCGAGGCAACAAGTCATCAGTTCCAATCAGCAAGAGCCAAGACAACCTTCAGAGTGCAACTGCCACCAGCAAGGTAACGTTAAACACTCACATAGATGAGATTTGACTTTCTAGGCATGAAAAAGATCAGTACTTTTTTTTCTGTTTTCAAGATATGTTTTCTTAAAATTGATCATTTTGTGCAATCTGCTGTCATCTCTGGGATACAGAGTGCCATAGCGAATGTCCCCCGTAACCTCTCGCCTATCAAGGACCCTGACAGATTGCTACAGGATGTGGACATCAACCGTCTGAGAGCTGTAGTCTTCAGAGACGTGGTGAGATGTGTGTGTGTGTGTGTGCGCGTGCGTGTGTGTGCGTGTGTGTGTGCGTGTGTGTGTGTGTGTGTGTGTGCACATGTGTGAGAAGGTGAATTTGATGGGGGTGCATATTGATATCAGTTCAGTAAATAACAAGTGTTAAATCCATGATTGAGGATTAATTGTTGGGGCCTTTTGTAATATTGGAAGAAATTATATAAGCTGTTTCTGTTTCACTGCAAAATTGCCAAAGTCTAACCAATCACAACCAGGAGAAATCAATAACTGTGTTCATACACAGATTCTGTGATAATAGTAGTGGTTTTGCACTAGTGCTCGAATAGCTGTCTATGTGAATAGGTATATTGTATGATATTATGATGAATGTGTGTGTGTGTGTGTGTGTGTGTGTGTGTGTAGGATGACAGTAAACAGGCTCAGTTCCTGGCTCTGGCAGTAGTTTACTTCATTTCTGTCCTTATGGTGTCTAAGTACCGGGACATCCTGGAGCCACAGCGGGAGATTGGCAGGTCCAGCAGCCTATCAGGAAGAAGCATACGGCAAGAAATTAATTCCCCCACTAGCACAGGTGAAATGAAGCAGACATCTCTCTCTCTCTCTCTCTCTCTCTCTCTCTCTCTCTCTCTCTCTCTCTCTCCTGATGCTCACTGCATGCTTCTAATCGCTGCAGTACCCTTCAGACAAGGAAATGTTTACCTGAATGTGTTCTTAACTGTTAATTAGGTGTCATCTGTAACCTAAATCTGTGCGTGCGCGCATGTATGGGTTTGCGTGTGTGATGGATGGATGTATTATCCCTTGCTGTTATCTGCGGTCTTCAGTTTGGTGCCTTGATTTATTATCCTTCTTTTCCTCCTGCTCTCTACTTCCCGTTACTCACTCATTGAGTATACACTCGTATCCCTGCAGACTTGATGCTAGAGAGAAAATCTAATCCTAATAATCATTCATCACCCAAGAAGATCTGCAGTCATGGAGACTCACAAACTGTGCTCTCACTGTGTACGTTGTGCCTGCAACATTCGGCTTCAGCATACCGTCCATATGCCAACTGCACCTCCATACGAATTCTCAATTCTATTTTAATTAGATTTAATCTCCCAAAACTCTTTTTAAAAGTGTACATTTTGAACATGCAGTACTCAGAATTGGACTTGTACTCCACGAACTCTTAAAGGGAAGTTTAAGAATATATACACAATAGATGTTATACTGTCCCATCTAAGACATTCCCAGCCTGGAATTTAAATGATCAAAATGCTTCAATGAAAACAAAAGAAGTCCTGAACTCTCATTACACTGATGATATACACCGTGTATTTTCATTATCAGGTGGTTTTTATTTGCAAGTTACAGTCTTTCTTCAAGAAAGAAAACTCGAGGTTTTTTTTTTGCATCATGAAATTTAACCAAATGTTGTGGCTGCTACTGGGAATGGTTGGACTTGTGAATTTAATTTAATGTACGTAAAATTTTGCTAAAGCATTAAAAACAATTCATTAAAAAGGTGCTACCCATGATTTCAATTTCAAAATTCTCGTTACTGTATTCTGTGTGTGTGTGTGTGTGTGTGGGTATGGGTGTGGGTATGGGTGGGTGTGGGTGGGTGTTTGTATTACTCAGGTATTGTTCCCGGGTACTGTTTAGAGTGCATCCCCTCTCACTCAGAGTTGTCTCCAGCTTCTTCCATAACCCTAGCACAGTGCTTCTGAAATAGTGGGGTGGGGTGGGGTGGGGGGTATGACCCTGGGGAACATGCTTTTCTGGAATAGTGTATGAGAATTAAGTGTGATTGCACCTCCACTCCAGTAGTTGGCAGTCGCGCTCTCACTGTCGCGCTATGGTGGAGTGGTTTTTCGCATGAGCAAACGATATGAAGCACAGCAAACAATCCCTCAAGAAACAACACGGAAAGATTTCTAACAGGAACGGAGACAAAGGTGGAGAGAGACGGAGCTATTAAGACATAAATAAGTTGAATTAAATAAGGATGTACAGTATTTTTTTAATTTTTAATTTCAGGCACATTGGTGCACTTTTAGTCTTTTTCTGTTACAGATTAAAATACAATGTTAATGAAGTTTAATGAAGAGTAGGCTGCAAAGCCGTCAGCATGTTTCCGCCCTGCGATGGCCTGGCGAGCTGTCCAGGGTGTACTCTGCCCTCGCCCGAAGTTGGCTGGGATGGGCACCAGCCTCCCCGCGACCCAAGTTAGGATTAAGCGGGTACAGAAAATGATGATAATGCTACAGTATTTATAGTCGCGCACGGGGCGGTGGGGGTGTGTGAAATGTTTGTTTGTTTTTTTTCCTACAGGGGGCGCCACCGAAAATTATTGCGAAGCACTGCCCAAGTAGGATTAAGTGGTTCAGAAAATGAATAATTGAAATTAATATTATTAGCCTGCAAAAAGTTCAAAGTTCACCTGGCCTGGCTCGGTGTCATGATTTAAATATTCCTAGTAAAGTATTAGTTCATTGTTTTAAATATTCTTATCATTACATGCATAAAGGAAGAGCCAAGGACTGGAAGTTCGTTCCTCATAGCAGCTTTGTCAGAGGGAGAAAAGTCTAATTGTGTTTTTTGGTTGTTTGGTTTTTTTTTGTTTGTTTGTTTTTTGTTTTTTTAAATCGATGAAATAAATTCATTCCCAATGTTGTTGTCTTTTTTTGTAAGTTTAAAATAAATGGAGGGCGCTGGATCGCTGATCCAAAGGTTGGGGGTTCAAGTCCCACTCTTCACAGGGCTGTCACTGTCCCCCCCAGTGCAGCTAACTGGGTTATCAAAGGCGGGCCATGTCTGTCACTGTCTATGGTGAGAGGTTCATGTAAAAGAACCATTGCTGACTTTCGTAAAGAGTAGCTGCAAAGTCGTCAGCATGTTTCTGTCCTTTGCTAAAAGGGTTGTGACAGGAAGGGCATCCGACGTAAAAACCTCTGCCAAATCAAAAACGTGCGAATCAGATGATTCGCTGTGGCGACTCCCGAGTAAAAGGGAAAAAGCCGAAAGGAAGACAGACTTGTGTTCGTGGTTAGCCGAGCTTGCCTTTTTCGACAATAGTGATGTAGATACTAAAGGTATTTGTGGTGACATCATTGTAGATTAGCCATTCAGAATGCCTGGTGTCTCATATCTAGGATGAAATAATTAATGGGAGGCTTTGTGGTTTGTCTTTTTGTTCCAAAACCCTGTTACCAATACTTTATTCTTTGATGCAATTTTTTCCTGTGTGTATTTTGGTACAGAAAACCCCTCCTCATTCTCAGACGGCAGTCGAACTGAGCGTCAACTGGAGGATCTGCCCCTGGAGTCCTCACTGCCCCATACTGACTCGGGCATTGGAGACGAGCAGGTGGGCGGCACCCTTAATGGCTCTGACTTGGGAGTTATGGCGTCTGGTGTGGGAGGAGGTCCAGACGCCATGAGTGAGCTGCTGTGCACACTTTCCGCAGAGGTGCGCAAATCCAATGAATCGTTGCTCGAGTCTCCTCTAGGTGCAGACACACTTAAGCCGGCCACATCTATCTCCAGCATTAGCCAGGCCAACAAGGGTATCAATGTGAAGGAGATCCTTAAGAGCTTGGTGGCAGCACCGGTAGAAGCCACTGAGATTGGTCCTGAACCACAGCCGTACCATCCGGACCCGACATTGAAGAGAGAGACAGCCACCATGCTGCCCATGCAGTTCCATTCGTTTGACAGGTGGGGAAGCATCAAGAGCTCTTTCACTATTATTAATGCATATTAGTTGCACCTACAGACAAAGTATGGAAAAAAGTGTGACTTATAGTCCGGAAAATGCTGTACAATGTATAGTAAAGACTGTTAGCTGTTGATGGTCCTCCTGGGTTTTTTTTTTTTTTTTTTTGCTTTGATTTTTTACTTTAGTTTGTGACAGGCAGGCAAACCTGAAGGAAAAAAAGATACTCCCTTCTTTC
Organism: Plotosus lineatus; assembly: GCA_024760905.1. NCBI lineage: Eukaryota > Metazoa > Chordata > Actinopteri > Siluriformes > Plotosidae > Plotosus > Plotosus lineatus. The sequence goes on from CM045750.1 coordinate 12,700,274, forward strand.
ATCAATTAACCGTAATTTTTATTGTATTTTTTCATCAAACATATAACGTCAGGCCTACGCAAGTTGCTGTTTGGATTTAAATAAGAGCATACTTTTTTCTTTTAAACAAGACTTTTAATTTGCATATTGCAAAATAAAACAGTGATATGTTTCAGCTGGATTTTGATTTTAACCAAACGTGATGTAGTGACTAGCTTCTCTTCTTCTTTTTCTTCTTCTTTTACTTTCGGCTGCTCCCTTCAGGAGTCGCCACAGCAAATCATCCGCCTCCATCTCACCCTGTCCTCTGTATCTTCTTTTCTGACTCCAACGACCTTCATGTCCTCCTTCATCACATCCATAAATCTCTTCTTTGGTCTTCCTCGAGGCCTTCTGCCTGGTAGTCCCAACCTCAGCATCCTACTGCCAATATACTCACTATCCCTCCTCTGTACATGTCCAAACCATCTCAATCTAGCCTCTCTGACTTTGTCTCCAAAACATCTTACGTGGGCTGTCCCTCTGATATACTCATTTCTGATCCTATCCATCCTCGTTACTCCCAGAGAGAACCTCAACATTTTCATCTCTGCTACCTCCAGCTCTGCCTCCTGCCTTTTCCTCAGCGCCACTGTTTCTAATCCATACAACATCGCTGGCCTCACCACCATCTTGTACACTTTTCCCTTCATTCTTGCTGACACTCTCCTATCGCACATCACACCAGACACTTTTCTCCAACCATTCCAGCCTGCCTGCACACGCTTCTTCACCTCTTTTCCACACTCTCCATTGCTCTGGATTGTTGAGCCTAAGTACTTAAAATCCTCCACCTTCGTTATCTCTGCTCCCTGTAACATCACCGTTCCTCCTGGGTCCTTCTCATTCACACACATGTATTCTGATTTTCTGAGGCTAACCTTCATTCCTCTCCTTTCCAGGGCATACCTCCACCTCTCTAGATTTTCCTGCACTTGTTCTCTGCTCTCAAAGTGACTAGCTTCTCTATTTCTAAATAATGATGTTAGAAAAACACAAATTATGGGCCTGCTCAAGAAAAGAAAATCATTGGCAGAACTCACAATTATATTTAATAATAAACATGAGAATAGGACTGAAGAACTCACTGACCTGGGAATGAACAGCAATGTAGCAAAAAAAAAAAAAAAAAAATGCCACCACTTGTTCGTAAATTATTTAAGTGGTCATGTTAGTAAGTCTTTCATTTTTACATATATTTTGGCACCCCAGAGTCCTGACCTTAATCCCAGTTACAGTTTGGTATGCTGGAGAAGACTTTCCACAGTGGTTCAACTTTCCCATCAAGAATACAAAATCTCTGAAGGCTTAATGCAGCTGTGAATGGAGATAAATGTTGCAATATTACATAAAGTTGTCAAAACTATGCCATGATGAATCAAATCCATAATCAAAGCTAACAGCAGTCCAACAAAATATTAGATGGCGTAATGTTTGTTGTGCAGATAGATATACAGTGTTCATAGTTAATATTAAACCCTAACCAAAAGTGCCAATTTATAGAAATGTATGGAATTGTGTTTACCTACAGAAGTGTGGTTGTACCAGTCAAGAAACCTCCACCTGGCAGTCTGGCAGTGAACACAGTGGGTACGCCCACAAGCAGTGCCATCCCATCGTCCAGCAGCACGCCAAACATCTTTGCTGCTTCTAGTGCAACACCTAAAAGCATGATTAATACTACAGGTACACACACACACACACACACACACACACACACACACACACACACACACACATATATATATATATTGCTGTTGCTGACCAGTGTAAAAGTTAGTAACAAAAAAGAAAGAAAAAAATTCTGAATGACGAGAGCAATGTTAGCCGCTAGCTTCTACTCCGCTTGACCATACAAATTTTTTTGAATGTTTTACGTTTACGTTTTTACGTCAGTCGAATCCAACACTTGGTGACTCTATTCAATGCTCTATTTTTGGCAGATTTATTTTTCAGGGTACGTTGCTTTTTTCCTAAATCCTTCACAGTACTTGGTTTTATTCCCGTGTCAGCCCCATCCAAGTTACTAACCAGGCCTGACCCTGCTAGACTTCTGCGATCAGACAGGATATGGACCTGCGCAGTGTGATCTGCGCAGACTGAAGAATAATTCTGTATACTGCATTCCAAGAAACTCAAATTATGAATGTGGGTGGAGTTAGAAAATGGATTTAAAAACAAGACACACCCACAGTATGCTGTCTTTATAAACCAGGCAACCCTTTTTAACTCTGGTTTTCATGTCATAGCAAGTTACTATAAAGAATTTATATACTGTAGTCTAAAATAAAATTATTTATGAACATGATTAATAAAATGAGTTTCACTGATAAAACTCTAATGAGCGGTGTGTTTACTTTTTATACGTTTCTACAGTAACAACAACAGAGATCACAACACAACCATAATAAATTAGATATTAAATACTATGAGGTGGTGTCTGTATCAATCATTTAGATAAATTTTAAATAACTTTAAAATAGTCAACTCTTAGTTAACTTGTAAAGACTGTAAAGAAACCATGTGACAAGTGAAGGTGTTAACTGGGTGTATGATTAGATGTAGGTGGTGTTTTAACAATGCATGTAATGATCATGTGGATTTGAGGTTTATTATACGGTGTAGGTGGTGTTTGAATAGTGAGGATGATGGTGTATATGCGATGTATTATTTTGTGTATGGTGTTTTTTATGGTGAGGACATTTGAGATGTATGAGTTGTGTTGGTGATGTTTTAATGGTGAAGATGATGAGGAGTGGAGATGTATTAGGTTTTGGTGCTGTTTTATGTATTATGAGATGTATTACGTGTAGGTGTTGTTTTAATAGAGTAGATGCTGATGATGTGTATTATTGGGTGTAGGTGGTGTTGTAATCGTGAGGATGATGGTGTATATTTGAGGTGTATTATTGGGTGTAGGTGGTGTTGTAATCGTGAGGATGATGATGTTGTGTATTTGAGGTGTATTATTGGGTGTAGGTGGTGTTGTAATCGTGAGGATGATGATGGTGTGTATTTGAGGTGTATTATTGGGTGTAGGTGGTGTTTTAATTGTGAGGATGATGATGGTGTGTATTTGAGGTGTATTATTGGGTGTAGGTGGTGTTTTAATCGTGAGGATGATGATGGTGTGTATTCGAGGTGTATTATTGGGTGTAGGTGGTGTTGTAATGGTGAAGATTAGGATATGCATTTGAGGTGTATTATTGGGTGTAGGTGGTGTTGTAATGGTGAACATTAGGATATGTATTTGAGGTGTATTATTGGGTATAGGTGGTGTTTTAATCGTGAGGATGATGATGGTGTGTATTTGAGGTGTATTATTGGGTGTAGGTGGTGTTGTAATCGTGAGGATGATGATGGTGTATATTTGAGGTGTATTATTGGGTGTAGGTGGTGTTGTAATCGTGAGGATGATGATGTTGTGTATTTGAGGTGTATTATTGGGTGTAGGTTGGTGTTTTAATCGTGAGGATGATGATGTTGTGTATTTGAGGTGTATTATTGGGTGTAGGTGGTGTTTAAATGGTGAGGATGATGGTGTATATTTGAGATGTATTATTTAGTGTTTGTGGTGTTTTGATGATGGTGATGATGATGATGATAATGATGATGCCACTTCACAGGATTAATCTAGTCCAGCATACTTGTCTTTCAGTGGTGTGTCTGTTGTGTCCTGCAGGTGGGACGGACTCGGCCTCGTCCTCCTCTGCATCATCGTCCAGCTTCGTGAATGGTGCAACCAGTAAAAACCTGCCTGCTGTGCAGACTGTGGCGCCCATGCCTGAGGACACGGTGGAGAACATGAGGTACGCCTCACTCTTACTAACACTCTTGACTCTTCTTGCTCTCCATTTTGATCCACACTTGAATTTCTCTCTTTCTTCCCCACTACCTAACCTGTCCTTCCTGCTAGCTTCATATTCGACAGTTTTTATTCTTTTACATTTTTTCCCTTTTTGTTTACCTTTTTCACTCACAGCTGCAGCTCCTACATGCAAATTTATTCTGATAAACACAAAATTCTGAAAATTCTATTGCGTGTGTTTGAAAGAAAGATAAAAAGAAAGAAAGCGCTCGTCCATTGTGGGCGCGATGATATTTTAGGTGAAGTAATAACCGTATCCTCCACTGGGTGGCAGACCTAACTGCACCTAATCAACATTAATGTCTTTGGTTAAATAAAGAGATTATTGTATGAATATTTCTCAAGTAATAAATATATGCATGTTTATAAAGTATGTTTGTTTTATAGAATATGGTAATCATGCCATAGTAGATGTTTGTTTATTATTAAAGTACAGTATATCCCTATCTTGTTTTGAATTGTATGTACTTGTACATATTGTAGACAATTAAATAATTCCTTATGGGTAACATTACCTTCAAATTAATAATTAAAAAAAAAGCAAAGCTCATTATCCGTATTAGTACATGTAGGGTCTGACAGTATAGTACCTGTAATTGCTGTGTTTGTGCCCATTTGTATTTCAGTGCCTTTTGTGAGGTGGACCCATGTCCACTGCGAAGTGGGTTGACCCCTGCAGAGCTCAAATCCTTTAGCTCACTGGCAGGATTCCACACAGCCCCCAGAGATGAGGGGCAATTTCTTAGGCAAGAAAGCTTCAACAACAAACAAACCTACCAGCTTCCACCTCCTTCCCATTTCCTCATCCTCTCATTCTATCCTATTCTTTCTCTCATACAGTATGGTGTAAGCTCAACTACCCAGAACTGTTCAATATTCTTTATTGATTTGATCAAAACTAAATGATTATCAGTTGATTCATTTTTTTATTTTGAGAATATATCATACATATTTGGTTATGTATTATAAAATTTCAGATTAGAACTATTTGAGTCCTTGTACCTGCAGTAAAATCAAACATACTGCAGTAAGTTGACTTGAGAGTCGAGCTAGTTTTGTTTACTGAATTTAGCTCAGAATTACCGTTAAGCTCAAATTCAATGAACAAATAGCTCATGATTACCTTATTAAAACTACATTGTATATCTTTAAAAATGTGATTCCATGAATATCCAGTGAGGACGGTGATCCCTCATTACTTCGTGTTTCAGTTTCCGCGGCTTCAGAGCATCGCGGATTTTTCAACAATATTCATCGAAAAATAAAAAAATTAAAAAGGAAAAATAGGGGAAAAGTTAAGGAAAATACCACAAAAACATAAGCTAAAAAAAAAAAAAAAAAAAAAACACAAACAAACAAAAACAAAAAAACAACCCAAAACCCCCCAACAAAACTATTTACATTATGTTATGTGAGGCGCGCATCTGAGTGTGTGCACACGCATGTCTGTATGTGTGTGCATTTATATTTTATTTACATATTATACATTATTTTTCAATGTTTAATTGTTATTATAAGTATTTATAGCATTGAATATGTATGTATTGATATTATACACACATAAACATGTACGTATACATCAGCCAGGGGGTCGATCCTTCTTCGTGGAAATCGGCAGTGGTGGGGTGGGGGGTGTCTCGGTCCCCATTAACCGTGAAAAGTGAGAGATCCCTGTGTATCTCACTCTCATTGCGCATTACTGAGATACTCTGTTAGGACAGAGAAATTCTACATGAGGTGGAAGACACTGTGGGCTGAGATGACCTTTTATGGTCCTGTTTTACTCGCGGGAATATTGCACAGCCTTGCGTTAGTATTCATCCCACTTTCCATCATTTATACAAGTAAAGTTTTTTAATTAAACAGCCAACTGATTAATTACTCACTCAGGGTAATGGTGGCTTATGGTCAGGGGTTCAAGGCCTGCTATCACCGAGTTGTCTTTGCTGCCACCCACTGTAGCTAACGGGGTTATCGAAGGCCGGCCTTGTCTCACTGTCTGTGGTGAAAGGCAGGTAAAGCAGCCATTACTGTCGTTCAGAAAGAGTAGGCAGCTCGGTTGCTACCAGCATGTTTCTACCCTGCGATGGCCTGGCGAGCTGTCCAGGGTGTACCCAGGCTCCAACCAGAGTCGGCTGAGATGGGTGCCAGCCTCTTAGTGACCCTAATTAGGATTAAGTGGCTCAGAAAATGTAATAATTTTAAAAATGAATAATTACTCACTGTTTTATCTGCCAGACCGCTCAATCCTACTAATGTCACGGGGTGGTCGGTACGAGTCTGTTGGACTTTTAGCACTCAATCCTACTGGCTGATCGGACCTGGCGCTTATCCCAGTTTGTGTAGTGTGAAGTGACGAGGAGATCAGATCCTCCTCATGGAACGCTAGTCCATCGCAGGCTCCCGTCCCTGTGTTTACTGGTACCCATTTCTACTGCTGAGTGGATAAAGGCACACTTGTTGCTGAGACCACAGGGACACAGTGAGACTAGTGTCGGCAATGTTCTTGGTTATTCCCTGTCTGTCTTCCTTTCGGCTTTTTCCCTTTTACTCGGGAGTCGCCACAGAGAATCATCTGATTCGCACGTTTGATTTGGCAGAGGTTTTTAGGTCAGATGCCCTTCCTGTCACAACCCTTTTAGCAAGGGACAGAAACACGCTGACGACTTTGCAGCTACTCTTTACGAAAGTCAGCAATGGTTCTTTTACATGAACCTCTCACCATAGACAGTGACAGACATGGCCCGCCTTTGATAACCCAGTTAGCTGCACTGGTGGGGGACAGTGACAACCATGTGGAGAGTGGGACTCGAACCCCCAACCTTTGGATCAGCGATCCAGCGCCCTATACCACTAGACCACCACTGCCCCATTTCTTGGTTATTCCCAGTAAGCGGTGTAAAATATTTGGTGCTGGTATTAAAAAAAATTGAATCATGTAAGGAAATTAATGTAAAAATCCCACACCAATACGTTAACAGAAAAAAACAAGGTTCCAGTTGGATAAGGATAATCATCCCGGAGTATTTTCGATGAAAGTGAATCAGGAATCCACACCGTCCAGGATGATGATGCCGGAACTTTTGACTGGCATTGTTTTTCTCACTCGTTTGCGAAACGACTTAATCATACTATTTCTCAGCCGACACAGGATGAAGACGGCAGAGTACAATTCGAACAGCTCAAGAGAGAATCGCAGAGCCAACACCCACATACAAGCATTATAGTCCAATGTGCATGTCTTTGGATTGTATGAGGAAACCATAGTTCCCAGAGGAATCCCACGAAAGCATGACGCAAGCATGAGGAGAACTGTGCTGACCAGTGTTGTTTTATTCAGTCATTCATTTTCTGAACCGCTTAATCCTAATTATGGTCGCTGGGAGGCTGGTGCCCATCTCAGCCGACTCGTGGCGAGGGCAGAGTACACCCTGGACAGCTCGCCATGCTAATGGCTATGCAGCCTACTCTTGTCAAAAGTCAGTTCGTAATGGTTCGTTTACCTCCTCACACCACAGACAGTGAGAGATATGGTCGGCCTTTGATAACCCAGTTAGCTGCACTGGTGGACAGCGGTGCGAACTGTTGACATTGGGGCCTGAACCCCCAACCTTGGGATTGATAATCCAGCATCTTACCACCGGGCCACCACTGCACGGTGGTGTTTTAATGAAATCTATACTGCCTGAAAAAGACTATTAGTTTTCGTGATTTATTATTGATATGGGGTTGCATAGCAGGTAAAGGACGAGGGGCGATAATCATCATCATCACCTCATTACATCATCATCACCTCATTCATAACAGCGATGTCCAATGTTGAAGTTCTTTTTTAGGATGATCATGTCTCTTTCCCCAAAGCAAAGAGTTTTAAATCCTGACTTCTACAAAATCTGAAACAAACAGTCCAGATCTTAATCCTATAAACAGTTTATGGTGTGAATTAAAGAACTTGGTCCATGACAAGGTTTCATCATGACAAGTTGGTCGGTGAACCTCTAAACCTCCATTCAAAAAAAGCTGGAACCAGATTAATGAATACTCTTTTTTTTTTTTTTTTTTTTTTTTTTTTTTTAAATTAAATTACAGTGCTCATTCTTCGAAAAAATTCTGGCGATTATAAAAGCCTAAGGAAGCGTATTAAAGTACAACGTGTAATTTTGTTGTTGTTTATTTTTTTACTCACCTTTGTGTGATTCTATAATTAAACAGTTAGCAGTTAAATAAAATGTTGTTTTTTTCCATATCTGTCATCTATTCAGTAACATTAACAGGTGGATGCACCGTTGAAGTGTGGTTTCCATCATTTTACCAGGAGTTGAATGAGTAGCTTTATTAATTATGAAAGGAATTAATTAGCCATACTTTATACTTACACGGTGAAATAATAAGCGATTCCACCACATAACGAAGAGGATCAGGATATATGATGCTGAATCAGCTGATACTGCCCCCTGTTGCATACATAATGATTTCTGCATCTACTGAGTAACATTTTTTTTCCCTGCAGTATATAATAAAAGCATAATATTTTCTTAGGTGTCTATATATTATTTGGCAGTAATAACAACAGTTCTTGGTAATTATTACACACTGTACGCTCTTTCATTCACCTCACTTCCTTCTGCTCTGTTTGTTTCTGTGTGTCAGGGAGGTGGATGCTGATGGTACAGTAACGTGCTGTACCGCCCTGTTTATCTCATTTCTGAATCAGTTCCACTCGACAGATAGCACCACTATACACACAGCACTGAATCAGTTCTTCTCAGCCCTGGAAATATTATGTAATACATGTGTGCACAACTCCAGTCCAGTACAGGCTTCCCGTCTGCCCGCACCTTCTTATCCTGCTATTTAACCTGTTCATGAACTGGTGTTAGTGGAGTTGGGTGTGTGGAAGTAAATCAGGTTTTCTTTCAGGACTGAAGTTTTGCACACCACACCTGTACATTTTTTCGTTGCCTTATTTTGTTGGTAGACTTTAAAAAGTAATATTATTTAAAAGTGGGACTGGATAATGTAATTTATTCATGGTATGCTTCCTGTATCGCACCCTGCTTAAACACAGTGGCTGCCTCTGTCCTCAATACCCTTAATGCGACTGACACCTTCCTCAGCTTTGTGTCCCTGTTGGACCCCTGGTCCCTGTGTGTATCCAGCTGTAGCTTTAGCCGTAGTGTAGGTAAGCTTGTAGGGGTGTGGTTGCTGCTTTTTTTTTTTTTTTTTTTTTTTTTTCTTTTTTTTTTTCTTTTTTAACGAGTGTATGTATTGAAATATTGTTCGTGCAGAAATTGGCTGGTTATCCAAATAATCCAAAGACACTTTCTGCTTCAAGAACATATTTCAATAAAACTCGTGTTTGTCTGAGCGAAGCCTTTTCCTCCTGTTGATAATAGAAGCCAAGTCTGTTGATTGTAATCAGCGTTAACATTACACAGACCCACTAACACTCATACTAACCAAACAGTAACCAAAGGTATGTGCTGTAGTCATACATATGTAAATCATACTGTAAATCATACATTAGCTTCCAAAGCTAGCTCCACTCCCAAATACTGTTTTTATTTATTTATTTTTTTTATCTCTAAATCTGTATTCTAAACTGCAGCTAAATGTCTTTAAATTAAATATCCTGTCATTGATTTTTATTAATTTAACAATTCTAGTCTTTTTACACAAATGTACAGTGACTTGCATACATTTTCAACCTTTGACATTTTTTCCGGTTTTGTTGCCTCACAGTGTAAAATTTTTACTTAATATTTTTTGGTGTTTTTTTTTTTTTTTTTTTTTTTTTCCATTTGACTGGCACAACACACTAACACAATTGAAGATAATGTATGTGATTGTGAAGCAAACTAGAAATTGTAAACTTTTAGGATATGTCTCTATGAGCTTTGCACAGCTAACCACTGGGATTTCTTCCCATTATTCGAAGCAAAGCTGCTCCAGCAACTTCAACAACTTTTATTCCTTATGAATTGTCTTGTGGAAAGTGGTGAGCTGGTGGTATAGGGCGCTGGATCACCGATCCTAAGATTAGGGGTTTAAGTCCCACTCTCCACTGGTTGTCACTGTCTCCCCAGTGCAGCTAATTGGGTTATCAAAGGCCAGCCAAGTCTCTCACGGTCTATGGTGTGAGGTTCATGTAAAAGAGCCATTCCTGACTTTCAATAAGAGTAGCTACATATCCGTCAGCGTGTTTCTGCTTTGCGATGGCCTGGGGAGCTGTCCAGGGTGTACTCTGCCCTCACCCAGAGTCGGCTGGGACGGGTGATCCCGATTAGGATTAAGCGGTTACAGAAAATGAATGAATGAATGCATGAACTGTCTTGTATTTATTACCATATATTATTCCCTAAATTTGTCCAGTTTCCCTGCTGATGAAAAACTATCTCGGAGAATGATACTGCCACCACCATGCTTCACTTTCGGAAGAGTGTTCTGGAGGCCATTTGGGGCATTGGGTTAGTGCCGGACAGTGCGTTTTCTCTCGTGCCCAGGCAGTTTAATTTTAGTCACATCTGACCAGAGGACCTTCTTCCTTATGTTGCGAGAGTGTCCTACATGCCTTTTGGTGAAATTTTAATGTTTTTTTTTTTTCTGATTTCTTTCATTAAGTAATAGCCTTTCTCTGGCCACTGTTTCATAATATCCAGGATTCTGGAGTGGGAAGAGATACATCGGTCTTTGCTGTGGAGATTTTAAGATCCTTCAGGGTTACCTTTTATCTTTTGCTTTCCTTTCGGATTAATATTGTCCTTGCCCCAGTCTGTGACTTTTGGTGGACAGCTCTCTGAAGTCAGGTTTGTTCTGGTGCTGTCTTCATGACGGTGTCGCTTGATTAGTGGTGTTGACTCTGGGGCCATTCAGAACAGGTGTATATACTGAGATGATGTGATCCGTAGATTGCACACAAGTGGACCTTATTCAGCTATAATTATGTGACTTCTGGAGGTGATTAGTGGCACCAGATTGCATTTATTGGCTTCAAAGCAAATGGGACAAATGGACATGCACGCACCGCTTTTTTCTCCCCAATACCTGTACGTATTTGTTTATTTGTTATTTTTATTCCATTTATTTCATTTTTGTACTGGTTTAGACTATTTTATGTGGGTATATTTTATAAAAAAAATAATAAATTACAAGTTATATGGAAACAAAACAGGAAAAATGCCAAAAGAAGTGAATTAATTTTCAAGCCACTGTTCTTGTAGTGGCCTACATTGTATTGAGCCACCACACTTGTTCTTCTTTTCCTTTTGGCTTTTTCCCTTTTTCAGGGGTTGCTACAGCGAATCATCCGAGTCGCATGTTTGATTTGGCATAGGGTTTTACGTCGGCTGCCCTTCCTGACACAACCCTTTAGCAAGAGACAGAAACACCGCTACTCTTTACGAAAGTCAGCAATGGTTCTTTTACATGAACCTCTCACCATAGACAGTGAAGACATGGCCGGCCTTCGGTAACCCAGTTAGCTGCACTGGGGGGACAGTGACAACCTTGTGGAGAGTGGGACTCGAATCCCCAATCCAGTGCCCTTTACCACTAAACCACCACTGCCACCGCCACCACACTAAACTAATGAAATTTAAAAAAATAAGAAGAATCAATGTTCAGTAAAATTTGGAGTAATAATGTTTATATACATAGTGTACGCTACCAAGGATTAAGATGTTACATAATAATTCAAAAGACTTACGGTGCCCCCCAGGTGTGTATTAATGTTCAAGAGCAATTATAGAAGTTAGGCTCCATCAATAAATCTGGTCTTTTAATAAACCCACAGAATTTTCAAAGATCAAAAATAGAGAACATAAAACTATAAATTATTTTTAAACTATATATCATGCCTAATATATTTTTGCTTTGCAACTTAAACTGAAGAAAGAAATCTTGTTCCAGCTGTATTTACTCAAATACAACTTGTATATAATGGCCAAGTAAAAGATATAAGAATAACAATTCAAAAACAATTTAAAATTTAAACCACAGTCACTGAAATGATGAAAATATCACTTCCTGTATTTATACGTAGCGGAACTAACATTGCTTTAATTCCAGTTATGTGTCTGTTGGGATTTTTCTCTCGCAATGCTACCCATCCTGACTGTAGAATATTCATCAACTTTACACACCTGCTCAAGTTCAGTCAGAGTGGATGGTGATGACAGATTTCAATAACGCTAAAACCCAGAGCCTACTTCTTCTTTTTCTTCTCCTTTCAGCTTTTCCCTTCAGGGGTCGCCACAGCAAATCATCCGCCTCCATCTCACCCTGTCCTCTGCATCTTCTTCTCTGACCCCAAGTACCTTCTTGTCTTCATTTACCACATCCATAAATCTCTTCTTTGGTCTTCCTCTAGGCCTTCTGCCTGGTAGTTCCAACCTCAGCATCCTACTACCAATATACTCACTATCCTTCCTCTGTACATGTCCAAACCATCTCAATCTAGCCTCTCTGACTTTGTCTCCAAAACATCTTACATGTGCTGTCCCTCTTATGTACTCATTTCTGATCCTATCCATCCTCGTTACCCCCAAAGAGAACCTCAACATTTTCATCTCTGCTGCCTCCAGCTCTGACTCCTGTCTTTTCCCCAGCGCCACTGTCTCTAAACCATACAACAAGGCCTACTAGGCCTCGCAAAGATCGACACTGTGGGAGCAGCTTTATTCATCATCATGTTAGAATGTGTAACATCGTCCCATTGATAAATTGAGGACAGCAGGTGTTCCTCAGGAATTTAACAGTCTTTCAATCTCATTTGTCTTCCCCAATGCAGAGAAACACCCCATGACAGAATGCTACCCGCTTCATTCGGTATGTGGGGCCGGTGGTGTAGTGCTTAGGGTGCTGCACTCATGATCGGGAGGTTGTGATTTCAAATCCCAGTGAGACTCCCACTGTACTAAGACTCCTGGGCATGGTCTTAACCACAAGTGTGTCTCTGTTCACCCAGCGGTATAAATGGGTACCAGTAAAATATACTGGGAAGGTAACCTGCGATGGACGAGCGTCCCATCCAGGAGGAGTTGAACTCCTGGTCGCTTCACACTACGGAAACCGGGGATAAGCACCGGCCTGATGAGCCACTATGCTCGGGTATAAAAAGCCCAAAGGACTTTGCATTGCTGTACTGTAGGTATTTATGGTCTCCGGATGGTAACCTGTATTTATTGGCTTTCCGAAATATTTACCGTTTCTTTGGTTTCGTCTCACTTGGTCTTCTTCTGGTAATCCTCTCATACAAGTACATTTGTGGAGTCATCGTAATATTGGTGTCTCACACACACACACACACACACACACGCACTGTCATCATGCCTCAAAGTATCCATAGGTCTGTTGGTAGCCTCTCTGATCAGTTTCCTCGCTGTTGTTCCATCTGGTTTGAAGGGACGGTCTGATCCCCAGGTTCCAGGATTTTTTTTTTAAGATCCATTGATTTTAATAGAAAATATTAACAATCAAATTGAGAAAACACTCTTTATAAATTTTATAAATAAATTTGTATTTGAGTGAAATAATATTTGATTCTCTACCAATCAGCACGATTTCTGTCACACAGACTGGTGGTTGACGAACACGCCACCTACTGCTACTTAAAATTACTTAAAGTTCTAATCACAACACGTGATGTGTATAAGACACACCCGTCCACAAAATCTTTTCTATTCCAACCTCTCCACCAAAAGTCCTCCAAACTCTGTGCAGGTCTACAATCTAGTCCCGCACAAGGCTGGAATGGGCTCCAAGACCATTCGGAAGACCCAGTGAGAGGGAAAACAGTGTTGGTGCAGTTATTAAAAAAGTAGCACCAGGAAATCACTCGTCCTTCGTCTGAAGCTCTGTGTAACTTCTCAAATCGCAGTGTAAAAGTGATTATAACAACAGTGTAAGATCCACCCGGAACTACATGGGCGGAGCTGGTCAATGTTAGACAACCTGCGAGAGATCATTCCTGATTCTGAATGAATTAGTGATTACAATAAATACAACAGTATAGATTAAATTAATTAATTGATATTTTAGAGGAGGCAGAGCTTCTCCTATAGTCTTAGATCAGCCGTCTGTGTTATAATGCCATCCTGAATTGAATCTGATATCAGAACGAATGAAATATCCGAATATTGAAAATGTATTTTTTTAAAGGCCGACATTGGCAGGAAGTGCAGTTATTTTGTTTCAGCATTTTGAACATAAAAACAAAACTGCTAAGCTACCGTTCTATAAAGCATCAGGAAAAATTCTATTGAAAATTTAACAACATATCGAGAGTATCTTCCAGTTTGAATGACAGGTGGTTTATTTTCTAATCAATATTTTTCCTCTCCAGGATGGTAGTGGTGCCTTTTTTGTTTTTAATTGTTTGTTCAGTTCATTTTCTGTAACCGCTTAATCCTAATTTGGGTCGCAGGGAGGCTGGTGCCCATCCCAGCCAACTTCGGGCGAGGTCAGAGTACACCCTGGACAGCTCGCCAGGCCATCGCAGGGCGGAAACACGCCGACGGCTTTGCAGCTACCCTTGTCGAAAGTCAGCAATGGTTCTTTTACATGAACCTCACACCATAGACAGTGAGAGACATGGCCGGCCTTTGATAACCCAGTTAGCTGCACTGGGGGGGGACAGTGACAACCTTGTGGAGAGTGGGACTCGAACCCGCAACCTTTGGCTCAGCGATCCAGCGCCCTATACCACTAGACCACCACTGCCCCCTTGTTTGTTTATTTATTTATTTATTTATGTAGTTATGTAATAATCTGGTCTGCAGTGGAAACACAGTATTAACTCATGAAGAAACATTAGCGTTAGCATTCTTAGCTTTGCATGGATTTCCGAATGATTCAATCTTGCTTTATATTTATTGTGATATTACCCGAGATAGTTCCTGCTCATGATTTATAAAGCATCTTGTTTTCCTTAACATTAAACGTGAATGTGGTCCAAGTCGTCTCCTCTGTCTCCTTGGAGTTAAAATTTTGTTCCTTCACAATTCCAGTGAGTAACAGAGTCCACAGGGGTTTGTTGTCCTCGGGGAATAAAGTGTTAATAAACTTCATCCTTTATTTTAGTCCTCATGCATTTGTTTATATTTATTTATCATCTCATTTTCATCAGGGTAAAAAAAGGGGGGGGTTGTCTTTGGCAAAATATGACTGAAATTAGCATAACCTGGCTGTATCGAACACTTTCCGCCGGTTGATTGTGGACTTTACTGTACTCTTTGGGATTGATAAACCTTTGTCCTTCTTGTATCCATCTCCTGACTTGTGCCTGTCTACAACTTTATCTCTGAGACCTTCTGCCACCCATTGTTGCTTGTTTGCTTTGAGCTACTCTTCCAGGGTCTCTAATGCTAAGCGGCATTCAATCCTGTTCAGGGTGCTCTACCTTCCTAATGATTTTAAGGCCAACCCTAATGGAGCCCATCTGACAAATCAATCATCAATGTAATTTTCAAGTCCGAATTCCTGATTAGATAATTGGATGGTCAGGTGGACATAGCTAGGGTTGGTAAGGTAGATCACCAGGACCAGGACTGGGCTCCCCTGCTCTCGGAATAGCCATTATTATCTGGAACTAATCGGAATAATTACGGTTAATGACAGATGGAGTCCAGTTAGTTGGTGTGTAACGGAGAAGATTAGTTACACCTGATTAATTTTACAGGTATATTTAGGAGGGTGTGATCCTTTAACCAGCTCAGTAATTCTGTTTTTTTTTTTTTTTTTCTTTCCGAGTTGTTGATATAATATCTTTTACTTGGCTGTGACGTCTTCATTCAAGGCTGCAAAGAAACAAAATTAGAATATTTTGAAAGGGTGCTTCCTCAATTTACCCATTGCAACATCTTATTTTGTGAAGCGCCACTTACCCAACTAAAGATAGGAAACACATCAGAAATGAATAAATGATAACTGTACGGTGTGATGGTTTTTAAAATGGATTGTTTTTTATTTCTCTCGTACCATAGCGATCTTACTATTTTCATGGCCATTCTATAGATTTAATCATTAACCCTTCCACTTACTTTACTTTTTGTAGATTTTAAATCAGGACAAAATAAGGTCAGTTATGTTAGAACTTAAAGAAAGAAATGAAACCGGAGACTTCTTCCAAAATGTGATAAATTATCGTACGATAAATCTAATCAGTGAGAGGTGTGAGATAAAAGATGTGGTCGGTCGCCATTCATTGACATTGTAGAAGATGGATACTGAGTGATGGATACTGAGTGACGGAGACTGAGTTTGCACTGAGTATCTGTCATTCATTCATTCTCTGAACCGCTGAATCCTAATTAGGGTCACGGGGAGGCTGGCGCCCGTCTCAGCCGGCTCTGGGTGAGGGCAGAGTACACCCTAGATGGCTCGCCAGGCCATTGCAGGGCAGAAACATGCTATGCAGCTTCTCTTGTCGAAGGTCAGCAATGGTTCTTTTACATGAACCTCTCAGCATAGACAGTGAGAGACATGGCCAGCCTTTGATAACCCAGTTAGCTGCACTGAGGGGGGCGGGCAGCAGTGGCGACCCTTTGAGAGTGTGGTTTGAACCCCCAACCTTAGGGTCAGTGATCCAGCACCTTACCACTCGACACTAAGAATATATATTGCTTGTATTTATTAATAACTTTGAAGAACAGTCAGCCCCCAACTTACGAAGACCCCTGTGTACGAAATCCCCGGGTTACGAAAACCATTTTCCTGAGTTTCTGTCCCCGAGATACGAAACAAACCTCTCTTACGAAAAGAAATTCAAAATTCAAACGTGCCAATCAAAATTTCACACGACGCGCGAGTTGCTCTCTCATTGGCTGTCTCTCAACATCCCGCCCCCGCTGGCCTCCCAGATAGAGACAGAAGGAAGCTTCACTCTTTAGTTTTTAATTTAGTTTTTTAAGTTGTTTTAATTCAGTAAATGTTTAATAAATGTGGGCGCATTTGCGCTCATCTGGAATCCTGATCCCTCAAGGAATCAAATTAAAGTTGAGTTTGTCAAGCAGGGCTTTGAATTCACGTCTTGTGGGCGTGGTCCACAGCGCGCGTGCGAGAGAGAGAGAGAGAGAGAGAATAACGCTTTAGTTTTTAGTTTAGGTTTTAAGTTGTTTTAATTCAGTAAATGTTTAATAAATGTGGGCACATTTGAGCTCATCTGGAATTCCGATCCCTCAAGGAATCAAATTAAAGTTGAGTTTGTCAAGCAGGGAATGCGCTTTGAATTCATGTCTTGTGGGTGTGGCCTGCAGTGCGCGCATGAGAGAGAGAGAGAGAGAGAGAGAGAGAGAAGGAATAACGCTTTAGTTTTTAGTTTAGTTTTTTAAGTTGTTTTAATTCAGTAAATGGTCAAGCAGGGAATGCGCTTTGAATTCACGTCTTGTGGGTGTGGCCTGAAGTGAGTGAGAGAGAGAGAGAGAGAAGGAATAACGCTTTACTTTTTATTTTTCTCAGTTGTTTAATTCAGTAAATGTTTAATAAATGTGGGTGCATTTGAGCTTATCTGGAATTCCGATCCCTCAAAAAAAATCAAATTTAAGTTGAGTTTGTCAAGCAGGGAATGCGCTTTGAATTCCACGTCTTGTGGGCGTGGCCCGCAGCGCACGCGCTCGAGAGAGAGAGGTGTGTGTGTTAATAAAAAAGTTTAATAATGGTTTAATTCATAAATATGTTAATAAAATAGTTTAATATTTAATAAAATGTTGAAATGGTTGAATAAATAATTTTCTTTTACTTTTAACACATATTTCATACAAAATTGGTGTACTTTTATTATTTTTAAAGGGTTTATGGGGTTTAACCAGTCCAAAGACTGGAGCCTTGGAACGAATTAGGTGTTTAACATGTAAGATGCGACCCCTACTTATGAAATCCCCGCTATACGAAATGGGCTCTGGAACGGATTAATTTCGTAAGTTAGGGGCCGACTGTATTAGATTCTTTCTGATATTCTGAGCTGATGGTACTGAATCAAAAACATCCACACCATAAATCATCTTTAATAGATATAACTATATGGAGGGTATATATGGAGGGTATATATGGAGGGTATGCACTAACATGAGAAAATACTCACATTAAATTGTATCATTCTAAGGTCTTGTAATGAAAAATGATGCTGGACAGAATAGTTGAAATAAAACAGTTGTTGATGGAGTGGACCCGGTTCTTTGGAAGTGTCTGTATGTTTAAATTACAGGAAGCTTGTCTTTTCCTGATGGTGCTCCATTACAGTATTGCCACCTCTCTGTCTCGCCCTTTTCTCCTACAGTATAACCACTAAGTTGGAACGTGCTCTGGAGAAGGTGGCACCCCTTTTGAGGGAGATCTTTGTGGACTTTGCACCTTTCCTGTCCAGGACCCTTCTTGGTAGCCATGGGCAGGAGTTGCTGATTGAAGGTACAGGTGCTGTATTGTGTTTCCTTTTTTCTCTCTAGCCGGTGTCTCTGTGGAGTCCTTCACTGTCTGCTGTCTGTGTGCGTGTGTCTGCTGCCTCATACCAACACAACCCCATGGACCCAGGTATGAGTTCAGGAGAGCTGCAGATACAGACTAGTGATTCATGTCGGACGAATAGCAATCATGAAGAAAGAGCTGTATACGTTTAGCACGCTTATGTTCTTCACGGTCTATTTGTTTCAGTCAGTTTTCCAACAGGATGTTATGAATTTTTACATTCTTATTATTAATTAACATATTTTTATTTTTTTTAGCATCAGAAGAGAGGGTTAGGAAGAAAAGTGTGTGTGTGTGTGTGTGTGTGTGTGTGTGTGTATATGTATGTGTATATACAGGGATCCCTCACTTTCTGCGGTTAATGGGGACTGAGTCCCCACCCTCACCCCGGCAACCGCTGATTGCCGCGGAGTAGGATTGACAGCCCTGACTGACGTATACGTACATGTATATGTGTATATAATATCAATAAATACATATCCAACACTATAAATGCTTATAATAACAATTAAACATTCAAAAATAATGCACAAGATATAAATAAAATATAAACACACATACAGATGCGCACTTCACATAAAAATGTAAGTACAGACGCTCCCTGACTTACGTTTTTAATTGGTTCCGGATGGCCGAACGCAAGTTGAAAGTGAACGTAAGTTGTTACAATGACGTATGACATGTGACGTATGACGCTCATACTGTACTATACATCCATAAATACCATTACCGGATTTCACAAAACACCCCTAAATCAATTATTATAAACATAACATTGTAAAATAATATAAAATATATAAAAAAAAAAAAATCAACATTAACTTCAAATAAGTCTCTTATTTATACCGAGTCACTTTACATGAAGCTTAAAACAGTCAATCAACGCTTCCAATATGTGAAGCGCTCAATACCCAAAGTAGTGTACTTGCTGTGGGTTGTATGGTCTTTCAATTGCACAAGGGTGCCGTTGAACTCATTTAGAACACAGCCTGCACTGATGCAGTCTTCCAGCAAAGCGGAGCGTTCTTTCTTTTGTGTAAGTAAGTAATTACACTTTATTGAAGAGATGCATACAAAGAACAAGTACAAATCCTAATGAATATTAATATAAAAATAAGTATACACTCTTAGGATTCTGCTGAAAGATAATAAAGATTGTGCCGATCTGAGCAGATGGTTAATTCATCTCTGTGTATGAGACTTGCACCCATGCTAGTAGGCTTACAGTTCTGACCAACCATATTTGCTTCGGGTTACAAAAGTCCGCAAAACAGTGTAAACACAGAGATCACAGAGATGACGTCTCAACACAAGGGTAACACGCTATATAACTTATATGTGTGTGTGTGTGTGTGTATATATATATATATATATATATGTATGTGTGTATATATATATATATATATGTATGTGTGTATATATATATATATATATGTATGTGTGTATATATATATATATATATATATGTATGAATGTATGTATGTATGTGTGTGTATATATATATATATATATGTGTGTGTGTGTGTGTGTGTGTGTCTGTGTGTATATATATATATATTATTTGTATATATATATATATATGTATATATATATTATTTGTATATATATTATGTATATATATATATATATATATATATATATATATATATATATGTGTGTGTGTGTGTGTGTGTGTGTGTGTGTGTATACAGTCTGTAGTTTGTAAACAATGTCATTATGTCAGCGTACTACGTAGGTATGTCTAAACTCAAAATGTGACTTCTTTTTTTTTTTAAAAAAAACGTTAAATGGATGAACGTAAATCGGGTAGCGTCTGTAGTTTTGTTGGAGGGTTTTGGGTTGTTTTTATTGTTTTTGTTTGTTTGTGGGTTTTTTGCGTAGTTGGCCATGTTTTGCGACATTTTCCTTAACTTTTTCCCTATTTTTCCTTAATTTCCTTGTTTTTTAATTTTTCGATGAATATTTTTGAAAAAGCCGCGATGCATTGAAGCCGTAGGAACAGAAGCACGAAGCAGCGAGGGATCACTGTATATATACACAGCAGGTTATTAAAACTACACTTGGATAACAGGAAACCTAAGAAACCAGAGACCCCACATTTGTAGCTCTCCCCACCCCACCACTGTCTTTCGTCTTGGTCATAGCCTGTCTTTCTGTCTCCACTTCCTGCTTTTTACTTGATTCTTTTTTCCCTTCTTTTCTTTCTGGGTAATATTCGCCATTATCAGAGTCACCGGAGGCTGCCGTGTACTGTTCTCATTCTGTTCTCAGTGTTGTTTTAATGGTGTGTGTTGCTGAATGACTGTCAGAATAAATATTAAATATCCTATATAGATCATAAGTAACACATTTTAGAAATAAAGTGAATAAAGTGGTGGCAAGTTTTCTGAAATCTAGACTCTGTATGTTTAATCTATCTTATACCATGGCCACTTAAGCGCAAACCTGTAAAAACATGTTTATATCTTAATATTTATAAAGTAGCGGCATAATTTTATTTTATGTTTCTCACAAAATCTTTCAATGAGCACCACTGTCTGATCACACTCATTTTGATTTGATGATTGATTAACTGTTTGGGTTTTTACACCCGAGCCTAGTGGCTCATCAGGCCGGTGCTTATCCCCGGTTTCCATAGTGTGAAGCAACCAGGAGTTCATCTCCTCCTGGATGGGACGCTAGTCCATCGCGGGTTACCTTCCCAGTATATTTTTACTGGTACCCATTTATACTGCTGGGTGAACAGAGGCACACTTGTGGTTGAGACCTTGCCCAGGGGTCTTAGCACAGTGAGGGTCTCAGTGGGATTTGAACTCACAACCTCCCGATCATGAGCCCAACACTCTAACCACTACACCACCGGCTCCACATATTTTATCATTTTAGTGACTTAAAACTGAGCTGTGTGTGTGTGTGTGTGTGTGTGTGTGTGTGTGTTGCGCCATTCCCTGAGTCTGAGGTGCATTATTGTACGAGTGTATACCACCCAGGCACCTTAGCAGAAAAAGGGAGTCTATTGAATTTATTTTTGCATTTTGAAGCATGACAGTGAAGGATGAGGTCGTTGTGCATACCCGTTGAGTCGAAGAGAACGTGCTAGATCTAATAAATAACTAAATTATTGTAAATGTATACGTTAAATAAACAGTTAATTCACAATTTAAATACGTTTTTATAACTGAAGGTCATCGAGGTGAGCTTCTGTACCGTACTACATTCAACCTGTCAAGTATAGTTTTCCCTATCACATGATCAGCACCCATGAGGGAGGGCCGAAAGCATGCACACTCCACCGCCCTGACATGCGACACTAGCCACCCGCCTGTTTTTGAGCTACGGCACATGTGTATTTGGGGACGGTTTAACATACTCGGAAGGAAAGCGCTATCCACCCACTCGTACGAATGAGCTCACAGACGCGCATGATTGACTGGCGATCGCTGAGAGTGATGGGGAAGTGAGCATTTGTCATCCCTCCCTCCCTGGGAGAACTCGGCCAATTTGCTCCCATGGACTCCCGGTCACGGATGGTTGAGGCGTTAACTTGCGATCGAACTTGCGATCTTCGGGTTAATGGTTACGCATCTTATCGCGTCTAAAGTTTCATCATTAACATCATGTTTAAAAGAGAATGAATCTTTTCCACTCATTGTAGTTGCAGAAAGATTAGCGATGAACTGACATTTGAGTTTCTACTATTTCCGTGGCCATGGTAAAGAAAATAGAAATAATATATCACTAAAAAAATAAAATAATAACGTATGTGTGTGTGTGTGTGTGTGTGTGTGTGTGTGTGTGTGTGTGTGTGTGTTAAATTTGTTCTTTTTGTTCCTTTCCACTCCAGGTCTGGTGTGTATGAAGTCCAGTACGTCCGTGGTGGAATTGGTGATGCTACTATGCTCACAGGTAAGAGTAAATGCTATTGATTCCATTAGCCATCATCCCACAAGTATCCAAACACTACCATGGAAATGCAGCATCTGTAATGTGAATATCAAATTTCTTTCATGTGTTATTCTGAGGAAAGATCATGGGAGTGTGTTTTATAATTAAGCAATATTGCACTATCAGGAAGTGTATTAACCCTGAATATCAGCCGCATGACTGTGAGTACAGTTTCACTTTTATGCTTCAGTTTTTTTAAATAAAAATTGATTATTAAGTTTTTTTTTAATTTTTTTTACACAATATGGACCAATAATTATCTTATTCCTGCTTCATGAACAAAAAGTCATCCGGTAGAAGTCACATTCACTGTTGGATGGCTGACAAGCGTTGTCATGGTCTTATTCTTCTCCTTTCGGCGTTTTCCATTTTTCACGAGACACCACAGTGAATCATCTGATTTGCATGTTTGATTTGGCATAGGTTTTTACGTCGGATGCTCTTCCTGACACAACCCTGTAGCAAGAGGCGGAAACACGCTGACGGCTTTGCAGCTAATCTTTACCAAAGTCAGCAATGGTTCTTTTACATGAACCTCCCACCACAGACAGTGAGAGACATGGCTGGCCTTTGATAACCCAGTTAGCTGCACTGGGGGAACAGTGACAATCCTGTAGAGAGTGGGATTCGAGCCACCAACCTTAGGAACAGCCAGCGATCCAGCACCCTTTACCACCAGGTCACCATTGCCCTGACTAGCGTTCTCACTGTGATTTATACATTCCGGTTCAAATAGTGTTTAATGCAATTGGCAGTTCTCTGACAATGTCACTAGCATCACTTTCGTAACAATTTCAAGGATTGTAATTTTACATGGTGAACATGGACAAGATGAGTGATGTGAACTTCAACACATCCCAATACTGTTACACACATCAGGATTGTGGAATGGACGGATATCTTTTGTATGAATAATGGTTTGCCCTGTAAGAATGGTGGATGTTTTTTACAGACGTGTGTGTGTGTGTGTGTGTGTGTGTGTGTGTGTGTGTGTGTGTTTGTGTGTGTGTGTGTCAGATTTTCCCTCTCAGTGGTCCCGAATTCAACAAATACAGATGATGGTTTCCAAATTGATAGTTCTTGGTATCATCTCTCACAGCGCACAGCTTATTATTCTTCAGCTTATTACCAAGTGCCTACACTTAGACTAACATTACATGTATTGAGTGACGGCAGAGATACAAATCTACAGGAATAATAATTTTTTTCTCTGTTTTCATTAAAAAAAAATCACTCATTTTCTTACCTTGAGCTGGTTCCATCCTTCTCCTCATTTATCCAGATAATCACAGACAGGTCCAACACATGGATGGCCTTTAATAATTACTAGCGCTCCAGTTGCGTTCTCTCGCTCTGGATCTTGACGTCTGATACTGCTTTAAGAGTTTACAGTACGGATTTATCCTGTCCTTGTGTCCTCCCCCCCTCCCCCCATCTACATCATCCTTAATGCCCTCCACTCCCCAGCAGATAGTGTTACTCTGGTTCCACACTTTCCTTCCATTAGATTCTCTGGGGATGCAACCGAATCCAAAGTATTGATCAGCAGGAAGGGATGGTAACGAGAGCCTCTGATGTGTCCTTCTAGAACCATCAGCAGCCTGAGCTAAAAGCTTCCTGCCCCTTCCTGCATTTCTCTGCGTCTGCTTACTAACCTGGCACACAGCCATTTTGGATTTTCAGTATGCTTAATATTCATTTGTTCATTTATTTTATGAACCAATTAGGCCTAATTGGGGTTGCAGGGAGGCTCGCACTCATTTCAGCCAACTCTGGACTAGGGCAGAGTACACCTTCGCCAGGCCATCACAGGGTAGAAACACGCTGACGGCTATGCAGCCTTCTCTTGGTTCTTTTACATGCCGCGCACTATAGACAGTGAGAAACATGGCCAGCCTTTGATAACCCAGTTAGCAGCACTGGGGGAACAGCAGTGACGACGTGATGATAGTGGGGCTCGAACCCCTGACCTTGGGATCAATATTCCAGCACCTTAGCACCGGGCCACCACTACCCCACTTTTAATATTTTACAGCACTGAGGTCCAACTGTACAAACACTTCATTTGTTTGTTTGCTTGTTAGTTATATACAGTCATGGATGAAGAAGGATAGAGGAACGGGCTGAGCACACAGCCTTGAGGTGCGCCAGAGTTGAGTGTGATGGTGGAGGAACAGTTGTGACTTGACCTAACATACTGGGGTCTGTTTGTTTAGAAAATCCATGATCCAGTTGCAGAGGGAGGTGTTGATTCCAAGATCCTCAAGTTTTGTGGTTAACTTGGAGGGAATGACTGTGTTGAATGCTGGGCCGAGCTGAGCGCTGTGGATACAGCATCCTCTGTATTCCTGTTTCTTTGTTATGCAAATTGATGTGGGTCTAGTGTGGGAGGCAGACTTTGCTTGAGGTGTTCCATGACCAGTCGCTCAAAGCACTTCATCACAATGGATGTTGTTAGTGCAATAGGGCGATAGTCATTCAGGCATATCGGAGAGGAGTGTTTCGGCACTGGCACTATAGAAGCAGTCTTAAAGCATGCTGGTATATGGGATGAATGAAAGCAGTGTGTGCGTGTGTGTGTGTGTGTGTGTGTGTGTGTGTGTGTGTGTGTGTGTGTTTGTAGCTGTTTGAAGTTCCCGAAACCAATGAATAAGTCTTGAAAATTGAAATTGTTTTGTGTCTCAGGAGTGGCAGAACTCTATTCAGAAGAATGCAGGACTCGCCTTTATTGAACTCATTAATGAGGGCAGGTAAGAACACACAGGCAATACAGGTTTCATAATCACAATTAAAAAGAAAAGAAGATCAAAAAGTTTTTAAAAAAACACATATGTTGAAATCCTTTGTAGTTGCTTTAAATTCCTTGTGACTTCGGGTGAGACTCATGCAAGTCAGACCTGCTCCATTAAGATTAACAAGAATGAACAAAAAATTTAATAAGGATTCTCCTTTGAAGTCAGAAAACACATTTAATACAACAACCTTGACAGCTACACTGAGAAAAAGTAAACCATGTTTATTTATAGAACATTTATATAGGGTCAAAAACTTTTTTAAACTGTTCTACCTGAGGCCTTTACCTGGCGATGGTTCACCTGGGAATATGGTGAAGGAAAGGGGATAATCCAAACTTCCAAAATACATTGCATTGTGAGTAATCAAATTTGTGTTACGAAAGAAAACACTGATACTTTCTCATTTGCCAGAACACTTAATCACGAGTCTAGAATAATCATGGGGAATCTTAATTTGCCACAGGGTGGCTGGAGCCTGTCTCAGCCAAAACTGGGCAAAGGCAGGGTACACCCTGAACAGCTGACATGTTCATTGTAGGAGAATACACACAACCATCCACACTCGATTTCACACCTAGGACCAATTTGGAACAGACAGAAGAATTTGAATGTCTTTGTAGTGTGGAAGGAAACTCGATTTCCCATATGAAAACCTTAGAAAACCAGGAGAACTCCACACAGAAACAGCCTCGCCAAACCTGGGACTCAAACCCAGGACCTTCTTGCTGTGAGACAGATGTGAGAACCACTGCACCTCCATGCCCCTAAACAAAATGAAATACACCCCCCCACCCCCACCCCCCCCACCCCAATGTGTTTTTGATCTTGCATCTAATAACCGTCCATGTGTACTGGGAGCAAAATGGTATGCCTGTAAAAGTGAGTTTACATGGCATTTCAAGACCCCCTGCAACTGGGGAATGTCTATAATGTTCATCAGCAACAACACATTTAATATTTAAAGGAACAGCACCGGGATTGAGAATTAAGGGGTCTTTTTTTTTATTATGCTGTTTTCTGTTTATTTTCAGGTTTCATGTAAGTAATTTGGTAATACCATAAAATGAATAACACAAATACCAGTAAAATACTTTTATTTTTCTGTTGTTATTATTCATGGTTTCCACCTCTATGGTAATAAGCATTTACCGTTCCACTCTGCTGGTAATCATTTTAATAAGAGCCCCACCCACTCTAATTTTTTAAGAGCCCTGGGTGCTTTTCACATCAAAGTATGTATGTGTGTGTGTGTGTGTGTGTGTGTGTGTGTGTGTGTGTGTGTGTGTGTATATATATATATATATATATATATATATATATATATACACTCACAGTGATCCCTCACTACTTTATGCTTCAGTTTCTGCAGCTTCAGTGCATTGTGAGGTTTTACAAAAAAAATTAAAAATTAGGAAATTAAAGAGGAATAGGTGAAAAGGTTAAGGAAAATGCCGCAAAACAAGGACAATCATGCAACAAAAAAACCCCCCCACAAAACAACCCAAACCACCAAACAAAACTACTGACATTTTTATGTGAGGTGCGCATCTGAGTGTGTGTGC
>CM045750.1:12731918-12794418 GCA_024760905.1 Plotosus lineatus
TGTGTGTGTGTGTGTGTGTGTGTGTGTGTGTTTTCGTTCAGGTGTTGGCATATTCTGAGGGGCTTCATGGGAAATGGATGTTCAGTGAGATCCGAGCCGTGTTTGCCAGACGGTACCTGTTGCAGAACACTGGCCTAGAGGTCTTCATGGCCAACAGAAGTGAGATCATCGTTTATTAGAAATCCAGCATTTGTCATGAGAACATTGTTCAGGCTCTGGTTCACCCTGCTAAATATGGAACCATATAGACTTCCTGTGTCCCAAAGATTTTAACCCTCTTAAAGAATAGGAACCTGTTTCAGAATAGGAGAATAGGGTGAGAATCTCCCAGTTCATATAAGGCAGGTTAATTACAAAAATAACTTTATACAGGTATCAATCTAACAAATCAGCCATAGACCAGTGAACATCTGAGTAAAATATAACATGTTATCGAACATCAGTACATCTACAATTCCTTCTTGATTCTGTTAACATGCATTGAAACAAGTGTGTGCTTGTACATATGAAAGGAAGATTGTGTATTTATATGCAAATTAGTTCCGTATTGCTGGCAGAGACACATGTTCATGTTCACTTCTTGCCACATTTTATGCGACAATGGCGCCCCCTGTGTGGAGTTATTGCTGATTTTATTCTCTGCATGAAAAGATGGTCCATGGCTTTGCATTCGATGCTTTTGCATGCAAGCATTTATTAGGTTTGGGTTTAATTTCTTTTAATAACTAATTTAATTGTAATTTTCTGTATGTTTATAATGTGCTATATACGTGGGTTTATTGCTTTTAAATTTTAAATTAAATGTAAAATTTCTTACATCTACAGCAGTGTCACACCCTACTGCTCTCTCTCTCTCTCGCTCTCTCTCTCTCTCTCTCTCTCTCGTCTGTCCGGGATTTTTTTTAACTGTCTCTCTTTCACCCTCACCAAATTTTTTCACTATTTCACCAAATTTTGCTCTAGGGAAACTTAACCTCAACTTCATAGCTTGCTTGTATAATACTGTACATGTCCATACCAATCTCCATTGTTATTACAATCTTCCTTGTTAGGAAAAAAGTAATAACTCCTCACACAGGGCCTGTCATTGTCCTATGAAAAGTAAAGTGTGGGGAGAGTGACATTAAAAAAAAAGTCACCGTTGAAGTGTTGTGCATTAAATATACGGGTGTGTATGTACCATGTGTTAAGAGGTCAGATACACGAATGTAAGGTAGTATTATGGGTAGATGTTCTGTTTTTATTTTATTCACCAAGGTCACTAGTTCATATCTGATTTGTTAGTTTAATATCTTTATACTGTTGTTATTGCCATTATCAATGTCCTATTCTCATGATTTTACACTCTCACAACAGTCAAATCAACTACAGATGTGAACTGTCAAGCACATTTTAACAGATTGCAGCTTTGTAAATGTAAATAAAAACTTGAAGATGAAAATATTTGAGGGTAACAGGAGAGATTAGAAGGACTTCCATTATTTTCACTTTCATGATGTGCAGTTGATGCATCTCCTGTTTTATCCCTTCAGATTCCTTCACCCACAGAATTCCACTCCAAAATCTTTTATTTTGTGATGGGTACTTGAACAAAACTGTTTGATCTGTTCACTTGAAAAGTAATTAGAATAAAAATTTTAAATCCTTCTGAACTCAACCAATCACTGGTATGTAACTGAATTATTCTACATAATTTCAAGTCTACTACTTAAATGAGTTATTCTTGAGAGAGGGCGGTACGGTAGTGTACTGGTTAGCAGTGTTCAGTGAGAGTGTTTCTGTGTAGAGTTGACATCTTGTTCCCATGCTGCAATGAGTTTCCTCCGGATGTTCTAATTTCCTCATCTAGTACAAAGATGTGCACAGTAAACCAATTTGATATTCATGATTGGTATCAGTGTGAATGATTATGTCTGTTATGGCCCTGCGATGGACTGGGGAGCTGTTCCTGCTGCACTGCTCAAATGATCCTTTAATTGTCTGTTCTTCTCCCTTAAAGCATCAGTCATGTTTAACTTCCCGGATCAGGCAACTGTCAAAAAAGTGGTGTACAGTTTACCCCGAGTGGGAGTGGGCACCAGCTATGGCCTTCCTCAAGCAAGGTAGGACATGGTTATGACTCATGTAATTTCAGGAATCTCCACATGTCCCATAGATACTGATCTGAGATCTGATTTTGCTTTGTTCATGTGAACATGTTCAGATTTAAAGAGATGATATGATCAGGGACTGATACTTTGATGATGTTAGAGTTTTTAATGTTATTTTCTTTTGGAGCAGAACTGCAGGGTGCAACCTTTATAATCTTATTTGCAGGCGAATTTCTCTGGCCACCCCTCGACAGCTCTTCAAGTCCTCCAACATGACCCAGCGCTGGCAGAGGAGGGAGATCTCTAACTTCGAGTACCTCATGTTTCTCAACACCATTGCAGGTAAGAATGGACATTTAATGTTAAGAGAGACGGCCTCGTGTTCGTTCTGTTCTGTGACAAGAAAATCAAGTTGGAAATTGTTTTCAAAACTGAAACTGTTACTCAACATGTAGAGTATATTCATCGACATCAACATTCATGTTGTAAATTCATTACAATACATGCTAAGGGCCTGTTCCTGGTTTATATGTTTTCAGGGCGAACATATAATGACCTTAACCAGTACCCAGTCTTCCCGTGGGTCCTCACCAACTACGAGTCTGAGGATCTGGACCTCACTCTGCCTGGCAACTTCAGGGACCTGTCCAAGGTAACACTTCTGATTTTCGATATTTATCAGAGATTTGCCTGTGTGGCATTTGACAGACAACCGTCCTATATTTGTTAGTTTCATAAAACTGAGGGTTAAGGGCTTCGCCTAAGGGCAGCCTGCTAATATTGGGGCTTGAACCACCAACCTTTGGATCAGCAACCTGAATCCTTCACCACCAAGTCACCAGTTAACAGCATTCTAAAGCAGGCTGACTAGACTGGTGTCATATAAAGTATAAACACTTAATTTGCTTGTTGTTAACCCTCCATCTTGTGGTTGTTTCTTTCTCTCAGCCAATCGGGGCATTGAATCCAAAGCGTGCAGCTTTTTATGCAGAGCATTATGAGACATGGGAGGAGGATGGAACGCCGCCACATCACTACACATCCTTGTACTCCACCGCTGCTTCTACTCTGCTCTGGTTGCATAGAATAGTGAGCGCCATCACTGCACACTCAATAAACCCAGACCGCACTGTGATTTATCAACAGTATACAGTGTTATTATGTTTATTAGTTCTGCAAGATCCTATTTCCTGTGTGTTGATGATTACAATAGGAACCCTTCACTACATTCTACCTGAATGGAAACGATAACAAGTTTGACCATCCAGATCGAACATTCTCCGGTATTATACGCTCCTGGAGGAGCTGTCAGAGAGACACGTCTGACGTCAAGGTGAGATAGTCGGGTGTATGATGAGCACTTGTTGATAACTTCTGTCTTTAATGATTGCACACTGTGACTCTTATCTAACCCGGTTTTTCTTTTCTGGAGCAGGAGTTGATCCCAGAGTTCTACTACCTGCCTGAGATGTTTGTGAACAGTAATGGGTATGATTTGGGTTTGAGGGAAGACCACACACCGGTCTGTGATGTAGAGCTGCCGGCCTGGGCCAAGAAACCAGAAGATTTTGTTCGCATTAACAGAATGGTGAGTGATATAACAACATACTGTCAGCATTGTAGCAATTATAGTTGCTTGGTTTATGTTTTTTTTTTTTTTTTTTGGGGGGTGGGTTAAGTATATGTTTATCCTTACCTCAAGAATGTCTTGATTTTCTCCCATAGACTCTCAATGATCCTCATGATTTGATTAAAACCCAAAGCTCAAAGCAAGATGTTCAGTATTGGTCATTGTTTAAATAATTGATGGGCACACGTGGTCAACAGGAAACACCTGTCAATCACATCAGTTATATTTACGATCACTTGATAGATGGGTGGGTTCAAACCAGTCATCTTATGAACAAGTGCAAACCTCTGCCATCCCTGAAATCCGTATCTAAACCAATGGAAAAAATCTGCCTATCTCACAATCCTAAACAATCCTTTAAAAATCACTCAGAATGGCCATTCTTTCTTTCTTTATTTATTGTTTGGTGGATTTCTGTGGTATAAACCCAAGACAGGACACGGGGTTTAAGAACAGGTATTTTATTTTTTCTTTATGTACATAACAGAAAAAAGAATAAATATAAATGTCGTATTCGACGTAATAAGTGCCCAGGGCGCTTAAAAAAATTTAAGTGGGTGGGCGCTTATGAAAATGTTCCCAGCGGAGTGGAACGGTAAGTGCTTATTACCATAGAGGTGGAAAACATGAATAATAACAGAAAAATAAAAGAATTTTACTGGTATTTGTGTTATTCATTTTGTGGTATCAACTAAATTACTTACATGAAAGCTGAAAATAAACAGAAAACAGCATAATTAAAATTGAAAAAAAAAGACACTGGAACTGGAAGTCAGGAACTTCTTTAAATAATATGAAGTTAGTGAGCAGGAGAATCTGGTGAAAAATCCTCGTCATCACTTTCTGATAGGTCCATATCTGGCTCATCGCTCCATTCATTCAGAGCATCCCATAGTTTTGCTGTAACAGGTTCTAATGGTTCATCTTCTTGGACATTTACCAAGAGAACACAGCAAAATATTTTCCTGTTTTTTAAAGCACGGCGGAACAATCAAATGTGTTGTTACTGATGAACATTGTAGACATTCCCCAGTAGCAGGGGGTCTTGAAATACTGTGTAAACTCACTTTTACAGGCAGTGAACACCTCATTTTACCGTTACAGAGACTGATTGAATAAAATTGGTAAGTTTGATCTACCATTTTTCTCCCAGTACACATGGGCGGTTATTAGACATAAGAGCAAAAACATTGGGGGGGCATGCTTATTGGAGCAGGGCACTTATTACGTCGAATATGGTATTTGTATTTTGTTTATAAGTAATTACTTTCACTTTTTATTAAGTGAATTTTGGTACTATTAAGTGAATGGCCAATAATTTGCGAAAGTATAAGTTCACCGGATGCTCTGCCACTGCTGGGCCAAAAGCCATGGTCCTGTGTGTGTCTCCTACGGTGAGATGCAGCGACAACGGCCAAGTAGACAATCAAAAATACTGTGGACCTGAAGGTCGAAATTCTCATTTCACTTAAAGACATTGCCGATCTGTTGAGCATGGAATTATAGACCTTTTGAGATTGTTAAATTTAAACGGCAAGGTTGTCAGAGCTGAAGTGGCAAACAATAATAATGCTCCATTATTCCAATGTAGAAAAGGTGAAAGGAACTGTATGTGAAATGGAGAAAGATTTATCAGCATGCTCAGATGACACTACTTCCCTATAATCCAAGATCGGCGATAGCTAGCCTACGAGAGAGATGTCTCAACATTGTCACAAAGCAGCCTTATAGAGTAGAGCAACTTTGTTAACGAATTTAAACTTACGATTTTAAATACAGGGATCCCTCATTTTCCGCAGTTAATTGGAACCGAGATCCCCAAACGACCATCGAAATTGTGAAGTCGGATCACCCAGCCCCCAAACCCCACCCCCCAGCCCCCACCCCCCGACTGATGTATACGTACATGTATGTGTGTATATGATAATGTCAATAAATACATATTCAATGCTATAAATGCGTATAATAACAATGAAATATTGTTTGTTTGCACTTTTTATATTTTTTTTGTGATATCGTCAGGGGGAAGATTCTTAGCGAAAGTTGTTTTTACGTGGGCACTCATGCTGGAACAAATTGCACCCATAACACGTTGCCCCAGCACAACTTCTTGTGTAAAAATAATTTGTTTCTGAACAGCTTGACTCTGCTGAGTGCAGCATGCTCCATTTTTCCAGTTACCCCAACATGTCTTGTTTCAGTCACAACTTGCCATCTGAACACGGATCAGTGTGAAGTAGGAGTGTCAGTAGTAACCATCTGGGTTATTACTGTAGGAAATCATGTGAGCATTCGTAGACGATAGGTGATTCTTCTCCAGTGCTTTGCTTATGTATTGTTCTCCTAGCTTCCGGCTTGCCACCAATTTGAGAGTGACCTTGTGAATCCATAGGAAAGCGGGTGCAACTTGTTTTGGAGCAACTTGTTCCCACTGTTGGGCAGCGGTGGCCTGGTGGTAAAGGTACTGGCTCACTGATCCTAAGGTTCGGGGTTCAAGCCCCACTCTCAACGGGTTGTTACTGCTGTCCCCCCGGTGCAGCTAACTGGGTTATCAAAGGCCGGCCATGTCTCTCACTGTCTATGATGTGATGCTGTCAAAGAACCATTGCTGACTTTCTTAAAGAGTAGACTACATATCCGTCAGCCTGTTTCTGCCCTGTGATGGCCTGGCGAGCTGTGCAGTGTGTACTCTGCCCTCGCCCAGAGTCGGTTGAAATGGGCACCAGCCTCCTTGTGAGTCGAATTAGGATTAAAGGTCCTTTGGGCTTTTCACACCCGAGCCATAGTGGCTCATCAGGCCGGTGCTTATCCCCGGTTTCCGTAGCGTGAAGCGACTAGGAGTTCAACTCCTCCTGGACGGGACGCTAGTCCATCGCAGGTTACCTTCCCAGTATATTTTTTACTGGTACCCATTTATACTGCTGGGTGAACAGAGGCACACTTGTGGTTAAGACCTTGCCCAGGCATCTTAGCACAGTGGGGGTCTAACTGGGATTTGAACACACAACCTCCCGATTATGAGCTCAGCACTCTAACCACTACCCACCAGCCCCAGATTAGGATTCAGAAAATGAATGAAGTGGTTCAGAAAATGAATGAACGAATGTTCCCACTATCCATGTAACAGATTTTACACATTATAGATTTATGTG
Organism: Plotosus lineatus; assembly: GCA_024760905.1. Taxonomy (NCBI): domain Eukaryota; kingdom Metazoa; phylum Chordata; class Actinopteri; order Siluriformes; family Plotosidae; genus Plotosus; species Plotosus lineatus. The sequence continues at coordinate 12,738,791 of CM045750.1, forward strand.
TCAAAAAATTTTCGACAGGAAGCTGATAGCAGACAAGAAAACAAATAAACACTGATGAAAAATATAACATTATTGACGCATCTTTTGATCTCAAGCCCAGTCGTTCTCAGCAAATTTCAGAGAAAATAGATTTGTGTTGCTGGTCCAGTACTTATGGAGGTGACTCTGGGGTTTTTTGTTTGTTTGTTTGTTTATTTGTTTTCCCCACTATTAGAATGACTGTGACAGCTGTAAGTTATGATGATGGTCTTCACTATTCCATGGAACACAATAAACAGAACTGATATCTAAGGAGCGGTGTGAGTAACCACACTTTGATGTTTTGACATCTCAGGCTTTGGAGAGCGAGTTTGTATCCTGCCAACTACACCAATGGATCGATCTGATCTTCGGCTACAAGCAGCGAGGTCCAGAGGCGGTGAGAGCCCTTAACGTGTTCCACTACATGTCTTATGAAGGCTCTGTCAATCTGGACACCATCACAGACCTGCAGTTCAGAGAGGTTCGTCAGATGAGTTTCTAATCGTATTTATTAGCCAATGGATGAAATACTAGTATTTTTCTCTTTTCCCAGCGGTGTGATTTCAGTCACGTGCTTCTGCATGTCTTTCCCTCATTCCGCCGCTCAGATCGTTAAGTACTGCATACAGAGTGTTGGAGTCGGAAGTTGTACATGGATATGTTTTTACTTCCTGTCTTTTTTTTTTTTTTTTTTTTTTTTGCTCATATTTGGCCTGCAATGATTGAAACGTCTCACACACTCTCTCTGTTATTCAGTGAATCTCTGATCTGTGTGTTTGTTTCATCAGGAACAGAAAACTGACAAAAACGACTGTGAGCTCAGCACTTCCACTGTAATATCAATACGAGCTGTTCACGTTAATCTAAACGCTCTCTCTCTCTCTCTCTCTCTCTCTCTCTCTCTCTGTCTCACACACACACACACACACCCACACACTTATTCTTTCTCTCTGTAGTCCATGGAGACTCAGATCCAGACATTTGGTCAAGTTCCTTCACAACTCTTAATTGAGCCTCATCCTCCCCGCAGTTCGGCGATGCATCTGGTGAGGCTGTCACAGCTCAACCACCACATACACACAACATACCAGAGCTGAATGTGAATATTTGGGGTGATAATGAGTGAAAATCAGTTTTTATTGAATCTGGTTATGTTAAAATTCTGCTGAAGTTTTCAGGAAAAGTAATTTATATATATATATATATTTGATCACATCTTACATATAGGAAACACCCACATTATTTATATTCATGACCAGAATCATAGAAAAGTGATGAATATAACTTAGACACGTGTACAGGCTCTCCATATTGCTGGAGTGTTTTGAGAGACTTTTTGTGGAACGGCGACTCTCTGTGTAGAACACATCCGATTAGCGTAATGCTTTAGGGACACTGAACACAAATGTACCAGTACTGTATTCAGATAAAGGTGTGTGTGTGTGTGTGTGTGTGTGTGTGTGTGTGTGTGTGTGTGTGTGTGCGCGCAGTTCAGGTTAGAAAAGTCAGTCTTTATTTCCCTGTGACGTGAAACAGACGTGATCTCTTACCTCGGAGTCTCCCCAGTTCCTTTCATCCCTCCTTAGAGTTCCTCCTGCTGTCCTGATGTTTCCACTCTAACACACCTCTTTCTCCTTCATCCTTCCTTCTTTACCCATCCTTCCCACCTCCTGTTTTCCTCCTCTTCCTCTCTACTATGCCCATCTCTGTCTTTCTTGCTATCTTTCTCTTCATCAGTGTTTCCTTCCTCAGAGTCCACTCATGTTTAAGGATCAAATGCAGCAGGATGTGATCATGGTGTTGAAATTTCCCTCGAATTCACCGGTGACACACGTGGCAGCTAACACGCTTCCCCACCTGAGCATGCCCGCTGCCGTAACGGTCACCTGTAGCCGCCTGTTTGCTGTCAACCGCTGGCACAACACCGTCGGTGAGCATTGACGTGAAGCTTGTCTTATGACCTCTATTACCTGTATCTCACACCCAGCTGGGGCAACCTCTCACCTTAAGAGAGGTTGTGTAGTACAAGATCAGGTTTGTTTGTTGGAGTGAAACCCAGATTTATTTTTGCTTTAATAATGTTCACGTTTTTGTCTCTTTGCATCAAATTTTTTAACAATTTTTAACCACGCTCAAAATCTCGGAAACCACCTCAGACAACGTACAAACAACTCAGAAGGTGAATGGGTGTTAGATGGTGTGATTGCACCACATTGTCTCACATCAAGGTCCCTCCTTCTGCCAAGGGGAAGTGCGCACACACACACACACACACACACACACACACACACACAAATAAAATTAAAAAAAAAAAAAAAAAAAACACCTTTTGTTTGAGAGGATACTTCGTCTGTGTCCTGATGGTCCAGTAAAAGAATTTATTGACTGAGAGTGACTTTAAATCTGGATTAGAGCGTCTGCTAAATGCTGTAATGTGATTCTGAGATTGGTTTGTTTGAAATACCGTATTCAACGTAATAAGTACCTTGCTCTGGAATGTCTATAATGTTCATCAGTAACAACACATTTGATTGTTCCGCCGTTCTTTAAAAAACAGGAAAATATTTTGCTGTGTTCTCTTGGTAAATGTCCAACAACTGATGAACCATGAGAAACTGCTACAGCAAAACTATGAGATGCTCTGAATGAATGGAGCGATGAGCCAGATATGGACTTAACAGAAAGTGATGAGTATTTTTCACCCGATTCTCCTGCTCACTAAATTCATACATTTAAAGACATTCCTGGCCATGTGCTTTTCAACATGCCATGTGCTAAAGTTGACCTTTGTGTTGATTGGTTCAATGTGTTATGTGCTAAAGTTGACATTCATGTTGACTGGCTCGATTTTACATCACGGGAAAATATTTAAAGGAACAGCACCGGGAGGGTCTTTAAAGGGTCTTTTTTTTTTAAATTTTGCCGTTTTCTGTTTATTTTCAGCTCTCATGTAAGTAATTTGGTTGATATCACAAAATGAATAACACAAATACCAGCAAATCTCTTTTATTGTTCTGTTATTATTCATGTTTTCCACCTCTATGGGAATAAGAAATTACCGTTCCACTCCGCTGGTAACATTTTAATAAGCGCCCACATACTCGAATTTTTTAAGCGCCCTGAGCAGTTATCACGTCATATACGGTAGTTTTATTTTCTAAAAATTTTTGAAGCCTACAAGGCTGCTGTTCTATAGACATGCGTTTAGTTTTTCAGAGTTTAATACATGTTAAGCATACATGTAAAAGACTCCTCACCTTGTCAAGCAGAAACCTGAAATAAATAAGTACATGTACTTCTGAAAGGTTCTCATTATTTATTTTTATGTATTCAAACCCCCCCAAAAAAAAAAAAAATATTGTTATACAAATGGTGTAAAGTCCATTGGGCTTTTTATACCCGAGCCGTAGTGGCTCATCAGGCCAGTGCTTTTCCCGGTTTCCATAGTGTGAAGTGACTAGGAGTTTAACTCCTCCTGGATGGGACCCTAGTCCATCGCAAGTTACCTTCCCAGTATATTTTACTGGTACCCATTTATACTGCTGGGTGGACAGAGGCACACTTGTGGTTAAGACCTTGCTCAGGGGTCTTAGCACAGTGGGAGTCTAACTGGGATTCGAACACACAACCTCTTGATCATGAGCACAGCACCCTAACCACTACACCACCAGCCCCACTACTCCAAATTTATGTTTATGCAACATTTTATATTATATGTTTTCATGTTTACCTTTTATATTGTCTGCTAGAGTCCAAGCCACTTCTCTCCGCAATGTTTTTTTTTTTTTTTTTTAATAAATTTTGGGAAAGTTTAAAAACCATGTGACTTATCATGGGATACAACAACCAGCAGTATGCTCAGGCTGTATGCCGGAGAGATAGATTATTTGAGTTTTCATCTACTGCAAAGTACTTTGTACTATTCCATCAAGACCACTGAACCTTCAGGATCCAGTGCAGAACTTTAGAACACAGACAATATTTTTATTTGCCGAAGCATTACAGATTCTCTTGGTTCTGATTGGATGAACCACATAACTACACGCCAGAATTTATTGGAATGCACTGAACAAAACGGAGCAATATTTAGCAAACGGAGATTTAAATCTAGAATATGATGTACAAAAAAAATCACATATGGGTGTGATGGTCAGATGTCTATGTTATGTAATTTCACCTTGTATTTATTTAATTTTTACAATAAAAACATCTCTGCCTCGTACAGGTCTCAGGGGAGCCCCAGGCTACTCACTGGAACAGGCTCACCACCTCCCTATTGAGATGGATCCACTGATAGGTAAAGATTTAATTACTGCTACAGTGCTAAAATAAAAACAAATCACTACAGTTATTCACTTTATACAAGCTTAAAACCATGGGTGTTGGCACTCGGATTGAAAAACAGCTTTCCGTCAAATTAAAAGTTTCCTTTAGTGATTTTTTTTTTCTTTTTTTATCTCAATAATATAAAGAGAAGTGTTAGTTCCTGGACGGAAAAATTGAATGCCATCAAAATTAAAATCCCTGTCTCAAGATGGCACCTCATTACTTATCAAAATCATTACTTTATTTTTAGTAACACAAGTAAATATTTAGTCAAAATATAATTGTAGTAATATTACTAATTTTACATGTTGTTCTGTGAATCAGTTTTTAAAAGTTCTGACATTTTGTGCCTGATGAAAGCAGGGGCATATATTTATTAGCATGATTGTATTTCCTATCCTAACATGCACAGAGCAAGCATGAGAATTTCAATTTATGCATTATTAAGGCCTTCATCCATTTTCTGTAACCTTCGTTAACCACAAACATTCAACAAGGTCTTAGAGAGTGAGAGGATGCCGGAGGAATGGAGGATAAGTGTGCTGGTGCCCATTTTTAAGAAGAAGGGAAACGTGCAGAGTTGTGGCAACTACAGAGGAATAAAGTTGATGAGCCATACGATGAAGTTATGGGAAAGAATAGTGGAAGCTAGACTAAGGGCAGAGGTCAGCATTTGTGAACAACAGTTTGGTTTCATGCCAAGAAAGAGCACCACAGATGCAGTGTTTGCTTTGAGGATGTTAATAGAGAAGTACAGAGAAGGTCAGAGGGAGCTGCATTGTGCCTTTGTAGATCTGGAGAAAGCATATGATAGGGTGGCAAGAGAGGAACTGTAGTATTGCATGAGGAAGTCTGGAGTGGCAGAGAAGTATGTTAGAGTGGTGCAGAACATGTATGAGAGGTATGAGACAATGTAAGACAGTGGTGAGGTGTGCTGTTGGTGTGACAGAAGAGTTCAAGGTGGAGGTGGGACTGCATCAAGGGTCAGCTCTGAGTCCCTTCTTGTTTGCAATGGTGATGGGCAGGGTGACAGATGAGGTTAGACAGGAATCTCCATGGACTATGATATTTGCAGATGACATTGTGATAGCAGAGAACAAGTGCAGGAAAATCTAGAGAGGTGGAGGTATGCCCTGGAAAGGAGCGGAATGAAGGTTAGCCTCAGTAAGACAGAATACATGTGTGTGAATGAGAAGGACCCAAGAGGAACGGTGAGGTTAAAGGCAGCAGAGATAATGAAGGTGGAGGATTTTAAGTACTTAGGCTCAACAATCCAGAGCAATGGAGAGTGTGGAAAAGAGGTGAAGAAGCGTGTGCAGGCAGGTTGGAATGGCTGGAGAAAAGTGTCCGGTGTGATGTGTGGTAGGAAGGTTATCGGCAAGAATGAAAGGAAAAGTGTACAAGACGGTTATGAGGCCAGTGAAGTTGTATGGTTTAGAAACAGTGGCGCTGAGGAAAAGACAGGAGGCAGAGCTGGAGGTAGCAGAGATGAAATGTTGAGGTTCTCTTTGGGAGTAACGAGGATGGATAGGATCAGGAATGAGCACATCAGAGGGACAGTACATCTAAAATGTTTTGGAGACAAAGTCTGAGAGGCTAGATTGAGATGGTTTGCACATGTACAGAGGCCAAGCTCTTAAGGGAGGGAGGGACGGCATATGCTCACTTCCCTGTCACTCACAGTGATCTGCCAGGCAATCATGGGTGTCTGTGAGCTCAATTGTATGAGTGTGGATAGTGTTTCTCCTCTGAGTGTGTTAGACCATTCCCAAATACGCCGTATTTGGCGTGCGCCGTAGCTCGAAAAGAGGCGGGTGGCTAGCATTGCATGTCACAGAGGGGACGTGTGCCTGCTTTTTCCCCCCTCCCTAGTCAGCGGTGGTCTTGTGATGAAGATGGCAATACCTGATGGTTGGGAATTGAATACCACTAAAATGGAGGGGGGGGGGGGGTTTTCCAAAAAATAAAATAAAATAAAGACACCCACAGACATATTACTGTACACTAGAGGTCAGTAAATAAAGCATGAGGCTTAAAATGTGCAATGTACATCTTCAAATGCCCATAGAGAGAGTGTAGAAAGAGGTTTGGAGCGCACACACCCATCACACGTGCAGCCACCTCCACTCCTTAAGTTTTTTCTGTGTGTAACACCCATGGTTTAAAAGATGACACATTTTAACACTCTTCTTTCTCCGATCATCTCAGCCAATAACTCTGGGATGAATAAACGGCAGATCACTGACCTGGTCGACCAAAGCATTCAGATCAACACACACTGTTTTGTGGTCACTGCTGACAATCGCTACATCCTGGTGTGTGGCTTCTGGGACAAGAGTTTTCGAGTCTACTCCACAGAAACGGGTTTGTTCCTTTGCATGTACTTATTACTGTGTCTGTTCTTTAATAAATAGACCAAACGCTAGTCTGTGTTTGCTTTTAGACTTTTAGAGATGGAAGAAGAAATCAATTCTAAATACAGAATTCGTTTGTGTAGTGACTCGTGTATCGGAACACTGCTTCCATTTTTACTGGGTCTACAAGCGGGACACTATGGTTTGGATGTTTATCCCATGTCCAGACTGGTGTTTTTGGGTAGCCACTGCAGGGAACCAAGTAAGGCTGATTGGACTGTTATGTTTCATGAACTAACATTGATGATGGGCAGCAATTAAAATCAGATGTATTATTAATTAATCAATTAATGAAACTGAAACCCAAAAAATAGAGGCTCATACCCTACCAATCAGACTTGCACAGAATTAACAACAGCTAGGCAGATCAACTTATATATAGGTAAATAAATGTTTTTGGAGAAAACACTAAAATAGGAATTTTAAAAAGGACTTTAGGTCTTTGAACAGATCATTAAACAAACAAAATAAGTGATAGAAATGAAATTGTAAATCAGTTGGGTTTTTACACCCGAGCCTAATAGCTCATCAGGCCAGTGCTTATTCCCGGTTTCCATACCGTGAAGGCACCAGGAGCTCAACTCCTCCTGGATGGGATGCTAGTCCATCGCAGGTTACCTTCCCAGTATATTTTACTGTTACCCATTTATACTGCTGGGTGGACAGAGGCACACTTGTGGTTAAGACCTTGCCCAGGGATCTTAGCACAGTGGGGGTCTAACTGGGATTCGAACCCACAACCTCCTGATCATGAGCCCACACCACACTACGCCACCGGCCTCTTCATCTATCAGGCTGCACTTTAAGGCAGTGTATAAATTTAGATATTTCATTTTTAATTTCTAATTTTAAATTTGAGGTGGTGAAACCTTGCCATTCCTCTGAAGTCCTACATGTGGCGAACTTTTAACAATGCGCATATTGTCATGCAGGACATCATCCCTGGTAGTAGGAGCAAATTATTTACACACATACAGCACAGAGAGTAAGATGAAGAAACCTCACAGTTTCGAGCTCACCACACCACCAGAAACCAGAAAGTAAAGCCAAACAAACGAGCCTCACCTTTTGCTGCTTTCCTAATAAACTGCTCTGGCCAATTTTAAAGAGCGCAGCCAGGCATATCAACTAATTATTTAGATTTGCTTCTGGAGTAAGCACTGATGTGTAGACTTTGGACTGGCCTCATTCTCATGTGAAACAGACTGAGATTTCCGGTCAGGGCAAGAACCATATCCTGGAAGGCTTAACTCCGAACATAGTCACCTCCTGCTCAGTTGGCAAATTGCCAATCACAACAGAGATATATTTTTTCACATTTTAGCCTTTAATGTGTGGAAATAACAATTAAGTGACTTTCTTTAACACGGCTCATAGTTTAAAATTAAATTATAAGTATGTAAATAAGTAAAGAGGAACAAATATAGTATTGAATCAGGATGAGAATACAGGGATCCCTCACTTTCCGAGGTTAATTGGGACCGAGACCCCCCTCAATCGCCGATTTCTGCAGAGTAGGATCAAACACCCACCCACCCTGACTGATGTATACGTACATGTATATGTGTATCTTCTTCTTCTTCTTCTTCTCCTTTCGGCTTTTCCCTTCAGGGGTCGCCACAGCGAATCATCTGCCGCCATCTCACCCTATCGTTTGCGTCTTCTTCTCTTACACCAACTACCTTCATGTCCTCCTTCACCACATCCATGATGGCTCTTTGGCTCAAAGGCTCTTTGGTCTTCCTCTAGGCCTTCTGCCTGGTAGTACCAACCTCAGCATCCTACTACCAATATACTCACTATCCCTTCTCTGTACATGTCCAAACCATCTCAATGTAGTCTCTCTGACTTTGTCTCCATAACGTCTTACATGTGCTGTCCCTCTGATGTGCTCATTCCTGATCCTATCCATTCTCGTTACTCCTAAAGAGAACCTCAACATTTTCATCCCTGCTACCTCCAGCTCTGCCTCCTGTCTTTTCCCCAGGGCCACTGTTTCTAAACCATACAACATCGCTGGCCTCAACACTGTCTTGTACACTTTTCCTTTCATTCTTGCCGATACCCTCCTATCCTCTTCAGAATCCTCTTCAATGCCCTCCTCACTTCACCCTTACTAATCTTTGCTACTTCCTGGTCCTCGACTGTCACCTTTTCTTCTCTTTTTTTTCTCTCTCTCATTTTCCTCATTCATCAGCTCTTCAAAGTACTCTTTCCATCTTCCCAGCACACTTTTGTCATCAGCCAATACATTTCCCTCTGGCCTTAATCACTTTAACTTGCTGCACGTCCTTCCCATCTCTATCTCTCTGCTGTGCCAACCTGTATAAATTATTTTCTCCCTCTTTACTTTCCAACCGAGCATACAAGTCATCATACGCCCTCTGTTTGGCGTTTGACACCGCTACCTTCGCCTTACGCTGTGTCTCCCTGTACTCCTGTTCACTCTCTTCAGTCCTCTCTATGTCCCACTACTTCTGAGCTAGCCTCTTCCTTTGTACACACTCCTGCACTTCCTCATTCCACCACCAAGTCTCCTTATCTACTCTTCTTCCAGATGACACACCAAGAATTCTCCTACCTGTCTCCCTAATCACATTAGCTGTAGTTGTCCAGTCATCTGGAAGCACTACCTGACCACCCAAAGCCTGTTTCAACTCCTCCTTGAAGACAACCAGACTCTTCCTTTTTCAGCTTCCACCACTTTGTCTTCTGCTCTGCCTTTTTCACCTTCCTCACCATCAGCGTCATCCTGCACACCATCCTATGCTGTTTGGCAACACTCTCACCCACTACTACTTTGCAATCACTGACTTCCTTCAAATTACATCGCCTGCACAAGATGTAGTCTACTTGTGTGCTCCTACCTCCGCTTTTATAAGTCACCCTATGCTCCTGTCTCTTCTGGAAAAAAGTATTTGCCACAGCCATTTCCATCCTTTTTGCAAAATCGACCAACATCTGTCGTTCTGCGTTCCTGTCCTTGATACCAAACCTGCCCATCACTTCCTCATCCCCTCTGTTTCCTGCACCAACATGTCCATTGAAGTCTGCATCATGACCACTCTTTCACCTCTGGGGGTACTCTGCATCACCTCATCTAAGTCACTCCAGAATCTCTCCTTCTCTTCTAGCTCACATCCTGCCTGTGGGGCATCAGCACTAACAACATTGAACATCACACCTTCAATTTCTACCTTGAGACTCATCACTCTGTCTGACACTCTTTTCACTTCTAGAACATTCCTGCCAAACTCCTCCTTCAAGATGACTCCGACTCCATTTCTCTTCCCATCCACACCATGATAAAACAGCTTAAACCCTGCTCCTAAGCTTTTAGCTTTGCTACCTTTCCACCTTGTCTCCTGAACACACAGTATGTCCACCTTCCTCCTCTGCATCATGTCAGCCAGCTCACTACCTTTTCATAGTTCCAACATTTAAAGTACCTACTTTCAGTCCAAGACTCATGCCTTTCCAATTCTCTCTCTGCCTACGAACACGCTTCCTGCCTCTCCTTCTTCGACATTTTCGACCAACATTAGTCCAATTTCCAACAGCACCCTGTTGGTTAACAGCACCCGATGGTGGTCGTTGTTAACCCGGGCCTCGACTATTCCGGTACGAAATTATTTGTTGTGATTCGCATATTTTATTTGGCATTTGTTTTACGCCGGATGCCCTTCCTGATGCAACCCTCCACATTTATCCGGGTTTCGGACCGGCGTGAGGGAGGGACACTGGTTTGTGCCCCAAACCCCCCATGACTGCATTATGTATGTGTATATAATATCAATAAATACATATTCAAGGCTATAAATGGTTATAATAACAATTAAATATTCAAAAATAATGCCCAAGATGTATATAAAATATAAATACACACACATACAGAACCGAACACACACATACAATTGCGCGTGCACACAATTCAGATGTGGCGCACCTCACATAAAAATGTAAGTAGTTCTGATGGGGGGCTTTGGGTTGTTTTTTGTTTTTGTTTGTTTGGGTGGGGTTTTTTTTTGTATAATTGGCCTTGTTTTGCGGAATTTTCCTTAACCTTTCATTCCATTCTTCCATAATTTCCTTATTTTTTAATTCGCTAAATATTTAAAAAAAAAAACCGCGATGCACCTAAGCCACATGAATTGAAGCACGAAGTAGCGAGGGATCCCTTTAATGGTACCTCAAGAATCGCAATACAAATGGAATTGGTATAAAAGTATTATTATTATTATTATTATTAATTATTATTACTATTATATCATATCAGATCATCCCTGGTGATTTCCATCTCTGTCAGCCACCTCCTTTTTATTGTCCCAAGATCTTGACTATAAGTCGAGGCATGGCCGGATGTTTTCAGATGCCCCTCAGTTTTAGAATGGTCTTTCATGATAGAGCTGTATCTGTCAGCATTTTTAACATGTTATAAATGCATCTTGAACCGTTTCTTCTTCTGTCTTTTATTGTGCATCACCGAATGAGGTGCGAATATTTTTTTTCTTACTTTGTGTGTGTGTGTGTGTGTGTGTGTGTGTGTGTGTGTTAGAAGGAAATATATGGATGGATTTTAATGAAGCTTCTACCTCGGGCAGAGCTTTGGACAGGAAAGGCTATATTTGATTTTAGAGATGATCCGAATTAAGGAATTTTTTAAATGATTCTTTATCACTGTGAAATCGGATGGGGTTTTTTAATCACATCCGGCAGGGGTGTATGTACTGTACTTGTTATTATTATTATTATTTTTATTTATTATTTATTTATTTATTTTTGGCATGGTGGATGTTTGTACTCTAAAAGTGCTTTTGTTTTAGCTGAGAGCTGGAAATGAATGTTGACGTGGTTTATTAAAGTCATGAAAGGGGGAAAAAATCAATAGTCTGTGTGCTGTTCTACAGAACCTTACACACACTGAGCAGCATATACTCATCAGCTTTTTTGAATCCTGATGTTGACCCTGTGGTTCTGTGTTCCCTCAGGAAAACTGACTCAGATTGTGTTTGGACACTGGGATGTAGTGACGTGTTTGGCTCGATCCGAGTCCTACATTGGCGGAGACTGCTACATCGTCTCAGGCTCACGAGATGCCACGCTGCTGCTGTGGTACTGGAGTGGACGACATCACATCATTGGAGACAATCCCAACAATAGTGAGTTCGCACGGTGTTGCATTTATTAAAAGGTACTAATGTGCAAGTCTCTGGATGTTGGAAGGAACCTGGAGACCAGAAGTCTCACTATATTCGTTAAATATATCAAGAGCAAATACAGATGCTAGGCTAACATGAATACTGAATATTTTATGTGCATTGAACTCCACCGTCCACAGACAAACTGTTGGAAACAATTTGTGGCTTTTTATAAAGGGTTTAAATAGCATGTTCTGTATCAGAGACTTAAGGTGATGAATATTACATTCAGGGTTATTTAAAGTACTGAAGTACAAAAAGTGTTGTAATACAGTGCATAAACCCTATGACTCGTACATTAATTCAATTTAATACAGTTCAGTTGTTACAGTTGATATTGTCGCAAAGCAAATTTGCATCCTGAAACAAATTTGGTAAAGAATATGAAAAAGTATATTAGCTCGCACATTTTCGGATCGTGAATTGGGTTTCTGTACTGTATGGTGAGCACATAGGAGCTTTTGCTTGACATGGTATCAGCTTATGTTTTGGCCATTCTTGAACGCATACAGTACTTAATCCCCATATCACCAGTTTACTCTCTCAATTAAATAAAAAACATTACAAATTTCTATCTTCCTTTCGGCTTTTTCCCTTTCTCAGGAGTCGCCACAGCGAATCATGTGATTCGCACATTTGATTTGGCAGAGGTTTTTACGTCGGATGCCTTTCCTGTCACAACCCTTTAGCAAAGGACAGAAACACGCTGACGGCTTTGCAGCTCCTCTTTACGAAAGTCAGCAATGGTTCTTTTACATGCCTCTCACCATAGACAGTGAGAGAAATGGCCCGCCTTTGATAACCCAGTTAGCTGCAAAGGGGGGACAGTGACAACCTGGTGGGGACTCAAATATTCAAATACAGGGATCCCCCACTTTCCCCCGTTAATGGGGACCAAGCCCCCCCCGAGACAGCTATTTTCTGCCAAGTAGGATCGACAACCTCCCCCCCGACTGACGTATACGTACATGTATACGTGTATATAATATCAATAAATACATATTAAGCAGTAGAAATGCTTATAATAACAATTAAACATTCAAAAATAATGCATAAGATGTAAATAAAATATAAATACACACACATACAGACACGCGCACACACGGATGCGCACCTCACACAAAAATGTAAGTAGTTTTGTTGGGGGGTTTTGGGGTTTTTTTTTGTTTTTGTTTATTTGGGGGGTTTTGCATAATTGGATTCGTTTTGCGACATTTTACTTAACTTTTTTTGAAGTAGCGAGGGATGACTGTACAGTAAAAGTACCATAATTTCCAGTCTATAAGCTGCTACTTTTTTAAACAACAATGCGGCTAATCTATAGATTTTTTACGGGCGAACGAACTCCAGGGGGTGCTGTAGTAAGAATCACAAGACACACCTGCGGCTTAAACGAGGTGTGGCCTATATATGTACAAATTCTTTTTTTCTTTCTAAATTTAGTTGGTGCGGCTTATATACAGCATTCAAATTCAGCCAATGGCTGTTCTCCCTCCTGCTGATTGGTTGAGATGATGTAACGCCCCTTTTTCCTCATTCGCGCACACCTTGTGCCTGTGCTTTTTTAAGTTTGTGTGTTTTTCATTACAGTTAAGCTCCGTCATGCCACCCAAACGCTGCACACCTTCTCAGGCTTCTGGTAAGGCACCGAAGCGCCAGAAAAAGGCAATGACGCTGCATGGAAATGTAGAACTGCTTGATATGATTCAGGAAGGAAAACATTTTGCTGCAGAATACTAAGAAGTTGAATGTTGTATGAAACAAGGTCATCATAAGAATGGAACCAGCCTTAGTATTCTGGATACTTCTAGTTCAAGGGTCGATAACCTTTGCCATTCAGAGAGCCATTTGGACCCATTTTCCACATTAAACAAAACACTGGTACAGAACTTACGGATTATCTTCATTCGCAGTAGGGGCCGGAAACAAACCCCTGTGAATGATGAGGGCCTACTGTAATTTCATTAAACATTTTTAAATGTATTTTTGAAATGGGAGAGAATTTATTGGGCCGTCCTGTATTAAAACATTGAGGACTGAACAATGAACACCTCACAAAGATGAACCTTTTCTCTGTCAGGATCTCAGTGTCTGGGTTGTCTTGTGTTATGCTGTAGGTGATTATCCAGCACCCCGGGCCGTACTCACAGGTCATGATCATGAGGTGGTGTGTGTGTCTGTGTGTGCTGAGTTGGGACTGGTCATCAGTGGAGCCAAAGGTTGGTACAAATTCCATTTTCTTCCATTGTAATGCATTAAAGGTATTATTTAACACTGTTCGGCCCAAAAACATCACCTGCACTAATATTTTGTTGGAGAACCTTTATCCTTGATGCCAGCATGTATTCTTCATTGCATTGTCACTCCAGTTGGTCCAATTGAGTCTCAGCAACGCTAATGTGCTAATAACATGAATTCAGCTAATGACCTGAACGTATTGAATGAACAAGTTATCACATCAATTAACTTTTTCCTCCCTGATGGCACAGATATAAAATTCAGAAACAAAAGGAAACATATATTTCAGTTTGTCATATGGAAAGCACAAGTAAAACCAGCTAGAACCAGATTTTATGGTTTATTTTTAGGCTTGATAATGGTGATGATGCTTGAGTGACTGTGACGTACTGTAAGGGTCTGATTGATTTAAAGCATTATCCTCTCAGAATAAAGATTTTTGATATTGGAACAATCAGATCATGGAATTCCCGTGGTAGTGTATAATGTGCAGTGATACCTTTCCCGCCACCCCCAATGTTTTTATAAATATACTATAAGGCAGGGATCACCAACGTGGTGCCCGTGGGCACCAGGTAGCCCGCAAGGACACTATAAGTTGCCCGCGGACCTGTTCACTGCTAGTTTTAGGACAGGCCCACAGCTCCATAGCGCCACTCTCCATTGAGCTGCATCTAATTTTTTTGAATATATTTTAAATCAAATCAATATCTTCACATAGATAAATATCATTAATTATTAATGATAACATATAATTAAAGGTAAATTGAGCAAATTTGTAATTTCAGAGGTGTGTTTTGACCTGGTAGCCCTTCGCATTAATTGGTACCCAAGAAGTAGCTCTCGGTTTCAAAAAGGTCGGTGACCCCTGCTATAAGGGATCACAAAGAAAAGCAAACAATGATTTTTATATTTTAAAGCCTGCTTTTTATGAAACTCTCTGAAAGATTAAATCAAGTTTTACATTAATTGCATACTTTAAAAACCATATATACCATATTGTTTAGCTTTCTTTGTATATTTTGGTTCAGAATTTTGTTGAATTGTGAGGATTTCACAAGCAGAGTCTATGCTTGCAAAGTAGGACACCCCACCCCAACCCCCTGACTGACGTCTACGTACACGTATATGTGTATATAATATCAATACATACATATTCAATGTTTATAAATGCTTATAATAACAATTAAACATTTAAAAATAATGCATAAGCTGTAAATAAAATCCAATCAGCCCTCTACTTACAAAATTAATCCATTCCAGAGCCTTTTTCGGAATCTGGAGCCTTTTTCGGAACCTTTTTTGGAACATGTAAAACGCATGATTTGTTCCAAGGCTCCCAAGACTACCCCATAAATCCTTTAAAAATGATAAAAGTACACCAATTTTGTATGAAATATGTGTTAAAAGTGAAAGAAAATTATTTATTAAACCATTTAAACATTTTATTAACAGATTAAACCATTTTATTAATGTATTTATTAATTAAATCATTATTAAACATTTTTTATTAACGCGCACACACACACACACACACACACACACACACACACACACTGTCTCTCTATATCTATGTCTCTCTCTCTCCCTCTCTTGTGCGCGCTCTGCCGAATGTGGGCTCCGATATTAACTTGCTTCCTTACAAGATCGGAGGTCTTGTGGCACCGCCCACTTCCGTTCCCAAAAATGCTTCATGGCCGAATGCGGAGCTTTTGAGACAGGGTGTTGTATTTAAAGCGGAATTACTGTACCTGTTTGAAAGATCTGAGGTCCTGATTCAATATTAACTTGCTTCCTTACAAGATCGGAGGTCCCGATCATGGCCGAATGCAGAGCTTTTGAGACGTGGCATGGCTCATCCGGACCTCCTCAAATAAGCTGCAATTGAGTGCAGTACTCTCAAAACTCACGAACCAACAGTACATCCCTCCTATACGCGTGTGACAAACAAGCTTATGGGTACAGTACTATGGAGATTCAGCTCCCTTCTGGCCAATGGGAGGCTAGTGGGGCAGGATGTTGGGAGACAGCCAATGAGAGAGCAACTCGCGCATCGTTTTAATTTTTAAATGGCGCTTTTTAATTTTTGAATGGCGCGTTTGGGGTTTTCGTAAGAAGAGGTTGTTTCGTATACAGAGGGTGAAAATTTAGGAAAATGTTTTTCGTAACCTGGATTTTTTGTATTCAGAGGTTTTCGTAACTAGAGGGCCAACTGTATAAATAGACACACACACACATACAGATGCGCGTGCACGCACTCAAATACGCACCTCACAACAATGTAACTACTTTTGATGGGGGGTTTTGGGTTGTTTTTTGTTTTGTGTTAGTTTAGGGGTTTTGGGAGGTTTTTTGCATTATTGGCCTTGTTTTTGTGGCATTTTACGAATTAGCGAGGGATCCCTGTATTATTATCGTTGCTGAGAGTTTCTCAGTGGCGGGCCGCCCATTTGTTACCTGGGACTTAGTGGATTTAATTCACCTCTTAATAGTCCACCATCATGTTGCAATTATACTAACCATCAAGAATATACAAAAACACAATATAACAAGGCATAATATTGCAGAGAGACAGGCAATTCCAGTAAATTGGCATTTGGCCAAATGTGTTGTCTAGCTTTCTGGAAAATTCTGCCTTGAAAATGGCTTTTTAAGAATGTCCAACACCAAGTGAAATTCTCTTCCGTCGTGAGTCATTGTGCATAAAAAATTCTAACGTGAATGTATGGTGTGCAGACAGTGAAATGTGGTGAGATTGACAGCTGGTCAGGCATTGACTCTTTGAGAGTCAGATTTACAAATACAAATGAACTCAAGAGTATATTACTCATCATTTGATTGACAACAGACCATGCATTGTGTTTTATGATCTCATATCAGCATTCTTTACACAAATGTGATGCATGTTTCGTTTGAGGTTAAAATTTATCCCAACCGCCTTGGTCGTCCTTTAGTTATTACTATTTGTTCTGACTGAAAGTCTTCTATTTTTATAAAGTGTATTGTAAAGGAAATATAACAACAAGCGAAGAAGATTATAGGTTGTTCAAGAATATGTGGGCTCACAAGCGCCCTCTACCATGAGTCTGGGGTACTGTTCATCTCACGGAGTAACTTTTTATGACGGATTTATGATTAATCTTGAAAAGCACGTTACAGAAATACATTTTATACAATCTCCAGATCATGAAAAGGCAAAGAAAAATAATCAGAATGTTTAAAAACATTTAATTTGCGATATATAGAGGATATACAGATATATAGATATATACCATCCCGTAACCACCGATTTCAATTGAAGTAGGATCGACCCCCCCCGACTGACGTATATATGTATATGTGTATATAATATCAATAAATGCACATTTAATGCTATAAATGCTAATAATAACAATTATAAACATCCAAAAGTAATGCATAAGATGTAAATAAAATATAAATACACGCACATACAGACGTGCGCGCACACGCACAGATGCTCGCCTCACACAAAAATGTAAGTAGTTTTGTTGGGTTGGTTTTTTTATAGTTTTTGTTTGTTTTGGGTTTTTTGTGTCATTGGCCTTGTTTTGCAGCATTTTCTTTAACTTTTCTCTATTTTTCATTAATTTCCTTATTTTTTTTATTTTTCAATGAATATTTTTTAAAAATCCGCAATGCACTGAAGCCACAGAAACTGAAGCACGAAGTAACGAGGGATCACTGTATTATATTTTATGATTAAATTTTTTTCTTTTCACGGTTGACAGATCCCTATCCTGAATGCACATCACTGTATCCAGATCACTGCAAACTATTCAGCTAATTTTGCTCTGATGAACCAATCAGAGCACAGAAAAATGCTGACATTATTGTGGGCAAGTTTCCCATGTGAAGCGAATCTGAAATCTAATCGGTTAAAGAATCCGCCCCATTGCTAATATAGTTTAAGTGACCTCAGCCAACACCGCTGATTCTGAAGGCCCTGGGCAGATTTGATTGGCATGGCAGCACAGGGAAATTGAAATATCATTTCAAATCTAATGTCCATTTACACAGACTGGAAGCAGTGCGGCGAAGAGACCCGCTACGAAATGAAGCGTATAGACTGTTGGGAATAAATTAATGCAATTTAATGGAACAAATACTAGCATTTAAGTTGTACATGTAGGTCAGTGCTTCTGATTGTGTTTTGGGAGGCAGAGAAGGATTTTCTGGCCCTGACGGCCCACCACTGCTGTTATTGTTGTATGTTTATTTTAACTCTTGCCAAATAATTTGGGGGTGCAACTTGATACACCTCACACGTGTTGATGCTCATTCATGTCCATGTTAATGTTCCCCATCAACTTAACTAATGCTCATAATGTTGTGTGTGTGTGTGTGTGTGTGTGTGTGTGTGTCTGGGTGTGGTCAGAGGGTCCATGCCTGGTACACACCATCACTGGGGATCTGCTGCGGGCTCTGGAGGGTCCAGAGAACTGCCAGCATCCACGCCTCATCTCCGTTTCCAGTGAGGGTCATTGCATCATATACTATGAGAGAGGACGATTTTGCAACTTTAGCATCAATGGCAAGCTACTTGCTCAGATGGAGCTTAGTGATTCCACCAGGGTAAGATCTCACACACACACACACACACACACACACACACACACACACGCCTTTATTTACTACTAGAGAACTCGACACTGATGTCTATGTGTATGTCAGGCTGTGCTGCTCAGTAGTGATGGACAGAATCTTGTGACTGGAGGAGATAACGGAGTGGTGGAGGTGTGGCAGGCCTGTGACTTTAAGCAGCTTTACATCTACCCAGGCTGTGACGCAGGCATCCGGGCCATGGATCTCTCCCATGACCAGAGGTGAGCGCAATCCTAATCTGTGCAGTAATAGAACATGTAAATGCATTAGAAACCATTATAATCTTCATACCGACTCTTCCCACTTTTTATAAAACAAGAATAATGACTGCCAGACCACATACCATAACCCTGTTAACGGACCGGTTCAGCTCAACAAAAAATTAACATGTGTAATTAATCATCAGATATGTATGCCTTCATGTGCTTGCGTGGGTTTTCTCTGGGTGCTCTGGTTTCCTCATACCGTCCAAAGATATGCACAGTGGGTTCATTACCTGTTCCAAATTGCCCCTAGGTTTGAGTGCGCAGGTGTGTGTGTGTGTGTGTGTGTGTGTGTGTGTGTTGGGAGGTGTGCTTCTGAAAAGATTGTCAGCCCATCGCAGGTCCAACAGACACACACGCACACACACACATACACACATGTTAACATCAGTTAGTAGTGTTTCGTTGTTGTTATTGTTTTTGTTATTTTAATATTTTTAACCTTTGCATTTACAGAACTTTAATTACTGGCATGGCATCGGGCAGCATTGTGGCATTCAACATTGATTTCAACCGCTGGCACTATGAGCATCAGAACAGATACTGAGGGTGAAATACACACACACAAACACACACACACACACACACACACACACACACACACACACACTGAAAGAGGAGAAGTTAGAAGGCTGACTGCAGGCTGCTGCCAAATTTCCGCTTGAAGAATGTCTACCGACTCATGACCTGGTAGAACTTTCTGGAAGCACCAAACGTGTCTCTGTTCTGGAATAGACTGGACCGTCTCGGACTTTCTGAACAGATTACAAACATAAGACTTTGTTGTTGTAAGCTAGAATCTTTAGGATTGTTTTTCACAACCACTTATAATAATGGGTCATGTAAAGTCCTCTTGTTTGCAGACTGTGAACATAATCAGAAGCCACAACTAAAAATCTCTCGATCTCAGAGGCTTCGGAGAACCACCAAATGATAAAATAAAAAAAAACATGCTTGTACTCTCATTTTAGTGGGTGGAGCAGACTGGGGCAGGGATATACACACACACACACACACACACACACACACACACACACACACACACACACACACACAGCAGAATGTTAGTGAAAATAAAACTGGTCTTTTATCTTTGGGGGCGGAGCTTACATCAGTCACTTTCTCCATACGGACACCTTTAAAATGGTTAATTACTTGCTGTATGTAAATTGTGTATTAATAAAATGTCCGCTTTTAATGAGATGATGGTGGTCTGAGACGAGAGCAGCCAGGTGCACACTGGAGGTAATCCTATAAGAAAACGAGCTTCGTTTTCCTCTTTGTATATTTGGTAATTGTTTTGTCATATATATGTACATAACTCAACAGCGTGAGCAGGCAGGCATGTCAGAGGAGCAGAGAATGAAAACAACAACACACAAAGTTAAAAAATTCAATGTAACCCTCTCACTCTCACATATTTTCTGATTATTTATGGATAAAAATAAATAAATGTTGACAATTTTGTATTGGCATTTTGCACCAAAAACCTAATTTATTAGCGGAATGGGTTTATTTTTGGTTAGAAATCACCAGTTGTATGATTTGTGCATCGATGTTTGTTGTATTTGTTCAATATTAAAAATGTGTAAGGATTCTGTTGTACACCGCAGTAAGCAATATCATAACTTCGTAGCTAGGAGAGAAATAGAATTCATAAAGCTTTTGAGGAAGAAAGCTTGGTTTATATGAGTATTAAAATACGTAAACACTTCAATATGCAGCAATTTCATTTTTTCCCCTCAGCCTCGTAAGAGTAAGAAGAATATTTTTGGATCTACAGTATAATACTGAACTCTAATCTTGTTTACTTGCAAAGGTGTAAATAATAACAAAAAACTCAAAAGAAAATAAATTATGCAAAGATTTTGCGGATTTTGTTTTGTTATTGGCCACCGTGTACTTGACGGACGGACGGATGTGTAGTCGTTAATGAACGGTGTCTGGGATTCAAGGACTGGCTTCATCCTGTACATTTCATTTCACTTTTACTCTTCCTTTTCTTCCTTTTTTCTCATGGTGGCTTTATTACTGCATATGTTTACAATCTGTTTTGTTTATTGTTTTGTGGAGAGGAGAGGTGTAGTTAATGGTGAAAGGAGAAGGAAAGAGATTTTTAATCTAATTTATGAACTTCAACCCCCATCTGCTGATGTATGCTTTTGCAGCATTGTGAATAACAGCAGAAACTGACAGGAGGCATCTCTTCAATTGTTCAAAATTCATTCATGCTAATATACAAAGATCAGTAACTGTAAAATACAATTGTTTTTCTTTTTGTCGTATTTACAATAAAACCAACCAAAACATTCCTGCCCGGTGTTTCATCATTTTTGTGAAGTTGAGGTTGAGGGTTGTTGTTTTTTGGTGGTGGCGGTGGTGGTGATGTTAAAAAGCTGCAGTACACACATCGAACAGGGTTTAATACATGGATCCCTCACTTTCCGCGGTTAATTGGGACCGAGATCCCCCAGCAACCATCGAATTCTGTGAAGTAGGACCACCCCAGACTGACGTATACGTACATGTATATGTGTATATAATATCAATAAATACATATTGAATGCTATAAATGCTTATAAGAATAACAATTAAACATTCAAAAATAATGCATAAGATGTAAATCTTCTTCTTTTCATTTCGGCTGTTCCCTTCAGGGTCCGTCAAGGTGAATCATCTGAGGAGTTCTCACCCTGTCCTCTGCATCTTCTTCTTTTACACCAACTGCCTTCATGTCCTCCTTCACCACATCCATTGAATCGTCTTTTTGGTCTTCCTCGAGGCCTTCTGCCTGGTAGTTCCAAGCTCAGAATCCTACTACCAATATACTCACTATCCCTCCTCTCTACATGTCCAAACCATCTCAATCTAGCCTCTCTGACTTTGTCTCCAAAATGTGTTACATGTGCTGTCCCTCTGATGTACTCATTCCTGATCCTGTCCATCCTCGTTACTCCCAAAGAGAACCTCAACATTTTCATCTCTGCTACCTCCAGCTCTGCCTCCTGTCTTTTCCTCAGCGCCACTGTTTCTAAACCATACAACATCGCTGGCCTCACCACCGTCTTGTACACTTTTCCCTTCATTCTTGCCGATACTCTCCTATCACACATCACACCGGACACTTTTCTCCAACCATTCCAACCTGCCTGCACACGCTTCTTCACCTCTTTTCCACACTCTCCATTGCTCTGGATTGTTGAGCCTAAGTACTTCAAATCCTTCCTGATCTCTGCTCCCTGTAACATCACCATTCCTCTTGGGTCCTTCTCATTCACACACATGTATTCTGTCTTACTGAAGCTAACCTTCATTCCTCTCCTTTCCAGGGCATACCTCCACCTCTCTAGATTTTCCTATGCCAAATCAAACGTGTGAATCAGATGGTTCGCTGTGGTGACTGCTGGAAAAGGGAAAAAGCCAAAAGGAAAAGAACGTTGATTCATTAAGGACGACAACAGTGTTGGGAAGCACCTTCCACAAAAAACTGCGATGAGTCAAAATTTGAAAAAGTGGAGGTGTTCCAAAAGTTTTGTCTGGTAGTGTATATTATATGTTTTTCTTTATCCTAACTTTGAATAAGAAAGTGGTTTTCCCATTCTGCCAAGTTTGCAGCCATGTGGCAAATGTACTGATCTAGAATTCTCAAAACTTTGGAACACCTCCACTTTTTAGTTTAGTTTTTTTTTTTTTTTTTTTTTTTATAAAAAGTTTTGCAGTTTGATGGAGACTGAAGTTTTCCAGAGAGAACATACTGTAGACAAAGACCAGGACTTCTGGAATAATGTTAATTGGGCAAATGTGTGTATAATTTAATGACCTGGACCCCAGAACAGAGGATATGTTTGGTAAAAATCAACTACAGTATTCCAGGAAAAGAACCTCATACCACCTGTGAAGCATGGCAGTGGAAGAGTCATGGCTTTGGGATGCTTTGCTGCAGCAGGTCCTGGCCAGCTCACCATCATGAACTCTACGGTGTAGCAGATGATGCTTGAGGAACATGTAAGATCATTTGTAATTGTTAAGATTTAACAACTGGACCCTGGATAAGTCTGACCTAAAACTCACCAATAAATCCACCAAGGACCAGCTGAAAACTACTACATTTCGAGTCCTGGAATGGCAGAGTCAAAGCTCAAATCTTAATTCCAGTGCGATGCTGTGGGGCAACTTGAAACAGTCTGAACATGCAAGAAATCCCGCAAACATCTCACAGCTGAAAGGATTCTGCATTGAGGACAGAGGCAAACTTTCCTCAGACCAATATCAGACTGTAGATGGCTACAAGAAGCTTGAATACTGCATATATTTCTGTGATGTCTTTAGTTTGATCGGTAAAACCAGTTCGTCAGTAACACTCAGCTCTAAATTCAGCATTTAGCTCTAAATAGAAAGAGTAAAAGTAAAAGAAAGCATGAAATCACACATTTTGAGACTTATTTTATGTATTTATTGGGTTTTTTATGGTCTTTTTTGGTGTGAACCAGGCACAAGGTATAGCTGATTTCAACATGTCAGAAAAGGGTGCAGTTTATGGCGATACAATAAAACTGATCTAGCAGTGGCTGTAGTACAGAAACCTGGGGATTTTTTTTGTATTAATAATATTGATCCTCATTGTGAGTAATGAACAGAAGTTAGGGTGATGTAAGCAATGGCACTGTCGCCAGTGTTGCAGATCTCATTCACAGTTTCTTTTCATTTCCTCATCACCTCCTAACCAAACACTCTTTTCATCCAAATCAAATTAATTATAATTCAATTTAAAATATGAGTGATCGGAGTCTAATAAATGGATTTTTTTTTTTTTTTGAATAATGCTGTGAACTTATGTTCATGAACTGATGTGATGATGAGGGATGCCTCAGTGTCGTCCCCCCGGAAGAGCTGGCGGAAGTGACTGGGCAGAGGGCCTTCTGGACTTCAATGTTAAAACTGCTGCCCCTGTGGCCTGACCCCAGATTAAGCGGTACAAGATGATGATTATGATAATGATGATGATACTATGATCATTAGTTATAGGCCCAACACAATGTTTTATTTCAAATCCACTCTGCCATTTAAACCCTAAAATGTGTGGCCCTCAGTGACAGTGACACTCCAAAGATCGCTCGCAACATCCCTCCAAAATGCTCACTGCTTTTGTGCTTATGTTTGAAAGTTATGTACAGTGAAATGATGACATATGTAATTGCTATACTCGCTAGTTAAGTTAAAGAAATATAGTGTCAATATCAAAATAATTGAAATCATTATTTACAACGATTACAAAAAAAAACAAAAAACGGTCCCCACCTCATCTGCGAGCCTGCGCTCTGTGCTAAATAGCACCTTCAGCTGGACTTTCTCCAGAGGGGAGAAAAAAAGTGCTGTATTGATGATTGGATGTTACTGTGATGGGAAAGAAATAGTTTTTCACATAAATGGTACATGCTTAGCTTCCAGAGTACCATAGAGGAGACAACCAGTGTACTTTTGGCTTTGCAGCATCACACAATCACCATTCAACTATTAATAAGCTCATTATTAGCCGCTTCATTTACAAAAACACCTGGTCCGTTCAATAAGATTGGGCCGAAGATACGTACTTGAAATCAGTGTACAGAAGATTTAGGCTGGCTTCTTTTAACTGAAAAAAAAAAAAAGAATTCATGAAGCAACTCAATTCAAAGAATTCATTGCCAGTCCTGACAAATTGTATTCCCACTTCCTGTTCAGGTCAACAAAGTCCACACGTTACAAAATGGCTCTGATGAATTCCACATGTGGCCTTCTGAGTCCTCATAAACCATTCTTCTCCTTCTGCCCTCACTACCTTTACTCAAACCCTAGAAGGGGGAGTTGGGGGAGCAGATAGTCTCACTGGAGTAGCTAGAAAAGTCTTCAGACTCAGGTGTGGATGTGGACATGGTGGTGATGGTGAGACAGAGGAATCGCATTTGGCAAACAAGATAGAGGTCGAGAGTAGAAAGGGGAGGCTACAGAACGGCTGGGTGGTGCAAGGCTCTGTGCTTACATTCTGGTGGCATCCTCGTCTGAGAATCTGCCTCTCCTTATCAACAGTGGTGGCCTGAAGAAGGGACACAGAGGTCACTTTAATCATTCGAGACTCAGCATGGTAAGGAATAAAGCCATTGCTTTCATTATGATTGTTGTCATCATCATCATCATCATCATTACAGTATTACTTTTATGATTATTATTGTTCTTGTTTCTAAAATCACAATGTATGCATTAATATATTTTCCCATTAGAATATAATATGTACATCGAATAAATAAATAAGCAAACAAGAAAGCAAATAAATTAATAATTAAAGGTGATTCCAAACTCTATTTGGTAACATGACCTAGAATTAAACACGTATGTAAAACACTGTTTTCACAATGGGCCAAATTTAAAAATAATTTAAAATTATATAGAAGACAGATCCTTCACTTTCCGCAGTTAATGGGGACTGAAGCCCCCCCACCACCCACACACACACACACACACACAACCCCCGATTTCTGTGAAGTGGTATCGACCCCCCCTGGCTGACGTATACGTACATGTATATGTGTATATAATATCATCAATTCAGTTCATTTTCTGTACCCGCTTAATCCTAACTTGGGTCGCGGGGAGGCTGGTGCCCATCCCAGCCAACTTCGGGCGAGGGCAGAGTACATCCTGGACAGCTCGCCAGGCCATCGCAGGGCGGAAACACGCTGACGGCTTTGCAGCCTACTCTTTACGAAAGTCAGCAATGGTTCTTTTACATGGCTCACACCATAGACAGTGAGAGACATGGCCGGCCTTTGATAACCCAGTTAGTGCCACTGGGGGTATATAATATCAATAAATACATATTTAATGTTATAAATTCTTATAATAACAATTAAACATTCATAAATAATGCATAACATGTAAATAAAACATAAATACACACATACTCAGATGTGCACCTCACATAAAAAGTAAGTCGTTCTGTTGGGGGGTTTTGGGATGTTTTTTGTTTTTGTTTATTTGGGGGTTGGGTTTTTTGGGGGTTTTTTTTTTGTTGTTGCATAATTGGCCTTATTTCGTGGCATTTTCCTCAACGTTCCCCCTATTTTTCCTTAATTTCCTTATTTTTTATATTTTTCAATGACTATTTCTGAAAAACCCGCAATGCACTGAAGCCGCACGAAATAGCGAGGGATCACTGTAATATATTACATTATATCCCGCAAATAAAGAACAGTAGCAGCGATGAAAATGAAAATATTTACAACATGATACAAAATTAAACAAATATTAAAGAAATCAACTGATGAACTCATCTTTCGAAGTGTACAGTACATGAGAGGCACGACACAGAAAACAGAATGCCAAGCACAGACAAGCAGCCTCCTAGTGACAGAGCTGATGGATGAGCAACCTCGCAAATGGGGCTCGGATGTGAAACAGTGCAGCAGCACAACAAACAGATATAAGGACTTCTGTTCTTCACCTTATCCAGTACATTCCTGGGTGTTGATAGTAGTCCAGTGACCCTGATCTCTGAATGCCAAAGTCATGGTTGAGCTGTGCAAAGAGAAACCAGTACAATTTAATAAAAAGCCCTAACACATCACACAACAAATAAATTAATATAGTCAGAAATGGAATTAAAGCCAAGCTAGAAGCAGCTAGAAGACACCTGTGTGAAGCCGAGCTATCAACAAGAAACCCACGCAAAGTCCCACTCTTGAAAAAAAAAACACACGTGCTGAAGAGGTTACAATTCGCCAAAGAGCACATTGACTGGCCAAAGGAGAAATTTTGTGGACTGATGAAAGTAAGATTGTTCTTTTTCGGTCTAGTGGCCGGAGACAGTTTGTCAATCGACCGCTAAACACTGAATTCAAGCCACAGGCGCTGTGAAGACAGTGAAGCCTGGTGGTGCAAACATCATGACATGGGGATGTTTCTCATACTATAGTATCGGGCCTATTTGCCACAAACCAGAGATCATGGATTGGTTTGATTCCTGATTCAAAGGTTGGGGGTTCAAGCCCAACTATTATCAGGTTGTCACTGAAAAACACAGCTCATCTGGGCCTCCAATCCCTCAAGGAATTAAGTTAAAGTTGAGTTTGGACCGCCGATCTGTCACGCAGGGAATGCGCTTTGAATTCCCCATCTTAAAATGCTCCGGCATCCTGTGTGTGCCAAAATTTATTTAAAAAAAAAAAAAAAAAAAAAAAAACATAGCGGCGAGAAGAAGTGGCTTGGACTCTAGCAGACAATATAAAAGGTAAACATGAAAACATAATATAAAATATTGCATATACATAAATTTGGAGTAGTGGGGCCGGTGGCGCAGTGGTTAGGGTGCTGCGCTCATGATTGGGAGGTTGAGAGTTCGAATCCCACTGAGACCCTCAATGTGCTCAGACCCCTGGGCAAGGTCTCAACCACAAGTGTGCCTCTGTTCACCCAGCAGTATAAATGGGTACCAGTAAAAATATACTGGGAAGGTAACCTGCGATGGACTAGCGTCCCATCCAGGGGGAGTTGAACTCCTGGTCGCTTCACGCTACGGAAACCGGGGATAAGCACCGGCCTGAGGAGCCACGAGGCGAAGCCACTCGGCTCAGGTGTAAAAACCCAACAGACTTACCTATCCTGCGTGTGGGCGGAGTATATGATTATTTTCTTTTACTTTTAACACATATTTCATGCATATTTCATACAAAATTGGTGTACAAAACTGGTGTACTTTTATAATTTTTAAAGGGTTTATGGGGTAGTCTTGGGAGCTTTGGAACGAATTACGCGTTTTACACATAAAATGTGCCTCTACTTACGAAACCTCCAGGCTACAAAAAAGGCTCTGGATGTCCCAGCCAATTTTATTTCAGCTGTTGAAAAATACCATTCATGGAGTGTTAATAATAATAATAATTAAAATAATTTATATAAATAAATTATATTTACAATATAAACAATCTATGACCCACCCACCCCCCGATCCGCGGTAAAATTGTCAAGCATTGACCGGTCCACAGTAGTAAAAATTTTGGGGATGACTGGTTTATGGTAACAGAACCATTACTGACATTTGTCAAGAGTCAGATAGTCATTAGTGTGTTTCTGCCCGGCAATGGCCTGGCGAGCTGTTCAGGGTGTACTCTGCCCTCGCCTAGAGTCGGCTGAGATGGGCGCCAACCTCATCGGCCCCTAATTAGGATTAAGCGGTTCAGAAAATGAATGAATGAAAATTTTTAATGAGGTTATTGATTATCGTAGATACTGGGAAGTGTTCACTATTGTCCCGCTTAATGGATTATTGTAGTAAATGGTAACATATTGGGACAAGCAGATTAAAATGAATCTGTGGTTTGAATTACAGTAGGATACAGAGTCAGAAGACTGTTATAAAAAAGGAATGAGCCCTCATCTGAGAATGGAGAACTGTGGTGTGGTATTATTAATATCATTATATAATGTGTCCTCCCGCTGATAAGAGAACAAGTCTCACCGTGATCACATTCATTTCTGATGTGGTGTCATTGGGCTTGGGGTTTGTGTTAAAGTGCTTCTTGATCTTTCCTGCCACGGACAGCTGGTGTTCGTTCTCTGATAAAGCCTCATCCTGTGGATAGAAGGGATAAGCTTTCATCATTTAGGAAACAAAGATACTTGTGTTTTACTCGTGTAGCCAAGCTACAAATCATTTTTTGATTAATTATTCATTTAAAAACTTAATAAACAAGGTAGTGTATTTTTTCATATATAACATCTTTAATCTTATGTATGCTATTCAGTGAGTTCTGGTATGCGGTTTTGTACAAAGATTCTGGGTTAGAGTCCCAGGTTTGGTGATTTATGCAATTCTGTGAGGAGTTTGCATGTTCTCCGCATTCCCACAGTCCAAAGACACGCACAGTAGGCTAACTGGCTGTTCTAAATTGCCCCAGGTGCGAGTGTGAATGGTTGTGTGTTTTGACCTCGTATGTTTTTCAAACTGTCTGCCCCCTTTTCTCAGAGACAGCGAAGATAGGCTCCAGCCTCCCCACAATCCCAGTAGTATTAAATGGATCAGCAAATGAGTGAGTGATTGTAGGTTCTGGTCTTCATGAGGTACTCACAGTGACCCAGGGGTGTTCCAGCACCTGCAAAGCAGTGTATCTCTGATCCACTTCCACCTGAAGCATGGATAATATCAGCTCCTGCGCACCCACACACAGGCACACACAACAAGGAGGGGAAGAGAGAGAGAGAGAGAGCGAGAGAGAGAGAGTGACGGGGGGACAGGGGAAGGACACAGGGAGTCAATGTTTATCTTAGATATGCTGCAGATCACTGTGCAGTTTAATTCAGAAGCTCTTAAACCATTTATAAATGCTAACGAGATAAAAGTTGACAGAAGCCTTTTGCCAATTTGTCCGAAAACAATATTTGCATTTATAGCAACAAGTCCTAAAAATAAAAAGTGATTAATTAATGGAGGTGATTAGTGATTGTTTTTATCACACACCTTGGCTGAGTCTGACACATTGTCCCAGTATGGGAGAGGAAATTCTAACTGACCCAGCAGAATCTGGTCAAACAGAGCCTCCTGGTCATCTGCACTTCTGGGGAAAAAAATAAACGAGTTAAAGAAAACCCCATTTAAAAATGAAGAAGCAGTGAACTGTACTAGACTTTCTAAACATGAAGGAGACACATTGTTTCTGCAGTCTTACAATACTCCTGTTTCTTATGCTTCCTACACTGGTTAGCACAAGTCATACATCACACATCATATAGTACACATCATACCCACATAAATAATCACACATCATTCATCACACATGACACGTCATATATCACACATCGTACACTTCATGCATCACACATCCCACACCATACATCATATGTCACACATCATACATCACCCATCATACATCAAACATATCACACATCATACATCAAACATTTCACACATCATACATCACCCATTGTACATCAAACATATCACACATCAAACATAGCACACGTCATACATTAAACATTTCACACATCACACATCATACGTCAACATTTCACACATCATACACTTCATGCATCACGCATCATACATCACCCATCATACATTTCACACGTCATACATCACTCATCATACATCAAACATTTCACACATCATACATCACTCATCAAACATTTCACACATCATACGTCACTCATCATACATCAAACATTTCACACATCACTCATCATACATCAAACATATCACACATCATACACTTCATGCATCACGCATCATAGATCACCCATCATACATCAAACATTTCACACATCATACATCACCCATCATACATCAAACATTTCACACATCACTCATCATACATCAAACATATCACACATCATACACTTCATGCATCACGCATCATAGATCACCCATCATACATCAAACATTTCACACATCATACATCACTCATCATACATCAAACATATCACCCATTGTACATCACCCATTATACATCAAACATTTCGCACATCATACATTACACATCATACATCAAACATTTCAGACATCATGCATCACACATACATCAAACATATCAGACATCATAGATCACCCATTGTACATCAAACATATCACACATCATACATTACACATCATACATCAAACATATCACACATCATGTATCACACGCCATACATGAAACATTTCAGACATCATACGCTTCATGCATCATCCATCATACATCACCCATCATACACCAAACATTTCACACATTATACATGAAACATTTCACATCATGCATTATGATTCACACATCATTCATAACACGTTACACTCCTAACAGACAGTCCACAAAACAGCAAGCAAAATTATTCAGATGACCAGCAATGCACCACATTAAATGGCTGTCATAAGCCCCCAAAACACACACACACACACACACACACACACACACACACACACACACACACACACTGCTCTGGACACATTCCTGTATTTCAATCTCATACCCAATTCATAACTATTTAATAAAAATAATACTATGACTCACCCTCGGAAC
This sequence comes from Plotosus lineatus, assembly GCA_024760905.1. Lineage (NCBI taxonomy): Eukaryota > Metazoa > Chordata > Actinopteri > Siluriformes > Plotosidae > Plotosus > Plotosus lineatus. The sequence goes on from CM045750.1 coordinate 12,769,894, forward strand.
GGTGGGAAACCGCACAGCAGGATGTATGTGATAACACCAGCTGCCCAAATATCCACCTTAAGACCATAGCTACAATAAGAGAAGGCAAACTTAGAACTTAGTCCAAAATTAAGATCATCACAGAACACTGATAAATATACTACACATACGTCCGGGTACTCTGATTTCCTCCCAAACTCCAAAGACATGCACAGAAAGCTTAGTGGCTGTTGGAAATTTCCCCGAGGCGTGAATCTGAATGGTTGGTTGTTTGTTGGGCCAACAATGATCTGGCAAACTGTTTCAGACTGTGCGCTGCCTTTGCCCAGAACTGGCTGAAATAGGCTCCAGCCTCCTCACAGCCCTAGTAGGATTTATTGGATCATCAAATTAATTAATGAATTATTTGGCTATAATAAAGACTGAAAAGCAGCTGTGCATTGTAAAAAACAAATTTAGTCGGTTCCCAAGTGGCAAGGTGCGAGACTATTAACTCAGAGATCGCAAGTTCGAATCCAGGTTAATGCCAAAGCCATCCGTGACTAAGAGTTATGGGAGCGAATTGGCCGAGCTATCACAGGATGGCATACACTCACTTCCCTGTCACTCACAGCGATCGCCAGCCAATCATGCGCGCACTTTCCTTCTGCATGCGTTAGACCTCCCCCAAATACGCATGCATAGCAGTTCAAAAAGAGGCGGGTGGGAACATTGCATGTCACGGATGTTTAAATGGATAAACACTTGTAAATCCATTGAAGTCTTTTCAACAGAGTGAAAATTTGTCTGCAAATATTTGACCATATCATCTATAGACCTTCATTTTCTGAATCACTTAATCCTACTTATGTGAGGAAAGTTGGAGCCTATCTCAGCCAACTTTGGGCACAGGCAAGCAACCCTCTGAACAACCCACCACACCATCACAGAACCAGCACAGGAACAACCATTCACACTGACACCTAGGGTCAATCTGAACAGCCTTAATGTATTTGGATTGTGGGAGGACACTATAGTACCCGGAGGAAACCCACGCAAACATGCGGACAACATGTGAACACTGGACAGAAACACCCTCGCTAAGTCCGGGACTCAAACCCAGGACCCTCTTGCTGTGACACAGACTTACTAATCACTACCACGTGCTAAATATCATATCAGAAGTCAGTGAATAGCATACACAAGATTGAGGACGTTATTTCCTCTCCCACTACAATTGAAATCGTACAAAAATAATAATAAACAACACAAGTTCATAAATTAACAGAATTCTTAAAGAGTAAACAACACTGAGTTTCCCATTTAACAGCTTATTTATGTTTATAAGTGTAATAAGTATATTTATAAGTGGGGCCAGTGGTGTAGTGGTTAGGGTGCTGGACTCATAATCGGGAGGTTGAGTTTGAATCCCAGTTAGACCCCCACTGTGCTAAGACCTCTGGGCAAGGTCTCAACCACAAGTATGCCTCTGTTCACCCAGCAGTATAAATGGGTACCAGTAAACACATCTCTCTACATCTACATCCAATCACGAGGAATGGGCGTCGATCCCTGAAGCGTTGAATGATGCTCATACAGTGATTGTCATGGCTGTGATCACAATGATCTACCGTTCGGTTCACCAGGCCACATACGGACTCAATCACACCGACGACCAATTAATCTACTGTGCATGTTTTTCGACTGTCAGAGGAAACCCATGCAAGCACGGGAAGAACATGCAAACTCCACACAGAAACGCCCACGCCGGGAATCGAAACCAGGCCTTCTTGCTGTGAAGCGGACGTGCTAACCACTACGCCACTGTGCCGCTCTCTAGTAATCATATACTGGGAAGGTAACCCGCAATGGACTAGAATGGACTAGCGTCCCATCCAGGAGGAGTTTTCGTCCTAGTCGCTTCACGCTATGGAGACCGGGGATAAGCACCGGCCTGATGAGCCACAAGGCTTGGGTGTAAAAAGCACAAAGGACTTTATGATGTATAAGGAATGTTGTTTGTATTATAGTAAGGCTTGTAATTCTTCAAAGTGTTTATTTAGATTTATACACCAAGGCCTCAACACAGCCTTGGAAAAGTAAAATCAGTGAGTCTCACCCGGTCTCTGCAATAATCTCAGGTGCTACATAGGTGGGAGTTCCGCAAACAGTGTAGAGCGGCCCATCGACCACTGTGGCCAGACCGAAGTCTCCCAGCTTCAGAGACTTACTGCCGTCCTGGTGCTCGTACACCTGAATAAGAACAACACAGAAAAAAACATGTGCTGTCAATGTTTTACGTGCAAACACTGCTTCTCTCCGACTTCCCTCTTTATTCAATTCAATGCAATAATATGGGCTTTAACTTATACTCAGGAATAAATACAGGCCGCTGTCATGACTGAATGTCTTCTTCTGATCTGTCAGTTACATAATGTCTATGACACTTGGAAAAACACCATTCGGAGTCAGGACGGTAGCGATGCTTTTATTAATTCATGGAATTACCACCAACCTGAGGTGCGGTTACGGCCCACCACAGCAACGATGCGGATTTTACCCCGCGGTTGCAGTGCATGGTTCAGACGTAATGGCAATAATTGACTGTAATTCATATCTTGATATTATAAAAGCTAATAGATGTTGATCACTGAGGAAAAAGTTCTGAGACTACTGTACCGACATGCATCTCTCTGTGAATAATGTTCCTGCAAAACTGTGTTTATTTATGGCCTTTCTCTCTTATTCATTGTCAGGCTCTCAGGCCAGTGTACACACACACACACACACACACACACACAGCTTTCAGACAGACATGTGTTTAATGTGATTTAATCATTGCACAGAGTGCAGTATGACTGTCAGCTGATGAATCATCTCTCACTTCCTCTTCTGTGATGGTGAGATCACACATTCAGGCTCCAGGAGGAGAGGACAGGAAAGATGGCACTGACAATCAAAGAGTCAACCACCTGTCTTTCTGCATTTCTTTATTTCACTTTCCTGTCCAGTTTATCCTGCATTCCTTTATTCACCTATCCATTGATTTTTATTCATTCATTCAATTTTTTTCATTCATTAATTCATTGATTTAATTATCAGTTCAATTATCTCGTTACTTTTCCCCTCCATCTATGTATCTGTAGATCTATCGATCCATCCATCCATAATTCCATTAATCATAATTCCATCGATCTGGCTAGCTAGCTAGCTATCTAGCAACTAGCCATATATATGTATATATAATATTATTATATTATATTATATTTTATCTATATATCTGTCTGTCCGTCGAGCCATATATATATATATATATATATATATATATATATATATACATATATATATATATATATATATATAAAATCAAGCTATACATCTATCTATGTATCAGTAGCTGTATATATTAATCTATATATTTATTTATATCTCTTTATTATATTATTATACATCCATTTATCGATACATTGTTCCATCCATCTATCTGTTCTTTATCTATGCATCTGTAGATGTAGATCTAGCTATCCATCTATCCATCTATCTATCTATCTATTTGTCATGTTTCTGTCATCTATCTGTCCATCATCTATCTATATCTATCTATCGTATATCACAGGAGTAAGTGAAGGTGCTCACTGTGCCCTCACCATGAACAATGACTGATGGTTACATATTTATACTGATGTTGAACTTGGCAGTAAACTAAAGAAACAAATGTTGAACAATCCTTTAAATTCAATCTTGTAAAAAAAAAAAAAAAAAAAAAAGAAAGATAATTGGGTGTATATTAGCACAATTATTATAATGACATTGGCAGTACGATTTAAATCCTCTTACCAAAAGGTTCTCTGGTTTAATGTCTCTATGGACGATGTTAAGGCTGTGTAGATATTTTATGGCATTCGCCAGGTTATACAGCATGCCACTGGCATCCCTCTCTGTGTATCTGGTCGCAGACGTAATAGCGTCAAAAAGGTCGCCCCCCTGTGGAAAAGCAAGACACAGCCACACAATAAATACGTTTATTTACAAGTGTCAACCAAAAGTTTACTGTTGATACGCTGGACGTTTATAGTGGCCTGGTTTACTGAATGCAAAGTGAAGAAGTGCATCATGTAGAGCTGTGTTGGACTGACTCAGCTGTACCTCGGACCAGTGAAACGAGACATCAAACACAAAGGACTCTCAAAAAAAATGTGTTCTCTTTTCTGTCCTGTTGCTCTAAATTATTCCCCACCCTTATTGAGACTGAGTAAAGGTAACCGTGTGGCCTTTATATTGCTCAGTACTGCTATATTTGTAATGTGTATCTGTTTATAAATAAGCAAAAGAGGATATAAAATGGAAGACATGGTGGTTTAGTGGTTAGCATGTCTGCCTCACAGCAGGAATGTCCTGGGGTCGAGTCCTGGGGTCAGTAATGGAATTTTGAAGTGGAATTTGAATGTTCTCCCTGTGCTTGCATGTCTTCCCAGTTTCCTCCTACAGTCCAAAGACAGACCAATTGGCTGATCCATATTGCCCCTCGGTGTGAGTGTGAATGGCTGTGTGTTGTGCCCTGAGCTGTACAGGGTGTATGCTGTCTTCGGCCTGTGAGGTCTGCAATAGGCTCCAACCTTCCCACGGCCCTCATGGTTGAATGAATGCGTAAGAAAGTGAGGATAGACATTACCCTACTTAGAGCTGATTGGTTTGTGCTGTAAAGTATCAGCAAAGGTCAGCATGATATACTGTACACACCTTGACGAGTTCCATGACCAGGTAGAGCTCGCTGTATGTGTCCATCTCTTCAATCAGCAGCACGATGTTGGGATGCTTAACTCTCCGCAGAATAGCGACCTCATTCTGGATCATTTGCTCCTGTGAGAGGTTGCAGACAGAACAGCAGGAGCAATGAGATGATGGGAATATCAGTAAACAGCTGAGAATAAATGTATGGTCTCGACTGAAACACCCAGATGATCAGGACTTGAGCACAGAATCTCAACAGTCTGCAGGGATTTCCATGTTTTAAATACTCACCTTTCCTCTGCATTTGCCTTTATTGATGATCTTCAGAGCATAGGCGCGGCTGGTAGAGCGCTCCACACACTCATGTACTACTGCAAAGTTGCCGTCGCCGATCATTCGGCCAACCGTGTAGCGGTCGGAGATGGACGATGGGACTGCGGGGGCTGTACTGTCCTCCACAGTCTCTGCTAATAATAGGATAAACAAACTCACAAACCTAAATATCATTCCGTTTACAAGCAGAAGAAGCATCATGTCTAAATTATAAACACTCACTATATACTACGTACTACCCCCAACTGTTGGCTCAACTGGAACATACAATTTAAGACACTCTCAAGACATAACGTCTAAATCTAACGTCCATCTAACGTCCATTTAACGTCCTTTTAACGTCCATTTAAGACGACTTGACGTCTAAAATCTTCGACATCTTCTTTTATTCCATCGACCACGAGGTTATGGGATAGTATTCCACCAGAATACTGAAATTTGACACCAATTGCTAAATTTAAATCAGTACTCTGCCGGACAATTACGGGCGTCCCATCGTATTTCTCTTATGGACCACAAATGTTGAATATCTATCATACACGTTTGAGATACAGGCGGAGTCAACTAAATTATGATCTTTTAAGAATAGGTCTTCAATCCAGCCCAGACTGTAAACGTAGTAATGATCGTGAAAACTCCCATCATTACTTTATTCAGTGTCAATTATTTAAAGAACAAAGATTTACAATCATTAGAAACGTATGAGAAATTGTTGCAAATAAAATATGTATAGATTTAGAATTATTATTAAATGGAAAAAATGAATGTTTATCTCTCATTGAAAACCAGTTTGTATTCAAAGCTGTTCAATCTTATATAAGACCGTCAAAGAGATTTGACTAAACTGCCGATCTTTATTTACTTTTTTTTTCTCTTTTATTTTATTTTATTTTTCCATGTCATGTATATTCTCCTTTTCTTCTTATTAGTCTTTGTGTTGTAATTTGTAATGTATCATCATTTGTAAATATCATGGCGAGGGTTCTCCAAGTTGGATAACTTGTTCCCAATCCATTTCATCAGCGAATAAAATATGTTTAAAACAAATCAAAAAAGAAACTTCATACTCATCATCATCATTTTATGTAACTGCTTAATCCTAATCAGGGTTACGGGGAGGCTGGCGCCCATCCCAGCCCATCCCGAGCGAGGGCAGAGTACACCCTGGACAGCTTGCCAGGCCATCTTAGGGCGGAAACACGCTGACGGCTTTGCAGCTACTCTTGTCGAAAGTCAGCAATGGTTCTTTTACAGTGAGGGACATGGCCGGCCTTTGATAACCCAATTAGCTGCACTGGGGGGACAGTGACAACCTTGTGGAGAGTGGGATTTGAACCCCTAACCTTTGGATCAGCGATCCAACGCCTGGTACCACTAGACCACAACTGCCCCGCTTCACAAATACCTTCTGGAAACTTCGTACAAAATTATTATGGTTATTATTCGGGGTAAGGACATTGACAAAGACACCATGTACACACAACAACTTCCACGTGCACACGCAGGAAGCACGTACGAGCGCGTATTCAGGGAAAAGCGTGTTTTCTCGTTTTTTTCTAGTCATGTGATCTTGTGAGACACGTGCATTTTTGCTCAAGTTAGCACGACAGTGACTTATTGGAAAAATAAGTCTTTACCGACAATTACGCGGTGATTTTCAATGCCACGACTCTCAAACGTTCAACGTGAACGTGCCAGTGGCATGCTAAATACGGGAACGTCCGTCACTGACCTTGCCCGGGCTACGGGATGCAGTCGACGGACTATCCATGATCTAGGGACATGTCTCCCCAACATACAGGCACCACAGCAGGAAGACCACGCTTGATGTCACGAGCAGAGGACCGTCAAATGGTCTTACGTCATTTGCGAAATTGATTCGTCACTGCAACATCCACTCGGAATGAATTGTTTAGCGGTCATGGAGTCCCCCAAGCTTTGTTCAGAAGCATGATCCAGTCTATGAGAAGACGTTGTGCGGCAGTTGCGAACGCTCATGGAGGACACACATGTATTGACATTCAGTCATCAAGTTTGTAACTGCCATTATTACTCTCTTGTGTTTCCGTGGCATTTCCGGTGGAACTGATGAAATGATGAACTTGATTTTCAAGGTGCGCCATCATTAATTGTTAAAGAATGATATAAAATCATGACTTCCGACCCTTCCTTTCCTCTGTTCAATTTATCGACCACCAAACGAGTGTGAAGTTTCCTTTTTTGACTGAATTTATATCAGAGACTTGCAGTTCTCACAATGAGAGAAGGTCAGAAGGTTACTCAGATTAAAAAAGGATCCACTGAAGTTTTATTTAAGAATTCAGTGTTTTTTATAATCTGAGTTTGGATCCCGAATTGTTTTAACATGTATTATTGAGTGAACAGTGATGGGTACCAATGATGCGGGTTATTAAAGGCTCGTACCATCATTGACAGCCGCGTCCCCCTCATCCAGACTGCAGATCTTGGTGGACACCAGCGACGTGGAAGAGCCGTTCTCTTCAGAGCCCTGAGAGGAACAGAACAATGCAAATCATCCACGTGCATTTCATCACAACTGCTGTTGGAAAATGTGAAAATGAGGCGAGTGAAGACACGGTGAGTACACAGGCGGATGTTTCACCTCAATATTTTTATCATTATTCCCTCCACTTCATTTTGTCTGCTGTTCCGTCCCCATGTGACATCACCGCTGATCCTTTAAATCTAAGACCCAGCACTGGACTGAGGAAAAACCCCCGGGTGTCTCACTGTCTGGTTGTCATGACAGCAGTGAGTGAGAGAGCGACTGAGAACAAAACATCATAGTGGGCACACTTTTTTTAACTCAAAAGTTTGGGGACAGTTTGGAGCAGTACTGAGATGTACTGGGAAACACACCAGGAGAATCACAAGGCTGGGAGTGGATCATACATATGATGGACTGTGAGCAGGTTGGACCCAATGACGTGTGAAGAGGGAGGCACAGTGGTGTCGTTCGTGGTGAGCATGTACCTCGCTGCAGGTTCGGAATTTGAGTCTCTGTGGAGTTTGTATGTTTTCGCTGTGCTTGGGTGGGTTTCCTCCGTGGACTCCCACAGTCCAAAGACATGCGCATTAAGCATTAAGCATTGGCTATTCCAAATTTCTCCTAAATGTGAGTGTGAATGGTTTTGTACGTGTGTGTGTGTGTGTGTGTGTGTGTGTGTGTGTGAGCGCACGCTGCTCTATATATTATATTCTGCAACATTTCATTGAAAACACTGGCCATAGTAACAGCTACAACTATGTTGCCATGGAAACTGCAGGTCTGTTGGAGTGAGCAACTGTGAGAGTAATAATCTGTGCATGAGAGACAGCGTGCATGCCCATACAAAACCATTTCCTGTTTCCTGCCTCAGTTATGAAAGAACCCACTGCTCCCATTCCATGTGATTCTTCCTTTACTTCACCTCTATTTGGAAGAACAGTACGAGTCTGCCAACAGTTCCTCCACAGTATAGTACCGCTGAAGGCTTGATACTGGTACCACTTGGGAGGGGGTTTGGAATAATATAGGTCGTATAGCACAGTACAGGGGAGAGTACAAGTTGGCGTACAGGGGAGAGTACAGGAGATAGTACAGGGTGGCGTACAGGGTGGCATACAAGTTGGCATACAGGGGAGGGTACAGGGGAGCGTACAGGATGGCGTACAGAGTGGCGTACAGAGTGGCGTACAGAGTGGCGTACAGGGGAGAGTACAGTGTGGCGGACAGCGTGGCGTACAGGGGAGAGTACAGGATGGCGTACAGCGTGGCGTACAGTGTGGCGGACAGCGTGGCGGACAGGGTAGCGTACAAGTTGGCATACAGGGGAGGGTACAGGGGAGCGTACAGGATGGCGTACAGAGTGGCGTACAGGGGAGAGGACAGTGTGGCGGACAGCGTGGCGGACAGGGGAGAGTACAGGGTGTCGTACAGGATGGCGTACAGGGTGGCGTACAGGGTGGCGGACAGGGTGGCATACAGGGAGAGTACAGGGTGGCGTACAGGGGAGAGTACATGGTGGCGTACAGGGTGGCGTACAGGGTGGCGTACAGGGTGGCGTACAGGGGAGAGTACATGGTGGCGTACAGGGTGGCGTACAGCGAAGATTAGAGCACGAGAACACAGTTGGAGAGCACAGAAACCTGCTGCTTTATCTTTTTCTTTCTATTTCTGATCCCAGAGTTTATTTATTTGTGCACTATTAGTAGCAACGCTCATCTACTTACAGACAGATTCTTAATTAAATTCAGCATCGTTCATGATTTTATCAAAACACACACAAACACACAATCATTAAAAAAGCAATAAATCTAAACAACTTACTGAGTCAGAAAGGAACGGTACATACTGAATATACTGATTTAAAAAAAAAAAACACAGGATGAATAAACAAACAAACAAGAACCATAGAAACAATCATGAGATGAATTTGAACATGAATACAGGTGCTAAGTTTGAAATAAAACGAAACAAAGAACAATTTTTTTAATTCATCACTGCGAAATAAATACCATGAAAATGTACAAACATAAATAAAGAGAGCGTGTAACTCAACAGCGTGGTAAATAAATCCAGGATGGAGCAACAACAACAGAATGAACACAATAAAAAAAATAAAAAAATTAAAACAAAACAAAACCCAGAAGATTCATCATTACTGAACCCGAATAAACAAAATTTTAAATATGATCCGTTGATTTAATTCACATCCAATCGATACAGTCCTTTATTCAATTTGTCTCTCCCACAACCCCTCCCCACTTCTCTCACATACAACCCCCCCTTCACCCCCTCTCTCTTTCTCTCCCTCTCTCACCCTACCACCCCGCCCCACCCCATCTCTCCATCCATGTCTTCTTTGTATCAGAGCGCCACTCAGTCTTGGATTCCTGCCAAACTGACACAGATCCCGACTTTATAGACATCGAGCGTGTTGTTGTTCTTTACATTGATTAATGTTTCACATTAAAAAACTTGCAGCTTCAGCATGAAAACAGCCAACAGGGAATAAAATCTCGCAAGGACTCAATCACTAATGCACACAACAGTTCGCAGTTACGCTTGGAGAATCATAAAACGTAGGTCAGACTATGTACTATAATTCCTTTTATAGAATAATATTAAAAATAATTCCCCCCAAAAATCACAATCCAGCAGTAGATTAAAAAAAAATTATATTCATTCATTTACATTCTTCTTCTTATGTTGCATCAGTCCCTCATAACTCTGTTCCATTCCCTCCTCCACCATCTGGCCTAATGACCTCCACTCTTCTTCACATATCTTCTTTCCATTCATCTGATGTTGCTGCGGTAACAGCTTACACATCATCCCTCTCTCCGCTCTTCCAAATTATTTCATAAATTCCTTCAATCATTTTGATTTTCAGTCCACAACTCCGACACTCTCATGCTACTTCCAGATACCACTCAGCATTCGGTGCAACACATCTTTCTGTTCTATATCTCCTTCTTTAACCAACCCAGAGGTGTTAAATTATCGTTTATAACAGTGTACGATGCTCATGGAGTCAGAGGAAGAGTAACGGCAAAAAAAATAAACCCTAAATGAGATCCATCAGACTAAAGCCGAGGCTGTTTTTCTGGTTAATTTCCTGGGAGAATGAAGAGAATCAGCACCGAGACGTGAAAAATCATACGGCCCGTTTTCAGCTCGGTTCAGTATCTGACTGTTAAATCCAAAACCAGGAACATTCAGTTCTGTGTGCACGAACGCTCATTATCTTATTCATCCCCATTCACAAAATACGAAGTCTTTATATTATAGTGTGACCTACTTATATGGCAGATGGCTGTGAGGCCATCAAGATTCTATCGTGCTTGAAGCTGATCATCAGACGGTTCGAGATTGTCCTCTGGAGAGATAGCAAGAAACAAGAAGTGCAAAGCAATCCTTCTCAGATCAAAGCGCTCGGAGATCATCCTGCTTCAAGCACTCTTCCAGTGATCACCGACTGGTGCGGATATGTGCGGTGAAAATGAAACAGGGTGGGGTGAACTCAAAGAGCATACCGAGTGATGTCTCGAGCTCAGGGAATGCATTGCTGATCAGATGTGTTTATTCCATATATTCATTTCATCACTGAACAGCATCTGTCCCATTAATTCTGCCATGTACAAGCAATACAGCAACTCAAAGAACAACTCCCGCCTCTCTGTACGTTTACATCCAATCATGAGGACTGGAGGTCGATCTCTGAAGCTTGAATGATGATGCTCATACAGGGATTGTGTCACGGCTGTGATCACAATGATGTACCGTATGGGTCGCCAGGCCACATACGGTCTCACTCACACCTACGAGCAATTTGGAACAGCTAATTAACCTACTGTGCATGGTTATTTTGGACGGTGGGACGAAACCGGAGTACCTTGAGGAAACCCACGCAAGCACGGGGAGAACATGCAAACTCCACACAAAAACACGCAGGCCTGGAATCAAACCCAGGCCTTCTTGCTGTGAGGCGGACGTGCTAACCACTACGCCACAGTGCCGTCCAACAACTCCCCCCACCAGGAGAACAAGCAATGGCTACTTTTGACGCGACAGTGGAGGACATCAGAGAAGACTTATTTTCGTCTTCAATCTAATACACAACCAATTTTAGTGTTCGGGGATCCCAGATCTCTGCTATTTTACGGAATTCCGCTATTTTTCAGCTTCAGGAGACCTGTGGCCCACTTGAACCCCAGCTGAAATATTTCATTTCTTCTATTTCTGAACCCGTTTCCTCTATTTTTTATAAACCTCACTGGGATCCCTGAGTTTTACAAACAACGCACTAACACCACGTTGAAACGAGGGCAGGTTGGGAACCAATAGAAAATCTATACATGCAATGAAAGTGTATTAGTATTTTTATCACAAAACATTGAGGAAAAGGAGGGGGAGAGAGAGAGAGAGAGAGAGAGAGAGAGAGAGATTGATGAGTAAATGATATAATTACATGGTTGCTGATGGATCTTGATTGAGCATGTACACACTATTACTACGTTCTTATTAATATCAGGATTTTCGGAACACTTCAGCGTGGTCACACACATCTTTAACCCTTTACATGGAGCGGACAATACAGGGTGTCCAGTAAAACCACCAACACTGAGTTGCATGCTCAAGCTGCACAGTCTAATATGACCAGTAGACAGTGTGTCCACCTTAACAATAGGCAGTAGCAAAAGGCAGTGTCTGGTCACCATGAACACATCTGCTGGGCTTTCACACACGACTCTGGAGGACAAATGAGTGTGAGAGTGTGAGACATTCCCCATTGCTAGGTATCCCATAGCTTTTCCCCCTCTGAGTGAGTGCGTGGAGTTAGGGTGCACATTTGGTGCCTGCCACGTCCTTCTCCTGAGAACACATAACGAGTGTGTTACCGTCGGCTAGAATTAGGCAGAGTGTCTAAAATAACCAATAATCCAGAATTAAATTGGTATAAATGATCAGATAGAAACTACCGGTAGTGATGAACACGGACATCCCGGAGCATGAGCTGTATGATTGCACACACGTGGAGGTGAGGATGAGATAATACGCTTACCTTCTTGAGGCTCCCCGGACTAACTGGAGACGAACTGGGTGACTTCATACAGCCCAGTGTGGATGGCTGGCTGACTGGAATCCCGTTCACTAGGAACCAAAGAGAAACAGATTTGGTTTTATCAGCCCGTGAGTAAGACTCGACTCAAAGAAGATTTGATCTGAAAAGATTCTTCCGAATTAGGGGTGCCAGGAGGCTGGCTTCCATCTCAGTCAACTCTGGTACACCCTGAACAGCTCACCAAGCCAAGGTCGCAGGGTCCACACACACACACACACGTACAACCGTTCACACTCGTTCTCACACCGAGGAACTGTTCGGAACAGCCGATTAGCCTACTGTGCATGTTTTTGAACTGTGGGAGGAAACTGGAATCTTCTTCTTTTCCTTTCGGCTGTTCCCTTCAGGGGTCGCCACAGCAAATCATCTGCCTCCATCTCACCCTATCCTTTGCATCTTCTTCTCTTACTCCAACGACCTTCATGTCCTCCTTCACCACATCCATGAATCGTCTTTTTGGTCTTCCTCTAGGCCTTCTGCCTGGTAGTTCCAACCTCAGCATCCTACTACCAATATACTCACTATGACCTCCTCTGTACATGTCCAAACCATCTCAATCTAGCCTCTCTGACTTTGTCTCCAAAACGTCTTACATGTGCTGTCCCTCTGATGGACTCATTCCTGATCCTATCCATCCTCGTTACTCCCAAAGAGAACCTCAACATTTTCATCTCTGCTACCTCCAGCTCTGCCTCCTGTCTTTTCCCCAGGGCCACCGTTTCTAACCCATACAACACTTGCTGTGAAAGTGGCCACACTAAGCATGTAGCCAAAGTCATCCTTCAATTCTTCCATATATCCATTCAGTCTTATATTTGCAGAAGCTGGATCACTGAACCTAAGGTTAGGGGTTCAAGCCCCACTCTCCACAAGGTTGTCACTGCCCACCACCCCCACCCCCACCCCCCAGTATCCACTCATATTTGCAGAGCTGCTAAATCCTTCTACGGTCAGATGGAGGTTGAAGCCTATCCTAGCCGAATCTGGGTGGAGGCAGGGAACACCTTAAACAGCTTTCCAGTGCATTGCAGAGCCAACACACACAACCAGTCACACTTACACAAAGGGGTCATTTGGAATGTCTTTAGACTGTGGGAGGAAACCAGTGTACCCGGAGGACACCCATGCGCGCATCCACATCAAACTTCACACATAAACTGATGTCCCTCCAAGTTGGACGTGCTAACCAATACCCCACTGTACCATGCACGGAGCAATTCATTTATAGTATAATACGAACCATGATCCCCCAGTGCAGCTAACTGGGTTATCAAAGGCCGGCCATGTCGTTCACTGTCTATGGTGTGAGGTTCGTGTAAATAACCATCGCTGACTTTCGACAAGAGTCGCTGCAAAGCCGTCAGTGTGTTTCCGACCTGCGATGGCCTGGCGAGCCGTCCAGGGTGTACTCTGCCCTCAACCAGAGTCAGCTGGGTTGGGCGCCAGCCTCCCCGCGACCCTAATTAGGACTAAACGTTTACGGAAAATGAACCGAACTGATGAACCATGTTTAGTGTATGGAATACAGTATCACTTATTAGAATCAGAAACTTTCAGTAAAAATTCAGTATGCAAAGAACTGAAGCACTACAGCAGCCAAAGGAGGTGACCATGACATAAACAACCCAGGACATGGGGGTGAGATTAAACCGAATAACACAACTTTATTTTTCACTGCAGAATTATAGAGAACTTTTCTGAACACGACAGTGTAGTCTTACACGAAAATTTCCGAAATAAAATAACACAGTATTTTCAGGCTGAACCTGGAGCCAGGAAATAAAGCCACATGTATAAGGATCAGTAGGAGTCAACACCCACACAGCTTCTTCCCACACTGCTTCTTCCCACACATGGACATCAGTCCTCCCACTAACCATTTCCTACTAACCACAGCAGGAAAAAAAAAACTATAAAGACTGAGGCACCTCCACATTTCACACCACATGCAGTGCAGTAAGATCTGTCAGAATTAACATTCATCAACACCACACACCTGAGAGTTACCTTCCACCTCATCTACTGATCCTCATAACCAATGAGAACATAAAACCCTGGGCAGAGATGATACTCATCTGAAACATCCAGTCTACACACATACACATGGTTGGTTGGTTGGTTGGTTGGTGTGTGTGTGTGTGTGTGTGCCCTTGTTTGATGTGACAAGTTTTGCAGTAAATACAGGACAGTTGAAACACACTGACACATGTCACATGACATGGCAACAGAACCTTGTTAAAAGTGGACCAGGTTACTGAGAGGATGAGAGAGCAACAGATCAGTGTTTGGGTTTCAGACAACAGGAGAGAACTGATACAGGTAAAATACCAACAGTGAAAGGTGGGCGACCATGAAAAAGGGAGGGACAGTGTCCAAACACAGGACATGGCATATCATGAGGTCACTCTTCTTTAATATACTGTAGTAGCTATATATTTTTTTAAAAATGCAATTCCAGATAATATTGAATTTGAAATGAATCCCATGCAGCAGTGTGTGTACATATGAACAGCTGAATGTGGAGCAGGCAGAACATTATAGTCTTCTATCAACTCCTATAGACTGGAAAGAATAATAATTAAAAAAAAACCCAGACTGGGTTATTCAAATAGCGTAACTACATCCGGAAATGATGTCATTACTGTGATTAATACCCTCGATCATTAGAGAATCAATCAACGCTTGCTCTAATAAACTCTGCATTCAACACTAGAGTCCAAAAGGTACCAAGTGCAGAAATGAATCCAGCAGATGGGCCGGAAAGGACCAGGCTGTGATCTCCTACCTTCGTACTGCAGCATAATGAAGTCAGACCCAAAGCAGTTAATCCAACACACACGGGGAAGCGGCGCTCACTTACTGAGCGCTCGAGCGCTCCGGCTGCAAATTAGAATGAATGAACCAAAAGGGGCGGAGCGGAGCGCGCGAGCGCGAGTGGGCGACTGTGGGCGGCCGGTCTGCTAGCGTAGTCTCTGACGAGACACCGTGCGCATGCACAGCACACACTGCCATGGTGGGAGGCGCAGGCGGGGAAAGAACAGGCGAGGGTTCTGATTGACAGACGGTCAGTGGACCTGACAGTAACATTAGAGAGGAGATAAACACACACAGCAACACGGCCTGCCGTCATCAACCCCACGTGTGTGTGTGTGTGTGTGTGTGTGTGTGTATGTGTGTGTGTGTGTGTGTGTGTGTGTGATGGAAGTGTTAAACATATGAAGAGCACATAAGTGTGATTAGTCTCAGAAAAAAAACAGTTTATTATTATGATTATTATTATTATTATTCAACTGTTGGGTTACTTTAATATTTTCTTTATACAATAACAGCATTATTTTTTTTTTCATTTTTAGGAAATCAGAACCTTTTGTATTATTAAGAAATAATCCAAGATTTGCCACAACAAATAAATGTGTTCTTTAAATATTACTACCAGGCATTGGTGGCCTGCTGGTAAATATGCTGGATCACTGATCCTAGGGTTGAGGGTTCAAGTCACTGCCACCCCACCCCCCACCCCCCAGTGCAGCCAACTGTGTTATCAAAGGCCGGCCATGTCTCTCACTGTCTATGGTGTGTTGACTTTCGACAAGAGTAGCTGCAAAGCCATCAGTGAGTTTCAACCGTTCAGGGTGTACTCTGCTCTCGCCCAGACTCGGCTGGGATGTGCGCCAGCCTCCCCAGGACCCTAATTAGGATTAAGTGGTTAAAGAAAATGATGACGGATGAAATATTACTACGTATGCGAGTTTGCATTTCCTCCCTGTGCTTGTGTGGGTTTCCTCCGGGTATTGCGGTTTCGTCCCACGGTCCAAAAACATGCATAGTAGGTTAATTGACTGTTTCGAATTGCACCTAACTGTGAATGTGAGTGTGAATGTTTGAGTTTGTCGCCCCTGTGATGGCTTGGAAAGTCGTACAGGGCATGCCCCACCATTGCCCAGAGTCGGCTGAGATGGGCGCCAGCCTCCCCACGACATCAGTAGGATTATGGGGTTCACAAAATGAATGGATGAATGATTATTACTGTGCATCAAATAACAGTTAATTAAATTATATAAACAAGTAAAGTTACATTTTATCTTATATGGACGGCTTAGTGGTGTAATCATGACCATGTTTGTCTCACAGCAAGAAGACCTGGGTTCAATTTCCAACCTTGCAAGCGTGGGATTCCTTTGGGTATTCCAGCTTCTTCCCAGAGGCCAAAGACATGCTAACTGGCTGTTTAAAAATTTTCCAACCTAGGTTTGAGTATGATGGTGTGTGTGTGTGTGTGTGTGTGTGTGTGTGTGTGTTGGCTTTATGATGGTCTGATGAGCTGTTGGGATTGCACCCTGCCTTTACTCAGTGTCGGCTGAGGTAGGCGCCATCCTTCTATTAGCTCTAGTAGAACTAAATGGTCCGTTAAATGAGTGAGTGAGACATGAGAGATATGGGTATGGATGTTGGTCTGTCCCTTACTTTGGCTCATTAAAGGCAATGGTTATGAAATACATGTATATTTTTTCCTTGAAAATGTAAATTATTTTATTTGAGTCCTGTTATTCATGCCTTCACTGTTATGAACATCAAAAAACGCCTGGGAAAAAAAAGGTGAATTACAGAAGTCTCACTATTTAAAGAAAATATAAAACATATGGAATGGGGCAGTGGTGGTCTAGTGGTATAGGGTACTGGATCGCTGATCCGAAGGTTGGGGGTTCGAGTCCCACTCTCCACAAGGTTGTCACTGTCCCCCCCCCAGTGCGGCTAACTGGGTTATCAAAGGCGGGCCATGTCTGTCACTGTCTATGGTGAGAGGTTCATGTAAAAGAACCATTGCTGACTTTCGTAAAGAGTAGCTGCAAAGTCGTCAGCGTGTTTCTGTCCCTTGCTAAAAAGGGTTGTGACAGGAAGGGCATCCGACGTAAAAACCTTTGCCAAATCAAACGTGCGAATCAGATGATTCGCTGTGGTGACTCCCGAGTAAAAGGGAAAAGGCTGAAAGGAAGACAGACAGACATAAAACATATGGAATCTTCTCTCTGCTATAAATTGCTGTTTTAGATGCTTTATGAAGTTTGGTAGAGGTGGGATTTTCATACAACAGCAACCCTGCTACTATTTTCTACCTTATAGTTCTAAATTATTTATTCACCTTAATACTTTCAATGTGTAGAATTAATAACCTTTCATACAGTAAACATGAGCCTTTGTGATCTTGAACTGTTTGCTAGCAAGAGCAAATTAGCATGATTAGCATGTCAGCCCAGTAACATTTCAAGAGCAACAGGTGAGTAATAAAGTGACTAACTGGAGTAAGAAGCTCCATTCTGGTGAGGAATCATTAATTAAATAAATTTTTAAAAAACACACATAAAGTGGATTTTGAATGACATCGTGGTAATAGCTGATTCTGACTAGTGGGAAGGATGTAGAGGTTTGATCACTAGTGCTTGTTGTATAAGCGAATGAATGCACAGAAGCTACGTAGTGAAAAATATTTGAGACATGTTGGTACTGTCCAATGCCATTCATTCATTCGTTCATTTTCTGAACCACTTAATCGTAATTAGGGTCACAGGGAGGCTGGCGCTCATCCCAGCTGACTCTTGGCGAGAGTTGAGTACACCCTGGCGGCTCGCCAGGCCATCGCAGGGCAGAAACACGCTGACAGCTATGCAGCCTACTCTTGTTGAAAGTCAGCAAGGCTGTTCTTTTACAGCCTCACACCATAGACAGTGAAAGACATGGCCAGCCATTGATAAACCAGTTAGCTGCACTGGGAGGGGGCAGGCAGTGACAAGAGAGTGGGGCTTGAACCCCAAACCTTGGGATCAGTGGTCCAGCACCTTTGCCACCAGGCCACCACTGCCCCCTGTCCACATTGTTTATTTAATTTTTAAATTTTTTAAATTTAATGTTTATCACATTTTGGACACAAACTTAATTTGCGAGAGTCAAATAATAAATTGTGGAAAACAACGTGTTTAATTTTAATTAGTTTAAATATGAATATTATTTGAGATTCTAGTCAGTGATGAAGTATTAGACAGCCATTAGAATGTCAACATTCATAGAAGTGTTAATTTTAACTGGAAAGCTGCATGTGTGTGTGTGTGTGTGTGTGTGTGTGTGTGTGTGTGTGTGTGTGTGTGTGTGTAAAGGGAGAACACTCATGAGCCAGGAGCGAGTGGAAGTACACTCATGAGCACCATCTGTGGCACCATGTTAATTTGATGCAAGTGATGCTTTCACAGTGAGGCTTCACTATGTTATTTTGGGTCAGAGCTTCAGCACTTTTACTAAGCAGCTTGTCATGAAAGCCTAAAACTGAGCTAAGCTCCGTCACCCCTTCCCCCCACACACATCAAATGAGTTGTTTGTGGCCCCCACACTGCCGTAGAAGTCCACAACCATCTGGAGTGTGTTCCAGGATGGCCCAAGTTACAGTCAGACTTCGAAGTACCATGTTTCCCTGAAAATAAGACCTAACCACAAAATAAGACCGAGCATGATTTTACAAGATGATTTTAATATAGGCTCTCCTCTTAAAATAAGCCCGAGTTGAGAGCGGCAGCAATTCATTGGCCTACTACTCGCTCAATCTCGGGCTCTAGGTGAAAGTGCTGACACATCTATTAGGCAGCTTTACCTAAGGTATGCTGTCAAAGCATCAATCCTTGCGCATTGAGGCTCAGTAGATGACATCAGCGACTGCTTTAAAATGAGGACATACACTTGCGTCCATAAAAATCACTCAAATCGCTCGATTCTGTTCTGGTATAATATAAAAAAAAATAAAGAAATATAACGAAATAAGAATATATAAAGGCAAAGATATATTATGAGACATGTAATAGAAAAAAATGTAAAATACATCATCACCTAAAAATAAGCCCTAGTATCATATTTCGGTATGAAATTTAATATAAGCCCTGTCTTATTTTCGGGGAAACCCGGTAATTGCTATTAAAATACAAAAATATCCCCAACATCTGAAGATGCATGATATTGAGTAATGTTAATTGAGGTACGTCTTGCCGCTGGAATGGTTCAGGGGGATGTCGGATTTTTGTTCCAATCAGTCAACATTGAACTAACATGCCAGATGGAAACACATTATTGATCAACTTCATTAGTGCAGAAGTTAGTACAGAACACTGCTCATGAACAGACCATGCACATGCAATAAAACAGAACTGAGATTTATTAGAAACCCAATGGAAACACAAAAGTAAGGCTCATGGACCACCACTCAGACTCACACAGAAACAAACAATAATCTTACCCAGACTAGCAGACAGACATGCTCAAGCTTCAACTTAAAAAGAGCAAAGACCGAACTCATTCTTTTCTCTCTGTCTTTCATTAATAATAGGGAAATGTACATGACACAACTGATTCCTTTTTTTTTAAAATGTTCAACTTTTTAGTTGCAATCAATACAATATTAACAATTTTTAATTAGGAACAACCGAGTTTAAATGCAGGAACATATCTTTTTCTTTTTATGCTTCTCCCGACTGCTTTTTCGATTGAGTAAATACTATTTTTTAAAGTCAATATCGTTTTTGTTTTTGTTTTTTGTTGTGCTATTTTCACATTTTTTTAAATAAAGCCTTCCATTCATTCATTCATTTATTCAAAGAACATTGTTAAAACATAGTCATCTGAAACACTGCTGTTATGACAGTCCAGGGACAGAGCTGAGGTTCTGGTGATAAGTACTCTGTATCTCTCTGCACGAGGTCCATTTCAGTGCACTGTTTGTGTTTGTCCACTCGGCCCTACAGAGAGCCCTACGCGTGGGCATAGGAACGAAAAGAACTGCTGAAAGAGTCCACAGTGTTCTGTGGTTTTATCTCTATCCTCACTCACCTACTGCAGCTGGAAAAGGACGAAGAATAACACTGCTTTTATATCTATATTCAAAACTATTGCATAGTTTTCTATGTGCTGACTGAAAAAGCTGAATGTGTTATTATGTGATTATGAAATATTAACAATGGTATTATTCTGTGTGTATTGCACACAGTAATCTCTACAGTTACGCTCTTCATGAAAAGGTCTCAAATTTGCTGTAATAAACAGCATTTTGAGATACACAGTAATATTTCAACCTAAAAAACTGAAGCAGTCTAGTCTCTTTATTTCCTTCTGTCTGCACTCTGAGAACTTAGCCTGTGTCATGATAATGTTCTGTTATGCAACAAAGAAGTCAATAATTTAACCACCACTGGGTTCTTCGTAGCCTCTGTCACCTCACTCCTCACTGTGTAGGTTGGTAGTATATACCTGAAACTTTTTCATTATACTGTATCTCCGTTATACACTGCTCAGCTTAAAAAAATCAGCACATGAATGTTTTGTTGGAGAGCCTTAATCCTTGATTACCATGTGAAATCCCCATGAAATTGCGGCTCCAGTTGGTCCGGACGAGGCTCAGCAACATTAATGTGGCAATAAAATGAAGTCAGCTGATGACTTGAATGATGAGGTTATCACATCAATGCACGTATTCTTCACTTATGGTACAGATATAAAATGGGGACTCAAATAATGGAAGGGTGGTTCAGGAAGCATGATGAATCATTTTCACATAAGTATTGGCACCCCAAAGTCCTTGACCTTAACTGTAGTGAAAGTTTTTAGGATGTGATGGAAAAGAAAGGATTTTCTGGTTAAAACCAACACTTTTTTTTTCATAATTCCAGTAAACGTTATTTAAAAAGACGCCAATGCACTTTTGCACTTGTCTTTGCACTTGGGATTATTAATAATATTAATCGATGATGATATTAATTAGAGGAAGTGTTTTGAGTAAGTAAATGTTTTGCAGTAATTTTAGACCGCGCTGTATTTTATTCATAAAATGATTATTTTAGGATTTTCTTGTCCCTACTCCACTGCTCCATTACACATATAGAATCAGAGACAGCATTAAGAGTCTCCAACAGCTACTCCATGTCATGGTGGATTTTGCATCTAATGAAATGTCTATTTGGGGAGCATATGTGTGATACACTGCAGAGTTCGGGACCAGTACTGTTATCAAGTGGATTTCTGCAGATGAAAAAAAGGCAGGACTTGAGGAGAATATACGTAACGGAAAAGAAATGCGGAGACAGTGGACATTTTCAAAAAGAAACTCTAGAACTATCATGGATTTTACAGTGTAGTTCCTGAGTGAAGCCCTATATCTATGAAACATGACTGGTTGTCTTGTGCCATGTGCCATCACAAGAAACCCCTTAAGGCTGCCATGTCACCAAATAAACAAAAAAAAAAAATAGATTTATTATTAAGAACAAATCTGAAACCCAAACAATAGAGGCTTACACACCACCACTCAGACTAACACAGAATAAACAACACAACAATACAATTCAAAGGGGAAAAAAACATTTATGGAGAAAACTGCAAAATCGGAAGCTTGACAGAACATGAACTTGTTATACGGATAATTAAACTAACAAGACAGGTGATGCAAATGAAGGTGGAAATCAGGGAGTCAAATGCAGTGAAAAGAAAACTGCAGCATAATGTCTGTAAATCCAGTTATGTAAGTGTAACTATTTGTTTGTTTGTTTGTTTCCTGCAGAGCTGAAGTTGATTAAGCTGTTAAAGTAGTTGCCAGCCTTTAGGCATTGCATAAATCTATATATTAAGATTATAAACCAGAACACAAGAAAAAGGAAGCACTGTATATAGAAACAGGAATCAGACAAAAGCTGATTTCCTTTTCACTATTTTTATTTTTGAAATAGGCCTAAATATATTTAATATATCTATATTTATAAAGTGTCCCTATCCTGTTTGGATTGTGATTAAAGCTAAACAACCAAACAGCAAGCCAACGCTACACGATGAGTATGAGAGGAATTGCATTCTATATAAAATATAACGAAGGATTATTTTAGTGCAGAATTGAAACCACAGCACATCCAAAGGCAAATATTTTTATATCATGTAAAATTAATTCTGTATGAACACAAAGAATGCTGGTCTGTCTGTAATAATCTATGTGGTTCAATTCTGAATGTGTGGAGCTCCTGGCTCACATGTGTGCCATCACTCGATAGTGAATTTCACTGGGAACTCGGCGCTGTTCAATCCCAAGTGGAGTGGGTGCTCTAATTAAAGCTTTACCCTGGTTTTGGCTTATGAAAAGGTTCATCCGGCCAAGTTTTAATTAAGCTTTAAATATAGCTCACTGGTTAAGATTCTCAGCCAATTATTTAATCAATCATTCATTTTCTGAACAGTTTAATTCTAATTAGGGTTGCGGTGAAGCTGGTGCCCATCTCAGTCAACTCTGGGCGAGGACTGAGTCCACCCTGGACAGCTTGGGACAGTGAGAGACCTGGCCAGCCTTTGATAACCCAATAAGTTACACTGGGGGACAGCAGTGACAACCGTTTACAGTGGGATAGAACCCCCCAACCTTGGGATTGGTAATCCAGCACCTTACCACCGGGCCACCACTGCCCTCTCAGCCAATTATCAAGTTTACATTGTTAGAAGGAATCCTATTAATTGGAATTCATTCATTCATCAAACCCCTTAGTCCTATTAGGGTCGTGGGGAGACTGGAGCCTTTGTCAGCCAACTCTGGTAATGGTGTGGTACACCTTGAACAGCTTGCAAGTCCATCACAGGGTCAACACACACACACACACACACACACACACACAAACACACACACACACACACACACACACACACACACACACAAACATTCACACTTACAACTATGGGCAATTAGAAAAAGCCGATTCAGTTGGAAGGGAGGGGCACAATAGAAAAAAAAAGTGATTGAAAGTCTTTTTTTTTCTTTTTTTTCCACATTTTTAAATTCACATTAAAATGTTTTCCGACTTCACATGCAAGTGAATAGTTTGTGGCGAAATACGTATAATCGCATGGAAGTCGAAGAAGGTAGCACCACAATTTTTGCAACTGATTTCTAGGTAATTTGCCTTTGGCTTGCGGATGTTTGGAGAAAATAAACGTAAATCATTTGCATTATGTTCGCTTTTTGTTCTCAAACTATTCACTTCATAGTCACGCATTATTCGCTAGAACAAAATTAAAATAAATACGAATGATGACAAAATTCACGAATATGGTGGATGCTTTCCACATGGAAATCTCCAACTTGTTGCTTTTCCTTGCAATAGAACACAAATAATTTGTGAGCAAAACTGCAACTTGGTGACCACCTCACGACATGTGCGGACTGTTTGAGAAGACTTTAAGACTTCTCCATGTCAGAACCTTGTTTTGTGACATTTGTGGAAATATTTTGTGATAAGCTCATGAACCAAGTGACCAGAATGTGATGGATGCTGTGAATGTCACGAGACAAATTTGATAATACAAAGCGACAGCCATGAATTGACATTCATGTCAGTCACTTTTCTATAGCGCCACATCTTAAATTTCATCATCATCATCATCATCTTCCTCTGCTTAATCCGTGGTCGGTTCACAGTGGCAGCAGCCTAAGCAATGAGGTTCAGGCATCGCTCTCCGCAGCCACTTCCTCCCATGAGAGCTGGAGGTCCCGGATTGATGAAGCCAAAAGGACAACATCCTCCGCAAAAAGTAGAGACGAGATCTGATGGCCACCAAACCAGAACCCCTCAACACCACAGCTGCACCTAGAAATTCTGTCCATAGAATTATGAACAGAATCGGTAACAAAAAACAGCCTTGGTGGACACCAATCTTCACTGGAAACCAAGGACAAAGACAAGGGTTGGGATGCCCACATCGACTCACCACCTCTCCCCATGAGTAACTTCAGAATGGAATAAGGTCCAGCCCCTCTTGCGATGGGTGATTCCAGAGCCCAAGCCATGCATTGAAATGAGTTCGACTATATCTA
>CM045750.1:12799418-12931918 GCA_024760905.1 Plotosus lineatus
CAGTCTACAGAAGAGCTTCTGCATTTTTACGCGGAAAATGGGTGAAACTCCTACGGAAAAGTGGAAATACACTTCTTACACTCTCGGAATGTTCACAGCACGTGCGGAACAGGTACGGCAAAGTACGCCAACGTGACCCCACGGAACACTCGTGGAATTTTTTTCCATGAACGTGCTTTTGAACATGTTCAAAAGTATGTTCATGGAATATTTTGGCCCGCCGAAAGCATATGGAAGTGAAGGAAGACTTGATGAATAACTACAGAATCACACGGAATGACACAGAAGTGAAGGAAGACTTGATGAATAACTACAGAATCACACGGAATGACACAGAAGTGAAGGAAGACTTAATGAATAACTACAGAATCACACGGAATGACACAGAAGTCTGTCTGTCTTCCTTTCGGCTTTTTATACCACTAGGCCAGCACTGCCCCGTTTAATTAATATTTATTAATATCTTAAAATGGAACAATAATAGTCCACTTCACTGCCATTGACACTCCCACTGAATATGACCTGAAACAGACAGTTCACCTAATGTGCATGTCCTCGGTCAGTGAAGGGAAACCAGAGTACAGTCGGCCCTCTACTTACGAAATTAACCGTTCCAGTGCCTTTTTCGTAACGTGGTTTTCGTAAGTAGAGGTGCATTTTACATGTAAAACGCGTGATTCGTTCCAAGGCTCCCAAGACTACCCCATAAACCCTTTAAAAATTATAAAAGTACACCAGTTTTGTATGAAATATGTGTTAAAAGTAAAATAAAATTATTTACCTTTTTTAAATCTCTCGAACCACCCATGCGACGCTTTAAAGTCTGGGGGTTGCTGGTCTGAAGAACCCTCACCCCGCATCCCACTTTAGTATTTTTTTATTATCTCCTGCTTCACTTCGAATGATAACGGAGCCCGCTTCTTCTTTTCGGTGTCACCGGGAGTCACGTTCTTGGGGTTAATGATGGATAACAAAATATAATGCTGCAATGATCACTCTCAAAAAAACTCATGCGCCAACAGTCCTGTTCAACTCTCCTTCACGCTTGTGACAAACAGGAAGTATGGGTACAGGAAGTATGGGTACAGTTCAGCTCCCTCCTGGCCAATGGGAGGCCAGTGGGGCGGGATGTTGGGAGACAGCCAATGAGAGAGCAACTCGTGCATTGTGACAAACAGGAAGTATGGGTACAGGAAGTATGGGTACAGTTCAGCTCCCTCCTGGCCAATGGGAGGCCAGTGGGGCGGGATGTTGGGAGACAGCCAATGAGAGAGCAACTCGTGCATTGTTTGAATTTTTTGAATGGTGCATTTGGCGCTTTTTGTAAGAAGAGGTTGTTTCATATACAGAGTGGGGAAATTTCGGAAAATGTTTTTCGTAACTTGGATTTTTCGTAATCGGTTTTTGTAAGTAGAGGGCCGACTGTACTTGGTGGAAACCCATGCAAACATGAGAAGAACATACAAGCTCCATGCTGAAACACCCCCTGTTCTGGTTTTGGTAATCAGTGGGACGCCCCATTTTCTCAATTTATAATGCTAGTTTTTACAGTGTTTCATTTTACATTGAATGTTTAAGAATATTTTTCTGTGTAAGATTGTTTAGTTCCATTGTAATCAGATACAACCAAGAAATTGTTAAGGAAACACCACCGAAGAAAATGTACCTTTTTATTTGCTGCCAAGTATGTGAAAATTAAACGTATTTACAAGAGTTAACTATTAAGGTATGTAAGGTGTGCATGATTAAACCTGTATGGTGTGCATACTTGAATTTTGTTGCTTGTTTAAATTTTGTATGTACTAGCATTAAGGGTCTTACTGAATTCCTGATAGGCTGGTACCTATCTTAGCCAACACTGCGCAAACGCATGATACATCCTGAAGAGCTCGCCAGACCACTGCAGGGCAAACACACACTCACACTCACCCCCACACCAAGGGTCAATATGGAACATCCACTTTTCCTAATGTGTATACCTTTGGACTATGGGTGGAATTCGGCATTAACAAAGTAAAACAAGAAGAACAGACAGAACGTGCAAACTTCAGAGAGAAACTCCTGAGACGAGATTTAACTCCGAGTCCTTCTTTCTGTGAGCTGGGTGTGCTGACCACTAATGTCACGGTGCTGCCCAGACTTAGTACTGAAAACAAAACTGAGACGTATTCCCCGCCACTCAAACTAAGAATAAAGCACACACACACACACACACACACACACACACACACACACACACACACACACACACACACACACACACACACACACACACACACACAATCTAACCCGGGCAGGCAGACAAACTGGGAGGTAAATTAATGTTCTATGAAGAAAGGCAAAAATCAGAAGATTGGCATGGACATGAACCCGTTGTACAGATAATTAAACAACAGAAGACAGGTGAGACAAATGAAATTGGAAATCAGGTAGTGAAAGGTGTAGCATGGTGAAAATCAAACCCAGGACTGAAATTGCTATAAATGGAGATACAGGGATCCCTCACTACTTCGTGCTTCAGTTCATGTGGCTTCAGTCCATCGCGCTTTTTTTTTTTTTTAAATATTCACGAATTAAAAAAATAAGGAAATTAAGGAAGAATAGGGGGAAAGTTAAGGAAAATGCTGCAAAAACAAGGCCAATTATGCAAAAAAACTCTAAACCAGCACAAAACAAAAAACAACCCAAAACCCCCCAACAAAACTAGTTACATTGTTGTGAGGTGTGCAGCTGAGTGCATGTCCATGAGCATGTGCATGTACGCGCGCGTGACTGTATGTGTGTGTATTTATATTTTATTTACGTCTTATGCATTATTTTTGAATGTTTAATTGTTATTATAAGCATTTATAGCAATGAATATGTATTTATTTATATTATATACACATACTGTATACATGTACGTATACGTCAGTCAGGGGGAGGGATTGGGAGGGGTTGGGGGGTGGGTCCTACTTCGGCGATTTCATTGGTCGCGTGGGGATCTCAGTCCCAGTTGACCGCGGGAAGTGAGGGATCCCTATATATATATATATATATATATATATATATATATATATATATATATATATATATATATATATATATATATATATATATATATATATAATAGAAACTCAGCTTTTAGGCACTGCCTAAATCTATATTTTATTTGAAAGTTCATGAATTGGCTGATATGTGCATGTGTGTGAAACACAGGGAACGAACCCAAGCTAAAACCTAGTTTTTAAATATAGCAAGAGTCTACTGGGGACTTTGTTGAAAGCTGACTGATCACAGATAAAACCAGTCCAGGCCAGACTGCTCATAAAATGTATTTATCAATCAGGACCCAAAAAATAAAACTGCAAACAACTCACAACATAAATAAAGCAAAAACAACTTAATAAAGTATCAGCACCAGTTTCGCATTGAAAAAGCAGAATTTATAATGAATACGCAGACAGCGCCACCTTACCTGCAGGTGACTTGCTACGTCTACCAGGTGTCACATTCCTGGGAGATGCTCTACTTAGTAGACTCTTTCCATAGGAAGATGATTTCATCAGTCTGCATTCTGTTACAGAAAAAGCAACAACAGCAACAGCAAACATCAACAAACAGCACAGATTTAATAGGTCTCGAGATGACTGACACATGACATGAAGAAGGAATTCCTGTGTGAGGTACATGGATGCAACAGCTACAACAGTTCGACTGGAGGAATAAATCTCTTTAAACGAACGATGGTGATGGAGTTTGCTGTCAGAGACCTAGTGAGACTGCAGGCCACAGCATATCACTGAAATTATTTCCATCCTCATCATTATTCATTGAGCTCCCGTGGAAGAAACCACTCCCTCAGAATAGAAATGTCTCATCCCAGGATCAGAATAAATTTGCAGTGACTTGCAGTCACCCTCACTGGATCCTTACATTATGTAAGTTCCCCCTCGTTTCTGCTCCCTCCTCCCAAATCAATGCCTGTAACCTGGCAACTCTGCGTTACCCTGAGGTGGGAATAATGTTGTGAATGATATCCTGTTCATTACTGCATTATGCTCAGTGTTCCTGGGATCAGCTTTAGATTCCACCCTGACCCTGACCAAAATAAATCACATACGAAAGATTTTATGAAAGTCTGCGAACCATTCAGAATTTTCTATTTCTGCATAAAAAATACAGAAATTAAATATATATATATATATATATATATATATATATATATATATATATATATATATAAAATAATGATATAAAATAAAAAAATCAACTAAAACGGGATAAAGATAACCAAAATAACCAAATTACTATACAGTAAAACCTCCGCTGACGAACGCTTAAGCTCACGAACTTTTCGCCTCAAGAACATTAAATTTGCGAGCATATAGTCTCTGCTGACGAACTAGTTTTCGACGGACGAACCAAACCACGCGGTCGAACAGCGCCACGGTGGCGGCCACGAGAAGCTGACGCACGCTCACGGCGTCCCAGTTCGTCACCCCCTTTCTTTGAGTGCGGAAGAGGTTTGTGTTTGATAGACATTTTGGACCATATTGAGTGTACTTTTGCTATTATGGGACCGAAAAAGACCCCACCACAGGCGGAGATCATTGAAAAACACGAACGAGGTGTGCGTTTGTGTGACTCAGCGTCCCAGTACCAGTACGCTAAGTCTACCATTGCTCCCATCCTTAAGAACAAGGAAGCTATTAAGGGTGCGTGTGTGGCTAAGGGTGTTTCCAAACAGTAGGCGTTTCCAAACTCTCCTTCCAAACAGTAAGTCCCTCCCTCCCTCCTCTTCCCACTCCATTCCATCAAGCCATCAACTACCATCACAAAGGTAAATAAAACCACTTTATTATACAGTACAGTTTATTTCTTTAATTACAATACAATAGACATTTATTATACATAAAATAAGGTATATTTTTGTGTAGTTTTAAGGCTTATTTAGTAGAAAATTATGTTTTATGGGGACCTGGGAACGGATTATTCTCATTTTAATGGTTTCTTATGGGAAATAAATGTTCGGAAGACGAACTTTTCGCCTTACACACACTTTCTGGGAACAAATTATGTTCGTGAGCTGAGGTATCACTGTATACTAAAAATATATGATTTATTGAGAACGTGCTCCAATATTAGAATAGTAACATTGGGACAGTATACTGTAACTTTATTCTTTTAGCTGAGCCGGAGCCTATGTGAGCAGACTTTCAACGAAGGCAGCGTGCAGCTCACCAGTCCATCACAGGAACACACACACACACACACACACACACACACACACACACACACACACACACACACACACTATTCACACCCAGACCTAGGGGCAATTTGGAACAGCCAACTAGTCTAATATGCATGTCTTTAGACTGTGAGAGGAAACAAGAATACCCAGTGGAAACCCAAGCAAGCACAGGGAAAATATGTAAACTCTACATACAAATGCCCTCGGTGACCTCAGGACTCGAAACCAGTACCCCCTTGCTGCCTTAGGTATTTATAAAGGATAATATGTAATGGTACCCAAAGTACATGAAATCTGATGAACGAGCAATAACTTGTGTACAGTATCTGTCCCAGTGCATATCCAACTGGCAACTTGATTTTTATCAGCTTCCAGAGAAGTAGATTTAGGTGCCTGGTCTGAATCAAATCGGCTGGCTGTTTGGTAGCGTGGCTGGCTAGCTGATTAGCCGGTCATAGTGCCATAGTAGAGATAACTGGTCGTGACAAAACGGCTGGCTATTAGCGGCTAAAGAAAACGCATGTACTGTATATTATTTATACTTTGGCTGCTAGATTACTGATCTCAAGGTCAGGGGTTCAAGCCCCACTGTCAACTCTTCTCAAAGGCCGGCCATGTCTCTCAGTGTCTATGGTGAGAGGCATGTAAAAGTGGTTCAGAAAAATGAATGAACGAATGAGTTCTGTAATCATGGCATTTATTAGGACATTAATTGTGATTTGTCTGTAATAACCAGGGGCAGTGGTGGTCTAGTGGTATAGGGTGCTGGATCGCTGATCCAAAGGTTGGGGGTTTGAGTCCCACTCTGCACAAGGTTGTCACTGTCCCCTCCCCAGTGGAGCTAACTGGGTTATCAAAGGCCGGCCATGTCTCTCACTGTCTATGGTGTGAGGCATGTAAAAGAACCATTGCTGACTTTCGTAAAGAGTAGGCTGCAAAGCCGTCGGCGTGTTTCCGCTCTGCGATGGCCTGGCAAGCTGTCCAGGGTGTACTCTGCCCTCGCCCTGAGTTGGCTGGGATGGGCACCAGCCTCCCCGCCACCCAAATTAGGATTAAGTGGGTACAGAAAATGAACTGAACTGTAATAACATTACTCTGTATATCAAATAGCCACACACACACACATACATACATACACGCCCACACGTGCACACACATACAATGTAGGAATGTATACACAGATTTAAAATTAATCTTAGATTTTTTTAAAGTTTTTTTTAAAGAGCAGGGACAGACCAGGTGCCTGAAGTTTCCTTATATAAATGACAGATCCAGAAATATATTTTTGTTATATGTACTGTAGGCTACATCGCTACAAGTAATATAATCATGTATAGTCCCAGCAGCATATTATAAACGTTCACTTTAGATATAGCATGAATAGTAATAATACAGAGGAACTAAGTTCAGCGAGAGTAAATAAATATCCTCATGTTGGGTTCTGACTGTTTGTGTAGTAATTTAAGAATGACCGTGTATAATATACAAATTTATTCATATTCTTAATAGTTTTAAATACATTTGGAAATTGGAGACAATACTTACATTCTTCAAAGTTATTGAAATGTTCATGCACCAGTCATAGAATTTGATAATAATGTTGTTGAAACTACCAACTTTTGGCTCTTCTGTTAGAATTCTGTAAGATTATCTTCTTGGTTTTATCCACAATATTTAAAGAACTGCCAGCAAAAACAAGACCGGTGCTATTCAGTTTCGCGTCAGTATTCGTATTATAACAGAATATTTCCCTTGCTAGAGCAAGTTGAGACCCAACATTCAACACCCATCAGATTTTAGTCCTTGGTAATATGGTGCCCACTAAAGACATACCATGGGAGGGTCTTGTCTGGTATTGTGTTTCTTGTGTCCGGCCTTGTGTCCATGATCGGCGGCTAAGTCAGCCAGTTTATATCTGATAGTATGCTGAACAATTTTAACCAGCAGCAGTTAGCTGTTCCAACAAATACGAAATATCAGCCACTCATTTGTCACGGGAAGGGAAGCCCTATGCTATAAGAGCACTCACAGACACAGATGAAGAATCCTTATTCGGAGTGGATAACGTGTCACAAGAAAACAGTGCCTGAAGTGAAGTTTTTTCAGAAAGTCCACCAATTTTAAATGTCACATGATATCAGATTATTAACAGAGTGCAATGTCTATACAGACATATGCATTCTTTTCATTAAGTGCCAGCGGCCGGTGGAAGCGCCGGCTACTATTAGCCTAGCGCCGGTTATATTTTATAATAGTAAATAATAATCTTTAATAAAAACATTTTCACGGCTTTGTTAAGCTATGTACTTGACAACACGATCACTTGTTTTGATCATTTCTCAATCGGTTCACTGCCGATATACCATGATGCACTATGCCACTTCATTCAAAAGCGCGGCGCTTTTTATATACGTGCCGCCATGTGCCTGTGCTCCCGTGTAGTTTTAGATCGTGACGGGTTGTACAAACCCGGGTAAAATATAGTCCAAACTGATGTGAGTCGTACCGACAAGCATGGCGCCGAAGCGAAGTAGATCTAAACAACCAACATTAAATACGTTGTGGAAGCAACTCAAGACCGATGATTCCACTGTTTCGGAAACATCCGTATCTCATGAAATAGGCAAAAAGGTTTTATGTCATGTCCGAACACAAATTATTTCTTGATTGCACTGAGCGATAATAATGAAAACTCACATCCAACTAAACTAGCCTAATCTTATTCTAATAGCCTGATCTTATTAATCCTAAAATAATATTGCATAAACAGTTTTGAAAGATTAGGGTAGCAGTTTGATTCACATATGTTCTATATTAGTAGGTAACCGTTAGATTTTTTAAATAAGAATTTTTATGTACTTTCCTTGAAGAAGTAAGTCTACTATTCTTGTAACAAATACTATTTTTTATAAGATAAACTTTTAGCTTTATTTGCTTCTAGCTTGTCTGATTTTCTCAAAAATATGAGCCCAGAATGCACCACAGAGCACATGAATTTTAAAAAATTTTCTGGGGGTGGGCACCCAGACCCCCCCCCCCCACCCCCGGTGGGAGGGGATACCCCCCCCCATCCCCATGCTTGCCTCAAACAATTTCCACCCCCTACTTATCAATATACTCCTTCTACTCTAAAACTTAATGAATACCCTGCATATGTATATGTCAATCTTCAATGAATCAATTTAGATCAGTCAATCTTCCCTTCAACTTGTTCTACACAGGCTGAGATTGCTCTGTGCAGACCTCACACTCGCTGAATAAATAGCTTATATTCTGCTGTCTCTAGCTCTGGGGTGTCGAACTCATCTTCACTGAAGGCCACGACACTAAATTTAAAGGTGACTGAGGGCCGAATAAATCACTGAACAGCTGTTCTAAAAATCAACCATGAAATCCATCGGAAAATAATATGTTTAGAAATTTGACCTCTTTTCCTTTTTATTCGCATTTTCTGACAAAGCTTAACAGCAATAAGCAAGCTTACAATCATTCTTGAGTCATGAATGACTAGCTTTTTACTTGAAAAAGGCTGCTGCTGCCACCTAGTGGAACGGATGATGGATAGAAGGTTGATGAATTAAGATTCATGGTAATAGTTAATGCAAAGGATGTACGATAATCATAATTTTTGAAAACTCATACAGGCCCCATAAAATGAGTTGGATTTGGCCCACGGGCCTTGAGTTTGACGCCTGTGCTCTAGATAAACATAAAACTTGGACGTAGTAAACAGCCTAAGAGTAATTAGTGGGTATCAATATTAGTGAATAGCTGTTCAGGGTGTACCCTCCTGCCTTCACCCAGAGTTGGATGACACAAGCTTCACTCTCCCCGGAAAACTAATAAAGGAAAAAGTGGTTCAGAAAATATAATGAGAAATATCTATTCTGTGTAGGATATTTGACTTTTATTTGTGTTCCAAAGTGTTGTTCTTGATACAGTACATCATTCACAATTTAAATTTGATTTCAGAACTCTCACTGTCTAATAGATCATAACTGGAGAATATTCCACTTTACATCAATTTTCGTTTTGTTGAATGTAGCAAATATGTTTTTTCCACTTGGTATTTGCAACAGTCACTTGGTGAAATGTGATTGAATTCAGATGAGCATGGATTACATTTCTGACACTGTATAAGACAGCAAATGTCACAATCAATTAGGATAGCACTGAGTCTTTCCACATTTCCCAGACGTAACTGCAAACTTCTGATTTAACTCTTCAATTACCAGCACTGTTGCTTTAACTTTTCTAATGTTATTAATGTGAAAATCCTTCTAACTCTCCTGTTACACTGAGAATATGGATATTTTTATTATCAGGTGTTTTTTTAATTTATATTTATGATGTTGCAATCTGATTAAATGTGCTTGATAGCTTGCAATAGCCTGTTTGAAAAGGCCGCCATTCATTGTTTGTTTCACTCTACTCTCGCAACAGTGTGAAATCACAAGAAAACGACAGACATGTCAGTTCCAATAAGGCAAGATGATGGCAATAATAACAGTATACAGATATTAAGTTGGCAAATCAGATATAAATAAGTGATCTTCTGAATAAAATAAAACTCACACTATCTGCACATAATATTACATTTACACACATCACACAGGTGTCTGCTTGTTTACATTAACAATTGGTGAATTATATGGATGGGAGTGTTGTGTGTGTGTGTGTGTGTGTGTGTGTGTGTGCGCGCACACACACACACACACACACACACACACACACACACACACACAAACACACATCTACCAGTATACATTTAATGCACAGGACTTCAGTGGTAAATATTTCTTCAACATTACTTTCACCTGACTTTTTGCAGTACTATAGCCCCCCTCCCCCATGAGTATTATTACTCTTTTTCAGGCTGTAGTAACAATATGTCATACTGTTTGAAGTGTATGGGCATATACTATACCTGCAAGCTTTTAGTAAGTTTGGATGTCCCCTTTAAGAAGTCAATGCTTCTGTTTAAAGATAAAATATGTATTCACAACCCTATACTAATAAGTTTTTAGTTAATTCCCACTTGACAATTAACTTGTAACTCTATCAGACTAAGACAAAATATTCATTTCATTTCATTTTCTGTAACCACTTAATCCTAATTAGGTTCGCGGGGAGGCTGGTGCAAATCTTAGCTGACTCTGAGTGAGAGCAGAGTACACCTTGGACAGCTCACCAGGCCATCACAGGGCGAAAACACGCTGATGGCTTTGGAGCTACTCTTGTCGAAAGTCAGCAATGGTTCTTTTACATGAACCTCACACCATAGACAGTGAGCGACATGGCCGGCCTTTGATAACCCAGTTAGCTGCACTGGGGGGGGGGGGGGGGGGGACAGTGACAACCTGTGGTGAGTGGGGCTTGAAAGACAAAATATCTGGTGGGTATTAAATTTTAATAAATAATTCATTATATCAGGTATGGAATAAAGCAGTGCTTTTCTGCAAATATTTAGATTAAAAAAAAACAAATAGGGAAGTTATAAATTGATTTGCTTGGATCGTTTTGTTCCATTTAATAGCATAAGTGTTGATTAAGTTAAGTTAGAATCTGGTCAGCGTGAAATGATCAAAAACTACTACAAAATTATTAAAGTTACATAAGCACATAAATGTTCCTACTAATTTTTTTATTAAGAAATATTAATTCTAGAAAACTCTCACGGCAGTTGAGAGAAAGATTAGAGGGGGGAAGTTGATCTGAATATAAAAAATGAATCTGAATATAAAAATAAGAATACCCTGCAAGCATCCTGAATATAAAGGCAAGGAACTGAAATTGTACAAGAGTGTACAATGTGTAGAGATCAAATGGGGAAAAAGGAATAAGCAAGCGGGGCACTGAGGATGGGAGGGAACAAAAAGAAGGAAGGGTAAGAGAAGAGGGGAAGAGAAGAGAAGAGTAGTAGTAAAACCAGTCGATGGGGAATAATGAGAGAGAACACACTTGGGAGGAAGGCTGGTTAATGGACCTACACAACTTAGGGTTGGAAACTAATTAGAAAACGGCTTTCATGATGATTGTGAAAGTGATGGTGTGGGTGCAGGAGAGGCCAGATACAGAATAAGAGGGGAAGATAAAAGAGGACAAAGAGATGTGAAAGGAGATGGAAGCTTTAACCCACACATTCTCTTTATTCAAGTGTGCTTGAAGGTTTTTGAAATGAAGCCAAATAGAAGAACTCTGGGGTACTTTTAATAACGAAAAGAACATCCTCACTGAGGAAAAAAACTTCAGGAAAAGAATTATGTAAACGTTCTTTACCACTCTCATCCAGCAGGAAGTCATCACGGTAGCGGAACTTCTCAGGTCCACATGCAATGAAGATATCTTCATCACCGAAGAAGTCCTGAAGGCAAGTGACCTGTAACACGAGACAAGATGGTTATTTATTACACTTACGTAGAAAAGAACCCCGAACAGAACAATTTGATTACCAGAAAAATCTTCCTGAGGCCATATCTAAAAATAATCAAATTATTATTTGCACACATGAAGCTTTGTGAGGCAGGAGATGTGGGATTAAGGTCTGTTGGTAGTCCGACTGAAAATGTTCTCTGTCGCCAACATGGTGAGATACACTGTGTTTGATGTTGTTCTACACAAAAAAAAAAAACTCTCTGTGACGTTTCAGGATTCCACAGGGTTGCAGATCAGAAAACCATCTTGCAGTCGCTGCAGAACTTCAGAGCAACAGGCTGAGCTTAAAAAAGAAAATCCTACACAAAGACCTCCACCTCCATCCACACAAAAACTACTGACTACTAATGTTTCACAAGTGTAAATTACACTTTCAGGCTCTCTCAGGCTGAACTTAAAAAAGAAAATCATATGCTCTTCCTGGAGGTGTTCGTACACCTGAAAGTCTTGAACATTGAGCTGATCTGTTGTCAGGTTTTTGAGATGTTCTGCGCGGAAGTGTGCTTTATCTGTAGGGATTTCTTGGAAAACTATGGAATATCCTACACAAAGACCTCCACCTCCATCCACACAAAAACTACTGACTACTAATGTTTCACAAGTGAAAATTACACTTTCAGGCTCTCTTTCAGATTTTTTTTCTTTTACATATATCATAATAACAATCAAACAATATACAGATTAATATTCCAGTACAGTGGTGGCCTGTGTGGGGCCAGTGGCATAGTGGTAGAGGGTGCTGGGCTCACGATCGAGAGGTTGTGTGTGCAAATCCCAGTTAGACCCCCTCTGCGTTAAGACCCCTGGGCAAGGTCTTAACCACAAGTGTGCCTCTGTTCACCCAGCAGTATAAATGGGTACCAGTAAAAATATACTGGGAAGGTAACCTGTGATGGACTAGCGTCCCATCCAGGAGGAGTTGAACTCCTGGTCGCGTCACGCTACAGAAACCGGGGATAACCACTGACCTGATGAGCCACTATGGCTCGGGTGTAAAAAGTCCAATGGACTTTACTTTACAGTGGTGGCCTGATGATAAAGGTGCTGGATCACTGATCCTAAAGTTGGGGGTTCAAGCCCCACTCTCCACAGGTTGTCAATGTCCACCCAGTGCAGCTAACTGGGTTATCAAAGGCCGGCCATATCTCTGAGTGTCTATGCTGTGAGGTTCATGTAAAAAAAAACATTGCTGACTTTCGACAAGAGTAGCTGCACAGCAGTCAGTGTATCTCTGCCCTGTGATGGCCTTGTGAGCCGTCAAGGGTGTACTCTGCCTTTGCCCGGAGTCGGCTGGGATTGACGCCAGCCTCCCCACATCCCTAATTAGGATTAAGCAGTTACAGAAAATGAATGAATGAATGAATGAATGTTCCAGTAAAGCAGACAAATGCAATATAGTACAGTCAACTCTCAGAACCAAACACACTGTACAACAAATTCCACTCCAGAGCAACAGAATTCACCCCGACACTGCTCCTGTAGAAAAGCACTTCAGCTACGGGAACAGTGTGAGAATGAAGTAAACAGCACAAAGCTGAACAGACGGAAAGACAAATTGGTTGTAATTTTAAATCAGCGTTCGCAACTTATGAAACTGTTAAAGCTTATAATTAACAGAACATCTGGTGTGAAGCTGAAGTGCAGGCTGTGACTGGGTTGAGCCACTTCAGAAGGTTGCCTGACTCCAAAAATAAATACTGTGGAATATGTGCACACAATCTTCTGAACACCATGGTATGGAAATAACCTTTGTCATGTTTATCCCTCAGAACAAAACAACAGCACATAATTTTGTTTTTCCTCATGAGGTTTATTTACAGGGATCCCTCGCTACTTCGCGATTCATGCGGCTTCATTGCATCGCAGTTTTTTTAAAAAAATATTAATTAAAAAATTGAAAAATAAGGAAACTAAGGAAGAATAGGGGAAAACGTTAAGGGAAATGCCACAAAAACAAAGCCAATTATGCAAAAAAAGAACAAACAAAAACAAAAAAAACGACAACCCAAAACCCCCCAACAAAACTACAGTATTTACATTTTTATGTGAGATGCGTATGTGTGTGTGTGTGCACGCGTGTGTATGTGTGTACAGTATTTATATTTTATTTACATCTTACGTATTATTTTTGAAAGTTTAATTGTTATTATAACCATATGTAGCGTTGAATATGTATTTATTGATATTATATACACATATACATGCACGTATACGTATACATAACGACGTCAGTCACTGAGGTCGATCCTACTCCACGGAATTCGGCGGTCATGGGGGGGGGGGATCTCAATCCCATTTAACAGCGGAAAATGAGGGGTCCCTGTATTTGTTTTTTTTTTTAATAAAAATGCAATTTAATTTAAGTCTTGTGGTACATTTCTTAACAATACTGAGAAAGTAAAGTGTTTAGTACTTTCTGCATTTAATGATACACTTTCTTCTTACAACATTTAAAAATGATTGAAGACAATGAGTGATGAAACATTTCAGGTATTATTTCTTCTTCTGCTGCTATCATGACCTTCGAACTGTGTGGAGAATGTGGCTTTGCAGTGTCTTGTTGAAATACATATATGGGCACCCATACAAAAAAATGTTGCTCTATACTCTCAGTGTAGTTTTCTGCATTAACGTTGAAGTGTAGGTTTCCTAGACCGAGGGCACAACACCATACCATGACACATCGTAAGATTAACAGTATAAATAGTTCTTTTCATGTTTGATCCAGAACATGTGGCATCGATTTTCGCTATCAAAGACCTGTACAGTATACTGATTTTTTTTACCACAATACATTTCCACTGTGTGATGGACCGAGACGCCCCCCCCCCAGGCCTGAGAAGCTGGTGTGAATGGGCACAGTTTATTCATTCTTTTTTTTTTAAGCTGCTTAATCCTAATTAGGGTCACGGGGAGGCTGGCGCCCATCTCAGCTGACTCTGAGTGAGGGCAGAGTATACCCTCAGACAGCTGGCTAGGCCATCGCAGGGGACAAAAACGCTGACGGCAACACAATGGCCTACTCTTTGCGAACAACAGCAATGGTTCTTTACATGCCTTTTTCAGACAGTGAGAGACATGGCAGCTTTTGATAACCCAGTTAACTGCACCGGGGGACAGAAGCGACAACTCAGTGATATTGTTGCGTGAACCATAAACTTTAGGATAGGTAAGCCACCACTGCCCTGACACAGTTTCTGGAAAGATTGATTTTTACACAGTAAAGTTTTAACTAACATTTGTGGATATCAGGTCATATTGTAATGCGTGACAAATGTGTTCCAAACAAATCCTGACCCCGTGTGCTTCTATCAGCTGTGGATGACATGGTTCATGATGTAGTGCTGTTTGAGGAATTGGAGATGAGATTACAGGTGAGCCTTGATTCAGTTTAGCTTTGTGCTCCTTACTTACCAAAATTCCTTGAGATTTCCGAAAAAAAAATTGATATTTTGCACCATAGAATTCCTTCCTATCTATATGAGAGATACAATTTATCAACATTTCAATAATTTTACTTAGCATTTGTTGAGAAACTGGAGATCCTGTGCCCATATTTGGTGCTAAAATAATAGAACTTTCCTGGATATTACTTTTGTACTAAATCCTGACTACAATGATCTTTTGATATTACCAATTTCAAATCACACAATTATTTTAAATCATTACTGGTCATAAACTGCCTGCAGGTTTTGTGGAAATGTGTTGCAGGCCTGAAAGCCAGAAATGGCCATACACTGGGTATAAAGAATTCATTAATTTCTCCATTTTCTAACCCACTTTATCCTAATTAGAGTCGCAGGGATGCTGACGCACATCTCAGCTGACTCTGGGCGAGGGTGGGGTACACTCTGGACAGTTTACCAGGCCATCGCGTGGCCAACATTCACATAACCATTCACACTCACGCATACGGGTGATCTGAAACAGTCAATTAGCCTACTGTACATGTTCGTGGACTGTGGGAGGAAACTGGAGTACCTGGAGGAAACCTACACAAGCACAATGAGGACATGCAAACTCCGCACAGAAACACTCGAGTTGAGATTCAAACCGAAGCCCTCTTGCTCTGAAGTGGACATGGTGGTATGAAGAATTATGCCTAATATGTTCAGTTTGTTGCTTCGCACCCTGAAATGAAGACATGTGCAAAAGTATTTTGTATTTCCCGTGCTTCTAAAGATTGAAAAAACCTTTGAATAATTTGTGTGTCCATCTCCTGACTTATGCCTGTTTATCAATGAGACCTTTTGACAGTGTCTTGCTACCCATAGTTGATTGTTCACTTTCAGTGACACCCTTAATTTGGAACTAATCACAAATTTAAAATTAATCAGAATGATTATAGTTGATCAAAAGTGGAAGTCCTCTCAGTGATCATGTTTAGTGTTTATTTATTTGAACTCTTGATATTGTTTATTTATATTTAAGGTATCTTCTTTTCCTTTTGGCATCTCCCTTCAGGGGTCGCCACAGCGAATCATCTGCCTCCATCTCACCCTATCCTTTGCATCTTCTTCTCTTATACCAGCTACCTTCATGCCCTGCTTCACTACATCCATGAATCATCTCTTTGGTCTTCCTCTAGGCCTTCTGCCTGGTAGTTCCAACCTCAGCATACCAATATACTCACTATCCCTCCTCTGTACATGTCCAAACCATCTCAATCTAGCCTCTCTGACTTTGTCTCCAAAACGTCTTACATGTGCTGTCCCTCTGATGTGCTCATTCCTGATCCTATCCATCCTTGTTACTCCCAAAGAGAACCTCAACATTTTCATCTCTGCTACCTCCAGCTCTGCCTCCTGTCTTTTCCTCAGTGCCACCGTTTCTAAACCATACAACATCGCTGGCCTTACCACCGTCTTGTACACTTTTCCTTTCATTCTTGCCGATACCCTCCAATCACACATCACTCCGGACACTTTTCTCCAACCATTCCCACCTGCCTGCACACGCTTCTTCACCTCTTTTCCACACTCTCCATTGCTCTGGATTGTTGACCCTAAGTACTTAGAATCCTCCACCTTCCTTATCTCTTCTACCTGTAACCTCACCGTTCCTCTTGGGTCCTTGTCATTCACACACATGTATTCTGTTTACACACATGTATTCCTGAAGGCTAACCTTCATTCCCCTCCTTTCCAGGGCAAACCTCCACCTCTCTAGATTTTCCTGCACTTGTTCTCTGTTCTCACTACAGATCACAATGTCATCTGCAAACATCATAGTCCATGGAGATTCTTGTCTAACCTCGTCTGTCAGCCTGTCCATCACCATAGCAAACAAGAAGTGGCTCAGAGCTGACCCTTGATGCAGTCCCACCTCCACCTTGAACTCTTCTGTCACACCGACAGCACACCTCACCACTGTCTTTCATCTCTTATACATGTCCTGCACCACTCTAACATACTTCTCTGCCACTCCAGACTTCCTCATACAATACCACAGTTCCTCTCTCGGCACCCTGTCATATGCTTTCTCCAGATCCACAAAGGCACAATGCAGCTCCGTCTGACCTTCTCTGTACTTCTCTATTAACATCCTCAAGGCAAACATTGCATCTGTGGTGCTCTTTCCTTGCATGAAACCAAACTGTTGTTCACAAATGCTGACCTCTGCCCTTAGTCTAGCTTTCACTATTCTTTCCCATAACTTCATTGTATGGTTCATCAACTTTATTCCTCTGTAGTTGCCATAACTCTGCACATCTCCCTTGTTCTTAAAAATGGGCACCATCACACTTCTTATCCATTCCTCTGGCATCCTCTCACTCTCTAAGACCTTGTTGAATGTTCTTGTCAGGAAATCTACTGCTACCTCTCCTAGACACTTCCATACCTCCACCGGTATGTCATCAGGGCTAACTGCCTTTCCATTCTTCATCCTCTTCAATGCCCTCCTCACTTCACCCTTACTAATCTTTGCTACTTCCTGGTCCTCAACGGTCACCTCTTCTACTCTTTTTTCTCTCTCATTTTCCTTATTCATCAGCTCTTCAAAGTACTCTTTCCATCTTCCCAGCACACTTCTGTCATCAGTCAATACATTTCCCTCTCTGTCCTTAATCACTCTAGACTTGCTGCACGTCCTTCGCATCTCTATTTCTCTGCTGTGCCAACCTGTATAAATCATTTTCTCCCTCTTTACTTTCCAGAAGAGCAT
Source organism: Plotosus lineatus (assembly GCA_024760905.1). Lineage (NCBI taxonomy): Eukaryota > Metazoa > Chordata > Actinopteri > Siluriformes > Plotosidae > Plotosus > Plotosus lineatus. The sequence goes on from CM045750.1 coordinate 12,817,255, forward strand.
ACAAGTCATCATACGCCCTCTGTTTGGCCTTTGACACCACTACCTTCGTCTCCCTGTACTCCTGTTTACTCTCATCGGTCCTCTCAATGTCCCACTTCTTCTTAGCTAACCTCTTCCTTTGTACACACTCCTGCACTTCCTCATTCCACCACCAAGTCTCCTTATCTACTCTCCTTCCAGATGACACACCAAGTACTCTCTTACCTGTCTCCCTGATCAGATTTGCTGTAGTTGTCCAGTCATCTGGAAGCACTTCCTTGCCACCCAAAGCCTGTTTCAACTCCTCCTTGAAGACAACACGACACTGTTCCTTTCTCAGCTTCCACCACTTTGTCTTCTGCTCTGCCTTTGCCTTCTTCACCTTCCTCACCATCAGCATCATCCTGCACACCACCATCCTATGCTGTTTGGCAACACTCTCACCCGCTACTACTTTGCAGTCACTGACTTCCTTCAAATTACATCGCCTGCACAAGATGTAGTCTACTTGTGTGCTCCTACCTCCGCTTTTATAAGTCACCCTATGCTCCTGTCTCTTTTGGAAGAAAGTATTTACCACAGCCATTTACATCCTTTTTGCAAAATCTACCAACATCTGTCCTTCTATGTTCCTGTCCTGGATACCAAACCTGCCCATCACTTCCTCGTCCCCTCTGTTTTCCTGCACCAACATGTCCATTGAAGTCTACACTAATGACCACTCTTTCACCTTTGGGGGTACTCTGCATCACTTCATCTAACTCACTCCAGAATCTCTCCTTCTCGTCTTGCTCACATCCTGCCTGTGGGGCATAAGCACTAACAACATTTTTATATTTACGGTATATATTTATTAATAATAGCAACGGAAATATATATGTTGGGACGCCTGGAACTTGAACCCAGGACCTTGATGCTGTGAGACCTGAGTAAACACTGTATGTTATAAATTGACCAGGCAGAGGAGCCTTCAGTGCTCAGAAATCTATAGCTTGCACATGAATTATGACTCTATGCATTGTGTACACGTCGCAGAGACAACGCCCGCACTGTTCTTGAGTAAAACAGGGCGATTTCAGACTGAAATGTCAGTAGAATAATGTGTGTGGGTGTTATGTCAAATACATCTAGTTCATTGATATGTGATCAGGTTTTTATCTATGGTCGCCAACCCTTAAATTTCATTCCTGAGGGTATACAGCTAACTTTAACTGTAGGTTATAAATTTACCTTTGAAGGAGTAACCTGTCTCACTGGATTAGCTTCTTAAAACATGAAGAAGTGTCTAAAGCAAACACAGCAACAATTCAAACATGACTATTAAATAAATAAATATAAACTTAGAAAAACTTGTGTTTTAGTTTCGCTGCCTTATGAACCTTGGGTAAATGTTTATTAATGACTGTAAATAGTGCAGTAAGAGGACAATGGTTCCGGAATGGCTCATTAGAATTGAACTTAAGGTACAATTTCCACAGAAAACTTAATGATCAGAGAAACATTATGTGGTGGAAACAACTTGCCCTACAGCATGAAGCCAAAGTGAAAGAAAGTGGGTGAATTAGAGATAGAGAGAGCGAGAGAGAGAGAGAGAGAGAGAGAGAGAGAGAGGGATCCCTCACTTTCCATGGTTAATTGGGACTGAGATACCCCCGCGATTGCCGAATTCCACGAAGTAGGGTCAACCCTCCCTGATTGACGTATCTTCTTCTTTTCCTTTCGGCTGTTCCCTTCAGGGGTTGCCACAGCGAATCATCTGCCTCCACCTCACCCTATCCTCTGCATCTTCTTCTCTTACACCAACTGCCTTCATGTCTTCCTTCACCAAGTCCATGAATCGTCTCTTTGGTCTTCCTCTAGGCCAGTGTTTCCCAACCTTTTTGAGCCAAGGCACACCGTTTACATTAGAAAAATCATGAGGCACACCACGGAACAAAAATGATACTGCCCTCTAGCAGAACAGCACTGTTACTACACACTAAGTGATATTGGTTAATCTTCCGCGGCACACCTGAGGATTTCTCACGGCACACTAATGTGCCGCGGAACAGGGGTTGGGAAACACTGCTCTAGGCCTTCTGCCTGGTCGCTCCAACCTCAGCATCCTACTACCAATATACTCACTATTCCTCCTCTGTACATGTCCAAACCATCTCAATCTATGTTCACACCATCTACCCTGACTGACGTATACATACATGTATATGTTTATATAATATCAATAAATTCATATTCAATGCTATAAATGCTTATAATAACAATTAAACATTCAAAAATAATGCATAAGATGTAAATAAAATATAAATACACATACAGACACCCGCACACACTCAACTGCACACCTCACATAAAAATGTAAATAGTTTTGATGGGGGGGGGGGGGTTGGGTTGTTTTGTGTTTGTTTGGGTTTCTTGTATAATTTGTCTTGTTTTGTGGCATTTTCCTTAACCTTTCCCCCTATTCTTCCGTAATCTCCTTATTTTTTAATTTGATGAATATTTAAAAAAAAAAAAGAAACGCGATGCACTGAAGCTGCATGAATTGAAGCGCGAAGTAGTGAGGGTTCCCTGTATAGAGGGGAGAGCGATAGAAAGGCTAGTTCAGATAGTTCAGCCATATAATTATTATTTCTATTGCCATATCTAAATTATCCTACCACACTGTAATACATATTTCATGCAAATTAACTTTACTTTTTGTAATGTGTTTTCATTTTTGATGCAAAGAAAAAATGCAAAGAAATAAAAGGTAACATGCATATTACAAGATGTAACAGACAAGGGTTGTCTAAATAAATGTAATATTGTTCTACCATTGTGTTTATGGCTGCTCAGTTCATCTTCTGTAACCACTTAATTCTAATTAGGGTCACGGGGAGGCTGATGCCCATCCCAGCCGACTCCGGGCAAGGGCAGAGTACACCCTGGACCGCTCGCCAGACCATTGCAGGGCAGAAACATGCTGACAGCTTTGTAGCTACTCTTGTCGAAAGTGAACCTCACTCGAACCCCTAACCTTTGAATCAGCGATCCTGAACCCTATACCACTAGGCCACCACTGTCCGTTTTTGGCTGTTTTTTTGTAAAAAAATATATCACATTCCATACCTAATTACATAAGAGGATGGACAAATATATTAGAGAGTGAAATAAATATGATGAACTCTAAAACAATCATTTATATAGAAATATTCCTATATAAAGTTAATGGGGTCACAAATGACCCCACTCGGTCGTATTAGTCGCTGAAATAGCTTGGTCGCTTAAGGGTTAAAAATCCATTCATTCATTTTCTGAGCAACTTAATCCTAATTAGGGTCATAGGGAGTCCGGTACTCATCTCAACCGACTCTGGGCGATGGTGGGGTACACCCTGGACAGCTCGACAATTTAAAAGTAAATAAAGATCTTGCTTTAGTTTTCTTTCTGTATTTCTGTAGTTTATCTTAATTTTTTTTTTTTCATTATTGTGCAAACACACCTTTTCAGAGCCTGCAGTGCTAATTCTAAAAACATTGACATTCGTGCTTCAGTACATACACAGATTAAATCAATTAACCTGTTAACCTCACCTGAACAAATATAAACTATATTACATATATTAATATACAAACTATTACATTTTAATATTACATATAATTTAAATATAAATATAATTCTGGCCTGGTGGTAGAGGTGCTGGATCACTGATCCTAAGGTTGAGGGTTCAAGCCCCACTCTCACCGGGTTGTCACTGTCGTCGTCCCACCCCCCCCAAGTGCAGCTAACTGGGTTATCAAAGGCCAACTATGTCTCACAGACCAGACCTACTCGATCTCAGGATACACCCATAAAAAAGTTGTCCATGTATGCTGGAGCTAACACAGCCAAACAAGCAATCACATCTACTGCAACTTAGCAATTGCCTAATTTCCATTTCCCTGGACTTGGGAGGAGACAAGAATTCATGTATCACACAGGCAAGGAGAGAACATTCACACTCCAGACCTCAGTGTTTCAAACCCAAGCCTTCTTGCTGTGAGGCATCACCGTACTAATATAATATGCTATACATATAAGAATGTTCCTTTGTTTTTAATTAATAAATTTTATGACAGGGGGACACTGTCTATAAATGGGCAACTGACTCTAAACATATATATACCAAAAATATATCTTTTTCAATATGACTCTCTGGTGAAAAGTATATTCTTGGAAATTACGTGCGGTGGACGTCATACTAAAGATATTGAAGATGCAATAACTGCGCCATCTAGTGTACAAAACCTACCATACACTGTGGTCTGTTCGTTTGGATATCATCTCTTTACATACTGAAAAGATAATGGGTCTGATAATGATTATTAAAAATAAATTGCAAGAGAAATTTTGCATTAACCTACTGAACTTCTGAACTTCTGACCTTGCCCAGAGTCGGTTGAGATAGGTGCCAGCCTCCCTGCAACCCTAATTAAAATTGAGTGGTTCAGAAAATGAATGAATGAATAATAATAATAATAATACGTGACCATTCTCCCCCAGTGCAGCTAACTGGGTTATCAAAGGCCGGCCATGTCTCTCACTGTCTATGGTGTGAGGTTCATGTAAAAGAACCATTGCTGACTTTCGACAAGCGTAGCTGCAACGCTCTCAGCGTGTTTCCGCCTTGCGATGGCCTGGCAAGCTGTCCAGAGTGCCCTCGCCCGGAGTTGGCTGGGATGGGCGTCAGCCTCCCTGTGACCCTAATTAGGATTAAGCAGTTACAGAAAATTAACTGAACTGAACCATTCTCATTAATAAAAATTAGTCTATATGACATGTCAAGGATAGACACCGTCATCCCCTGAATCACTTCCACCTACTGCTGAGTAGCGTAACAGTCTGAAGAAACTTGGGACAGATTTTACTGGCCGGGTATAGCTTGTAGGGCCATTTCTCATGTTCACTAGTGACCACAGGTACATCCTGGTACTGGTGAAGTACATCACCAGCCAAATACCAAGTCTGAGTAGCACTTTCAGAGCCATTTTGTCAGTAATGAAATCTGCCAACAGTCACTGGGTTCCCCACATCAGATCCCAAATGTTGGCTGTGAACTGTTAGCTAGTTTGCTGCTGCTTGTTTGGCTTGTCTGCTTACATTTTGTGGGGTCCATGATTAGTTAGACTCATTTCCACAAGCTTTAACCAGTGTGGACATCGAAACCTTAGAAACAGAATGTTTTTATTGTCTCACTGTTTAATTATTGTCTCAGGTAAACAGAGATGTGGCACCCCCAAACAGTTGTGAAGATTTGGATGATCTCACCATATAAAAGAGTTATCAGATACCTCCAGCTATGACATTGTGATGCATGACCACTGGCAGATGGCCCCCCGTGGGTAAGAGTTCCTGAAGTTTACTCTGTACAGACGGTCTATTAGAAATGGTACCATTAAAACTGACAGTACTGTACTTCCTTCCACTCAAATCGACAAGAAGGGCAGAAGGATTGAGGTCCTGGATAATGAGCTGGCCTTCATGTGCTGACGGCTGGACGATTCTGCAGTAGCATCATGGATAAACCCTAGGTTCCAGCCTAAGAACATCTCATTCAGATTATATACCGAGCAATTACATATATAGCATTAAGAGATTGCGAGATTTATACAATTATAATACACAGTACTTTAGTATTCTGTTTAAGAGATGGAGAAGAATTGTCTACTGTGGTAAACATGTAGAATAGAATCTGGAGAGGAGAGATGAGTTCCTGTGAAGAGTACTCAGATGTGATTCTTTTAAAATTGGCCTCATGAAAAGTCGCATATTTCACATCCACTTGGAAACATGTTGTTGAAATGGAGACTTCACCCTTTAACACACAGCAGGACCATATGGTCCTCTTTCAAAAATGCGAATAACGACTAGACGCATTGTACTCAGTGGCGATGCCATTCAGAACGTGTTATGTACTTGTTGTGGTGTCAATTGATGCAACACAGCTTGGTCCCACGTGCCTCAGTCAGCTGTGAGATGACCTTGAGTGTGCAGGATTGTGTTGTTCACAAATTTGAGTGTTATTCCCAGCTAACACTGTCACATTGCAGCAACATCACTGCAACGTTACTTTACAGACTTAAAGTAGACTTGTAGACTTTGTAGACAAACGTCCCCAAACCGTTGCTGCAACGTCACGAGCGACGCCCGTGATGAACATGACAGAAACGCCGCTGCAACGTCGCAGGCGACGTGCGAATGTGGTGGAAACGTTGGCACGGTTGCGTTGCAGCAACGTCGCTGCAACGTTTACATGACGTTACGTACAACCTGGCAAAATTGCGACCTTTCTGCGACATTGCAAATGGTCACAACAACGTTGCGTGTTAGCTGGGTTGTTATGTTTTTATTATTATTAATAGTGTTATTATAATTTTGTTGAAACAAATTTGTTCAGGGTGTTTCCTTAGGCCTTATGTATTAGGAAAAAAACTGTTGATAATTTTTTTAACTGCAAAAAATAATTCGGGCATTAAAGAGTCAGTGAGAAGTCCTAAAATTAAATAAAGAGAGCCCAGTAAGGAGTAGCTCAACATTTTCACAGTGTACAAACCGTACGCTGGGGGGCCAGCACCCAGTGTACACTTTTCAAACATAATGAAAATGTCAATCAAAATCATGTTGAACAATTCATAGAAACTTTCTACATTTGCAATCTCACTACACACACTCAGCCCCACATTGTACAATCATTTGTATAACAGATATGTATAAAAATATATATGATCACTGGGCAGTCGTAGCCTAGTGGTGAAGGTGTTGGATCACTGATCCTAAGGTTGGGAGTTCAAGCCCCACTCACCACAGGTCGTCACTGTCCCCCCCCAGTGCAGCTAACTGGGTTATCAAAGGCCAGCCATGTCTCTCACTGTCTATAGTGAGAGGTTCATGTAAAAAAAAACATTTCTGACTTTCAGCAAGAGTAGGCTGCAAAGCCATCTTCAGTGTACTTTGCCTTCGCCCAGAGTTGGCTGGGATGGGTGCCAACCTCTATGTGACCCTAATTAGAATTAAACAGTTACAGAAAATGAACTGGTGATATATGATCACTCACATGATCACTATTGGTTGTTCTGGTGTCAGTATACTTACTGCTCAAGGTCCTTTTCACTACAGACTGAGCAGACGCACATCACAGATCTGTTCCACTGGAACAGAGAACAACATCCAAATCTATTTATTTTAAAATAAAAACACCTAGAGACATATCACTAAACATTAGAGATCCGTAAATAGAGCACTGCATAAAGTGTGTAATGTGCCTCTTATAGCCCGAAACCTTACATCAGTCATCTACAGATCTCAGCTCGATACAAGAATTGCTTCAGAAATAGCTGATATCATCTCTATTAACTTTACTGTTGATGAAAGAGCACAGACACATCAGGTCTACACCCCACATAGCTACACAGAAGGTGTGTGTGTGTGTGTGTGTGTGTGTGTGTGTGTGTGTACGTGCACATATCCATATCTGCAGTCCACAAGGGTGCGCTCTATCCTAGTTAAGTTGTTCAGTAAATAAATGACATACAAATATTACACTTGTTCCTTTATTTATTGAGGAATTATCCAGTATTACATATGTGTAAGTGGTAAATAGATGTAAACCTTTACTTTCAGCCCCCCCCCATACACTAATTACTGTAACTACTGTACTGTGTTTATAGTAAATGTTGCTCAGGCCTGTACATGGGCTCGGAGGGGTTTTATTCCTCTGTGCAGGAAAGAATCAACTTAGGGACGACTTCAGCATTTTATAACATTACATTTTTTCTTCATTAATTATTCTATGATAGCATGATTGACATCTTTAGAGTATTTTTTTGCTGCATCAACCGATTTCACTTGAGGTTCTTTTCACAGACAGATGACCTGATATTTTCCATCAAAATACACTGTTATAATTCCATCAGGAGGACAGAGGAGACGCAGTGATTAATGCTCATGGTTAATAATCAGGAGGTCAGGAGCTGATAGCTTGGCCCATAACCATCAACTGCTCAATTGTATGAATGAGGGAACTGTAAATCACTCAGGGGAAGGTCAGCAAATATACGAGTAAATGTTAGAATAATGCTGATGCATTTTAATTTCTAACTGTATTTAAATAGATGGATGGCCCTTAGGTAAGGAACAGTAAAAACACTGAATATTTAAACCTTTTCAGACTATAAATATACAGTCGGCTGCCAACTTATGAAATTAATCGGTCTAGAGCCCATTTCGTAACGCGGGGATTTCGTAAGTAGGGGTCGCATCTTACATGTTAAACGTCTAATTCGTTCCAAGGCTCCAGTCTTTGGACTGGATAAACCCCATAAACCCTTTAAAAATGATAAAAGTACACCAATTTTGTATGAAATATGTGTTAAAAGTAAAAGAAAATTATTTATTAAATCATTTAAACATTTCATTAACATATTAAACCATTTTATTAACATGTTTATTAATTAAATCATTATTAAACATTTTTATTAACACACACATACACACACACACACACACACACACACACACACACACACAAACACACACACACACACCTATCTTTCTCTCTCTCTTTCTCTCTTGTGCGCGCACTGCGGGCCACGCCTACAAGACGTGAATTCAAAGCGCATTCCCTGCTTGACAAACTCAACTTTAATTTGATTTCTTGAGGGATCGGAATTCCAGATGAGCTCAAATGCGCCCACATTTATTAAACATTTACTGAATTTAAACAACTTAAAAAAACTAAACTGAAAACTAAAGCGTGAAGCTTCCTTCTGTCTCTATCTGGGAGGCCAGCGGGCGGGATGTTGAGAGACAGCCAATGAGAAAGAAACTGGCGCGTTGATTGGCGCGTTTGAATTTTCACAACAATATCACAACATTTATTTCCATCCAGAATTGGCTTCGATTTTTACTGACATTGCGAGGGCAGTGGTGGCCTGGTGGTATAGGCCGCTGGATTGCTGATCCTCGAGTTGGGGGTTCGAGTCCCACTCTCTACAAGGTTGTCACTGTCCCCCCAGTGGAGCTAACTGAGTCATCAAAGGCGGGCCATGTCTCTCACTGTCTATGGTGAGAGGCATGTAAAAGAACCATTGCTGACTTTCGTAAAGAGTAGCTGCAAAGCCACCAGCATGTCTGTTCCTTGCGAAAGGGTTGTGTCAGGAAGGGCATGTGACATGAAAAATTTATGCCAAATCAAAACGTGCGAATCATTCGCTGTGGCGACTCCTGAGAAAAGGGAAAAAGCCGAAAGGAAATCTTTTTCACTGACATTGTGAATTGATGTGCGTAAAGTCTTCTTCAGAACCTCCCACTTTCAATAAGGATTATATCAGAACTCTGGGCTGCTAGTACAGTGGTACCTCACCTTACGATAGTCCCAGAAAACAAAACATCCAGGTTACGAAAAACATTTTCTAAAATTTTTTTGTCTCTGTATACGAAACAAGTTCTTACAAAACGCACCAAATGCGCCATTCAAACATTCAAACAATGCACGAGCTGCTTTCCCATTGACTATCTTCCAACATCCCACCCTGCTGGCCTCCCATTGGCTAGGAGGGATGACGCAGCTCCCTCCCATTTGCTATTATGGAGCTGCATCTCCCATAATGCTTTTCATGTAAAGGACAGAATTACTGTTGTTTCATGTGTCTTTTTTGAAGTGTTCTCATTACTTTATTTTTTGACTCAGGCTTTTAACCTTCCATAAACATTTGTAAGATTATAACTCTGCTAAGAAGACATGGTCAACACACGCGCACACACACACACACACACACACACACACACACACACACACAAACACACACACAGACACACACACATGCATGTGATTTCCGGTGATAGTGAAAAGAAGAAGCGGGCTCGTGGCATTCGGTTGAGTGATATCGCAAAGGAATACGGCCAAACCCGTCTACCATCGGGACGATATTGAAGCAGAAGGAGAACTTAAAAGGTATGCTTTTATAATTTTTATAGGGTTTAGGGGGTAGTATTGGGGGCCATTCATGGATGTGGTGAAGGAGGACATGAAGGTCGTTGGTGCAAAAGAAGAAGATGCAAAGGATAGGGTGAGATGGAGGCAGATGATTTGCTGTGGCGACCACTGAAGGGAAAAGCCGAAAGGAAAAGAAGGAGAAGAAGGGGGTAGTATTGGGGGCCTTGGAACGAATCACACGTTTTACATGTAAAATGCGGTTCAATTTATGAAAACTCCAGGTGAAGAAAAAGCCTCTGGAACGGATTAATTTTGTAAGGTGAGATACCACTGTACATGCAAAATGGTTCCTCATGCCCCCCGAACCCCTCTTTCACAATTACACAGTTTTAATATATTCGCGCCATCAGGGAAGAGACAGTACATTTACATGATGAACTACTCATACATGCGTACTAATCAGGTCATCAGTCACATACCAAACACTGCAGCGTGAGTCCTGTCGTATTCACCATGTTTGGCTCCACATGCGCACGCTAGCAGTCCTTCTCACACGTGAAAAACATCAAGACCAACCTGCGGTCACGTTTAACAGATGGAAGCCTACACGCCTACATGAAGCTGAATCTCACCACGTATCAACCACACTACAGCCATCAGCAACACCATGCAGCAGCAGAAGTCGCATCAATACTAAGAAGTACTTTTCTTATTAATAAATAACTTCATTATCACAATGTCGTTTAAAATAAATTCAGAGTTTTATTGTACTCTCAAATTGATGGTCTTCTTTTTCAATTTAATTGTATTCAGTATTTATATATATATATATGTATGTATGTATGTATGTATGTATGGCTCTCAGAGGATTAGATTTTAAAATATGTCTTTTTTTGGCTGTCTTAGTCTAAAAGGTTCCCGACCCCTGTTTTACAGCCTCACACCATAGACAGTGAGAGACATGACCGGCCTTTGATAACCCAGTTAGCTGCACTGGGGGGAACAGTGACAACCTGTGGTGAATGGGGCTTGAACCCCCAACCATAGGATCAATGATGCAGCACCTTTACCACCAGGCCACCACCACCCGAAAGGGTTTTTTGATAATATAATTCACTTTAGGTAAATCATCTAATATAAGAAGAAGTTCAAGGGAAGGTCTCAACTATGATCTTAATTATAAAAACACCCCAAGAACATACCGGATTGGTGTATTTATTGTATGATGAATTTTTTTTTACTAATATATTTATTTATTTTTCTGACGAAATGCCAAACTACGAGGGCAGTGGTGGCCTAGTGGTATAGGGTGCTGTGCCCCAGTGCAGCTAACTGGGTTATCAAAGGCCAGCCATGTCTTCCACTGTCTATGGTGTGAGGCATGTAAAAGAACCATTGCTGACTTTCGTAAAGAGTAGGCTGCAAAGCCGTTGGTGTGTTTCCACCCTGCGATGGCCTGGCGAGCCGTCCAGGGTGTACTCTGCCCTCGCCCGAAGTTGGCTGGGATGGGCACCAGCCTCCCCGCGACCCAAATTAGGATTAAGCGGATACAGAAAATGAACTGATGAACTGATGCCAAACTACTTCAAACAGCGCTAACAACCTGTAGATAAACAGCTATCTTGTTTGTGTTATATTTGTGATATGTATTTCTTTGATACCCCCAGTCTCTGTATCGTTAGAGAAATAATCTCTAATAATATGGAAAACAATGGCAATAAACTTATAAAAGGAATTAAATAAGGCAAAGTTCTGAAATTTACACTGAAGATTGTATTTCAGTAGAAATTAAACACCTCTCCAAGTTTATTTTTCTTCCTCCCATTAGTTTACTACTACTCTGGTTTATCTCAAAGAAAAATGACTTGATTTCAAGATAACCCATAGTCCACAACTATTGGCCAGAGCCGGTCAGAATCCGAGCGTATAATAAATGAGTTCTCTTTCTGGTCTTTCTTCTACGTCTTGAATTATAGTGTGATGTTATACACTGATGAAACCCCAAGTGAGTTGCCTCAGGTTGTCCACGTTGGGAGGAGAGGAATGAAGACTGCATGATGAAGAGTGATTAGGCAGTGCTCGTCACACTCATCCTCCAGCCTACGACCATGTGGCGCCCTACTAGCAGCTTGGTTTGTATGTAGGCACGTGTGTAGGTGTAAAAACTTCACTGACGTCAACAGATTATATATATTGTGCCAAATAAAAATGGACTTGTGTGTCGACAGTGTGTTTGTGTGTAGATGGGATCAGAAACAATAATGTAGGCGGATGCTTCGTAAACACATGAAAAGAATCACTACATGCAAATTTGCATACTTTTAAGTGTTAAACCCATCCACACACAAGCAGTTCAGCAAATGAGTGAGTGAGTGATTTCGTATGAATCCAGGAATCGAACTCGATCTACATGTTGAGTTCACTGAGACTGTGAAAGTTTTTTGAGCTGATATGTGACTTTTTTGTTATTAATGTTGTGGAAACGTCCAGATTGAAAGAGAGTGAAAACATCAGGAAAAACCAAGGAAGACAGATCTTAAAAATAAAGCAAACGCCCACCTAAAAAAGCCTACAATAAGCGCCTGGTACTATGGGACGAGGAAATAAAAATACCAAGAGCAACACTATAATAAAGACACTGGACATTTTAGCACAGCAGCGACCCTTATTGAAAACCTTCTTCTTTTCCTTTCCGCTGTTCCCTTTTTCTCCGGGGTCGCCACAGCGAATCATCACGCTTGATTTGGCATAGGTTTTTATGATGGATGCTCTTCCTGACACAACCCAACAAACACGCTGATGGCTTTGCAGCTACTCTTGTCAAAAGTCAGCAATGTTTTTTTTTTTACATGTCCCTCACCATAGACAGTGAGAGACATAGCCGGCCTTTGATAACCCAGTTAGCTGCATTGGGGGGGGGGGGGGGGACGGTGACAACCTTGTGGAGAGTGGGACTCAAACCCCCAACCCTAGGATCAGTGATCCAGCACCCTTTACCACCAGGCCACCACCGCCCTAGAGACCCTCATTTAAAATGTCTGTCTTCCTTTCGGCTTTTTCCCTTTTACTCGGGAGTCGCCACAGCGAATCATCTGATTCACACGTTTGATTTGGCAGAGGTTTTTACGTCGGATGCCCTTCCTGTCACAACCCTTTTAGCAAGGGACAGAAACACGCTGACGACTTTGCAGCTACTCTTTACGAATGTCAGCAATGGTTCTTTTACATGTCTCTCACCATAGACCAGTGCTTCTCAAATAGTGGGGCGCGCCCCCCTGGGGGGGCGTGATGGGATGCTGAGGGGGGCGCGTGTGACCCAGGAGAACATGCTTTTTTTCCGCCGTACTACAAGAAAGTGTAATTGCACATCCACTCCAGTAGTTGGCAGTGGCGCCCTCATTGCCCATTGTGCGCAGCGAGTATTAACTCTTCAACTGCTTCAAACCTCGCTTTGAGAAGCTGTGTGCTGCAAAACGTGCTCATTGTAGCCATTAATCTTGGCTTCCTCATTTTGAGAAAAAAAAATCAGCACAAATTGTTCTATTTGTTCTTGTTTTGTAGGTTAAAGTGTTTATATATTGTGCTCCTGAGTTAATGTTTCTGAAGTCAATTTGAATTAATTATTTATTGATTTTATTTTCAGCAGCAAATGGTGTGGTAAGTTTGTCAAAAATGTAACAAGGATATTATTATTTTTAAATTTAAGGCAAATTGATGCACTTTCTTTTACAGACTAATAAAAAATGTTAAAGTTATTCTTGTAAGTTGAACTATATCTCTTTCTTTTTGTTTTATTTATGTTAACAAGGATACGATATAATGAAGAGATATACCTGTAACTATATTATAGAAAAAAGTTATAATTTATAGTTGCGGTGGAAAGTGGGTGGTGGGGGGGCGCGAATTGTTTTCTTCTTGCTAGGGGGGGCGTAACAGAAAATAATTGAGAAGCACTGCCATAGACAGTGAGAGACATGGCCCTGTTTCGAGGGGTGGTGAAACCATCCTCTCTCTTCAGGTGATTATAGAAGAATATATATACATACATATACATATATATATATATATATAGACCCTCATTTAAAATCACTATCTTAAATCTTTACTCACTCGAGTGACATGAAAACATGAGAAGATAAGTTATGTAACATCTTAATTACATAAGACCGGCTGTGTGCCGGCTCCTGGAGAGGCATGCGTTTCTTTTTCAACATTAAAATCATGCTACTGCAGTGAAGGAGAAGGACTGGACTGTACGAAAACTCATAACGTTCCACTGCTCTCACTCTCATCCCTTTCGTTTCTGTCCCTTTTGTTTTTGTCCCTTTCACACTCATCCCTTTCATTTTAGTTTATTTCACTCTTCTCCTTTTTATTCTGGTAACCTCAAGTAACCTGAAAAAATTCACAACTGAACTTCACTAGAACTCTCTCGCTCTCTTTCTCTCTTTCTTTCTCTCTCTCTGCTCCAAATACAATGTCAGCATCACTCCCTCTCCTTGTTGCTTCACCACACACTCATCATACACACACACACACACACACACACACACACACACACACACGCGCGCATCTATTAATCTATTAATAGAGCTATCTATCAGGAGTTCCACCTTTCGGCAGATCCCCAATCTGAATAATAAAGACTGAACCAATTCCATAATTTTTTATTGACTGCTTTGCCTTTGACAATGTAAACATAGCCATGTAATCACATTCTCAAATTTCCTGCAAACCCCTTGACATGTTTATGTCAATGTCTCCTTCCATGTGAACTCTTTAATGCTTTAATGTACATAGCTTTATCAGTACTGTATTTGGGATTGTAAGCAGAGCACATCTAAGAGAAAAAACAAAAACAACTTTAAAACACATTCTCTATAGTAAGTGTGTGTGAGAGCGAGAGAGAGAGAGAGAGAGAGAGATGCACTGCAAGTTCCCACCTGGCTGATATGACTCAGCAGAAATATTCAGTATGTTGTTCATGCTCTGCTTCGATCCAGACAACCATCTGGAGTCTGACAAAACCTTACTCAGTGGACTGAACTACATTTCAAAATCCTGTACATGATCACACTTGTTCTAACCGTTCAGCTCATGTTAAAATCTTCCGATTTTACAAAGTAACAAGACAGAGTAAGGTATTTATAATTCCCTGAGCACAAACCATGAATTAACCAAAACAGCAGTACAGTATATTATATTCTGTAATTATTTTTAACCGAACCCACCCATCCCAACGTTGGCATATGTAAGTTTAACACATGAAAGTGAAAAACAAGACAGAGGCTTCAATTAAGGTGATGAACCTCACTTGTGTGTAATTAATGGCAAGTTATATATTTATTGTTTGCAGTGCAGTTAGTAATCAGAAAGAGAATGCTAAGTGTGAGCAAGCACAGAGCAATTTGCAATTTGAGTTGCTGTGTGTGGCTCAAGTAACCATTTGTAATTTGAGTGGCCATGTGTGGTTATTCAAATCATGCACAGCCACTCAAATTACAAATGGCTACTTGAGCCACACACAGCAACTCAAATTGCACACAAAAGTAATCACTTATTATTATTTGTGTGATTTGTGCTGTTGTGTGTGATTTGTGTTGTTGTGTGTGCTTTGTATTGCCATGTGTGATTTGTGTAGCCGTGTTTGATTTGTATTGCCGTGTGTGATTTGTCTTGCTGTGTGTGATTTGAGATGCCATGTGTGATTTGAGTAGCCAAGTTTGATTTGTGTTGCTGTGTGTGATTTGAGTAGCTGTGTTTGATTTGAGTAGCCGTGTGTGATTGGAGTAGCCATGTCTGATTTGTGTTGCCATATGTGATTTGAGTAGCTGTGTTTGATTTGAGTAGCCGTGTGTGATTTGAGTAGCCCATGTTTGATTTGTGTTGCCGTATGTGATTTGTGTTGCCCTGTGTGATTTGAGTAGCCATGTGTGATTTGAGTAGCCATGTGTGATTTGAGTAGCCAAGTTTGATTTGTGTTGCTGTGTGTGATTTGAGTAACTGTGTTTGATTTGAGTAGCCGTGTGTGATTGGAGTAGCCATGTCTGATTTGTGTTGCCATGTGTGATTTGAGTAGCTGTGTTTGATTTGAGTAGCCGTGTGTGATTTGAGTAGCCATGTTTGATTTGAGTAGCCATGTGTGATTTGAGTAGCCAGGTTTGATTTGTGTTGCTGTGTGTGATTTGAGTAGCTGTGTTTGATTTGAGTAGCCGTATGTGATTTGTGTTGCCGTGTGTGATTTGAGTAGCCATGTGTGATTTGAGTAGCCATGTGTGATTTGAGTAGCTGTGTGTGATTTGAGTAGCCCATGTTGGATTTGTTTTACCATATGTGATTTGTGTTGCCCTGTGTGATTTGAGTAGCCATGTGTGATTTGAGTAGCCATGTGTGATTTGAGTAGCTGTGTGTGATTTGAGTAGCCGTGTGTGATTTGAGTAGTCGTGTGTGATTTGTATTGCCGTATGTGATTTGAGATGCTGTGTGTGATTTGTGTTGCCGTGTGAGATTTGAGTAGCCATGTTTGATTTGTGTTGCCGTGTGAGATTTGAGTAGCCATGTTTGATTTGTGTTGCCGTGTGAGATTTGTGTTGTCGTGTGTGATTTAACCCAGTGAAAGCTCCCACTTTTCATATATAAAAATAATGAAATATAAGATAAAGAACATTCAAATTATCTACACACATGAATCTTAGTGTTTCAGGAGAGATGGTGATGAGGTCTACTGGAGGCCCAACCCCAACTTGAACCACTTAATGTTGATGAAGTGGATGTTTGATTTCATTAAGATGGAGCTACAGCGCACACAGCTGGAAGATCACTTTAAGAGCTGAGGGAACTGTTTCAATATCGGGTCATCTCATCCCGTGGTGACATTGGGTGGCAGCCCATTTCCCTGACCACGCCCCTTGTGATTCCTTTCTGTGTTGCTACTTTAAATCATGAATGTGTTCCAAACTCTGGAAGCCCATAAGATTGTTATTTAGCAGGAGATCGTCGCTATTCCACCCAACATGACCTGTCTAGCCAGCCATTGCAGCCTTCAGAAATCACCTCCAAGAGTGTACGTAGAGACAATCCTGGCACCATGTAGAGGATCATCTTTAAACCATGATAAATAACGTCTGTACCGAATGGAGTTTTATGTAGTTTCATGTTTTTCGTTTTAATTTAGCTTTGAAATGTGGGCGGTTTTCTTGGGTCATATTGTATCATCTAATTGAATATTTGCTTATCAAAAAGGCCTTAGAAGAATAAGCTGCTGTGTTTAACTCTCTCATCTGGAGAAGGGATTAGTAAGAGATTTAATTCAATTAAATGAGAGATAATATTAATGTAAGGCAGATGTAGACGTGATGGAGACAGTGGGGCTCAGTGTGCTTAATGGAGAGGAAGATGGCTTCTGTGTATGTAACAGCAAATTAATTCCAAACATTGTGTCCTAATAAACACGTGACTGATAATAATATAATCAGGGTTCACTGTGAAGGTTTATAAATAAGTGTGTGTGTGTGTGTGTGTGTGTGTGTGTCCATTTCCCTGTACATAAACACAGGTTTAGGGGACAAATATAGACAAGCCACAGCAGTCGTGTAAGCCTCTTGCCCCATTTCTCTTTATCCAGGTTGACACAGCTCTCTTCAGGCACACAAACACACACCCTACTGCCTTTAGTGATGTCATCAAAGCTCAACCTTGTTCCTAAGCAACTAGATCACACTGTCACAGAGCCTGTAGGAGGTGGTATCAATTTCAGAGATCATAAGGGAACAGTATAGACTACTAAAATTAGCTTCTGAAAAAAAAACCCTTCTGTTTGAGAAACCTCATTGCAAGTGTTCTGACTGTGCTTGTTCTCAACAGAGGAACCTCAAGTTTTCAGAAAAATGTGCATCCACTTGGTAAAGGGATATGTGTCAGTCGTGTAATGTGATAGAGAGTGAGTGGCCCAGCAAGGGGAGCGCGGCAAGGCAGGCAGTATTTCAACACTTGTGGTGTAGTTGTTTCAGTAGACGGCATTACTGGGCTTTAATGTGGCTGAAGCCAACCTGACACATTTTCATTATTGATTTGAGCATTGTGCTCTTCCCGTCCCTGTCTGCAACAGGACAGCGATCATACAATCCATCGGCTCAGTCTGCTCTGACACCACTGCACCAGTCAATAAACCGAGCGTCACAAGCAATCTGACTGCAGCACACCCCAAATTTCGTTTTAAAATAGTACGAAGCACAATGAGAGGGACAGTAACGTGAGAGGAAACATCTTAAAGAAATTCAAAAAGCTCAAAATGACTCACTGTCAATATCAACAATCAAATATTTTAATTCACTATACAAGTTAGAGCTATCCATGACATATAAAAGAAAACGTTTAGTGGTATACAATAGATTATTTTGAATTAAGAAACTTTTAATTCTTTTAAAAATTAAACTTTTGGCTGATTATTTACAATGGAACCTTCCTGTTGTTATCATTAGTTTAAAAATGTCTCAGTTTTTCTCATGAATATACATAATGATTTAAAGCCAATGGGCAGTGGTGGCCTAGTGGTATGGGGCGCTGGATCACTGCTTTTAAGGTTGTTGTTGATGAGCTACTGGGGGAAGATGTTGATGTGCATTCATCATCATCATCATCATCATCGTATCTTATCCCTGTAGGTAGTGTAGCAAATTCGTCTCTTCCGGAGAAGATTAACCGGGACGCAGGAATGCTTGCTACTTGTCCCTAGAAACACACTGGTGGCTTTGCAGCTACTCTTTACGAAAGTCAGCAATGGTTCTTTTACATGCCTCACACCATAGACAGTGATAACCTTTGATAACCCAGTTATCTGCACTGGGGGGGACAGTGACAACCTTGTGGGGACTCGAACCCCCAACCTTAGGATTGGCGATCCTGCACCTTAACCACTAGACCACCACTGCCCTGCTGCTTTTAAGGTTGGGGGATCAAGGCCCACTCACCACAAGGTCTCGCTGTCCAACCCCCCCCCCCCCCGTGCAGCTAACTGGGTTATCAAAGGCCGGCCATGTCTCTCACTATCTATGGTGGAGGTTCATGTAAAAGAACCATTTTGCTGACTTTCGACAAGAGTAGCTGCAAAGCCATCAGCGTGTTTCCACCCTGCGATGGCCTGGCGAGCTGTCCACGGTGTACTATGCCCTCGCCCGGAGTCGGCTGGGATGGGCGCCAGCCTCCCTGTGACCCTAATTAAGATTAAGTGGTTACAGAAAATGAACTGATTCAAGGCCATGAGGTGAGTGTTCTCGCTTGTTTATGTTATAAAATTGCATATACAGCTCGTGATCGTAGACGCATAGTTTGATACCCAACTATTGTACACTAATAGACAAATAAAGGTTGGATTTTAAAACAGTTCATGAAGCTCAGAGCAATTAGTATTCTGCTTTTATGGGGGTCGTGGGTGTTGTGGTGTTATACTGTCATACTGCATATACTGCAACTGAAAGTATATGCTGCATTACTTTACATTACATCACAGCATTAATGGGTGAATTTATTTTTTTTAAACTCTGAAGAATCTTCGGATAAAAAGCTCATACATTCAAAATCTTGTCAATATTTTTGTGTACCAACTCTATTATTCTGGACTACAAACAAGCAAGTGAAAAGACCCAACACCAAAGGCGGCCAACCTGCAGCTCCCGAGCCACATGCAGCTCTTTGCCTGGTTTCATGCGGCTCTTGCATTCATATCAAAGTTTGTGGGGTTTTTTTAATGTGCGTGTTTGCTTTGCTTGAGTTCAATATGGTATTTTCATTAAATGTGCTTGCGAGAGATGAAAATAATACAAAGCTTCCCAGCATGGGCGAGATCATTGAAGTAAACAATTTGTGTCGAGTTAGCTCTTAATGGCAGCGGAAAAAAAATTAACAGTGAAAAAGAAAATATGAAGATGAACACAGGACATTTTTAACAGAGTGGGAGAGTTTATATTTTTTTTATTGAATGTAATGGAAAGCCATTCTGCCTTATATATCAGGCGCATTTCAAAGCTTCAAAACATCAGCACCACTTCAGCTCACTCCATGCTAACTTCAACAAGGAATTTCTTAAAGGGACTGAACTTCGCAAGCACAACTTGTTCCCTTTGAAAAGTCAGGCACAAACGCACATACAGTTTTCCAACAACTTACAAAGCGCTCAGAGACCGTGATGCTTCCATCGTATCAACTGGCTTGAAGCGTTACACGGGCCAAAACGTCATACAATGAAAGAGGGTTCGTTTACAAATGCCTCAGTGATGTTGTTGAAATCTTGTCTCCTGAAAACGGCAAACTAAAACACATGGTACCGAACATCCAACTGTCCCGCCACACTGTTGAACACAGATAATCGGACGTTAACGCGGCTATCGGATCACAGTTACACGCTGACCTTCAGAGATGTGAGAATTTTATGAGAATGTTGGTGTGTGAATCTAAAATAAATCTGGCTGAGCAGCGGTCTGTGTGTGTGTGTGTGTGTGTGTGTGTGTGTGTGTGTGTGAGAGAGAGATAGAAAGGCCTGGGTGATGTTCATGTGTGCCCACGTGTATGATGTGGCTCTTTGTAGTAACACTCTATAAAATGTGGCTCTTGGTCTCTGACTGGTTGGCCACTCCTGCCCTACACACACACACACGAACACACACACACACACACACACACACACACACACACACAGACGTACAGACAAGTCAGAACCCTGCAACGTAACGGTTAAACGAGATCCAAGATGGTGCTCCCTAGAGGGCGACGTCGCGGAGTTCTTGGAGTCAAATTGTTTCTTTGTTTGTTTTAATTTGTTTTGTATGTTGTTTTTGTTTGTTTTTTTGCACTATGCTTGTCTATGACCATGCGACCCTACTACAGCTATGAGAGTGTAGTTCTTTTGGACATTTCGAGCTGGGCATGCTCAACTCCTATCCTGAGCTAATATGCTAACGCAGCTCAATGCTAGCCGCACCCCGGATAACAATAAGCCCAAGCAGAGACGTGGCAGGCAGGGAGAGGCCTACAAGAAAATGAACTGATGATTTTATAGCAGTTTGTGTGTTGTTGATTTGAGCCTTCTTTTCTGTTTATAACTTGACTCCTTGAACAACCGCACAAGAATTCCTCTGTGTGTAAAAACACAAATGGCGATTAAGAATCCTGAATCCTGAATCCTAAACATCAAGTTCAGCCCTTCACTCTGTTCCATCAATGCTCTCAAACCAAAATCTTTTCTCTGTTTCTCTCGGTGTCTCGGTAACTTCTCTAGTTCCAACTGGCCTACCACACTTTCTCATCGTCACCATTAATGTGAGTCGGAAAATAGCGTCACGTGACTCATTTGAGGCAGAGTTAAGCAAATAGTGGGCAATTTATTTATTTGTTTGTTTGTTTGTTTTTGCAGACTCAGAAATTAAATAGGGTATTAATAATATATTTAAATCTCAAGTGAATAGCCACAACTGTGCAAGTTGGAGCAACATTTCATTTTTATCTTAAGTTCTAATAGTGATTAAATCAGGGTAAATTTGGAATAGTCAATTAGCCTAATGTGCATGTCTTTGGACTGAGGGAAGGAGCTGAAGTACCCAGAGATAATTCACAAGCAGTGTCCAACTCCATGCAGAAACATCCTCACCAAGGCAGACGTGCTACACTACATCACCGTACCACTCTGAGTAGAACACAAGATGAATAAATTATTATTTGTAATCTAATCTTGAACCACTGAAAACACATGAGTTGTATAATCCACGATCATTGCTTGTACCAGAGCCAGCAGTGTCTATCATAACTGTGACTTCTCAAAGGGCAGAACTATGCGATCTGGTAGAAGAAAATGCCGAGTGTGATGAACAATGATCGAACAATCTCCAAATTCGGGGCTGTGATTTAAATATGAAGATTACATGTAGACACCCAGCGCAACTAAGTGGGTTGTCAAAGGCCTGCCATGTCTCTCACTGTCTATAGTGAGAGGTATGTAAAAGAACCGTTGCTAACTTTAGTCAAGAGTGGGCTGTTTGTGCCCTGCGATTACCTGGCGAGATGCCAAGGATCTGCTCTGCCCTCACCCCGAGATGGGCACCACCCTCCCCGTGACCCTAATTAGGATTAAGTGGTTTATTTATGACTTATTTATTATTTTATTAAGAGGGAAAACTGATGAATGAATGGATTACAGATAGATAGATGGATGAACAGAACATATTGATGACTAGTTTATCCCCATCCCTGACTATATCAACATGTCTGCTGAAAATGTAGACCACCAGGTCAGAAATATTAAGATTCCTTAAGGTTGCATTATTAAAAACATTGTTTTTTATTTAACTATAAACTCATATTAACAAATTTTATACAAATGTACTCCTTGAGTGGGGAATCATCCCTTTTACTGTGATTACTTTGTTATACTGAACAACTTGAAAAAAATTGTTTTATGGTAATTTATTCATTAATTATCCAGATCTCTTATCCTGTCTAGTGCCAAGCAAAAGATGGAGGTAATCCCAATTGACTCTGGGTGAAGGGGGGGGGGGGGGTGCTGGGGGACAAGGTTTTTTGGTAAGTCTCCCTTGAATTGGTTTGCAATGTGACAGGAATCAGTCATGATCTACTCATACCTTATTATGCAGGTTAACAACACAGAACCTCTGGAGACTGAGATCTACTCAAAGACCCCGAAACCCAGTTCCACCTCTGATTGTCAGGATCTGTGGCTGAGACATATTGTCACCTCACACATTGTCAGACATGATGTGCATATAGAAATAAAAACTGAAGCACAGTAGTATATAGATTTAGGTACCGCCTAAAAGCGGAAGTCCCAAATATGTCTCTAGAGGGACGTCCGAGCTGATTAGCTGACTAACTATTTCTCGACTTTCATTTGGATCAACTGTCCTGTGAGTCTAATTATCCATTTAAAGAGCTTTATCCTTTCAAGCTACTGATTTCATCATTTGCTCCATGAACATTCTGCCTGAACAATCTGCCTACCTGAATTAGACTGTGTTGTTTATTCTGTGTGAGTCTGAGTGGTGGTGTATGATCCTCTATTTTTGGGCTTCAGTTTCATTAATATAATAACAATAATAATAATAATAATAATTATTATTATTATTATTATTATTATTATTATTATTATTATTATTATTATTATTATCTTATTGCTGCTCACTCTGTCACTTAAGCCAATCAATATCAACTCAGCAACACAGCAGACGTATTGGGTTTCCCATCGTGGGCACATGCAGATACCGGACAAGACATGGGACAACCATCAAATCCATGACTATGATGCTCTACTTATGAGATCCATTAAAAATTCTTTGTTGATAAAAGCAAGTCATGTGTTCCTGTTGTCAGTAAACACCAATATAAATACATTTCTGATAATTTTGTTAATTAGCATAAAGTCTCAAATCTCAAACAAGAGTGCATTAAAAACACCTGTGGGTCAAAAACCCAAGTGTTTGAGTGGGTCGAGTCTATATTACAGACTCACTTTTACATGCCTATGTTTTTACTGAACAAAGTACAGCCACTATCCGAGTTACAACCTAAATCGGTTCCGACCAACCAGTCGTAACTCAGATTGGTCATAAGCCGGATATTTAACGCAACAAAACCGAAACCACCCAACACTCGCTATGCATTCATGTGAAGCGTATTCTTCACCTGCACATTCTTTCAACATGTGAAATAAACTTGAATGGGGTTCAAGTTATCAAAGGTTAGCCATGTCTGTCGCTGTCTATGGTGAGGGCATGTAAAAGAACCATTGCTGACTTTTGTCGAGAGTAGGCTGCATAGCCGTAAGTATGCTTCCACATTGTGATGGTCTAGTGAGCTGTTCAGGGTGTACTCTGCCCTTGCCCAGAGTCGGCTGCGATGGGCGCCAGCCTCCCTGTGACCATAACTAGGATTAAATGGTTCAGAAAGATAAGAATGATTTCCCGTGTTGTTCAAAGGTTTAGGTGGTGTCAGTCTCCCACTTGTTCCTATGCTTGATCAGCAGATTGTAATGTGAATGAGAGGTTTTGTTCAGTATTGTCTTTATATTGTACAAAATTCCTCTCTCAGGTACCACCGCAGAGAGTTCAGCTCCATCCCCACAATGTTACCGGTCTTGTGGATCAGTTTGTTCAGTCTGTTTATGTCTGCAACCTTCAGCCTGCTGCTCCTGCATGCAACAGCTTAGAAAATAACGTCGGCCACAACAGACTCATAGAACACCCTGAGTAGCGTTCCGAAGATGTTAAATGGCCTTGGTCGCCTCAAAAAATAGAGACGCCACTGGTTCTTCTCGTAAAGTGCGGGGGTGCTCATAACCCAGTCCACATACTGGATCGATGGAAAAATATAGCTGAATATTATTTCTCTCTGCTTTGTCTCCCTCTCCCCACTAGCTAGTCACTAAAACTAACTGTCCTCATCCCGATGCACACAACCATGGACAAAGCTTGTCTACCAACCCTGTGTGCCTTTATAGTCAACATCCCAAACTCTTCATTAGAACCTGGCTTGGTATTCTTAGCCTTCAAAATGGTTGCTCTCTACCCAATCCTCAAAAAGCCCGCTCTGGTCTCAGTTTACTTTAGTATCTAATGCCATGCTTCCGACCCTCCTTTCCTCAGCACAGTCCTGGAAAGAACAGTCACTGCCCACCTTCAGATACATATGGCTCAATATAAGATCTCAGAACCATTCCAACCCAGTTTTAGAGCACACTGAAGCATTCTGTCCTCCTGCCTAAAGATCTCCTCATTGCTTGCAGACTCTGGCCACATCAGCATCCTCATTCCCCATGACCATTCTGCTTCTTCTGACCTGGTTTCCTGTTACATTACCCTTAAGTGTCTTTCTAAATATGTTGGCCCATGCAGTGCTCTCCTGTATTCGGTATCTCACAGCGCATAATATGATGGTGCATACGTGAATCTTGGCACCAGACTTTTCAATCAGTTCCCTTCTCCGTCCCTTGAAAACTGCCTAAGAACAAATCAAATCTGGATTCCATTTAACTTCCTCAGGCTAAATAATAACAAACCTGAGCTCCAGATAACTGGGGCTTTATTCTTTGATGTTGATAGGTATTCCATCACTCCATCTTGGATGCCTACAATCTGGGTGTTATTGTGGACCGAACCCTCACATTCCAGTCACATATCAAGTCATCATTAAAACGGATTTTTACTTCCATAACAATATCTCAAGACTCCACTTCTGAGTTCACAACTGAGAACTTCATTCATGATTTGATCAACTCCTGCCTGCAAAACTGCAATGGTGTCCTGTTTAATCTGCCAGCAAAGCACTGAAAAAATTGCAGCGTGTGCAGAATTTAACTGCCAGAGCTATCACCCATACAAAGCACTGGCAGCACATCACCTCCCCTCTCATGCATCCTTCCTGGACCCCGGTCCCACATCTCTTATAAAATTCTCCTAATCAACTATAAATTCCTCCATGTCCATTGTCCCCTCGTATTTATTCTTTTCATTCTCCTCTCCTACAGTCTCCACAGACCAAGGCCCACTGTCTACACCCAACACCAGACTCCAGTCCTTCATGAACAGAGCCTTCAGTGCTGCTGTCCCCACTCTCTGGAACAGTACAGTACATGTTGCCCTAAACCTCTATTTCAGATTTATCGTCACACTTTCACGCAATCATCTGTGTTCATAACTAAAAATTCCAAAGGAATTAAAAGTAGAAATGATATTTAGTTTAGAATAAATTAGATTAGATTAGATTCAACTTTATTGTCATACAGGGTAACGGAATTCAGTTTAGCATCCAATCAGAAGTGCAGAGAGCAGCAGGTGCAATGTACAGTTAGAAGCAGTTCTGTACAGATAAAGGCAGTATAAAGGTGAGAATAAATTAGCATTAATTTACATAGGACCAATATACGTACACATGTTCTGTATTACTATGCTGAAGAATAAAATATGCAAACGTAACAAACAAATATACAGTGTGTATACAGTATATGTAATATGCAAACATACAGATGTAGCAAAGGGGGCAGTGGTGGTCTAGTGGTATAAGGCGCCGGATTGCTGATCCAAAGGTTGGGGGTTTGAGTCCCACTCTCCACAAGGTTGTCATTGTCCCCCCCCCCCCCACACACACACACACACACCCCCCCACACACACACCCCCCAGTGCAGCTAACTGGGTTATCAAAGGCCGGCCATGTCTCTCACTGTCTATGGTGTGAGGCATGTAAAAGAACCATTGCTGACTTTCGACAAGAGTAGCTGCAAAGCTGTCAGCGTGTTTCTGCCCTGCGATGGCCTGGTGAGCTGTCCAGGGTGTACTCTGCCCTCGCCCTGAGTTGGCTGGGATGGGCACCAGCCTCCCCGCGACCCTAATTAGGATGAAGCGGTTACAGAAAATGAACTGAACAGATGTAGCATGGACAAATCCATTTCAGTAGTTGCTTGCAGAAGTATTCATACCCCGTGAATGTTTTCACATTTTGTCATGTTACAATCACAAATATAAATAGATTTCATTGGAATTTTATGCGAAGGTCAACACAAAGTGTAGCATAATTCTGAAATAGAATTAAAATAGTTCACATTAATAATTATAAATAGTTTTTGTTTACATGTACGGGTATTTTCACGTATTTTCATTTATATTTTTTGCAACAAATGAATTCTGAAGATTTTGAATGTGCCAACTTATGACTATTTTTTTGATATTACAAGTGAATGAAATGGCTTCGAGTAGAAGATCTTGCAAAAATAAGCCTGACGTATCCTACTACATCTGCGGTGAATAATACATCATTGCACCTAACAGGAATCAAGACTCAAGTTTTATAAAGTGTGCTTACCATTTGTATTTTGGGATTAATCTTGGTGACCAGGATAAAGCCTGGGCACCACACATGGTATGCAAGTAATGCACCAAATGTCTGCATCAGTGTCCACAAGGCAAGGAGATTTGTCTGACATTTGGAATTCACCTGGTTTGGAGGGAGCCGACAAACCATGTCACTGACTGCTTCTTCCGCACGATTGATGTGACTGGAATCAACAGAAAGAACCAAAGTAGCCTCAAATATCCTGATTTTGAACCAGCACGTTATGAAGGATTCCAGAAGATGAAGAAAAATAAGTGGTTCTTAACAATGATGCACCACATACTTTTTCTCAAAAGGAGCTAAATGATATAGTTCATGATCTCAGCTTGTCAAAGTCCTTCATTGACAACCAGATTGAAGGCACAGAACCTCCTCTCTGACAGTGCTCATTTCACATTTTACAAAAGTAGACATCAAGAGTTCTTCCATTTTTTTCTTTGAAGAAAAGGACTTGGTGTACTGTACAGATATTGCTCCACTTCTGCACAAGCTTGGGGTGCCACAATATGAACTCAAAGGTTACAGACTGTTCATTGACAGCAGCAAGAACGCTGAAATGTGTTTTGCTTCACAACGGCAACCAGTTTGTCTGTGTACGTCTTGCTCACTCGACTACCCTGAAGGAGAAATATGAAGCAGTGAAGAATGTGCTGGAGAAAATTTGTTACGATCAGTATGAGTGGCTTATTTGTGTTGACCTGAAGATGGTGAATTTTTTGTTGGGACCACAGTCCAGCTTCACCAAGTACCCATGCTTTCTGTGCATGTGGGTTAGTAGGAACACTGCTCAGCATTACACAAAGAAGGACTGGTCTGCACGAAAGCAGTCTGTTTGGGTTCCTTGCTTCTTACAGAGCAAGGAACGTCATTAACAATCTTCTGTTAGGCAGAGACAAGATACTCTTACCACCACTGCACATCAAGTTCTGCTTGATTAAACAGTTCACCAAAGCTCTAGACAAGGATGGTGACGGCTTCACTTACTTGTGCCATGATTTTCCAAGATTAACCACAGAGAAGTTGAAACTGGCATATTTGATGGTCCTCAAATCCGTCAGCTCCTTCAGAAATTCTGAGTTTGGAACTTGAAGCGTAGAAGGCTTTTGTTCTGGTTGAGAAGCACTTTCTTGGAAACAACAAGTCCAGTACGTACTATGCAGAATTTGTCACCAATATGCTGACTGCTTTCAGAAACCTTGGATGCAACAGGAGCATCAAAATACATTACTTGTTCTCATGGATTGGTTTCCTAAGAATCTGGGATCAATGAGTGATGAGTAGGGGGAGAGATGGAGACCAGGTATCAGGGACGTTGGGATGCAGTCATGATGGATGATTACTGTTAGACTCTGAAGAGATAGACATCCCTGCTGCTGAGCATTCGAGGGGTTCGAAGAAAAGGAAGTTCATGACCTGAATTTTTCACAATGAAGAGGTAATGTTCACTTTACATGTATTTACCTTTATCAATGTCTATTATTGAATTTACAGAAATTGAAGTTTGTACATGTAATAATTACATTATATTAGAAAATGGTTTTTTTTTCTTTAACCTTTTTGGATGAGAAATATTTTTTTTAAAAAATCAACTGATAATGTCTCAAAGATGTCATCGATTTAGTCAGAAGATCGGACTTTTCAAAATCAAATTTTAATAAAAACCTGACTTTATTTATTGAGAAAAATGGAAATAAATTTTGGATTCGGCAGTGCAAAATGGTCCATTGAATGGTCTGATTTGGAAAAACATAGACAACTTACTTTTTTTTTTTTTTTTTGTAACCCAGTATAATATAATAAAAATTTAAAAAGTCATCATCATCTTCTGCTTAATCCAGAGTTCCACTTCCTCCAGCTCGTCCGGGGGGACACTGAGGAAGTCGACATAATCCCTACAGCGTGTTCTAGGTTGACCCCAGGGTCTCTTCCCGATTGGACATGCCCAAAACATCACACCGAGGAGGTGCCTAAGGCATTCTAACCAAATGCTCGAGTCACCTCAACTGGTTCCTCTCAATGCAGAAGAGCCACGGTTCTACTCTAAACTCCTTCCAGTTGGCTGAACTTCTCATCCCATCTCTAACGGTGAAAAGCTCAGCCATATGCGTATCCACAGTAGGGTGGAGTGAAAAGTATAGTTTTTCACAATCAATTCAGAATAGTGTAGAAAAGACGTAACAATACCAGTTATAAACATAAATGCAAAATACTGTATTAAAAATCTGTAAAAAATTTCTAGGTTCCCCCAACTCACTCAAAATAAGGTATGTCGAGTCAATTTTGAGAGCATGCGAGCACGCGATTGCCGACAAAGGGAATAACTCTAAATAATTAGAACATTCACAGTTCAAAGATTTGGTATGACTGGAAAAGTCAGGACTCAGTAGTTTAGTAGAGGAAACTATCACCAGGTGGCGACAGCATATGGCACAGAATGTGGCAGATTCGACAGATACACAGGCTGTGGAGAGGGGCATCAAGGTGGTGACTGAGGCATCACAGTCTGTATGTGGCAACAATCGACGAGATGGCTTCATCCGTACAAGACTGGAGTCGAGGGCAAAAATGACAGTTTTCTTGACAAACGAGTCTTCAATATGTGACAGTCATATCGACTCATCTGACATGTCATGTCATGTCATGTCATGTCATGTCATCATTTGGACATGTACAGAGGAGGGATAGTGAGTATATTGGCAGTAGGATGCTGAGGTTGGAACTACCAGGCAGAAGGCCTCGAGGAAGACCAAAGAAGAGATTTTTGGATGTGGTGAAGGAAGACATGAAGGTCGTTGGAGTCAGAAAAGAAGATGCGGAGGACAGGGTGAGGTGGAGGCGGATGATTTGCTGTGGCGACCCCTGAAGGGAGCAGCCGAAAGTAAAAGAAGAAGATATCGACTCATCTGAATATTTGTGGGTTTTTTGAGACAATTAACACTGTGCTAACACTGTGCCAAACTGCCAAAAATATGTTTGAGATGATATAGAAGCAAATTGGATCGCTATATCAGAATTAAACATTTTCAGCAAAAATGCCCAAATATGGTCATTTTCATCGCTCTTGGGGGAGCCTAAGATATCAACTTATCAAGATGAACTTTTCAAATATTTTAGAGGATACCACTCCACATCTTTTTATTGCTATTCCACGTAAAAATAATCAAAAAATTAATTTTTCACAATTTTCACTCCACCCTAATCCACAATCTTGTTCTTTCAGTCACAACCCAAAGCTCGTGACCATAGGCGAGGGTTGGAACATAGATCGACTGGTAAATTGAGAACTTTGCCTTGCGGCTCAGCTCCCTCTAAAAGTAAAGTTTTCCTCTGTGATTGAAAAGCTGAACAAGTTCACAAATGTTAGCAGAACAGCACAAGTTAGTGAGAAATCGGATCATGTATGTGTACACACTAATTGATGTTTGATGAAATTCAACACAGCATGGCATGGTGACATAGTGGTAGCATGTAGCACATCCGCCTCACAACAAGAAGGATTCCCAGCCTGAGTGTATCTGTGTGGCATTCGAATGCTCTCTCCGTGCTTGCATGGGTTTCCTCTGGGTACTCCGATTTCCTCTCACAGTTCAAAAGCATGCACAGTAGAATAATTGGCTGTTCCACATTACCACGACGTGTGAGTGTGTGAGTGAATTGTTGTGTGAGTGCTGGCCTGCAATAAGGGTGTGCCCTCACCCAGTTCACCCAGAGTCGGCTGAAATGGATACCAGCCTCCCCGCGATCCTAATTAGGATTAAGCATTTTTAGGAAATTAATGACATTCAGACGGATGGTGTGAGCTCACTTCCACATTCACCAGTCTGAACATATCTGCAATAATGAGAGGGAGGAAACAGGAAAAAGATATAACTCATCAGTGTGAAAATAAATTAGTGTGTGTGTGTTCGCGGATGTGTGAAGGAGAAGGGTGGGTGGAATTCTGAAATCTCAAGCATTTTGGTTCTGTTTTGAGCGAGTGGATATGAAGGTCGTGTGGGCACAGAGACAGGTTTTCATTCATGTCTCATTCAGAAGAGACCTGGTGGTAAATGGAAGACTTTTCCTGCATTGTTTCACCCACATGACTGTTCTTTTTATATACAGTATTTTCATTTATTCTCAGTAACACTATGCTCATTAATACTTCAATGGATCCACGACAGACGTGAGCATGCTGGACAACTGGTACACACATACACCGTCTGAGGGTAATTTAGAGTCACCAATCATCCAAGTGTGTTTTGGGAAATGGAAGAGAAACCAAAGGAAAGGAGAAGAAGAAAAACTCCACACAGGCAATAACCTGATCCCGATATGGACAGCAACGCTACTCAACACGCCAGCGAGCTTCCAGCTTTTAATACTGGAGTTCAGTTCATTTTCTGTAACCGCTTAATCCTAATTAGGGTCGCGGGGAGGCTGGTGCCCATCCCAGCCAACTTTGGGCGAGGGCAGAGTACACCCTGGACAGCTCGCCAGGCCATCGCAGGGCGGAAACACGCCGACGGCTTTGCAGCCTACTCTTGTCGAAAGTCAGCAATGGTTCTTTTACATGCCTCACACCATAGACAGTGAGAGACATGGCCGGCCTTTGATAACCCAGTTAGCTGCACTGGGGGGGACAGTGACAACCTCGTGGAGAGTGGGAATCGAACCCCCAACCTTTGGATTAGCGATCCAGTGCCCTATACCACGAGACCACCACTGCCCCCATATACTGGAGTTCAATTGATTTTTTTTTTTTTTTTATATATAGTGGTTCATCAGGCCGGTGCTTATCCCCGGTTTCCGTAGCATGAAGCGATTAGGAGTGCAACTCCTCCTGGATGGGACGCTAGTCCATCACAGGTTACCTTCCCAGTATATTTTTACTGGTACCCATTTATACTGCTGGGTGAACAGAGGCACACTTGTGATTAAGACCTTACCACAGTGGGAGGTCTAACTGGGATTTGAACACACAACCTCCCGATTATGAGTGCAACACCCTAACCACTACGCCACCGGCCCCACTGATTTAATTGATTAAGGTATGTTAAATAGAGTGTGGTCATGGGGGTGTCCACCTCACACCAAGCGGGTCCTCTTTTGCATGTCCTCTGTAGTGCATGTGTGGGTTTCTGGTTTCCTCATACTGTCCATTGACATGCACATTAGGCACATGGCTGTTTTAAATTGCCCCTAGGTGTGACTGAGTGTATGAACGGTTGTGTCTGTCTTGCT
Source organism: Plotosus lineatus (assembly GCA_024760905.1). NCBI lineage: Eukaryota > Metazoa > Chordata > Actinopteri > Siluriformes > Plotosidae > Plotosus > Plotosus lineatus. The sequence continues at coordinate 12,849,297 of CM045750.1, forward strand.
CTGCAATGGTCTGGTGAGCTGTTTAGGATGTAACCCAGTCATCACCCAGTATTGACTGATGCTTCCGTCTCCCCGTGACCCAAGTAGTAAGATTACACAGTTAAGCAAACACAAGTTAAATGAAAAGTGAATTCTGCAATGATGGGGCTCTCATGAAATCAGGCATCCCTGTTCTCTTCTTCTTTTCTTTCGGCTGTTCCCTTCAGGGGTCGCCACAGCAAATGATCTGCCTCCATCTCTCCCTATCCTCTGCATCTTCTACTCTTACTCCAACGACCTTCATGTCCGCCTTCACCACATCCATAAATCTTCTCTTTGGTCTTCCTCTGGACCTTCTGCCTGGTAGTTCCAACCTCAGCATCCTACTACCAATATACTCACTATCCCTCCTCTGTACATGTCCAAACCATCTCAATCTAGCCTCTCTGACTTTGTCTCCAAAACATCTAACATGTGCTGTCCCTCTGATGTACTCGGTTCTGATCCTATCCATCCTTGTTACTCCCAAAGAGAACCTCAACATTTTCATCTCTGCTACCTCCAACTCTGACTCCTGTCTTTTCCCCAGGGCCACTGTCTCTAAACCATACAACATCGCTGGCCTCAACACCGCCTTGTACACTTTTCCCTTCATTCTTGCCGATACCCTCCTATCACACATCACACCGGACACTTTTCTCCAACCATTCCAACCTGCCTGCACACGCTTCTTCACCTCTTTTCCACACTCTCCATTGCTCTGGATTGTTGAGCCTAAGTACTTAAAATCCTCCACCTTCCTTATCTCTGTCCCCTGTAACCTCACCGTTCCTCTTGGGTCCTTGTCGTTCACACACACATGTATTCTGTCAGGCATCCCTGTTCTAAACATGTGTATTGTAATTTAATAGATATTATGGATGGAAGTCCTGATTTAAATTATACAGCTCTTATTTGTCATCACTGAGCAGAAGGGAAGGGAATCATTTTGTAGAACATGAAAAGAGAGACAGTTGAAGACATGTCTGGTTAATAATGGTTATTGTTTGTTTACAGAGATAACCAGGCACATCTGGGAGCTACTAATAACAAAACCCGCACACTGTTGTAAAGACTATTCATTCTCGGAGTAAAGGAGGTTTAATCAGAAGCAGTGTTATTACAGAATGGAGAAGCCTTTCATACCTGCTTTCCTTCAACAGTGTAAATCCTCTTGACAACACCAGAGTCAAGCTTGATGGCATCTGTGATGTCATTGAGGACGTGCTCGAATGAGTGGGCTGTTTTCTTGTTCAGCAGAATCCGAACAGCCTTGCGTGGCTTCACACCACTACGGATGATAGTGGCTAGCTTGGGCCTGATAAAGTCCTTGCTTTCTTTGGATTCATGGGACCCTGGTATAGAGCTGGAAAGGGAGGGGATGCATCTAGTGGACCCAGACGCCTTCACGTTCACAGACCAGTTTGGGTTGATGTTCTTCATGTAATCAAGCTTTTTGAATGCCTCAGTGGATGCACATATATAACTCTCACCTGAAAACATAAAACATTGCATTTGAGTAACAGCTTAGAATGAAATTCAATTTCTATAAATGAGTTTTAAAGGCAGTGGTTTTTCCCCCTCAGTGCAGTTTTCAAAGGCTGGCTATGTCTCTCGTTGTCTATGATGAGAGTCTGTCAAAGAAACATTGCTGCATTTCGACAAGAGTAGGCTGCATAGCCGTCAACGTGTTTCTGCCCGGTGATGGCCTGGCGAGCTGTTCAGGTTGTCCAGCTTGCCTGCCTTCCTGCAACCCTAATTAAGATGAAGTGGCCTAGAAAATGAATGAATGAGTTTTAAAGGACATTATTATAAAAGGGTAACTGGCAGAATGAAAAAACTGACTGGTATGACATGAATTTTAATCTATTGATCTGTTGCAGGCATTTCAGCAGAAACAGAATTAGGTGGAACAGTTTATTAGATACAGTTGTGCTCAAGGGTTTGCATACTCTGGAAGAATTTGTGATTTTTTTTTTTTTTTTTTTTTGGACATTTTTCAGAGGATATGACTGATGTTAAAATATTTTCTTTCACTCAGGGTTAGTGGCTGCATGAAGCCGTTTATTATTAAACAATCATAAAGACAGCAGAAACTAAGCAGATCACCCTGATCAGAAGTTAATACATCCAAGTTCTTAATATGGTTTATTGCCCAATTTTACATCAGTAACAGCTTGACGTCTTTTGTGGCGGCAGTGGTGGAGACACTTTACTTTCTCATATGGTACAGTTGCACATTCTACCTGATGAAAAACCTTCCGTTGCTCTAAATTCTTGAGCCACTTCATGAACTACATGACTAAGATCGCCCCAAAGTGTTCAGTTCAGTTCATTTTCTGTAACCACTTCATCCTAATTAGGGTCGCGGGGAGGCTGGTGCCCATCCCAGCCAACTCAGGGCGAGGGCAGAGTACACCCTGGACAGCTCGCTAGGCCATCGCAGGGCGGAAACACGCCGACGGCTTTGCAGCCTACTCTTGTCGAAAGTCAGCAATGGTTCTTTTACATGCCTCACACCATAGACAGTGACAGACATGGCCGGCCTTTGATAACCCAGTTAGCTGCACTGGGGGGGGGGACAGTGACAACCCTGTGGAGAGTGGGACTCGAACCCCCAACCTTTGGATCAGTGATCCGGCACCCTATACCACTAGACCACCACTGCCCCTGCCCCAAAGTGGCTCAATGATACTGAGGTCAGGAGACTGAGTTGGTCCCTCCAGAACCTTCTCTTTGCTGTGCTGTAGCCAATGACAGGTTGACTTGGAATTGTGTTTAGGATCATTTTCAAGTTTGGAACATCCAGGTGCCTCCCGTGCACAGCTTCCAGACAGATGCTTGCAAATCTTCCTCCAGTATTTTCTGATAACATGCTGCGTTCATCTTGACATCAATATTGACTAAATTTCTTGTGCTGTTATGGCTCCCACATCCCCAAAACGTCAGGGCTCCAAGTTTGTGTCTCACAGTAGGAATTGTTGACTTTTCATCATAGGACTTGTTCACTGCTCTACAGACTGTGGCCATAAAGTTGAGTTCTGTTCTCATCACGCCAAATAACTTAGTTCCAGAGGCGTGAGGCGTGTCTCTGTGCTGTCTGGTGTATTGTAAGTGGGCTGCTTTGTCACACTGGTGTAGTAACAACTTTCTCCTGGCAACTCGACCCTGCAGCCGATTTTTCTTGTACACCTTGAAACAGCCACACCCCCTTTTTTTCCAGAGAGTCCTGCATGTCAGCTGAATCATATGTGGGTTTTTCTTTGCATTCTGAACAATTTTACTGGCAGTTATGGTTGAAAGTTTTCTTATTCTACCTGACTATTTGGTTTCTGATAATCTCTCATTTTCCGCTTCTTAATTAGAGTCGGAACACTGCTGAGTGGCATTTTCAGTTCCCTGGATATCCTTTTCCTGTTTTATAAAGTTCAGCTACCTTCTCTCGCAGATCCTTTGATAATTGTTTTGCTTTCCTCATGGCGTGGAGTCCAGTGACATCAGGGCTGCACTGGCTGAAACATGCAGGGGTCTGTCAGGAGCCCAGATACTCACGGACTATTTATACACATACTGATCACAGACAAACAGTTTACAGGTAAGCATGGTTTCCTTTCATAGACATTCCTAATTTGTTTTAGTTTCAAGTTCCAATTTTATTTGTTATATACAGGTTAATTAACATTTAGAAAAAATATAAAGTAAAGAATAAAACTATATGAGTAAAAGGAATATACAAACCGAATTCCAAAAAAGTTCAGCACACTATAAAAATGGTGAATAAAAACCGAATGCAATGATGTGGAAGTGCCAAATTTCAATATTTTATTCCAAATAGAACATAAATGACAGGGTCAAACGTTTAAACTGAGAAAATGTGTCATTTTAAGGGGAAAAATATGTTGATTTTAAATTTCATGGTGTCAACAAATCACTAAAAAAGTTGGGTCAAGGCCATTTTCACCACTGTGAGGCGTCCACTCTTCTTCTTACAACAGTCTGCAAACATCTGGGAACCGTGGAGACAAGTTTCTCAAGTTTATAAACAGGAATGCTGTCCCATTCTTGTCGAAGACAGGCCTCGAACTGTTCAGCTGTCTTGCGCCTTCTTTGTTGAACCTTCCTCTTTATGATGAGCCAAATGTTCTGTATAGGTGAAAGATCTGAACTGCAGGCTGGCCATTTCAATACCTGGATCATTTCCTATGCAGCCACAATGTTGTGATTAATGCTGCATGTGGTCTGGCATTATCATGTTGACAAATGCAAGGTCTTCTCTGAAAGAGATGACGTCTGGATGTGAGCATATGTTGTTCTAGAACCTGAATATACCTTTCTGCATTGAAGGTGCTTTCCAGATGTGCAAGCTGCCCATGCCACACGCACTCATGCAAGCCCATAGCATTACAGAAACAGGCTTCTGAACTCAGCGCTGATAACAACTTGGGTTGTCCTTGTCCTCTTTAGTCCGGATGACATGGCGTCCCAGTTTTTAATAAAAAACTTCAAATCATGATTCATCTGACCACAGAACAGTTTTCCACTTTGCCACACTCCATTTTAAATGACCCCTGGCCCAGACAAAACACCTGCGCTTCTGGGTCCTGTTTAGAAATGGCTTCTTCTTTGTACTGTAGAGTTTTAGCTGGCAACGGTGGATTGTGTTCACCGACAATGGTTTCTGGAAATATTGCTGAGCCCATTCTGTGATTGCCCTTACAGTAGCATTCCTGTTTGTGATGCAGTGCCATTTAAGGGCCTGAAGATCACGGGCATCCAGTATGGTTTTTCAGCCTTGACCCTTACGTACAGAGATTGTTCCAGATTCTCTGAATCTTTGGATGATGTTATGCACTGATGATAACTTCAAACTCTTTGCAATGTTTCGCTGGGAAGCACCTTTCTGGTTTTGCGCCACTATCTTTCTGCGCAACATTGGTGAAATTGGTGATCCTCTATTCATCTTCGCTTCTGAGAGACACTGCCACTCTGAGAAGCTCTTTTTGTACTCAGTCATGTCTACATTTTCTCAGTTTGAACTTTTGACCCTGTCATCTATGTTCTATTCGGAATAAAACACTGAAACCTGGCACTTTCACAGGGGCAGTGGTGGTCGAGTGGTATAAGGCGCCGGATCGCTGATCCAAAGGTTAGGGGTTCGAGTCCCACTCTCCACAAGGTTGTCACTGTCCCCCCCAGTGCAGCTAACTGAGTTATCAAAGGCCGGCCATGTCTCTCACTGTCTATGATGTGAGGCATGTTAAAGAACCATTGCTGACTTTCGACAAGAGTAGGCTGCAAAGCCGTCAGCGTGTTTCCGCCCTGCGATGGCCTGGCGAGCTGTCCAGGGTGTACGCTACCTTCGCCCTGAGTTGGCTGGGATGGGCACCAGCCTCCCCGTGACCCTAATTAGGATGAAGCGGTTACAGAAAATGAACTGAACTGGCACTTTCACATCATTGCATTCAGTTTTTATTTACAATTTGTATAGTGTGCCAATCCGGCTTGTATATGTGTGTGTGTGTGTGTGTGTGTGTGTGTGTGTGTGTGTGTGTGTGTGTGTGTGTGTGTGTGTGTGTGTGTGTGTGTGTGTGTGTTTAAATGGTCACAATGAATGTGAAAAAAGTGATAGCCTTTTCTGCTTTGGTAGCTTTGTTCTTTTTATTGCAGATTTATGAAATTTCACCAATTTTCCTGTTTGTGTCATATCTTGTTTCCATGTTCTCTGTTGATATCATACAGCACGGCACACCACAATTGAACCAATCAATAACAAATACTTTTGGTAGTTCATTTCAGTAGTTTTCTTTCTGTACATTATGGCCCAGAGGCCTTGTAGCACTTTGGAAAGTTCATTGTTTATCACATTAGCCTAATACTGAAGTACTTCTGTGTGTAATATCACCAACATATATGACATCATTCACACATATTATGGCTTCAAGCTATCACATGGAAACAAAAATTGTAGAATTAAAATGAGCCACGATTACTGTGAAATGTTATGTTCTCTTTCATTTGTCATGTTGTGTTCCATTCCAGATTTACCTGCATCCAGCAGATGAAATGCTGCCCCAATGTAACTGCCTACGTAAGTTTTCCTTTTGCACTTATAATGCACTGACAGCTTTACTCAAAGATCAAGTTTGATACGTTTGATCAGCTTAGTCAACAAGTAAACTGTTAGTCTCATTTCTTATTATTCGTCCAGGGTGCAGCAAAGGTGTAAGGATCGAGGAAAAATTAGGATAGCCCCAATACTTCAATTAATGTACAATGTACAATGACGCCAACAAGCAGAGATGACAGTGATGCATTTCCAAGTAAAGCAAGCATGTACAAACTGTATTATCCATTGTTCTGACAACCTTGGGTCACCACAAGATCTGGACTCATGGACAAGGGTGCTCAGGGCTGCAGAGATACGGTGCTGTATGCTCCAGTTTTTGAATTAATTAAAGTTTTAAAAGAAGGTGACATACCATAAATCCAGTATCATTGAAAATGTTGCAGCATCTTCACTATGAAGAAAAGTCTTGGCACCATCCTTGCAAAAAGAAAGTGTTGAAACTGTTGAAGAGGGCGCCAAATGGAAATCATCCCGTGATTCTTCAAGTACTTCTAGAATTTATGACAAATCATGCATTTTTGGAAGCAAGTCCAGAAAATCTGAAAATATCTGAAAGGTGAAAAAACCCGAGAACCCCTTACACAATGTGAGGAGTTACGTGCTGATGATACTATCCGTAGGACAGCAACAAGGAGATGTGATCAAAGAATTCTTGCCTTGCTGAGTAGATGATAACCTGCCAAAGGCACATGCCTTCTGCTTCAACAACTGAAGTAAATAAACCTCTCTACCAGGTCTCTTGCACAAGATGTTGAGAAACTGAGTCGAGTCAACTACCTCCATATGAAGACTGTCTGTTCATGCATGCTCTTCGTGCAAACTACCAAGCAGCCATCTGGAGAAGATAACTACAGGCCCAACCATTTATTCCAAGTCCTGTGGGCTGTGGTTGGACACAAGGAGAGTGATCTCATCATTGCTTTAATGTATGGCTCACCTGCACCAGATGCTGTTCTTCAGCTTTTGTCCTGCAAAACATGTGACAACCAAGCACCTGATTTTAGTGACAGAGAGAAAAGTAGAACTGATGGATTCTTAGGAGGACAACGATGACTAGCTTCATGGTATGCTGGATGCCCATGGCAGATCCTGAACTTGGTAAACCTGCAGCTGCTATAATACCAGAAACTCTTTGTTGACGTGAACATGATACAATCTATCCGAGTGGCATGACTTGCTGTGTGCACATTATAAAACTGAACAGTCCGGATGCATGTTTGGTTCATGTTCAATACGCGTCATGCATGTGAAAAACACAATTCAATTATTTTTTTGTTCAGTGTGACTTACTCATATTCGCACCTGCAAATCCATATTGAATAAATTGTGATCTGTGGATATTGCTTAAAAGATGATTGTGAAGTATGTATTTGCGTTTGACCATTTCTTATAGAGGATATGTCTCTTTATGAGGTGATAACCACTACTAAGCTACCATTCTGACAAGGCTATCATATATAAATAGAAACTAGAGATATGTAGCAAATACAGAATACATGTGTGTGTGAATGAAAAGGACCCAAGAGGAACGGTGAGGTTACAGGGAGCAGAGATAAAGAAGGTGGAGGATTTTATGTACTTAGGCTCAACAATTCAGAGCAATGGAGAGTGTGGAAAAGAGGTGAAGAAGCGTGTGCAGGCAGGTTGGAATGGTTGGAGAAAAGTGTCCTGTGTGATGTGTGATAGGAGAGTATCGGCAAGAATGAAGGGAAAAGTGTACAAGACGGTGATGAGGCCAGCGATGTTGTATGGTTTAGAAACAGTGGCGCTGAGGAAAAGACAGGAGGCAGAGCTGGAGGTAGCAGAGATGAAAATGTTGAGGTTCTCTTTGGGAGTAACGAGGATGGATAGGATCAGGAATGAGTACATCAGAGGGACAGCACATGTAAGAGGTTTTGGAGACAAAGTCAGAGAGGCTAGATTGAGATGGTTTGGACATGTACAGAGGAGGGATAGTGAGTATATTGGCAGTAGGATGCTGAGGTTGGAACTACCAGGCAGAAGGCCTCGAGGAAGACCAAAGAGAAGATTTATGGATGTGGTGAAGGAGGACATGAAGGTACTTGGTGTAAGAAAAGAAGATGCAGAGGATAGGATGAGATGGAGGCAGATCATTCGCTGTGGCGAACCCTGAAGGGAACAGCCGAAAGGAAAAGAAGAAGATATGTAGCAAATCAAAAATTACCATAACAATTATTGACCCAATGTGATACCGATACAAAAATTTTTGATCTGTGCTTTAGGACTAATATACATATACATATATAGAGAGTATATATATCTGTGTGTGTGTGTGTGTGTGTGTGTGTGTGTGTGTGTGTGTGTGTGTGTGTGTGTGTGTGTGTGTGTAATAATGAATGTCCTGTGGATGGCTGGCAGATCAGTCCTGGTGCTGTTTTGTGCCAATCTGACCACCCAGACATTTGTGGTCCAGAGCATTAAAATTACCATACCAGGTAGTGATCAGCCAGAAAGAATACTATCGATGGTGCATTAGTAAAAGTTCTTGAGTATTCTGGAGTCCATACCAAACCTCTTCACCCGCTGAAGAAAGAAGAGGCTTTGTCTCACTGCTTTTGTGATCACACCCACATCAAGTGATGTGACCAGCTCAGATCCTCCCTGATGTTGATCCCCAGGAACCTGAAGTAACTGTTTGATAATACATTGCTTCACACAACCACTAACCAAGAGTTTGCATTACCATTCATATTCCCTGAAAAATGGCACAAGAGAATCATAAATTCTGCCAGAGTATGTAAATTGTGAGCACAACTGTACAAGAACTACGTCTCCACTATCAATATATTGGTGTTTCACCCTCACTGTTTCACAAGGTTTCCAACAATGGCAAATGTCAGTAGAGTGTAGAGGCAGCTTGAGCCACCATGCATTCATTCATTCAATAATTCAGTCATTTATTCATTCATCCCTTTACTTCTCTCTCTTTCTCTCTGCACCTACAGCCAATCTTGAGGAATGGACGTCGATCCCTGAAGCTTGAATGATGCTCATACAGGGATTGTGTCATGGCTGTGATCACAATAATGTACCGTATGGTTCGCCAGGCCACATACAGACTCACTCACACCTACGGACAATTTGGAACAGCCAATTAACCTACTGTGCAAGTTTTTGGACTGTGCGAGGAAACCTACGCAAGCATGGGGAGAACATGCAAACTCCACACAGAAACACCCAGGCCTGGAATGGAACCCAGGCCTTCTTGCTGTGAGGCAGATATACTAACCATCCATTTTCCTTAATCCTGATAACACAGGGAAACTGGAGCCTGTCTTGGCTGACTCTGGTCATGGTCATGACCATGAACAGCTCACCAGACCATTGTAGGGCAACAAGCAAAATCTTTCATACTCACACGTAGCGGTAATTTAGAAAAACCATTTAGCTTAACGTGCATGGCTTCAGACTGTTGGAGCCCATGAATCAAATTCAGGCTTTCTTGTAGTGAGGTGGAAGTGCTAATGGTTGTCTGTCTTCCTTTCGGCTTTTTCCCTTTTACTTGGGAGTCGCCACAGTGAATCATCTGATTCGCATGTTTGATTTGGCAGAGGTTTTTACGTCAGATGCCCTTCCTGTCACAACCCTTTTTAGCAAGGGACAGAAACACGCTGACGACTTTGCAGCTTCTATTTACGAAAATCAGCAATGGTTCTTTTACATGCCTCTCAACATAGACAGTGACAGACATGGCCCGCCTTTGATAACCCGGTTAGCCGCACTTGGAGGGGGACAGTGACAACCTTGTGGAGAGTGGGACTCGAACCCCCAACCTTTGGATCAACTATCCTGCGCCCTATACCACTAGACCACCACTGCCCCTGTGAAAAAATACTCATGGTTATAATAGTGTGTGTGTGTGTGTGTGTGTGTGTGTATGTGTATTGCCCTGCCACACTCTGGTGAGCTGTCCAGTGTGTCAGCTGAGATAGGCTGTGGCCTCCCCACAACACAGTAGGATTAAGTGGCTTGAAAAATGAGTGTGAGAGATGGGAATGTACAGTATTAGATATACATATGAGAAATGAAAGGAAACTACACTACAGTGTTAGCACGAGTGCTGTGATGAGAACGACACACTAATGTAAACAGTCCAGTGTTGGTTCTATTCTCTTTCCACTGAAGAACAGGGCAGAAACTTTACCATTCACTTGTAACCTCATGAATTTCAGTGAGTGATGATGTCCACTGTATCAGTGAAATATTCTTATGAGTAAAATCTGTGTATTTTGCTGGGAGACTCAATCCTGTCCTTTCTCTCACCTTCCAGCAGCTGATCAACGCTGGTGATCTTCCTCGAGCCGTCGATGACGTAGATGACGCGCACGCCCTGGGGCAGGTGCACGTTGTCCGTGAGTGCGCGCGTCAGCTCGGCCAGCAGTGCATCCAGTGTGCGGAACCGCTCGGAGGAAACTGCGCACACCAGACCGGGGAAGTAGCGATCTCCGTTCCGGTAGAACCGGACTTTTTTGGCTCTCTTCTCCGAGCTGAGCGTCTTAAGAGTGCGCGTGCGGTAGAGGCTGCAGTGCGCGCTGTGGGCGGGGCTTGGGACACCGTTGGCTTGCGAGCCGGCGCGGTCGTTCCTGTCCACTTTATCTCGTGAATCGAAGTGCTCATCCATTTCTTCCGGAGACAGATGAACCCTACAAAGATGAGGACGATCCCAAATGTTTAATCGGTGGTCTTCTTGCAAGTAGAGGAAAAGAAGTTGGACCTGCTTCACAGTCCCTTGAGCTTTAAACCTGATTAAAAGAATATTAATATAACATTAATATAATATATAATATATAATTCATATAATATTAATAGAATTAAAATCATTATAATCACCTCCATAGTACAGAATACAAATACTGCGGACAGGGACTGGTGCTGAAATGCTCCACCTGAATGGGTGAATGTTACTGGAACAGAAGAGTGTCACTGGTTCTCTGTGGGTTTTCGTTCACTGCACTGAATAAAACTCTTTCTTTGTGAATTCTCAGAGTTTTCTCTGAGAATTCTCAGATCAGGTTTATCTGTCGCTTCACTGTAGAACCTCACACCAAAATATCTCACCCGGGTAACACCATCCAGGTGAAGCTTCCAGGCTTAAACTCATAACCACACGGAACACCGAGCAGCCGAGCTCCTATTCCACTGATAGTGTTTTTATTATTAATGATAAAGCATGCTCACTTACTCAACTACACGCACTCTTAATATAAAGCAGCAGATTCCTTCTGAAGGTTCGGTTCGGATCGCAGATAGGAGTCGTGCGTCGGAACGAGGTGCAGTGAGTCTTCTGTTGTCCCGCTCTCTCTCTCTCTCTCTCTCTCTCTCTCTCTCTCCCCCTCTCTCCTCCTCCTCCTCCTCCTCCCCCGTGACGTGGGATGGCTCTCTCATTCAGACGCAGTAACTCAGCGCAAGGCACCACCTCTTCTCCGCCACCACCACCACCACCACCACCACCACCATCCTCCTCGTCCTCTCTGCTGCCTCCCTCACCTCTACTGCAAGTTAGCCCACAACACGACTACAGATAACAATATGAATCGAGTAGCACGATGGGGTGGTGGTTAGCACGTCTGTCTCACACCTAAGCAAGCCCAGAGTTTGAGTCCCAGGCTCAGCCGGTTCTTTAGTTTTCTCCCTCAGTCCAAATGCATGCACATTAAGCTAATTGCCTGTTCCCATTTGCCCCTAGGAATGAGTATGAATGTTTGAGTGTGCAGCCTCTATGATGGAATGGTGAGTTGTTCAGGGTGTACCCCGCCCTCCACTAGTGTCAGCTGAGATAAGCTTCAGCCTCCCTACAATCCAAGCAGATTGCAGTACTGTACATAGCCAGTGCTAAAGGAAGAATTAATTACCAAAGATATTCATTCAAAATACTTTCTTGTTTTTGATTGGTGAAATACCACAAGCAAATTCTTGATATTCCACTACAAGCTAATTTATCCATCATTGTTATTGGATAAGTTAAATGATTATTACAAGTTTGGCACGTGTCAGTGTTCCTTATCATAAATATCATCCATGATAGGCTATGCTCTGCAGAAGCTGGCTCCAGCTGACCGCCATGTTGCTGAGCTAGTACAACTTACACTGAAGCCCTGCAGCAACCCTGAGCTGTCAAAACTAAATTTTATTTTTTTCAGTTTATGCTGTTGTAATCTGTATCTGAGAGCGATGACCAAGACTAACAAAGCTCTACCACCCATCAGCGCTGACACAAAGGTGAAGCTTATCTACACTGCGCTCCATAATTATTGGCACCCCTAGTTAAGATATGTTAAAATCCTTAAAATAAATTACATTTTTATTGCAGAAGCTCCTCTCACACTGAAAATTATAGAAAAGTGTCACCTTCAACTCAAGTGAATTTTAAGGTGGGATAATCTCAGAGTAAGAAATAATTATTTTTCATAAAATCACCTTTTCCACAATTATTGGAACCCCTAACAATTCCTAGGAAATAAATGCAATTATATAATTTCTACCGTAGTTTACAAAGTTGATAAGAATATCTAGGAACATTTAATTAGTAATTCATCACTTTTCATTTCCCTGGGGTATAAATAAGATGTGACACAGAGACCATTTCTCTTGTCCATGCTTCAACATGGGAAAGACAAAGTTAAACACCTTTCAAGTGAGGCAGATAGATGTGTGTCGACCTTCACAAGTCAGGAAATGGCTACAAGAAAATATCTGCTCGCCTGCACCTGAACATATCTACTGTCGGAGGAGTCTTAATTGGACCAATGTTTAAAAAGCCTAAACACAACACTGTAAAATATCGACTGTAAAATGATACCGTACAAATAACAGCAACAGGTTACAGTGAAGGTTATTTTGCCACCACGCACAGTGAGGAGGATGGTAAGAGAACAAAGTTCTCCAAAGCTCACTTTTAAAGAACCGCAACAAATGGGAGCATCTTGGGGTCACAAAGTCTCCAAAACAATCATCAGGCACCTTCTACATGCCAACAAGCTGTTTGGGAGGCATACACGGAGAAAACTTTTTTTCTCACTTACAACCATAAACGCAAACATCTGGAATTCGGTAAGCGGTACTGGTACTTCAACTGGGACCGTCTGCTTTGATCAAATGAGACCAAGATAGAGGTTTTTTTGGTAACAACTGGTGGAACACAAAAGATGAGCATGCAGAAAAGTACCTCATGCCAATTGTGAAGTATGTGGGAGGATCAGTGATGCTGTGGGCCTGTCTCTTCCAGAAACTCTGGGAACTTTGTTCGGGTGCATGGTATCAGAAACAGTTTGAAATACCACACCATTTTAAGTCAACTTATTTATTATATAATAGTTATTATCTCAATATATTTTCAGCTATTTTTGTAGCACGTCTTTAAAAAATTATTGTTAACCATTACACCACCATGAGAGTCATACTGGTATAAAATTTAAGACGTTTAAAGTTAACGGTGTTCCTGGAATAATAAAGTTAGTTGAACTAACCTACCTGGGCCAGCCTAATGCTCCCATGGTGGCCCAGTCTCCTCAAAGGCAGACACGGACTGATAGGGATTCTGGTCCTCGTCAGCCACCGACCAGGCTGAGTTACTTCTATGAGCATGGGTTTCGGCGACTTCCGGTGGTACCCCCTGGCCTGGCGCCGCCAGCAGCTATTGCCACCAGACCAGATAATCCCTCTTCTTCTGATGGATTTTCAGTCCTCTGCCTTTCTTCGAACTTCTTGCATACAACACACTGTTCATTGGTTGCCTTCTGTAAAAAAGTTCCCAGATCCACCCGGCTGCCGTCATCAACCGTGGTATTGCTCCTGGATGACAGCTGCCGCCGACTTATCCAATTTGCGTTGTGGGTCTGGAATCCTCTTGAAGCAGCCCGCAGCTGTTGTAGCAAAAAATTCAAGGTTCCACGGTGGGTTGCTAACCCTCCTTAGCTTATTTGCCTGGACCCTTATTTGAGGCCAACAGACCTCTGTTGTGCTGGTCTTTCCCAGCTGTCATGTATTTTCTGCATGTAGCTATGCGAGGAATAATAAAGTTAGTTGAACTAACCTACCTGGGCCAGCCTAATGCTTCCATGGTGGCCCAGTCTCCTCAAAGGCAGACACAGACTGATAGGGATTCTGGTCCTCGTCAGCCACTGACCAGGCCGGGTTACTTCTATGAGCATGGGTTTCGGCGACTTCCGGTGGTCCCCCCCCCCCCCCCCCCGGCCTGGCGCCGCCAGCAGCTATTGCAGCTATCGCCACCAGACCAGATAATCCACTTCTTCTGATGGATTTCACTGCATACAGTGTATACTAATATATTGTTTGAGAACCTTTATCCTTGATCATACCATGTAATCTCTATGGCATTGTTTCTTCAGTTGGTCGGGTCAAGGCTCAGCAACATTAATGTGGCAATAAAATGAAGTCAGGTCATGGGCTGAATGTACTGAATGAGTAGGTTATCACATCCATGGACATTTAGATAATGTCCTGATAACACGGGTACAAAGTGGGGACTCGGATAATGAAAGAGTTATTCAGGGAGCATGAGGAATTATTTTAACATATATTTTAATATATATATATATATATATATTTATTGAGACCCCAGAGTCCTGACCTAAACCTTATTGAAGGTTTCTGAGATGTGCTGGAGAAGACTTGATGGAGTGGTTCAGTTTGTTACCAGCGAAAATAAAATTTAAAAATTAATTTAATTTTTAAATTATATAGAAGAGTCTACATCATATCAGTATCACATATAAAACATTTACCTTTACAGTATTTGGCAGATGCCCTTAATCACAATGTCTTACACTGGTGTTTAAAGTATACACTTCCATCCATAATTATTGGCACCCCTGGTTAAAATGTTGTGTTCTCGAACATTTAACCTCAGATCACTTCACTGAACAAGAATAAGCTAATTTAGATTTATTTCTATCATTATTTTAACCACAGACATCACCACAAAGCAGTGTTATCACTAACCAGATAAAGATTTAGATTACTGTTACGCAAGAAATCTTTAGAGGAACCAAACAGAATTGTGAACACGTCTGAGTGAAATGGGAGCGTGAACCTATAAAGCATTTTACTATATATACGGATAAAGGCGAATGATTTGAAAAAAAAAATAATGTTGGAATGTTGTTCAGTTTTATCGTCTCTCTCTACGTCTACATCCAATCACAAGGAATGGACGTCGATCCCTGAAGCTTGAATGAAGCTCCTACAGGGATTGTCATGGCGATGATCACAATGATCTACCGCATGGTTCGCCAGGCCACATACGGACTCACTCACACCTACGGGCAATTTGGAATAGCCAATTAACCTACTGTGCATGTTTTTGGACTGTGGAAGGAAACCGGAGTACCTGAAGGAAACCCACGCAAACACGGGGGAGAACATGCAAACTCCACACAGAAACGCCCAGGCCTGGAATCGAAACTCGGCCTTCTTGCTGTGAGGTGGACGTGCTTTTATCATACCTGGATACCATTTTATTTATGTGCAAAAACATGACTTCCAAAAAAGTCAAAAAGTGATGTGTACTGCAGTACGTGAATGAATACCCATGTCATATTACCATCTTTCCCTGAAAATCGTTATGGTCTGAATTTTTAGCCGGACCCAAGAATTGTAGGAGACGATGAACAGTTCAACAGGTAAGGTTAATTAGACACCAAGAAAACAAAAGGTAACAAAACACTGGAAACACAGAAGAAAATACCAATAACAAACACCGGGGAAGCAGAAGAAAATAAAGAGTAACAAAACACTGGAGACTGTGGCTGGGAAGGCTGGCTGACCACAGAGCAAAAACCAGGAGCCAGGGGCTCCAAACTCATTTTCACTGAGGGCCACATCACTGAATTTCTAGGTAACTGAGGGAGAACTAGTCCCTGAACATTAATTGAAAAAGCGTGGCCGTGAAATCTGCAAGTCAAAATTATTCGTATAGGAATTTGTCCCTTTATTTATGACATTTTCTTTTCTGTAGACCATAAACAAAAATGAACATCGCTAATTACTTGAAATAAACTGCTACTGCTGTATAATAACAGATTTAATTCATACTGATGTTCAATATTTTATTGAGGTATAAATTGAATGAGAGAAACTTAAACTAGCCGTCCTCCTGCTGACCTCCACATCTGGCTCCTGCGGCATGTGTACAGTATACTGAGATCAGGAGCTGTCCCCATACAGTGTTCAATCAGCATTGCATTTACTTTACAACCTGTAATTCTTAAATATACAACATTAGTATAGAAGTTTTTCTGCAAAGCTACAAAGTGAATTATTACCAAATAGAGTTGGCAAAGACGACTTCATTTATTCTACAGCTTCCTTTATTTATTACACATTTTTATTAAAGATAATATATTCAAATTACATATTCTGTTCTACACATAATGGCTACAAAGTTGAATCAACAGTATGTACAGTATAACGTATATCACACATTTATACACCTCCTATTTCAGTTAGAATGGGTGGGCATGTCCAGACTCTTGACTGATACCGTATGTTAGAGCAGCAGTTGGATGTTATAAACTATTATTTCTTCATCATTCTCAGTTTTTTCCTAATTCTGAAGTTGCTGTAATCCACTGTAGCCATAACTCTGAAAAACCTTCTGCATTCAGAGTTATGATGAGAGAGCAATGGGATGGACATTCAACTTCTCTGATGTTATTCCTCTGATTTAAACCCAGTTAAATTGACTGTTTTCATCATATTCAAATTTTTTGAGACGTACCTATATACTGTATATCTACACACACACACACACACACACACACATACGAACACACACTACCATTCAAAGGTTTATAGTCACACTGAGAATTTCACATTTTCCATGAAAACAAAAACTTACATCCATCATGAATTTATGTGATACAAAATGAATATGAAATACAATCAAGACATTGAAGTTGGAAAAAAAAATTTATCCTTTATCCTTTTAGCACTTATTCGGAGTGACGTACATTTATTTTTTTTATACAACCGGGAGGTTGTGTGTCAAGGGCCTTGCTGAAGGGCCCAACAGTGGCAGCTTGATAGTACTTGGAATTGAATTTCCCAAACTTCAGATCACTAACCTATGCTATCTGGCTAAAATGCTCTATTCCTCCGAGGTCTCAGACTTCTTTTTTCTGTCCTGGTTAGATCCAGTTTGAATGGGTGGGGAGAGTCTCCGGAAGGGTTGTGAGGATCATGTCTGATATTACTCAAGCTCATGCAATACGAATGTTTACCTTCTCCATTTAAATTGATCTGTGACCTAGCCCCAACAGGACAAGTCCAAAGCTATTAGACAATTAAACTAATAGTGCATCCTACACACAAATCTAAACTCCAAACAACCCGACAAAATAATTTATCAAAAATATTAATAACAGTTCACTGAATTTCCAATACAGTTCAGGCATCACTGCAAACCTATGAGCAATGATCTACACAAGAATAAAAGATACCTTTAATTGTCATGACACAGTTAAAAATACAGATACCCATTACAGTATATAGATTCTGGTATTTATTAAATTTTATTGAGTCTGCTAACATAAAAAGAAATGTGTATAGCAATAATGTGAACAGCTACATGTGATGAATGAATTTGTGGACATGATGTTAAAAGTTTAAATTTTGCTTGATTGCTTCGAGATGTGCAGAGGAGTGAATAGCATTATTTTTTCTCGTGCATCTCCCCATCGGCTCTCTTTGCTGGGTTCTCTGTTTGGTCTTCTGTAGTTGAGGTTTTTGATATCTGCTCGCCTGCACACTTCATTATAACATTGTAGCCTAGATTGTCCAAGGTTAAAGCTGCGACTCCCACATCGGTCACTGACTGGAGCGCAGTGTCTGTAGCCTGGCTAGCTGCATTGCCATATCTTAATCACACACAACCAAAATGCAGGTCAGAACCTCATCAGAGTCCATTAGTGGACATGTGTAAATCTCCTGCTCTGTCTCTGTTTAACACCTTTTTAACTTCTCTTTTGATTTGGAAATGGTCCATGTGGCTCACATGAAGGATTAATTTATAGGTAAATCCTATACAGCATACATTTTTTAATATATATCAATTTTCTAATAAAAGAATAAACATTAGGCCCTGCAATGGACTGGCAAGCTGTCCAGGGTGTACCCCACCCTTGCACAGAGTCAGCTGAGATGGGTGCCAGAATCCCTAATTATGATTACTGGTAAGCGGTTCAGAAAATGAATCAATGAATGAATGAACGGATGAGAATAAATAATAAAATTTGAATAATTAAATTTGAATTCAATTTAAAGTTTTTCGACTTCAAATACTGGACATTAGAAAAGTAGTATGAATCGCAGTATGAATATTTTATTTCTCCCTAATAAGCAATCCAATGGTAACAGTTAGGAAGAGAAGTCAAATCTGTCTTTCTAAGTAATGACGTTGGCTTGGTAGCAAATAGAATGTGGCCAAACTATGTGAAGCTGACCATAACATCACATCTTCATTTTGAAGATCCCATTTCAGAATTTGTTCTATAGATTAACACTGCATAAAGGCAGAGCGCTAATTATCTTTATTGATGATGCCTGAGGCTTGTTTTATAGTAGTTAGCCAGTTTCTTTCGGAGCTGAATCAACTTAAGCCCTGGAGGAAGTTAATAAATAAAAGTTCTCCCTATGTTTCTTGACTACGGTCTGGAGCGAAAGCAGGAAAGTGTAAAACGGTGTTTTTCTTTTCGCTCCCTTTCACTCATTGATTTCACGTTTCAGTTGTATCACCCATCTTCTTACTTTAATTATCCATTTAACAAGTTTATGTTCCGTGTTACTGTTCAAGTTTGGTGTTGTTTTGCCTTAAAAAAGATGGTTTATTGTGTTTATTCTGTACGCGTCTGAGTGGATGTCAACAAGTCTCTTTTTCTGGGCTTCAGTTTTGTTATTAGTAGTGTCTGGAGTTTTTCTTATTGATGGCTGTGCAGTAAAAAAGTTGTTATGCAAGTCAGCAATTTAATAACAGCCAATCAACATCAAATTAACGATGCATCATCCTTATTGTGTTTCCAGTGGTGGGCAAACGCACACATGGGACGATCATTCACATCATGTTTTATACCAATAGTGCTTCACTCACAACCTCTGCTACAATAACCTGCAGTGTTTGGGAGGGCTTTCAACTAGATTTTGGTGACTGGATGTGTGTGAATAAGTCCAATTAACCACACAAGCATTCGTGAATTCTGGCAGTGAAGTTGGCCTTGGAGGCCTGCAGAGCAGTCAGAGTGCATCCCTGTGCAAGCCACTCAAATTCTTCCAAGCAAACAATGTCTTCATGCATGTGACATTCTATACCCAGGCATTATTATGTTAGTACTGTACTGGCTTGGGTCTCTTAGTTCTCGCGAGAGGGAATAAAATGCTACTGCATCCATCCCAGCGTACTTGGGCAAGGGCAATGTACACCATGGACATCCTGCCACGCCATCACAATAATTTAATATAATATTAAATTAAAGATTTATTACTGAAATAGTTTGAGAAATGTCAACAAGTAAGAAACAATATTTTATACATGGCCATGGTGTCCCAGAATTTAACAATAAAATGGCATGTACGAGTAATGTATTGAAAAAAAAAAAAACAAACAACAATCAATGCTTTTAGCTCGTGAGTTCTACTATTACTGAAATCAAAACACTGCAAAGAAAAATACAGTGTGGCTGAAGAATGAAAGTGATTAGTAGAAAAAAAGGACTGGATGCATTTTTTTTTTATTACAGTTTGTTTATTGCTTAGTTATAGCAGGGTTTCCTCAGTGAAAACAAGCACCTGATCAGTAACCTGTGAGTGGCAGAATATGAACAACAATAAGGCACTTAAAAGAAGTGTTAGTCACTAATTATGCAGTCTACAAAGTGATGTTATTTCCAGCCACTAGTGAAATGTTAGGGGAATCCAAGATGCAGTCCAGCCCCCTGAATCTGAAAAATTATGAGGAAAGAGATTTAAAGGTATAAAAGGAATTTATCCAGCAGAAAACTGAAAGTGTTTAAAAGGTTTAAAATTACAGAGGAAACAAATAAACCTAGAGCACCAAGATCAGCTGTTAGTTTAAAAAAAATAATAATGTGGAATTAGATAAAACATCACCTACTTGTGTTTGACGGTCAGAACTATCTCAGACTTCGCACTTTTACCAACTGTCTTTGCTGCGGTCTCCAGACCAGACCATATGGTTGAGAGACCTAAAATAAATAAACAATATGATGCAATTGTATAATCCATATATCTATATATGTTTTGAGAAAACAATTGAAGGGGTCAGTTATCGGCATCTAAAATCCCAAATCAAGTGATAAATATGATTTAATCGTATTATTTGTATTTTCTCACAATTACACATTGTGACCGAGCAGGTCATGGCACTGAGCCCTTCAGTTATAAATGTGATGGTAATAAATCAATTGCTCACCTTTTAAGCTACTAACAGCTACTTCTTTGGCTCCGGTCATGTTGGCACATGCACCTTCATTACTTTTTAAGGATTCCGGGATTAGTTTGCTTCCATGTTTCTTCACATGAGGTGTTATTTCCTTTCCAACAAGTTCAACCACAGTCGAAAGGCCATTAACTAATAAAGAGTTGGACAATAATATAAAAACCATCCTTCTAGAACATTTTTCAGACATTAAAACCTTTAAGATAATCCTAATCCTGGATGACCCATGGTGTCGGTGGGAAGTGATGTTTAAGTTTAAATTCTTTTGGCTTTGGATGAATATCAGGTCTCAAGCGCCAGCATTAAATGCTGAGACACCATTTACAGCCTGCATCAAGAAACAGCTTAACTTGGTTAGCATTTTCCCATTTTGGCCACAAAAATGATGTATGCCAAACCTTTTAGTCATACCACACCCCAGAATCTCACGCGACTCTGAAGGAAGGTGGGGTACACCCTGAACAGCTCACTGGTCCACTGCAGGGACAACACAGAAGCACTTATTCCTAAGGGCAAATATAGAGCCTCCACCTTTTTAAAACACTGATGAGAAATGTGATGTAATGACTTGGAGGAGGAAAAACTCAGAGACTGTAAGACATGTATTCTGGGACTGGACCATTCGAACATCTTTAAACACTATGTGTTACAGCAGGTCTTTCTCATAATCTTTGCACAGAAGTTCTGCTAAGTAGGCACCTACCCAAAAACTGGCCGACCTTGACAGCTCCCCCGGCAGTCTGCTGGGCTACATACAGGCCTGTGGTGACTCTGGGGCTGACCTCAGCTGGAACCTCCTCTGGTGTGATGTGTTCCCGTAGCTTGATTGCACTGGTGTTAATAGCTTTACCTGTAGCCTCTGCTCCCCGCACAAGGCCCCGATTGAGAAACAAAGCACCTGAACACAGGAGTTAGTATGCAGAGATGCTTTATTTGTTAGTTATTACACCAAAACTAAACTTATAAAAGATCCATTCATTCATTTTCTGAACTTCTTAATCCTAATTAGTGTCACAGCGAGGCTGGCACCCATCTCAACTGACTCTGGGCAAGGGCGGGGTACACGCTGGACAGTTCGCCAGGCCATCACAGGGCCGACACTCACACAAACACTCGCACTTAGGGGTGATTTGGAACAACCAATTAACCGACCATGCAAGTTTTTGGACTGTGGGAGGAAACCTACGCAAGCATGGGAAGAACATGCAAGCTCCACACAGAAACTCCCGACTGGGAATTGTACCCAGGACCTTCTTGCTCTTGAGACGGAAGTGCTAACCAGTATGCCACCATGCTGCCAACTTATAAAGATAATTCATTACAATCTCATTTTATAATTAACAATTTATCTTCTTCTGTAATGGGACGTCCGTTTTGCATTTCAGGCTTTATCGACTTAAAAAGATCACCACCTGGTGGACAAGTTGGATAATTATTTATATAGTGTTATTTAGGTTGACACTGCCCCCTGTTGATAAATATTTTTTCCTTTTTTTGAACATTCATTCATTTTCTGAACCACTCAATCCTAATCATGGTCGCAGGTCGACTGACTCACATCTCAGCTGACCCTAGATGAGTGCAGAGTACACCCTAGACATCTCACCAGGTCATCACAGGGCAGAAACACACCGACGGCAGTGCATCATTTTCTATATTAAAGTCAGCAATGGTTCTTTTACATTTCCCCCACCAAAGACAGTGACAGATATGGCCTTAGCTTCACTGGGGGATGGCATTAACAACCCAAAGATAGGATAGGCTTGAACCCCCAACCTTCACATCAGTAATCCAGCACCCTACCACTGAGCCACCACTTCCATCTTCTTGAACATTATCCTTCAAATCTAGTTTAACTCCAGTGTTATCTGTTCTTCACAAGAATAATGTTTTCCATTGAAAAGAAGACCACACAGTGTATCTCCAAAAACATCCTGAGCTTTTAATCCTGGTATGATAGGTCATGTTTTAGTTGAATGCTGCAATGGGTTATAATGCATGTAGGGATCTTATTCAGGAATATCTAATCACAGGTTCCCAAGTAACAAGAGAAAAACATTCACAGCTTAATGATGGCACACCCATCCACAGCCAAGCTCTCTGGATGGGAGGTGTGGCGTACTTGCTCTGCCCGATCAACCACAGACACTATCCAATCTAGCAAATGTGAAAGGAAATGGGAAATGTTGGGTTAAAAGTTATGGCACCCTGGAGCACAGTATTGTCACACACACACAAATCAGACAGACGAGGATGCAGATGTGCTCAAAACTTTCTTCGAAACGGTGTCAGGAAACAAATTCAAATAGTTAACAACAGATCATAAATCACCATCAGGCAAATGCTAGAGGCATCCACAAACAGGATAGTACACACAGGACAAAACACAACAACCAGAAACCCAGAGGGAAAGTCCAAAATGAAATTGAGATCCAGTGCTGTGCTCATCAGACCAAAAGGTACTAAGCAGTTGCTTCAAAGCCTGCATGCTGTCCTGCAGGATGTTGAATTACAAGACCAGTAAGGCACTATTGCAAAATTATCTGGACAACCAAGAGACTGGATTGACCTGGTTTTATTTTTTTTTCCCCCTCTGGATACCAACCTGCTGTGATGCACCTGGATATCTTGCGCCATTCGATTGCAATCTTCTCTTTTTTCAAAGCCGAGTCATCTGTGGGATTGATGAGACTCTTTGCATCCAGGTTCACATTTCTGTCTGTAGCTTCATCGGCACCATTATCTTCTGCAGATGTCTGGGGATTAAAATATTCATTTGAGGTATGGGTATAGTTTTCATTCATTCACCAAACCACTTAACACTACTCGGGTCATGAAGAAACTGGAACCTATCTTGGAACAGGTTTATCAGACCACCATAGGGCAACACACACATATACACAACCATTCATACTCTCACCTACAGGCAATTTGGAATCACCAATTAGCATAATGTGCATGTGTTTAAACTGAGAGGCGAAACCAGAGTACCTGGAACAATGCCATACAAAAAACATGCAAGAAAGCCATACAACAGAAACACCTTGCCTGGCCCAGGACCTGAACCCAGGACTTCCTTGCTGCAACAGAAATTCTACCCACTACACCACCGTGCTGCCACATAATTTTCAGTATACAATATGTACAAAATTGTGTGAGGATGCCTGAGAAAGTCTGTATTCCCTGAAACACTTTGTCTTAGGGGGAGCCATGCTTATCTAGCACAGACAGGGAGTATAGGGAGTTCATCACCTTTTCCTTTTGGCTTTTTCCCTTCAGAGGTTGCCACAGCAAATCATCTCACCCTATCCTCTGCATCTTCTACCCTTACTCCAACTACCTTCATGTCCTCCTTTACCTCATCCATAAATCTTCTCTTTGGTCTTCCTCTAGGTCTTCTGCCTGGTAGTTCCAACCTCAGCATCCTACTACCAATATACTCACTATCCCTCCTCTGTACATGTCCAAACCATCTCAATCTAGCCTCTCTGACTTTGTCTCCAAAGCATATTACATGTGCTGTCCCTCTGATGTACTCATTCCTGATCCTATTCATCCTCGTTACTCCCAAAGAGAACCTCAACATTTTCATCTCTGCTACCTCCAGCTCTGCCTCCTGTCTTTTCCTCAGCGCCACTGTTTCTAAACCATACACCATCGCTGGCTTAATCACTGTCTTGTACACTTTTCCTTTCATTCTTGCCAATACCTTCCTATCACACATCACACTGGACACTTTTCTCCAACCATTCCAACCTGCCTGCACACGCTTCTTCACCTCTTTTCCACACTCTCCATTGCTCTGGATTGTTGAGCCTAAGTACATAAAATCCTCCACCTTCTTTATCTCTGCTCCCTGTAACATCACCGTTCCTCTTGGGTCCTTCTCGTTCACACACATGTACTGTATTCTGTTTTACTGCAGCTAACCTTCACTCCTCTCCTTTCCAGGGCATAGCTCCACCTCTCTACATTTTCCTGCACTTGTTCTCTGCTCTCACTACAGATCACAATGTCATCTGCAAACATCATATTCCATGAAGATTCTTGTTTAACCTCATCTGTGAGCCTGTCCATCACCATAACAAATGAGAAGGGGCTCAAAGCTCACCCTTGATACAGTCCCACCTCCACCTTGAACTCTTCTGTCACACCGACAGCACACCTCACCACTGTCTTACATCTCTCATACATGTCCTGGACTACTCGAACATACTTCTCTGTCACTCCAGACTTCCTCATGCAATACCATAGTTCCTCTCTCGGCACCCTGTCATATGCTTTCTCCAGATCCACAAAGGCACAATGCAGCTTCCTCTGGCCTTCTCTGTACTTCTCTATTAACAGCCACAAAGCAAAGAAGTATAGGGAGTTCTGTATATATTCTTATTACATTAGATTGATTGATTCATTTCATTGATTTATCATAATTAATTATGTTAAAGCTTTTATATTTCTCATTTTAAGTTTTTTTGCCTGATCAGGTGAATTAGGTTTAGTAAAATACAGTAAATCCAAAGCTCAGCAGCGAGCAAACGTGATCCTAAAAACAAAGTCAATGTGAACCTGTAGCAGGACTAGAATGTTATCTTCTTGAACCTATTTATTAATTATTCTAGTGGTGGAGGTCTTTGTGGCCGTTGTCTGGTGTATTTCCTGTGCAAGGCCTGAAAGTAAAAGCCGCAGAGGCCGTAGTGCTGTTACCTTAACTCTAAGCTGCGTAAACAAGGTGAGGTGCTCATGAAAAAGAGCTCTGTCTGCGTCAGGCAGCTCCACGGGCAACACAACCCCGACACAGGACCCAGGCACTGCTGCCATGGTATCAGGGAACGTAAACACTCCATTGTCACTCAGCAGGACTGGCAGGTCTGGAAACAGGGGGTACTGCCAATCACACACCTGCAAACATCACACAGTTATTGCGATAACGTCAATCTGTCACCCACATATTTATTTAAAACACTGCAATCCCACTTTATCTTTAATAACAATCACCAACAAAAACAATTCAAACTCAAACATTTCAAAATGATGACACACTGAACTGTAAGATGAGGTCGTCCATTCACATAAAACAGGGTTTACATGGAACAAAAGAGAGAAAGAGAGAGAGAGAGAGAGCGCGAGAGAGTGTGTGTTCTGGATTCAACCAGTAACCAGCTGACTTTCAAAAGTGAAAAGTGTCAGTACAGCAGAACAGCACTTCCACAGAACAACAAACAGCACCTAACTCAGAGTACAGCCAAAACAACAGACTGCTATGCCTTTAATTACACGGCGAAAAAAAAATTAAAAATAATTTTTTATTAGGCACTAACCAGTGTCTCTCCCCCTTATGCCGGTCCCAAGCCCGGAGAAATGCAGAGGGTTGTGTCAGGAAGGGCATCCGACGTAAAACCAATGCCAAACTTTTAAGATGCAAATCAGAAGTATCAGTCGAGGCCCGGGTTAACAACCGCTATCAGTGCTGTCAATCAACATGGTGCTGATGGAAATTGGACTACTGTTGGTCAAAGACGTCGAAGAAGGAGAGGCGGGAGGCGTGTCCGTAGGCAGAGAGAGAAGAGGAAAGGCATGAGTCTAGGACTGAGAGTAGGGACTTTGAATGTTGGAACTATGACAGGAAAAGGTAGAGAGCTGGCTGACATGATGCAGAGGAGGAAGGTGGACATACTGTGTGTTCAGGAGACCAGGTGGAAAGGTAGCAAAGCTAAAAGCTTAGGAGCAGGGTTTAAGCTGTTTTATCATGGTGTGGATGGGAAGAGAAATGGAGTAGGAGTCATCTTGAAGGAGGGGTTTGTCAGGAATGTTCTAGAAGTGAAAAGAGTGTCAGACAGAGTGATGAGTCTCAAGTTAGAAATTGAAGGTGTGATGTTCAATGTTGTTAGTGCTGATGCCCCACAGGCAGGATGAAAGCTAGAAGAGAAGGAGAGATTCTGAATTAGATGAAGTGATGCAGAGTACCCCCAGAGGTGAAAGAGTGGTTATTGGTGCAGACTTCGATGGACATGTTGGTGCAGGCAACAGAGGGGACGAGGAAGTGATGGGCAGGTTTGGTATCCAGGACAGGAACACAGAAGGACAAATGTTGATCGATTTTCCAAAAAGGATGGAAATGGCTGTGGTGAATACTTTCTTCCAAAAGAGACAGTGGCATAGGGTGACTTATAAAAGCGGAGGTAGGAACACAGATAGACTACATCTTGTGTAGGTGATCTACTTTGCAGTCACTGACTTCCTTCAAATTATTAGTGGGTGAGTGTTGCCAAACAGCATAGGATGGTGGTATGCAGGATGACGAGGAAGGTGAAGAAGGCAAAGGCAGAGCAGAAGACAAAGTGGTGGAAGTTGAAAAAGGAAGAGTGTCGTGTTGTTTTCAATGAGGAGTTGAAACAGGCTTTGGGTGGCCAGGAAGTGCTTCCAGATGACTGGACAACCACAGCAAATGTGATCAGGGACACAGGTAGGAGAGTACTTGGTGTGTCCTCTGGAAGGAAAGTAGATAAGGAGACTTGGTGGTAGAATGAGGAAGTGCAGGAGTGTGTACAAAGGAAGAGGTTAGCTAAGAAGAAGTGGGACATTGAGAGGACCGAAGAGAGTAAACAGGAGTACAGGGAGACACAGCATAAGGCGAAAGTAGCAGTGGCTAAGGCCAAACAGAGGGCGTATGATAACTTGTATGATAGGTTGGACAGTAAGGAGGGAGAAAATGATCTTTCCAGGTTGGCACAGCAAAGAGATAGAGATGGGAAGGGTGTGCAGCAAGTTAGATTGATAAAGGACAGAGAGGGAAATGTATTGACTGAGACAGAAGTGTGCTGGGAAGATGGAAAGAGTACTTTGAAGAGCTGATGAATGAGGAAGATGAGAGAAGGAAGGGAAAAAAAAAAAAAAAAAAAAAAAGAGTAGAAGAGGTGACCATTGAGGAGCAGGAAGTAGCAAAGATCAGTAAGGGTGAAGTGAGGAGGGCATTGAAGAGGATGAAGAATGGAAAGGCAGTTGGTCCTGATGATATACCTGTGGAGGTATGGAAGTGTCTAGGGGAGGTAGCGGTAGATTTTCTGACAAGAACATTCAACAAGGTCCTAGAGAGTGAGAGGATGCCGGAGGAGTGGAGGAGAAGTGTGCTTGTGCCCATTTTTAAGAACAAGGGAGATGTGCAGAGTTGCGGCAACTACAGAGGAATAAAGTTAATGAGCCAAACGATGAAGTTATGGGAAAGAATAATGGAAGCTAGACTAAAAGCAGAGGTCAGCATTTGTAAACAACAGTTTGGTTTCATGCCAAGAAAGAGCACCACAGATGCAATGTTTGCTTTGAGGATGTTAATAGAGAAGTACAGAGAAGGTCAGAGGGAACTGCATTGTGCCTTTGTGGATCTGGAAAAAAGAATGACATGGTGGCAAGAGAAGAACTGTGGTATTGCATGAGGAAGTCTGGAGTGACAGAGAAGTATGTTAGAGTGGTGCAGGACATGTATGAGAGATGTAAGACAGTGGTGAGGTGTGCTGTCGGCGTGACCGACGAATTCAAGGTGGAGGTGGGACTGCATCAAGGGTCAGCTCTGAGCCCCTTCTTGTTTGCGATGGTGATGGACAGGCTGACAGATGAGGTGAGATAAGAATCTCCATGGACTATGATGTTTGCAGATGACATTGTGATCTGTAGTGAGAGCAGAGAACAAGTGCAGGAAAATCTAGAGAGGTGGAGGTATGCCCTGGAAAGGAGAGGAATAAAGGTTAGCCTCAGTAAATCAGAATACATGTGTGTGAATGAGAAGGACCAAGGAGGAACGGTGATGTTACAGGGAGCAGAGATAACGAAGGTGGAGGATTTTAAGTACTTAGGCTCAACAATCTAGAGCAATGGAGTGTGGAAAAGAGGTGAAGCATGTGCAGGCAGGCTGGAATGGTTGGAGAAAAGTGTCTGGTGTGATGTGCGATAGGAGAGTGTCAGCAAGAATGAAAGGAAAAGTGTAAAAGACGATGTTGAGGCGAGCGATGTTGTATGGCTTAGAAACAGTGGCCCTGAGGAAAAGGCAGGAGGCAGCGGAGATGAAAATGTTGAGGTTCTCTCTGGGAGTAACGAGGATGGATAGGATCAGAAATGAGTATACCAGAGGGACAGCCCATGTAAGATGTTTTGGAGACAAAGTCAGAGAGGCTAGATTGAGATGGTTTGGACATGTACAGAGGAGGGATAGTGAGTATATTAGCAGTAGGATGCTGAGGTTGGAACTACCAGGCAGAAGGCCTAGAGGAAGACCAAAGAGATTTATGGATGTGGTGAAGGAAGACATGAAGGTTGTTGGAGTCAAAAAAGAAGATGCAGAGGACAGGGTGAGATGGAGGCGGACGATTTGCTGTGGCGACCCCTGAAGGGAGCAGCCGAAAGGAGAAGAAAAAGAAAAAAAAAAAAAATATATATATATATATATATATATATATATGTGTGTGTGTGTATGTGTGTGTGTGTGAGAGAGAGAGATAGATAGCAGCTTTGTTGAGTTTCACAAAAATTGATTTGAAAACCATTTTAAAAATAAAGTAAAAATACAATCACTATTTCTCCAATTTAATTACAAGTAATTTCCTTGTACACACACATTCAGTTTCAGGTATATTAAATAAAGATGTAATATAGTGGTATCTCTTGGAGACAAACTGGCATCAGATCCATGATGTCTTGCAGAAATCATGAGTTTCTTCATGTATGCGAGTGTTAATGATCCCTGCACTGGCCGCCATGATGTCAATAACATAACCATCTTTTTATTTCTCTTGAAATTTCCACTTTCTCCAATCGCTCTAGCGCCACAAGTTATCATACACGCACAAAATAGTTCCTGCAGTCACCTGTCTCATTAATGTTATTGTAAACATTCAAAACCAACAAAGGTGTAGAGCAGGTGAATAAGAAATATTAAGTTTGTGCTGGAGTTGTTTGACCTGGAAACATTTATAACCGTCCAGAATTAACTGATTATTGAAGATAACATGAATTAGTAAATGAGGAACTTTAAATTTACAGACAAAACTAAAAATTTTGAAGTTGAGATGTGTGTTGAACAGGTAACGCTATCTAAAATGGTAATGGTATTAATAATGGTATTTATATTAGTAATGGTGTTTTAATGTGAATGGGATTAATACTTGTAAAGGTATTTTTAAGGTAATGGTATATATAATGGTAATGTTATTAATAATGGTAGTGGTATTTATGATTGGTCGTGATATAATAATGTTAAAAACGGTGATGGTATTTTTATGATAGTGGTATTCACATTGGTAGTGGAGAATGTGTTGGTAGTGGTATTAATAATCATAATGGTATTTATGTTGGTAGTTATATTTGTGAAGGTAATGGCATTTATAATGGAATTATATTCTATGGTCATGGTAATTATGTTGGTAGGGGCACTTTTAATGGTAATAGTTTTTATGTCGGTGGTATTTATAATGTTATGGTATTTTTATGGTGATGACATTTATGTTGGTGATGGAATTTACAGTGGTAATGGTGTTTCTGACAGTAATGCTATTTGCAGTGGTAATGGTATTTATGGTGGAAGTGGTAAAGTATTTGTAGTCATATTTATAATGGTTAGTGTTTACATCGGTGGGGGTATGTATAATGTAATGGTACAGTATTGGTAAGATTTGATGAAATGTTAATGGAATTCTACCAGACCGCTGAAACCTATTTAATCACAACCTACTCTACTATGGACAGAAAAGTTCATTTAAATGTATGTTAAATTCATGTAAAACAAATAGTAAAGAAATGTTACCTCGATTAATTATATGCAGATATTTTAGGTAATTAAACCTCATACTGTATTGTTGCCGATTTCTCCTCAGAATATTCTGACATGGTTAAAGTTTAATGAATATTATCACTAATAAATATTATCAAGTCTAAAATAATTTGCTTACCTGCAGGTGAGCTAGAGGATGTCTGGTGTCAGTGCTGTCATCATCATCACACTGTTTGCTGTTTAGTGTGATGCACAAATGCCCAGGGTATGATGGAGCACTGACTTGCCCATCTGGTGCAACAAAAAATATCTGCACCCCATGGGGCAAATAAAAGAGAATATCCTGATGGTGGAAAGCCAGCTCTGTCGTTGGCAGTGAAGGAGAAGTCATGTCCATGCTCTGTAAAACTGAAATACTCCCATCTGTGGGTTGTGGAGTGTAGGATGGTGGCAAATCCCAGGGTACATCAGAGGCCATGGCAGGTGACTGGGGTAGACAGGGAAATCCGCCTGAATGCACTCTGTCTGTATGGGAATGGGCCGTCTGAGCTAATCTTGTATCAGACCCTGGCACAGACAGTGGCGTGGTGATGCTGCTCAGCATTTCATTCACCTTCACTGGATCCAGTTGAGCACCATTCTGATCAGAGGCCATGTCCAGGGCTTGGGGGAGAGCAGATCTTTCCATGATGGTTTCATGCTGTTTATTGTTGCTAGT
Organism: Plotosus lineatus; assembly: GCA_024760905.1. Classification (NCBI taxonomy): domain Eukaryota; kingdom Metazoa; phylum Chordata; class Actinopteri; order Siluriformes; family Plotosidae; genus Plotosus; species Plotosus lineatus. Next base: position 12,880,408 of record CM045750.1, read on the forward strand.
ATCTTCCAGAACTCCTACACGGAGGTGTTCCGATGCTTCCTCAGGGGGTTTGTTGTTGTTTTGTTGATCAACATGCTCAGAAGCTTCCATATCACTCCTATGGCTTTCGAAGTGTGATGTTGATCATGTCATGTGAGAATGATTCTGAATATGAGGAAATGCACACACCCTACATAAACAATCCTGAGAACATTCTTCACTGATGTGTCTAAAAGTGTGTTATGCTGAAAACATCTGCAGTGCAACTGTCCTCAAATGAAAACACCATCCTGGTTATAATAAAACCGTGATAATATATAACACAAAATACTCTTGCTATTTTTCTCAGGTTATATAATGATACACACATATATATACACATATATACACACATATATACACACATATATACACACATATATATACACATATATATACACATATATATACACACATATATACACACATATATACACACATATATACACACATATATACACACATATATACACACATATATACACACATATATACACACATATATACACACATATATATACATATATATATACATATATACACACACACACACACACATCTGACAACACTAAGTGACACTGCAACAATCTGTGGAATCTGGTTTTACCTGAAAATGAATAGCATAGTTCTCTGAGAATGCACTGCAGACAGAGCAGAGCTTCCAGATTCAATACTCTCCAACCCTCTACCCCAAACATAACAATAATATTTTAAAAAGCTGAGTGTTCCTGACTCAGAGATAATATTTATCTGTTACCTGTAAACCTGGATACAGATCCTTTTGATAGATTTGAAGGAGTATAAGTGAAATTTGGTTACTTTTTACAGTAAAGCTAATAATACTGTATATGTAGGTTAATAGTTTAAGGTATCAATTCAGCAACAAGCACACATACCACACCTGTGTACTCTAACAGGGCACAAATAGTAGAGATTGACTGATTAAAACATGTTTACAAAATCAGCACTGACTCAGAGTTGTCGTTGTGGTTGCTGTTGTATTACAGCTGCATGCTGAAGGCAGTACTTCTTTTCCTTTCGGCTGTTCCCTTCAGGGGTCGCCACAGCAAATGATCTGCCTCCATCTCTCCCTATCCTCTGCATCTTCTACTCTTACTCGAACGAGCTTCATGTCCGCCTTCACCACATCCATAAATCTTCTCTTTGGTCTTCCTCTGGGTCTTCTGCCTGGTAGTTCCAACCTCAGCATCCTACTACCAATATACTCACTATCCCTCCTCTGTACATGTCCAAACCATCTCAATCTAGCCTCTCTGACTTTGTCTCCAAAACATCTTACATGGGCTGTCCCTCTGATGAACTCATTCCTGATCCTATCCATCCTTGTTCCTCCCAAAAGAGAACCTCAACATTTTCATCTCTGCTACCTCCAACTCTGACTCCTGTCTTTTCCCCAGGTCCACTGTCTCTAAACCATACAACATCGCTGGCCTCATCACCGTCTTGTACACTTTTCCCTTCATTCTTGCCGATACTCTCCTATCACACATCACAACGGACACTTTTCTCCATCCATTCCAACCTGCCTGCATGTGCTTCTTCACCTCTTTTCCACACTCTCCATTGCTCTGGATTGTTGAGCCCAAGTACTTAAAAAACTCCACCTTCTTTATCTCTGCCCCCTGTAACCTCACCGTTGCTCTTGGGTCCTTGTCGTTCACACACATGTATTCTGTCTTACTGAGATTAACCTTCATTCCCCTCCTTTCCAAGGCATACCTCCACCTCTCTAGATTTTCCTGCACTTGTTCTCTGCTCTCACTACAGATCACGATGTCATCTGCAATCATCATAGTCCATGGAGATTCTTGTCTAACCTCGTCTGTCAGCCTGTCCATCACCATAGCAAACAAGAAGGGGCTGAGAGCTGACCCTTGATGCAGTCCCACCTCCACCTTGAACTCTTCTGTCATATCGACAGCACACCTCACCACTGTCTTACATCTCTCATACATGTCCTGCACCACTCTAACATACTTCTCTGCCACTCCAGACTTCCTCATACAATACCACAGTTCTTCTCTCAGCACACTGTCATATGCTTTCTCCAGATCCACAAAGGCACAATGCAGCTCCTTCTGACCTTCTCTGTACTTCTCTATTAACATCCTCAAAGCAAACACTGCATCTGTGGTGCTCTTTCTTGGCATGAAACCAAACTGTTGTTCACAAATGCTGACCTCTGCCTTAGTCTAGCTTCCACTATCTTTCCCATAACTTCATTGTATGGCTCATCAACTTTATCCCTCTGTAGTTGCCACAACTCTGTACATCTCCCTTGTTCTTAAAAATGGGCACAAGCACACTTCTCCTCCATTCCTCTGGCATCTGCTCACTTTCTAAGACCTTGTTGAATGTTCTTGTCAGAAAATCTACTGCTACCTCCCCTAGACACTTCCATACCTCAACCGGTATGTCATCAGGGCCAACTGCCTTTTCACTCTTCAATGCCCTCCTCATTTCTCCCTTACTAATCTTTGCTACTTCCTGGTCCTCAACGGTCACCCCTTCTACTCTTTTTTTTCTCTCTCATTCATCAGCTCTTCAAAGTACTCTTTCCATCTTCCCAGCACACTTCTGTCATCAGTCAATAAAAAAACAGCAGTACAGTACCTCAATTTAACTGTTCTATATGGGAACCAAACAAACCGACGCTAGAGGGAGCCACCGAGCCATTATCAATAGTAGAGGGAGGAGTGAGAGTATACTAGTCCTTCTCAAAAAAATTAGCATATTGTGATGAAGTTCATTATTTTCTGTAATATACTGATAAAAATTAAACTTTCATATATTTTAGATTCATTGCACACCAACTGAAATATTTCAGGTCTTTTATTGTTTTAATACTGATGATTTTGGCATACAGCTCATGAAAATCAAAAATCCCTATCTCAAAAAATTAGCATATCATGTTCAGGTAGTCTAAACGAGCTATTAACCTAATCATCTGAATCAACCAATTAACTCTAAACACCTGCAAAAGATTCCTGAGGCTTTTAAAAACTCCCAGCCTGGTTCATTGCTCAAAACCGCAATCATGGGTAAGACTGCCGACCTGACTGCTGTCCAAAAGGCCATCACTGACACCCTCAAGCAAGAGGGTAAGACCCAGAAAGAAATCTGAGTGAATAGGCTGTTCCCAGAGTGCTGTATCAAGGCACCTCAGTGGGACGTCTGTGGGAAGGAAAAAGTGTGGCAGAAAATGCTGCACAACCAGAAGAGGTGACCGGACCCTGAGGAAGATTGTGGAGAAGGGCCGATTCCAGATCTTGGAGGACCTAACCCTCTCACTTAAAAATTGTAGGGTTTTAAAAAAAAAAAAAAAAAAAAAAAAACTTCACCTCAAAGGCATTTTAAGGGGGAAATCCCTGACTAATAAATTTTTCATAAAATCACCTGTTCCATAATTATTGGATCCCATTTCATATAAATGAGTGTGGTGTAGTGGTTAGCAGATCCACAGCATAGGAAAAAAAATAAATAAAGTCCCAAATGTGAAGTCCTTCCTGGGTTTGTATGGGCTCGGTTCAGGCACTCCAGTTTCATACAGGCTAATTAACTTCTGACAACTCTTTCTTCACTGCCCCAGTAATGAGGTATAAATACTGTGTCTAATCAGACAAGGCAAAGTTTTATTACTTGTTAATATTGTGTCATGGACATTGCCAGGACCTTTGACCGCCACACTGTTATTGAGCCTCAACTGGACCTACTAAAACAATGTTGCTTCTGACCTTCCTGATCAAATCAGCTTCTCCATCACTGCAGAATTTGATGCTAAATGCCCCACAAAAAGGAATCATTTTAATCCTGACTCGGGTGATTTTAAACCCAATCCTGTGAGTTCTCAGTCTACCAAGAGTGTGCGCACATGTACAGAAGTTTAAACTTTTCACTAAGCATTCTTTAATGAGTCAACTATGAGCCAACATGCCCTCCAGTCAGCAGAAGTTATTTTGGTTCCTCCCCACTTTTACACGAGGGTGAGCACTATCCTTAGAGGCTTCCAGAAGCTTAACAAGCAAAACCAATTTTTATTAGGGTCAGTAGTCACAAGAGCATTACATGTACGAGTTGATCTTTTAAAAAGGGAGAGAAAAAAATAAAAAATAAATACAAGTTATCCATGACTTACTGCATCAGTCCAGATTTCTGATCACAGTTCCAACTGAAACTCCATCAGTGCAGTAATCCAAGCTGAGACTCTACGCCTTTAAAGCCAGGGTTTCTTTAGTGTGCACACACTTCTCTGCCTCACTTTAGTACCTCAAGTTATTACAATTAATTTCTGCTATACATCACTGGATGCATCATGTCAATTTTGACAGTTAACTTACATCAGGACTTTGAGTTGAACACTGTTTACATGACCATCAGTGCCATTGTGATACTGTGACAGCTGATTGTCAAGTCACGAACTAGGAATACCTGTACCATCATACCCCAAGAACCATAATGTTCCAATGAACTTCAAAATTAGTCACACAGTATACAGCATGTGAATTATTAAAATAGTCAAATCTGTGCTACCCGAAGCCAAAGCAATAGTATTAGCAATTCAGACCAGCAAGTTGCCTGGTCCACCATAAACAATACACCAAATTTTTATATTAAAAACCCACATACATAAACCAGAGTGTAAAAAGTACAGAACATGATTGTTGTTGGGGGGGGGACAGTTCAACTTTCGTTACATCATATGCATCACTATAAATTAGAGGGACAAGTTAGAGGGTTGGTGAAAAGCTTTAAAGTACAGTGTTATAGGATTAATAGGAAGTGTAGCTTTAAAGCACCAACACACCACTGTTCTGCAGTCCTGTCAACTCATGGGGAAGGTGGACAGTTACATAGGGCAACACATCCTAACCACATAGCCCATGAAGTACCGAACAAGACACTCCACCTTAAATTTATTCTACAAGCTCAATAACTATAATAGTGCTCCATGGGGAAGACAGTCAAGTCACTGTGAGGGGAGCAGTCCATGATCATGAGAGCCAGAGTTGCATTAAACTACCATAATGGTGTAACCTAAGCCCACAAATACACCTTAACAGGCAACAAGTCAGATTTTATTGCAGAATAAAAATTAAAAAAAATGATTAAAATCACAATTAAAATCAATTACTTAAAATCTTGAAAGTTCATGCAGTATTTACATGTAGGAACAAGTGCTGTACGTTGTCTATTGGCTCACTGGATCAGCGCAGTGGTAAAGCCTTGACTGGTTTAATGAGGGACACACTACAATTCCTGAAATGAACAATAAATCCAGTTACCAGACTGGAGCGTTACAAACCTACCCTCATCCAGAAAGCAAATTAAGTCCTACAAATGCATTTAAAACTTATGATTTTAAATCAAACTCACTTTCTACTCCCATATTTGTCACAAATGGCCTGCTGAGGTAGACTTCCTGCGACCAAGTGAAGCTGATGGAGTTGAACTAGACATGGTGCGATCTCTGCCAAAGTGTAACCAGTAAAGGCACACAGAGAATCCGGCTGTCAGAGGAACCAAGGATTATTCAGACAGGGTGTACTACCACAAGGTACAATGCCCAAAGAAACCAGTTTAGGCTTTAAGCCTTTATAGTAACAAGGCAGCTTGCTGATTGGCTCATTGGAAGTACAGTGGTATCTTGACTTATGAAATTAATCTGCTCCGAGGGCAAGCTCACAAGTCAAAATGTTCATCAGATAAAAAGGTTCATGGGAAATAAAAATTACAGGGATCCCTTACTTTCTGCAGTTAAATGGGATCGAGATTCTCCCACGGTGCGAAGTAGGATCAACCCCCCCCAACAGACGCATGTTGTATAGACAGGTCTGTCTATATACATATTCAATGCATATAAAAATTTAACATTAAATAATGCATAAGCAGTAAAGAAAATATAAATCCATCTACAGATGCACACGTGCACAAGCACAGATGCCACCTCACAAAAATGCAAGTGGTTTTGATGGGAGGTTTTGGGTTGTTCGTTTTTTGTTTTTGTTTTTTTTGGGGGGGGGGCATAATTGGCCTCACTCTCAATTCAATGATTTTACAAACAAAAAAAGTTGCACTGAAGCCACATGAATTGAAGCACAAAATAGTGAGGGATTCCTGTAATCTGTTCCAACCCTTTCCCAAACACTTACATTTGACCTAATATAGCAAAAAACAAAACAAGTCAACTAACCCTTCAAATCAACTGTGGTAAAGAGGTCATGTGGGCAGGCATGAGGTGGTGCATAACAGAAGGAGAATATTGTGCATGTGCGAGCTACAAATGCCAGAGAAGGGCTCATGGTGAGGTCCCACAAGGCCAGTGCTTCTCAAATAGAAGACCCTGGGGAACATGCTTTGCCATACTGTACTAGAATAAAAAAAAATTAAAAAAAAAAAAAGTAGGGGATGTGCAATATGTGGCAGTGGCATTCACTGGGTTCCCCATGGTGTAGGGAAAAGCAAGCAAAATGATATGAACTGCAGTCAACTACAGTTGCTCACGGGGTGCAAATTTTTTCCTCCTATAGGGGGCGTCAAAATATTTGAGAAGCACTGCACAAGGAGTTCTCAGAACGTGGAGAAATACAAGGCTAACTGGCCCAGGAAAAGCCATTTCCTCAGCAGAGCTCTTAAATCGAAGTTTCTCATTGGGTGGGACATATTTTTGGTGGGATCGAAGATCATGGAAAATTCATTATTAAAAAAAAAGTCACTTGCAAGTTAAGGTACCACTGTATTAATTTATCAGCAGCAGAATCTCACCCATAAGGCTTGGTTGAGTGTGTAGTTGGCCAAACAATAAGCTGCAGCAGCAATCATGGATGGAAGAAAGTGCAAAAAGGGGTCCACTTCAAGCAGGCTCAGTTCTGAAATGTACTAAACCAGTGACAAGAGGCGGTGTTACAACAGTTCAACACAAGGAGGTCAAGATCTTGAGAGATCAAGTCTTACCAAAGCAAGCTTTGCAGTTTTAAGACAAACCGGTCCTGCCAAGATGTACTGCATTAAAAAGCTGTGACTTGTTGGTGCCATCATGTCAAAGGCAAGCACTTTGAGCATAAGGTGCTCCATATGAAGGAGTTGCTTTCTGGTGTAGGTGTCATCTGTGATGAAGACGAATTCATCCACCACTGGAGGATAAACCTCCTCATATTTTCTGAAGAGGGAAAGTTTTAGAAAATAAGCCCAGTTGAGCCACACAACTACATGTTGTCAAGCCAGTTGTCAAACTTCCAAGTTAACCATATAATTGTTCATCTAAGCATGCAATATATGAACCTGCAGTTGTCTGATTCCAGTTAGTAAGACCAAGATCTGGGTCAAGAGGTGAAAGCCCTGACCTAGCTTAGTTTTCAGCAATTTAATCCCAATTAAGGTTACAGGGACAGCGCATCACTAGGCCAACACCTTCTGTCTACACAGTCTGATGTGCAGTTTTTGGATTGTAGGAGGACACTGACGTAACTGGGGGGGGGTCAAGTATCAAAGTCAGGCCTTCTTGAAGCAGACATGCTTGGTCACAGACCACTGTCAACATTTATTCTCTGTCCACACAAGGAGCAGTTGGATCCAAATTTGATGCAATGGTTTCCAGATCAAATCCAAAATGGGCTCCATGGAAATTTAGCCATTGTCCACAAGAACAGGTTTCATGTTATTGACCACCTCTAGAGTAGGACCAAGTCCATTGTCTACAACGGATTGATGTAAGGTAGGCAAGTCTGTTGGGTTTTTACACCTGAGCCTAGTGGCTTAGCCTCGTGGCTCATCAGGCTGGTGCTTATCCCCAGTTTCCATACCGTGAAGCCACCAGGAGTTCAACGCCCCCTGGATGGGACACTAGTCCATCACAGGTTTACCTTCCCAGTATATTTTACTGGTACCCATTTATACTGCTGGGTGAACAGAGGCACACTTGTGGTCGAGACCTTGCCCAGTGAGGGTCTCCGTGGGATTCGAACTCAACCTCCTGATCATGAGCGCAGCACCCTAACCACTAGGTCACCGGCCACACGATTGATTTAAGACACGTGTTTAATTTATAACCCTCAGACTTCTACTTACGCAGCCAAGAGGATTGCAGCAGTACCCACAAGTTGCAGCTTTCCTCGGAGAACAGACATGCAGGACAGGAAGCGGTCCAAGTAATTTACTGCCAGATAGACCGTCTCAGAGCACAGCTGGTATTCCTCAGCAACTTCAACCAACCAGTCAATAAGGATGACCCTCATGCAATTTGTAATATCTGGCTGCTTGCGCATGTATCCAGGCTTTGACCTATATTTCAACTGGAAAGGGGGAGGGGTGGAATAAGCAGTAATGGAACAACCTATTAAGTTGAAAATAAAAATGCTTACTTCACTTTCTCTCAGGTATTGATGGATCTCTTCTGCATACTCGGCAGACATGGCCCCAGGGTTGAGCGGTTCTTCCTCTGACAGGGATGGCATAGACGCACCCCAACTTAACTCTGCAGAGACATAATTATTCTCCAAAGTTCTAACTTTATCCAGCCTCAATTTAAATAGATGTATCTAACCTGTGGATAAGTTAACAGCAGTCAAAAGCTGAAGAGCTGAAGTATGAAGCTTGTCAGACCGCTGTCCTCTGGTAGGTTTAGGAGCTTGCACCTTAACTGGCTCAGCCACCCAAACACCAAAGCCAGAAGAGCGCCAACAAGCTGGTGTATCATGCTCATGGGCAGGAGCATCATACCTTGTTGAGACACCCTGAAGAGGAACAAGGACATTTAAACCTTTTCCATCAAGATCAAAGCACGGCGAGAAGGGACCTAAACATATCTTACCTGATTGCTTCTATGATCATTTTCAGTCAAAACCCCCAGCACAACCCTTTGTCCAGGTTTGACACGTGGACCACCAGCCCTTCCCTGAACAGGGGCAAAACTACTGGAGCTCATTGTCAAAGTCAATTAATCAGACACAGCTTCCAAGACTAAGAAGTCACTCGTATTTGATTAGAAGGTCAACCTTCAAAATAAAAAAATTAACATTCTTGTAATGAAAACTGTTTAACTTCTTTATCTCATCAAATCAACAACTAAAGCTGTACACAAGGCAGGGACTACAAACTAAAAGTAAACATCCTGAACAAATAAACAAAAAGGAACCTGAAATTTTCCTCAACTACTGCATCCCTTTATACCTGCAGCTCGTTACTATGGTCAGGAACTCAACCAATAACAGAACATCAGGAAATTATGAACCTCGAGAGTGCAATTAAGTGTCTGCTCATTGGGAAGGAGCAGAGGAAAGGACGCGGCACGCGGCGACGTAACCATAGAAACGAACACTTCCGGTTTAACAGACAGGTGAAAGACACACAACAACAGCTGCAAGCCTGCACTTCCTGAACACTGAGAAGCAAATTACATTTAATAGATTTAATTAATATTTAATTATGACACAATTTAAAAATCCCGTTAATATATTAACTTAAATATTATATTCATAACCGACGTTATGGACGAAAGTTTTACGATTGTAATATGTGACCAAATGGGAAGGTATATTTTAATCGGTTATTTCACGTCATCATACATGTGAACACGTAGAGGAAAAAAACACCACGTGACCACGTTTAAAACGATAAACTTAATCATGGGTCTGGGGGTGAATTACATGGTTATGTGATAAACTATAACCTAAAAACTTTGTCTCATCAAAGTAATAATAATAATAATAATAATAATAATAATAATAATAATAATAATAATAATAATAATAATAATAATAATAATAATCATCATCATCATCATCATCTAAAGCCTGGGCAGTAGTGGCCTAGTGGTAGGGCGCTGGATCACTGATCCAAAGGTTGAGGGTTCAAGTCCCACTATCAAAAGGTTGTCACTGCTGTCCCCAAGTTCAGTTAATTGGGTTATTAAAGGCCAGCCATGTCTCTCACTGTCTTTGGTTGTAAAAGAACCATTGATGTCTTTTGTCAAGAGTAGGCTGCACAGCCATCAGTGTGTTTCTGCCCTGCGATGGCCTGGCGAGCTGTCCAGGGTGTACTCTGCCCTCACCCAAAGTCGGCTGAGATAGGTGCCAGCCTCCCCATGACCTTAATTAGGACTAAATGAACCAATGAGATCTCCTAAAGCTCTCAAATTATTCGACATGTAGAAGTGATATTATGAATGGAGTGGAATAAAGTATTTCAGTGCAGTATGAAAATATATCTCTTCTATATTCTAAGTTGTGTTACCAGCAATCACTAAAAAGGGTTTTCAGTACAGAGGGATATAGTATTTTTAGCTTTTAAAGGGTCTTATTATCTAAGAACTTTTCAAGATTTTTTTGAAATGAGCATCACATGCTACAAGCACAATCATGGTAGCATCTTTTAAAATTATCCAAATATCCAGACAGCTTTTTCTGCTCTGCTAGACTTTGGCTCGCTTCTCCCTACACTATATGTTGTGCAAATCAGACTGTACAACCAGCTGAAGTCCATAGTATTGAGCAGCTGTGCTTGGAATGCTATGATATTAACCATAAATATCAGCTCCAGTTTTACAAAAAATTAAAAAACAATAGAATATAGTGTTGTAACTGGCAGACTAAAACACATTCTCATTTCTGATTCTGCAAATCACTTATAAATATGAAGCTCCAGCGGCTGAATCCGTAGGTCAGTGTCACATAAACAAAATGACCAGCTGCCAGGCACCTTAACACATAAAAAATAGATGGATAACAAAACTGAGAGGTTGATCCGTTTACTTCCTTTTTTCCCAGAAAAAAATACTCGTTTCTGCTTTATACGGCTGGCGTTCCTCACCAATAGTCACAAGCTCTGGGTAGTGACTTAAAGAACAAGATTGCCAATACAAGTGGCTGAAATGAGCTTCCTTTGCAGGGGGGCAGGGCTCTCCCTTATGCCCCCATTTCACTGGAGCGCGGCAGACTTGCTGAAGCGAAAATGTTGTCATCCGCAAACGTTCCTCAATTATTCTCTCATCTTCTGTGTCATTCCGTATGATTCTGCATGTGTTCCTCCACTTCCGGCAGATCAAAATCTTCCGTGAACGTGCTTTTGAACATTTTGAGCAGTAGAACTGGATGTCTCCCTAATGCTCAGCGTTATCTTCAGAGCATAAGAGAAATATCCAGTTCACTGTCCTGCAGAAGTTCACACCTGTAGTTTCATCTATGGCTATGAATGTGTGCCTTTCAGTACCTAATCCCTCAGTACCACCCAGGCCCATGCTGTCATCTGGGTGGAGGGTCAATTATGTGATGGAGATAATAGCTGCCAGAATGCATGCCTAGTTCCACACCAGAACATAACCTAGAAGCAATCTAGAACATGATTCTGAACCTGACCTACGGCATGATATGGAGCCTGAACATGATTTAGAGCCTGATCCAGAGCATGATATCAAGTGCGTTCTAGAAGCTGCTCCTGAGACTGTCCCCATGGCAGTTTCCTAAGGAGGTTTAGAAGTCCAGGCTGAGGACTACAGCCATATCTATTCCAAGGTGTGCACTAAGATGTATGCTAGAGAGCATGCCAACGTTCAGTCTCAAATTCACTTCCAAGTTCAAACAGAAGTCCAAGTCAGAATCTACCCCAGAGCCCACACCAGGCTGCAAGTGAGTAAACAGGATCGGGTCCAACAGAGAGTAATGTTGATGGGGCTCTGTTATAGTTTCTCCCACTTTTTAGATATATTCTGCATCTTTTCGTCTACCTTCACTTCTGCCATGCAATGGTGTGACAGAGTTATTATTCACAAAGCCAGAATATCCAGTTACTAAATAAAAAGAGTCTTCTCTCACACCTGCGCTACAAAGTTTAAAAAAAGGATAAAACCCTGAGATCAATCCTCTTAGTGGGCTTATTCATAATTTTTTTTGCCAAGGGTTGTAGCTTTGAATTATATATTTTTAAATTTAGTGTGATTTTTGTGGTTCACAGGGCATGTGCTAAGCTGTGCCGATGAAATGTCTGTTATTATCAAGGCACCTGGTAAAACCTTCCATATCCCTGATTTCTTGTATCTATTTCTAAATATTGTGGTGAACTAAATATGCTTGAGTGTTTTGACTGGAATGTGTAATGGAGATTCAGCTGTTCGGTGTGCTATCAAGTGACTGAAAGAAAGTAATTGTGCTAACACTACCACAGACATCCTGCAAAGGATGATTATCATGCGGGCCAGCAACAGCGCAGAAACATAGCAGCTGGCGGAAGAGAAAAGAGAGCTTCAGAGAAACACGAAGGAAAAGGGGGAAAAGGGAGGGGTACTCTGCTAACAGGCTCCACTATTTTGAGCTCAACTCCTCACTATAAGTAATTCATAATTTTGATTGATATGATGACATTTTCTGTGGCAACACCTGCTCAAATTTTGTGTTCATAAGAAAACCATTGAGACAAAACTGAAGGGAAAAATACATTTGTTAAAGGAGCTTTAGTTCTTTTTTGTCTTTCAGGATATCCCTCCTGCCAGTCTTGTTAAAGATATTCTTCTTACCTCCACGCCACGGCATTCCATGCTAAAAGATACCGTACCTAGAATCACATGGGTGTTTTTGTATTTTTCTGTGGCCAAAATGAACTTTAATGAAGGCTAAATCACTCCAGTCCCTAAGAAGAGCACAACAAGCTGCCTAAATGACTGCTGCCAGTTGCCCTAACCCCAATCATCACTAAATGTTTTGAGAGACTTATCTTGTCTCACACCAAGTCTGCCATGCCTGCTGATCTCGATCCACATCAGTTTGCATACAGAGCATAAAGATCAACAGAGGATGCCATCAGTACAACTCTCACAAATCTGGACAATAGCACTTACTATGTGAGAATGCTGAGCATAGATTTTAGCTCCACTTGTAACGCAGTCCAAAAACATAAACTGGTTCAGAAATTGGACAGTCTGGGCCTATGGACCTCACTGTGCACCTGGATACTGGACTTTCTCAGGAATAGGCCTCAGAAAGTCAGGATAGGAGAACACATTTCCTCCGCTCTCGTCTTGAACACTGGAACACCTCAGGGGTGTGTTCTTAGCCCCTCAAGTTTGAAATTGAAGGTGTGATGTTCAATGTTGTTAGTGCTTGTGCCCCACAGGCAGGATGCGAGCTAGAAGAGAAGGATAGATTCTGGAGTGACTTAGATGAAGTAATTCAGAGTACCCCCAGAGATGAAAGGATGGTCATTGGTGCAGACTTCAATGGACATGTTGGTGCAGGCAACAGAGGGGACAAGGACGTGATGGGCAGGTTTGGTATCCAGGACAGGAACGCAGAAGGACAGATATTGATCGATTTTGCAAAAAGGATAGAAATGGCTGTGGTGAATACTTTCTTCCAAAAGAGACAGGAGAATAAGGTGACCTATAAAAGTGGAGGTAGGAGCACACAGGTAGACTACATCTTGTGTAGACGATGCAGTTTGAAGGAAGTCAATGACTGCAAAGTAGTAGTGGGTGAGAGTGTTACCAAACAGCATAGGATGGTGGTGTGCAGGATGACGCTGATGGTGAGGAAGGTGAAGAAGGCAAAGGCAGAGCAGAAGACAAAGTGGTGGAAGCTGAAAAAGGAAGAGTGTCGTGTTGTCTTCAAGGAGGAGTTGAAACAGGCTCTGGGTGGTCGGGAAGTGCTTCCAGATGACTGGACAACCACAACAAATGTGATCAGGGAGACAGGTAGGAGAGTACTTGGTGTGTCCTCTGGAAGGAAAGTAGATAAGGAGACTTGGTGGTGGAATGAGGAAGTGCAGGAGTGTGTACAAAGGAAGAGGTTAGCTAAGAAGAAGTGGGACATTGAGAGGACCAAAGAGAGTAAACAGGAGTACAGGGAGACACAACATAAGGTGAAAGTAGCGGTGTCAAAGGCCAAACAGAGGGCATATGACAGAGGGCATATGATGACTTGTATGATAGGTTGGACAGTAAGGAGGGAGAAAATGATCTATACAGGTTGGCACAGCAGAGAAATAGAGATGGGAAGGATGTGCAGCAAGTTGAATTGACAAAGGACAGAGAGGGAAATGTATTGACTGAGACAGAAGTGTGCTGGGAAGATTGAAAGAGTACATTGAAGAGCTGATGAATGAGGAAAATGAGAGAGAAAAAAGAGTAGAAGAGGTGACAACTGAGGACCAGGAAGTAGCAAAGATTAGTAAGGGTGAAGTGAGGAGGGCACTGAAGAGGATGAAGAGTGGAAAGGCAGTTGGTCCTGATGATATACCTGTGGAGGTATGGAAGTGTCTAGGAGAGGTAGCAGTAGATGTTCTGACAAGACCATTCAACAAGGTCCTAGAGAGTGAGAGGATGCCAGAGGAGTGGAGGAGAAGTGTGCTGATGCCCATTTTTAAGAACAAGGGAGTCATGCAGAGTTGTGGCAACTACAGAGGGATAAAGTTGATGAGCCATAACGATGAAGTTATGGGAAAGAATAGTGGAAGCAAGACTAAGGGCAGAGGTCAGCATTTATGAACAACAGTTTGGTTTCATGCCAAGAAAGAGCACCACAGATGCAGTGTTTGCTTTGAGGATGTCAATAGAGAAGTACAGAGAAGGTCAGAGGGAGATGCATTGTGCCTTTGTGAATCTGGAGAAAGCCTATAACAGGGTGCCGAGAGAAGAACTGTGGTATTGCATGAAGAAGTCTGGAGTGACAGAGAAGTATGTTAGAGTGGCGCATTACATGTACGAGAGATGTAAGACAGTGGTGTGGTGTGCTGTCAGCGTGACCGAAGAATTCAAGGTGGAGGTGGGACTGCATCAAGGATCAGCTCTGAGCCCCTTCTTGTTTGCGATGGTGATGGACAGGCTGACAGACGAGGTGAGACAAGAATCTCCATGGACTATGATGTTTGCAGATGACATTGTGATCTGTGTTGAGAGCAGAGAACAACTGCAGGAAAATCTAGAGAGGTGGAGGTATGCCCTGGAAAGGAGAGGAATAAAGGTTAGCCTCAGTAAATCAGAATACATGTGTGTGAGTGAGAAGCACCCAGGAGGAACGGTGATGTTACAGGGAGCAGAGATAACGAAGGTGGAGGATTTTAAGTACTTAGGCTCAACAATCCAGAGCAATGGAGAGGGTGGAAAAGAGGTGAAGAAGCATGTCCAGGCAGGATGGTTAGAATGGTTGGAGAAAAGTGTCCGGTGTGATGTGCGATAGGAGAGTATCAGCAAGAATGGGTTAGAAACAGTGGCACTGAGGAAAAGAGAGGAGGCAGAGCTGGAGGTAGCGGAGATGAAAATGTTGAGGTTCTCTCTGGGAGTAACGAGGATGGATAGGATCAGAAATGACTACATCAGAGGGACAGCCCATGTAAGATGTTTTGGAGACAAAGTCAGAGAGGCTAGATTGAGATGGTTTGGACATGTACAGAGGAGGGATAGTGAGTATATTGGCAGTAGGATGCCGAGGTTGAAACTACCAGGCAGAAGGCCTCGAGGAAGACCAAAGAAGAGATTTATGTATGTGGTGAGGGAAGACATGAAGGTCGTTGGAGTAAGAGAAGAAGATGCAGAGGATAGCGTGAGATGGAGGCATATGATTTGCTGTGGTGACCCCTGAAGGGAACAGCAGAAAGGAAAATAATAGGAATATATATATATATATATATATTCCAAATTAACAATTAACTTTAGAATTGTTACTCATATTTTATAATTTAATCACAAGTATTGATAGCATGTTGATCTGCAATCAGTGTTCTGGTAATCAAGAAATGAACAAAATTAGAATATTAAGGATGAGAGTTGAACTGAAGAATACAGAGCATGAACAAAATAACCAACTAAGATTTATGAGTCAGGGAGCAGGGTGAGCAGAAAATGAATGTATGAGGGGGAAAAAGAGGAGAGGGAGAGATGAGGCAAAGAGGGAGGGGGAAATTCGAAGTAGAACAGCTGGATAGTCAGAATCCAGCTCACTGCTGAGAATCAGTGCAACAGAGCAATGTTTGTCTATATACACGCAGCTTAGAGTGTCATCGGTCTCCTGTGCATATGTCTCATTCCCACGGGATGTGAAGAATTCTCTACCGGAGCACTGACACCAATCATGGACTTCTGTATCTAGTAGAGGAGACGACGGTAAGACATCTGCTAAACAAAAGGTCAGTCACTGTCATTCTCTTTAACCACACAGATATTCCTGTATATGTAATTAATTATGCTGCAGACAATCAATCCAAAGTCATGAATGGAAAAATATATCATGAGTAATTTGATTGCTCCAACAAT
The DNA here is from genome assembly GCA_024760905.1 of Plotosus lineatus. NCBI lineage: Eukaryota > Metazoa > Chordata > Actinopteri > Siluriformes > Plotosidae > Plotosus > Plotosus lineatus. The sequence goes on from CM045750.1 coordinate 12,896,678, forward strand.
CAGCAGAAGCTAATATGAGAGAACTGCAACAAAATGCAGTGAGCAACAGCATCTCTTATTCAAATACTGTTGCTCTTGTATTCTTCAAAAAGCAACATAATAAAAAACTTGCATTTAATTTCCAATACAGACTTAAGCATCACATACTATATTATTTTATAATGCGTATATTGTTACAATAAAAATATAGTATGCAGCAGAATGGAGAAAGCGATGTAGTATTATATCAATCTGACCATCATCACAAAGAAAAAAACTAAATACTGTATACAATTAATTCAATACTCCCACCTCACAGCAAGAAGGCCCGGTGTTCAAGCCCTGTGGCTGGCAAGCGTGTTTCTTTGAGGAGATTTCATGATCTCCCATGTTTGTATGGGTTTCCTCGAGGTAATCCTGGTTCCTCCCACAGTTTAGAGATATGCACATTACTTTGTCTGACCACTGTGAATTGCCCCTGTGTGTGAACTTGAGGGTAAATGATTATATGTGTGTCAGCCCTGCAATAGGCTGATTACCTGTTCAGGGTATACCATGCTCTGGGATTTGTTCTTGCCTCCGTGTAATCTAAATAGTTAGTTTGTGGAGGAAACCAGGGTAAACCCTAAGGAAACCCACACAAGCATGGGGAGAACATGTAAACTCCACACAGAAACAAACTGAGCTGGTAATCGAACCCAGGCTTTATTTCTGTGAGGTGGATATGCTAACCGTTGCATCACCGTGCAATGCAACAAATAAATAATTTAATATAATACGTAATAATCTAATGTAATAATAATTTATTCATTAATTTATTCATTTTAAGTGGAGCTCTCAGTTGAAGTGTTTATCAATAGATTTCAGAGCCTGAGTTTGCTTTTCCCCACTTTTTCTTTTACTATTCAATTTCCACGTTCATTAGTGACACTTGTCCTTCGAGTTAAAGTATGCTATTAATAAGTTCATGCTCTGTCAAGCTTGCTCAACAAAATTTGATTTTTTTTTTTTTTAATTAAATCCTTTCAAACTTCTGATTTGTTCCATGAACATTTATTTACCTTGAAGTTTTTCTGCCTAGCTGAGTTAGATTGTGTTGTTCATGCTGTACGCGTCTGAGTGCGGATCAATTTTGTTATTAATAATAAATCTTTAGGTTTTTTATTGCCCCAGTGTTTTGCAAGTTAGCAATACATAACAGCTAATCGGCATCAACTTAGAGATAAGGCACCCTTATTGGTTTTTTTTGGATTGTTTCATTTTGTGGTGGGTACTTACAGACACTGGACAGAACATAGAACAACTATCCAAGCTATGTTGTATGCCTATGGTTCTCTACCTGGGAGATCCACTATTATGTAACTGTATGGACTGTTTAAAGGCAGAGTTCCCTATAGCTATCTCTATAGCTAGGCTGGTGTTATCAGTGTAGTGTATCTCCTTTAAGGGTTAAATCAACTTTTAGATTTTTTTTTTTTTTTTTTTTTTTTTTTTACACCTTTTTTTAGATTAAGGTCTGGAGTGAAAGAAGGAAAGGTTAACATTAAATTTTTTTTTCACTGCCTTTCACTTGATGATTTCTGACTTTATTTGTCTCACCTGTCTTGTTAGTATAATTGTATATTTAACAAGTTCATGTTTCATTCATATTCCATCCATATTCAAATCTGTAGCCATTCAGAACCAGGAGTCCTTGGCAGCTAATTGGGCAATGATGGGCGGGAGAGATGGAATATGCTCCCCTGTCACTCACAGCAGTCATCAGCTAATACATGGGTGTCATTCGTACAAAAATGAGTGTGTTAGGCCATCTCCAAAATGTGCATCCTCTCACCCCTCCCTGATTTGTGGTGGTCATATGTAATAGGAAGGGCACAAATATTGAAGGATGTGAATTAGACACGACTAAAATTAGGGGAGACAAAACGGGAAGGGGAATAAAATAGTATTTTCTAAATATGAGATCAGGTTTAATGTCAATCATCCAAATGCTGGGCACAGATGCAATGTTTATTGACACTTAAATCCATCAGCTTTTAATCCACACTCCATGCTAATTTGAGACAGACGCAGTTGTCATTTTCTCATGCAGCATCCACTCTGTTTAAATGGCAAATACATTTGCATCCATCTGAGCACTGATGGCCGTTTTGGTCTTAAAATGAGATGTGATTAAACACACTTTGGTTTGCAAAAAATAATTGCTTTACTGACTGATAAAAATCATGTCTGAAGTCAATGATAAAGTATTTTGCTGTTAAGAGTGCATTATAAAAATAGTAACGGATTTTTACACAATACATGTATATTGTGAGCAATTATGCAGCAAGTGTACTACATGTACAAATAGGCAAAAAATAAAAATAAAATAAAATATAAATTACTCTTGTGTACCTTACAATTATAATATATAAATCAATGAGCCATAACACCACCTGACTGGCCTGTGGTATGGAGCTGTAATACACTGTGTTCTGATCCCTTCCTAATCAGATCCATCAGTAACAGTTTCAGTAGTTTGTGTTGCAGTAGGTCTTCTGTGGGATCAGACCAGATGTACTCGCCTTCATTCTTGACACGCTTGAGGGAGCCTTGGGAACCCATGATACACTTCCATTTCACTGGCTGCGCTTCATTGGACCACCTTTGGTAGGCACTACTGACTCTTTATAATACTGTACATCTCATTAACCTCACTACTCGACAGGTGTTACCATAAGAAGACAATTACCTATGGTGATGTTGGGCTGCTGATGATAGACAGCAGGGATGGCAGTACCGTCTTAGCCACTGAAACGGTTATCTCTGGTTGGCAGCTGAAGAGGCAGTAGGCTTACATTTACATTTGCAGCATTTGGCAGATCCGTTTATCAAAAATGACTGACAGAAATGCTTTAAATAGGCTGTAAGTATCAACATGCCATTCACTTCACCATTGCCATCCATAATGTTTGTAATGTGTTAATGGATGATCAGCGTACATTTCCTTATGGTTATAGCTATGACATAATTGGATGATCAACATTTGGACTTTAACTTTCTGTATAAGCAGATCCATATTACATACATTGCTATATAATTTCTCCCAGAAAGAGATCTCCAAATCCTAAAATCCCCAAATAGGACATACAGTACTGTCACTTCAAGCTTAGCGTATCAATATTGACCTCCTCCAGTATTTATTCCCAACATACAAACTAGATTCCAAAAAAGTTGGGACACTATACAAATTGTGACTAAAAACCACAACGATGTGGAAGTGCCAAATTTCAATATTATATTTCGAATAGAACATAGAGGCCGGTTCAAAAGTTTAAACTGAGAAACTGTATTATTTAAAGGGGAAAATATGTTGATTTTAAATTTTACAGTGTCGACAAATCTCAAAAAAGTTGGGACAGGTAGCAATAAGAGGCGGGAAAAGTTAATTGCACTTATAACAAACAGCTGGAAGACCAACTCCCACTAATGAGTTCCATTGGCAACATGACTTACCATAGACAGTGAGAGACATGGCCGGCCTTTGATAACCCTGTCAGCTGCACTGGGGGGACAGTAGTGACAACCATTGGCAGTGGAGCTTGAACACCCAACCTTATGATCAGTAATCCAGCACCTTATCACCGACCCACCACTGCCCTTGATTATAAAGGTTTCTCTATAAACTTTATACAGTACATCCCTAATAAACAAGATTCATAATGAGATCCCTGGGAAACATGATCTCAAAACAGCATTTAAATCCCTTATGAGGGACTGGAATTATCTTTATTTTGAAATAATAGGAAAGTAAATGAACATCAGGGAAAACTGGTGCTCTGTGGCTCTATGTTCCAGGAAATAATATAATGGGCAAGAAATGCATATTTTAGAACAACATGGTCAAAAGATTTAGAATTAATTTCTCTGGCATTCGAATTACTCAATTCTCCAAATCAAACCACCAAAAGGTCAACAAATTTACACAAACATCTGATAGAATGAACCTGGGGGCAGTGGTGGCCTGGTGATAAAAGTGCTGGCTCACTGATCCTAAGGTTGGGGGGTTCAAGCCCCACTCTCCACAGGGTTGTCACTGTCACCCCAGTGCAGCTAACTGGGTTATCAAAGGCCAGCCATGTCTCTCACTGTCTATGGTGTGAGGTTCATGTAAAAGAACCATTGCTGACTTTCAACAAGCGTAGGCTACATAGCCATCAGTGTGTTTCCGCTCTGCGATGGCCTGGCGAGCTATCCAGGGTGTACTCTGCCCTCACCCGGAGTCAGCAGTTATGGGCGCCAGCCTCCCCATGACTCAAATTAGGATTAAGCGGTTACAGAAAAGGAATGAATGAAAGAGAATAAACCTGCTGAAGAACTGGAGTGATGGGAAGAAGAACCACTTCGACTGGAGTGTGCAGTATCAGTAATTCTATTTGTCTTATTAAATTTTTTGAAATGTGTGTGTGTGTGTGTGTGTGTGTGTGTGTGTGTGTGTGTGTGTGTGTGTGTGTTCATTCAAATAGTTGTATTTCCTTTAAAGGGCAGACTGCCCAGGCCCTCGAGTGGCACACCGACAAGGTGCATGACTATAAACCTGGAGATCGCAAGCTCCAGCCATCCATGGGAGCTCATTGGCTAAAGTGCTTATAAAATGCTTCATCTACATTCTGAGTTAGACAGTGTTCAATTCAATTAGACAGAAAGAAGGTTGCTAGTTCTTGTGCTGGAGAGCGCATGGCTCTTGCATTGGCTAATGAATGGAATGATGAAGGAGTTGGATTGAGAGCAGTAGGACGAATCTCTGGTGTCGAATGAGTAATCTCAGAAATCATCACTCTTCAGCCCTAATGACTGAACAGCACATTACATCACATCACATTATATCACATTTTATCTCATCACATTATGTCACATTACGTTGCATCACAGTGTATTATATCACATTACTTCACGTAACATCGCATTGCATCACATGACATTATATCCCATTACATTATATCACATTTCCTTCTATTATGGCTCATCACATTACATCACGTCATGCTACATTAGATCATACTACATTTTGGTGCATTTCATTACATCACATTACATTATATAACATCATGCTACATTACATCAGCCTACATTGTAGTACACTACATTACATCACATCCAATTATATCACATATTACATGTTACATTACATCATATCACATTAAAACACATCACATTACATCACTAGCACTATACAGTTTACAGACCTTCTTTAATATTGAGGTCTTCCATCAGCACTAGGTTGTCCAGAGAGTCCACATCATGTGTAATGATCAGATATCCATATACTGTATTGACTGCAGCTTCTATTTCAGACATTATTAAGAATTATTTTCTCTGTTATTAATTAGTATGGAAGCAAGAAGAATCTTTTTGTATCGTCTGTAAAATGAATCATCAACAGACTTAAGAAAGTATTGAATACTTTTTCATGGTTGTCCTGTTCATCTGGTGTCTTTTTTAATCATGATGCTGATTGGTTGTTATATGTCACTGAGTTGCCAATCTATTTATTGCATAAAGCAGTTTCTTTTAATGTTTTCATTTTAACCATCGAACAGTGGCAGAGACTAATAAGCTATAAATCCGAGCATGTGTGTGTGTGTGTGTGTGTGTGTGTGTGTGAGAGAGAGAGAGAAAGAGAAAGTGAGAGAGCGAGCGCGAGCATAGCCCAGACTGTGAGATCACTGGCTGTTTTTTAGAAGCTGGGCACACAATGAGTAGACGAAGAGGAAAAATAAAACAGATCTTTTAATAAAACAATATTATATTGGATTAGATAATAATAAATTGGACTGCAATGACCTGGTGTGCTGTCCAGGGTGAACTCCCCCCCCCTGGCCCAGAGTTGGCGGAGATGGGCACTAGCCTCCCTTAATTAGTATTAAACAGTTCAGTAAATGAATGAATGAATGAATGAATGAACACATTAGATTAGAGTAGAGAAGATTAGATTTGAGTAAATTAAATAATATTAGACTGGATTGAAGTTGATTAGATTACATTTGAGTAGTTAAATCAAATTAGATTAGAACAGATTAGATTCAAGTAAATTTGGGTAGATGAGATTAGAGTAGATTAGATTGTAGTAGATTCAAATTGAAAATACAGTACAGCAATGAAATTAAATTACGTATCCATGTTAACTTTTTGTTTCTGAGATTTAAATATTTTTGGTAAACAGCCTTACCAGCATTCCTCTCACAAAGCCCAGAAAGCTCTGACATTTCCACATAGAGGTGCTTCACGATCTATTATTCATCATCTGCTTATGGTTCAAGGGGGGGATGACCTTCTCTCCTCCTGTGTATAGAGAGGAGTATTGAGGAAATAGAGAGAGGGATGGAATGAGAGAGCGAGAGAGAGAGAGAGAGAGAGAGAGAGAGAGAGAGAGAAAGAGAGAGATGAGGGGAGAGGGAGAGAGGGAGAGAGAGAGAGATGGAAATAAAGAGAGAATGCGAAGGGTAGAAGATGGAGAGCAAAAGAAGGGGATGGGGTACAGAGAAAGGGTGGTATGAGACGGACAGAGAGAGAAAGAGAAGGATAAATGGAAAGGAGAGAGATATACAGAGGAGTAGGACAGTGAGAGAGATAAGGAGAGTGATGGAGAGGGGAGAGAGAGAAAAAGGTGATAGAGAGAGGGGAGGGGAAGGGAGAAGGAGAAAAAGAGGGAGAGAAGAGCAAGAGAGAACAGAAGAGGGAGAGAGAGCTAGGAAGGGCTTGAGAGAGCGCAAGAGAGAGAGAGAGAGAGAGAGAGAGAGAGAGAGAGAGAGAGAGAGAGTTGACTGAGCCTTTGTGGTCACTCAGGACTTGTAATGCATCAGCACTCTGATAGACCAAATCAGTCAGTGTCTCATAATCACACGAATATGCACGTTGCCAGGATACAAAAAGCATAATTAGCACTATTAGTGACCTAACTGGCTCTGGAGTATGTAAATGTCTCGCTCAAAAACAACAAACAAATTAATCGAGCCCAGCTGGGCCCAGCCTAAAAAGGAGGCATGGGTCCGCCATCAAATGGACCCACCACCTGTGAGAGGGGCGAAAGGGGTCGGGTACAGCGTGAGTTGGGTGGCAGCCAGAGGCATGGGTTTTGTTTGACCGATCCTCGGCTACTGACTCTGGGTCTTCGGACACCTCTCTGGCGAGGAAGGAGAATGAGCTGGTGTAAATTATTACGTAATTGCTTATTTGGATTAAACGATTCAGAAAATGAATGAATGAATAATCAGGTGCAATTAATAACCTTCTCCAAGAAACCCCCTGTGACAGTTTTCTCCTGTTCTACTGTGTTTACACGTTTAAAGCATTTTCAGGTTTCAAATGTGGTAGAACTACAACACACTTACAACGTATCCCATTGTGTCCTTGTGATCTGTATTGCCGATCCTTTTCTCCTGGAGATCTACCTTCCAGAAAGCATTCGCTCCAAACCTAATCATGCTCACCTAACCATCCAATCATCTCATGAAGACCTGACTGGATCTTACATGTCACATGGGCCACATTAGGGTTGGAGATAAAATCATCTGGAAGGTAGATCTCCAGGAGCAGGATTGAGTACTCCTGGTCTATATGTATTTTTTGCTGGTCAGAGAGGCTACCAAGAGGTCCACGACAACTCTGAATTTTTGGCAAAGTACTGTATTGTCATTATGAGTATTTGACAACAATATCACAAATGCTCCGTAAATTAGGTTTTTATTGGAGAGTTGCAAGAAAATAACCATTGCACACGAAAGCCACACCAGTCTGGGATTAACAAAATTGGTTTGAGCTTCTACTTCCAAATGTAAAAAGATTAGGCCAGATTTAACTATCTGTCTTCAATTCCAAATGGTGTATCATATCTAAAGTACCCGATGCCTATAGTAAAGCATGGTGGTAGTGGTATCCTGCTGTGGGGTGGTTCTCTGCAAGGACTGGAGTACATGTTACAATTGAAGGAAAATGAATGGGGTAAAATACTGTAAAAATTTGTGAGTCGCTCCACCAAATGTAGGCGCTTGTCGCAAGTGACGTATGGTGCTTGTGAGACAAAGCGCGTCTTATTCGGACTTCCGATCTTTCAAGTGAGCAAGTGCGCGTTGAATACTTGTTTAGTACTCAACCTTCACTTGCTCACTTCAAAGATCGGAAGTCCGGATAAGCCGCGCTTTGTCTCACAAGCACCATACGTCACTTGCGACAAGCGCCTACATTCGGTGGAGCACCTCACATTTGTGATGGAAAACCTGAAATATAGAATTTACAGAATAGTGCAGAGTGGCATAGTGCAGAAATTGTCAAAAACATTGAATGTGAGTAGTGTTGGTGAGGTAGAGTAGGAAATAAGTGAGTGTACAGAAGGTTATTTTACAGTGATTTCCCAACACTCTGTCTCTGTGCCAGGTTGTCTTGGTGTACAGTGCTGTATAGGAGGGTTCAAACAGCTTATAAGCGGGTTGTGACACTGTCCAGAAGAAGATCCAGCAGCGGTATTATCAGTATCCACAGAGTACTGATACTCAGGGATACTCGGGGTGGCACTTTAGGGGGCAGTGGTGGTCTAGTGGTATAGGGCGCTGGATCGCTGATCCAAAGGTTGGGGGTTCGAGTCCCACTTTCCACAAGGTTATCACTGTCCCCCTCCCAGTACGGCTAACTGGGTTATCAAAGGCGGGCCATGTCTGTCACTGTCTATGGTGAGAGGTTCATGTAAAAGAACCATTGCTGACTTTCGTAAAGAGTAGCTGCAAAGTCATCAGCGTGTTTCTGTCCCTTGCTAAAAAGGGTTGTGACAGGAAGGGCATCCGACGTAAAAACCTCTGCCAAATCAAACTTGCGAATCAGATGATTTGCTGTGGTGACTCCCGAGTAAAAGGGAAAAAGCTGAAAGGAAGACAGACTCGGGGTGACACTTCACTTTAATTATTTCAGTGACTCTTTTTTTCTTTTCAGAACAAATCATTTCATTTTTTGTAACCGCTTAATCCTAATTAGGGTCACGGGGAGGCTGGCACCCATCCCTGCCAACTTCAGGCGAGGGCAGAGTACACCCTGGACAGCTCACCAGGCCATCGCAGGGTGAAAACATGCCAACGGCTTTGCAGCTACACTTGTCGAAAGTCAGCAATGGTTCCTTTACATGAATCTTTCACCATAGACAGTGAGAGACATGGCCAGCCTTTGATAACCCAGTTAGCTGCACTGGGGGGGGGACAGTGATAACCTTGTGGAAAGTGGGACTCCAACCCTCAACCTTTGGATCAGCGATCCAGCGCCCTATACCACTAGACCACCACTGCCCTCCAGTCCTTTCAGAACTGTTGTTATTATACCTTTCACGTGACTGTTGTAATCTCTATTGAGTAAATCCAACTGGAATAATATGCTGTGTGCGTCTTTATTTCAAACTGCAAAGCAACAGAATTGGACCACGATGAAGGCGTGATTCTTTTATATACACACTGTACATTAGATATGTGGACTGAGATTAATGAATAAAGCCCTGACCCATCAGTGACTGAATACCATGCTTTGTGTTCTGTGCAGGTCTCTGTGAGAGTCTTTAGAGAATGGATATCCAGGTGGAGGAGTCAAACGGGACTGAGCTGGAGCCACAGAGCTTTCTACGCTTCAGCCCAACAACTCTTTCCAGCAGGGCTGCTGCGGCCTCATCCAGTCACAATGAAAGTGTCTATGTCTATCTTTCTATCTTTCTCAGCTTGCTGCTCTTCCTCCTCACTCTCCTGGTCATCACACTACACAGGCTGAAAAACATCATCTCATCCAGTTCATCGTATCCAGAGTGCAGCAGTGAGGCAGGCAGTTCATTCACCAATATGGAGATCTGCAGCATGTCTTCACAGAGGTCAACGGTTTCATCACTGTCCTGGAAGTCAAAAACATGAGCAGAACATACAAGCAAGCTCACTTAGATCTTTGAATACGTGCAGATGATTTATAACATGAAATTATATATAATGTAAAATTAGAATGTTTATTAATTATTTCAACATGCTTTTATTAGAAGAGAAGAACCAGGAAACACTAATAACACAATATTAATAATAATAATACGAATATGAATATAAATCAAATTATTATGAAAAAAATATTCCTAATTATTGATAATATTTTTCTTCTCTTTTTGGATGCTTCAAAAATAATGCTCATGATTATATAATAACATTTAAAAGTTCCAGAATTATCTAAGAAAATAATTAAAAATAATAATTAGCAGTGTAGCACGTTGGCGATGTTGTTAGCAGGTCCGCCTCACAGCAAGAAGGTCCTGGGTTCGATTCCCAGCTTGGATCATTCTGTGTGGAGTTTGCATGTTCTCCCCATGCTTGTGTGGGTGTCCTTCGGGTACTCAGGTTTAATTATCACAGTCTAAAAACATGCACAGTGGGCTAATTGGCTGTTCCAAATCATCCCCAGGTTTGAGATTGAGTGTGAATGCTTGTGGGAGTGTTGGCTCTGTGATGGCCTGGCAAACCGTCCAGGGTGAACCCCGCCCTCGCCCAGAGTCAGCTGAGATGAGCACCAGCCTCCCCAGGCTGTAAGGATTAAACATCTTAGAAAATGAATAAATTAATAATCATCACCTTAGATTGTTAAGAGAAATCTTGAACTCTTACCAATCACATTTATGAGTAGCTTCATCCAGTACATCATTCCCAGAGCAAAGCTCTTCAATACTTTTCTAAAAAAAATAAAAAAAACCCTCAATCAGAAAATTAAGTTAGGATTTGTGTAAAAACTACAATATAATGAATACTGTATATGTTAATTCAGAAACAAATGCATTGGTTCACTATTAAAACACTATTTAAAACAGACTTCATGGTTGAAGATAAATGTGTGTACTGTATGTATATAAAATACTGTTGTGTGTCCAGATGTGGAAGTGATACTATAAACTCACGGCATGTGTTGAAATGTGTGTAGATAACATAATGATTTCTTATAACAAATATAAATGTATAAATTTAAAAAGTTTCAGCTGTCGTTATCTATCAACTGATTAAATGTAAAATGAGTTGAGATTAATTTGTAAGCTTCTTATTAGAGGCCTGATAACATTTTGCTAATATTGGTCGATATTTTGACGGGTTTATCTTAAAGAGAAGTGTTAATGTTCATTGTTACAGCATAATCTCTGTGTATGTAATACGTGTAAGTAATACAGATGACTATTTTGCCATAAATTACTATAAAAATCACAAAACTGGGTGATTTTATCCTGTGGATTACTAGTGGTGGCTCAGTTTTACCTCCCGAGTTATTTGAATGAATTGACTGGGGTTATCCAGCACAAATAATCAAGTAGATCTATTCAGCAAGAGAAATAAACATATTCAAGAAGAAACTATGTCATAAATTTGGAAGAAATGGGCGTAGATGGTGACCTGTTCCTACCAGAAAGGTAGAAGTCTCTTGTAGAGTCACATTCCAGTGACTCTTTGGACAATAATGTTGTCAGAGATGAGCATAACAGTTCATCAGTTCATTTTCTGTAACTGCTTAATCCTAATTAGGGTCGCGGGGAGGCTGGCGCCCATCCCAGCCAACTTCGGGCGAGGGCAGAGTACACCCTGGACAGCTCGCCAGGCCATTGGAGAGCAGAAACACGCTGACAGCTTTGCAGCCTACTCTTGTTGAAAGTCAGCAATGGTTCTTTTACAGCCTCACACCATAGATACTGAGAGACATGACTAGCCTTTGATAACCCAGTTAGCTGCACTGGGGGGTGAGTGGGGTTTGAACTCCCAACCTTTGGATCAGTGATCCAACACCTATACCACTAGGCCACCACTGCCCCTTAAAAATATATATGAATGAATAAATTAGTGAATGAATGAACAAATTAATGAATGGATGAAGTAATGAAAAATTGAATAAATTAATTAATGAAAAGTGAATGAATCAAAAGAGTATATTAATGAAGAAGAGAAAATTTAAATGGTTTGGATTTTTCAAGCAGTCATTAGTTTTTTGAGCCCATAATCCTAATTAGGATTATAGGGAGGCTGCGCCCATCTCAGACAACTGGGGGGCAGAAATCTGCAATGGTTCTTTTACATGCCTCACCATAGACAGTGAGACATGACAGGCCTTTGATAACCCAGTGAGCTATTAGGGGGACAGCAGTGACAACGCGTTGAGAGAGGGGTTTGAACACCGGACCTTGAGATCAGAAATACTGCAATCTACCGGAATGTTTTCTTAACGACTTTAATTTTGAAATTCAAAAATAACTACATCCGGGTTACTATCGGCTAAGCTTCCTGTATTTACTTTATACCTATAAACTGTACCGAGTGTAATTATACACGTACCTTTAAGTCCATATTCAGCAAGTTTTATATCAATGTTTATATATACATATACATATATATTTTTTTAAATTTATGTATCTGAACTTTTCAGTAAACTCTGAGTGATGCGTTGTGTTCCGTTAGCTTGTAGCGCTTCATGCTAGCTGCTATCTGTCAGTTCTCGCTCAAGGTTTTTTATAAATGAAAACACAACATGAGTGAGAACAGCACCGAACATTCTGACACCGCTCGGAAAGAAGGCCAACTGTCGCTATTATCAGGGAATAAAAACAGGAGTGTAAATAGTTCCCCTCCGGAGGAAGACGTTGTGTTCGACATGGACGACCCGGAGGAGGAAGAGGAGAGCGACGCACTGGACACATCCGAGCCGAGAGAGAGCGCAGCGAGCCCGGCCGGGGTGTGCGACGACAGCACGCCGAAGCGCTGTGTTTACGATGGGTGCCCCGAGACCAGCACTCTGGGTGCCAAGCAGAGGAAACCGTGGATGTGTAAAAAACACCGCAATAAAATGTACAAGGATAAATACAAGAAGAAGAAGAGCGACCAGGCCATGGCCTCTGGGAAATTAGAAGTAAGTTCAGATCCACACAGGAGGAGGAAACCTAGCAGTGTACACTCACTGAGGGTAACCTATTATAATTTATTTAAAATGTACTCATTATTTTCATAACACCCGTCCTGCGAAAATTGTTCTATAGGAACACTGTGAAACATTACCAGCAGCTAAGATAACAAGGACATGGATGGTTTTAAATCAGGATCAGGTTTTTGGCTCTATTTGTGTACACAAACAAGGAATTTGACACCAGTTTAACATCATTCACTGTATAGACAGACATTTAGGTTAGACGAGCACATGATAAATATAAAGTGAAGAAAAACTGTAAGGATGTGTGCAAAAAAGAAATAAGCGACAGGAAGAACATCATTAACCCAGAGATGTAAATTTGTAAAGTATTACGATTAGCCCCTGCACCTGAACAAAAGAGCCACGCCCCCTTCACCCGGGGTGCCACGCCCCCTTCGCCCGGGTTTGTCCTGAGGCCGCGACCAGCCAGTTGGACATGGTGGTAAGGTGTTGGATCACTGATCCCAAGGTTGGGGGTTCAAGCCCCACTCTCAACAGGTTGTATGTGTGTATATATATATATATATATATATATATATATATATATATATATATTGTCTTCCTTTCGGCTTTTTCCCCTTTTACACGTTTTGATTTGGCAGAGGTTTTTACGTTGGATGCCCTTCCTGTCACAACCCTTTAGCAAGGGACAGAAACACGCTGACGACTTTGCAGCTCCTCTTTACGAAAGTCAGCGATGGTTCTTTTACATGGCTCTCACCATAGACAGTGAGAGACATGGCCCGCCTTTGATAATCCAGTTAGCTGCACTGGGGGGGACAGTGACAACCTTGTGGAGAGTGGGACTCGAACCCCCAACCTTTGGATCGGCGATCCAGTGCCCCATACTACTAGACCACCACTGCCCCTGTGTGTGTGTATACATATATGTGTGTGTGTATATGTATATATATATGTGTGTGTATATGTGTGTGTGTGTATATATATATATATATATATATATATATATATGTGTGTGTGTGTGTGTGTGTGTGTGTGTGTGTGTGTATATATGTAAAATTAGAAGTATGGAGCAACTCTGTGTACACACATTTTTTAGACAAGAAAGTGTTCTGATTCTGATAACAAGCTGTATTGAATGAATTTGTACTGAATTTTAGGAGGGTTCAGAGGAGAGACCAGTGTCTGTGACAAAGCAACGGCTCGGCAGTGTTGGAGAACGGCCTACAAGACCTTCGCTTATTGAGCAAGTGTTAAACCAGAAGAGGCTGGTGAGTTCTTTATTGTTTGGGTATCCAATTGCTAATTATGTGCCAAACCCGAGGTGGGTGCTGGTGGCCTGACACAAGATAAAACGTTGAGAGGAATCATCGATTCAATAATCTCCAGCAAATGTATTTATTTATGTAAATAAAAAGTATTATTTATTTTTACATATTTAACCGTTACAGAGGCGGGTCAGGTGAGCTACTCATTCAGAGTTTATACAAACTACACCTAGGTGTATGTGAACCATAAAGAGTACACTCATCCAAACTCAAAATTTCATATCCCTTCATCATATACGGAGATCCCTCACTACTTCGTGCTTCAGTTTCTGCGGCTTCAGTGCATCGTGGGTTTTTCAAAAATATTCAAAGAAAAATAAGGAAACGAAGGAAAAATACGTGGAACGTTAAGGAAAATGCAGCAGAACAAGCCAACAAAACTACTTACATTTTTATGTGAGGCGCGCATGTGCATCTGTGTGCGCGCATCTGTATGTGTGTATTTATATTTTATTTACAGCTTTTGCATTATTTATGAATGTTTGTTATTATAAGCATTTATAGCGTTGAATATGTATTTATTGATATTATATACACATATACATGTACGTATACGTCAGTCAGGGTGGTCGATCCTACTTCGAGGAAATCAGTGGTCGCACGGGGTCTCGGTTCCCATTAACCACGGAAAGTGAGGGATCCCTGTATATCACAATATAGCACACTTTCTGTAAACACAAAGTATAAATAAATAAACAAACCTATTTTTATACCAGAATTATCAGGCAAGTAGTTAATTTTATTTAATTCTTAATCAGAACCTAGAACTGTTTTATGGTAAAAGGGATGTTCCCTAAAATCCATACATTCAAAAACATGTTAAAATCCAAACTAATTTTAAGAATCCTTACTTCACACACACACACACACACACACACACACACACACACTCACACACACTCATGATAATTATATTAATATTGATTTCTTACACAATGTGTTAAACTGAGCACTTGGCAACAAGAGACCAAAGATTTTATGAAAAGGTCAAGTTCAAGATCAGCAAAATGGCCACGACTTGGGTACTGGCTGTTGCAATCTGTGCCTCTAGTTTTGGGCTTGCTGTTCCCCCAAAGCCCTGTCAGTGCCTATATCTCTGTTCTAAGTTGCGTTGTGGGTGTGTGTTCATTTCAGGCTGCAGCAGTGTGAATTTAAAGGGTGGGGGTGGTTGAATTTTCTATAAACACTGTGTGTAACACGTAACGTAAGGGTTGGATTATTTCTATAGCTGATGATCTTCTGGGATCTTCATATCTCTACAGACTACTCACCTGATGTTCTTGAGGCTTCAGGTGTTCAGTTTCAGTAGGGTGTGTCCATGATAACAGTGAATTCTTGTTTATGGATGACAGATTTTGGTTGGTTCTCATTCACCTCAATCTGTAGCAATCCACCATACTCCCTGTGCCCAACCCCCTTCCGTCAAGGGGGTTGAATGATTACCAGCCTGTGGCCCGGCACATGAAATATATGGGGAGACTGTTGTTGCAGCACATGAAGATCCACATTCCACCTGGCCTCAACCAAAATCGGTTGTGCTACAGGTCCAATAGATCCACAGATGATCTCCATTGTGCTCAGACACCTGGAAGGCCCTCCGAATGCTGTTTGGCAACTTCAGTTCGGCAGTCCTCTCCATCAGTTGACTGGCCCACAAATTACAGACTTTATTGGGGTATTTTTTTTTTTTTTTTGGAGTAGGTGCTCAGGTGTTTCTTCTCACTGTGAGAAGAATCCATTGTACACGTGACCTAATTTTTTTCTCCTCATTTTACCATCTCCTGCGTGTATGTTTGGTGTATGGTATTCAACCTTCTCCTGCCTGTCATGTGGCGGTTAAGAAACAGTGTTGTATTAGGAAGACGGTATTCAGTAAGGAGACGGTGGGGACTTTTGGGGTTATATATTTTTGTATAAATAATTACATCATCGGTTTTCACGTCATTTTCTGTATCACTTACTCCTAATTAGGGTCGTGAGGAGGTTGGCACCTATCTCAGCCAACTCTGGGCGAGGGCAGAGTACACCCTGGATAGCTCGCCAATGCCAATGCAGGGCAGAAACACGCTGACGGCTATGCAGCTAATCTTGATGAAAGTCAACAATGGTTCTTTTACATAAACCTCACACCATAGACTATGAGAGACATGACTGGCCTTTGATAACCCAGTAATGTGCACTGAGGGGACAGTGACAACCCGTTGAGAGTTGGGCTTGAACCCCCAACCTTGGGCTCAGTGATCCAGCACCCTTTACCACCAGGCTCGCACTGCCTCCCAGTTAAGCATGTTGGACAAAAATATCATACTTGTTCCTTTATTAATTGAGGAAATGACCCAGTGTTGCATATAGTTGTGTTCAAAATAATATCAGTGTGTCTTTAAAAAGTGAATAAAACTCAAAATCCTTTCCAGTAATAGCTTTTATTTCCATACATACAATTGCATTGGGAAGACGATACATTCCATTCCAAATCAAAGTTGTTATTCCTCGAAATAAACTGAAGAAAAGTGAATATTAGACTGTTCAATTCTTCTGTACGAACTCGAACCTTCACTGGATAAACTGAAAAATGTAAGGTTTTGTTTTCCTTTGAATCACTGAACTAATATTCAGTTGTATAAACACTGTTTCTGAGACCTGCTGCACATCTGTGTTGTAGGGACTCGACCAACTTCTGGCACCTGTGAGCAGTTTTCCCAGTCCAGGATGATTGGACTACATTCCACAGTTGTTCTGTATTTCTTGGTTTTGTCTCAGAAGCATTTTTTATGTCACCCCACAAGCTTCCGATTGTATTAAGGTCCGGTGTTCGGGCCGGTTGCTCCATAATGTCAATCTTGTTGGTCTGGAACCAAGATGTTGCCCATTTACTGGTGTGTTTGGGGTCGTTGTCTCATTGGAACAACCATTTCAAGGGCATTTCCTCTTCAGAATAAGGCAGCACGACCTCTTCCAATATTCTGATGGATTCTGATGACTACCAGGTGGTGCTGCTCGTCGGCGACGCACGTCGTAAACTGTGTTCTCGTCAATTTGTTCGTTTCCCAAAATTTCCCCCGGGATAATAAAGTACTCTCCTGTCCTATTCAAACTGATCCGTGATCCCTGGTTTGGGATAACTAGGCCCGACACCATAGTATGAGAAACATCCTCCTATCATGATGCTTGCCCCACCCAGGCTTCACTGTGTTCACAGTGTATTGTAGGTTGAATTCAGTGTTTTGGGGATCGTCTAACGAACTGGCTCCTGCCACCAGATCCCCAAAAGAGCAAACTTACTTTCATCAGTCCACAAAATGTTGCTCCGTTTCTCTTTAGGTCCGTCAGTGTGTTCTTTGCCAAATTGTGATCTCTTCAGCACGTCATTTTTTTCAAGCAGTGGGACTTTGTGGGGCTTTCTGCCGATAGCTCGGCTTCATGTAGGCGTCGTCTAGTTGTAACAGGACTCACAGGAAACTTTAGACCTTCTTTCTTCTTCCTGGAGCTGATTGTAGCGTTCTTGCCATTTTGACTCTTCGATTTATTTGAATGGTGATTTTTTTTTTTCACTTTCTTCCATGTCTTTCAGGTTTTGGTTGCCATTTTAAAGCATTTGCGATCACTTTAGCTGAGCAGTCTATTTTTTTCTGCACCGCTTTATACTTTCCTCTCGTCAATCAACTTATTTAACATACGCCATTCTTCTGCGCAATGTCTGGAATGACCCATTTTCCTCAGAATTTAAGAGAGAAATGTTCTACAACCATCATGTACAACATTTGCTTCCTGGATTAAGGGCAATAATTGGCACCTGCTTTTGAAAGAATGAATGACATCACTAATTGAACTCCACACTACTATTATTTTGTACACGCCCCTTTCAATCAGTGATTCAATTACACAGAATCAGCAGCATGCAGGTCATGACTGTTGGATTCTATTACTCTACTACACCGGATAGTAAATTATTTGGCATGTAAAAATATAATTTCTACCAAAAACAGTGACCGATCAGGTTAGTGATGTCTGATTGATATTATTTTGAACACAACTGTGTGTGTAAGTGGTGAGTGTGAAACTTTACTTTCAGACCCCCTGGTGCAGTGCAGGGATCCCTCGCTGCCTTCGCGCTTCAATCCATGTGGCTGCAGTGCATCGCTGGTTTTTTTTTTGTTTGTTTTTTTTAATATTCATCAAAAAAATTTTAAATTAAGGAAGAATAGGGGAAAAAGTTAAGGAAAATGCTGCAAAACAAGGCCAATTATCTAAAAAAAAAAAAACTAAAGAACCCAAAATCCCCCATCAAAACTACTTACATTTTTATGTGGCGTGAGCGTCTCTATTTATATTTTATTTACATCTCATGCATTATTTTTGAATGTTTAATTATAAGAATTTATAGCGTTGAATATGTATTTATTGATATTATATACATATACATGTACATATACGTCACTCGGGGGGGGGGGGGGGGGGTTAATCTTATTTCGCAGAATTCAGCGGTCGTGAGGGATCTCGGTCCCAATTAACCGCGGAAAGTGAAGGATCCCTGTAATTACTGTAACTCGGTATGTGTGGTAAATGTTGATCAGTGCCACACATAGACTCCGAGGGGATTGAATTTTCTTCAGATTCCTTAAGTTTCTGTATGAGCACTGACGACCTAGTTCTCATCTCCAAAAATCAACTGACAGAGTTCATTCCGAGAGGAAGATATGGAATCGTCCTTGAGGTCTTAAAGGACTCCCAGTTGGGTTCTCTTTATCTACTTTTAAATATAGAACGTCATGTACAGTAATACATGATTGATCCTTAATCGTTTCATCCACTTTAAGAGCCTGCACTCCTCTTTTACAGTCTCTCCTGCGGAGTCCAGAGGTCATCAGTTTCCTCCAGCAGCAGCAGCGTCTCCTCACCATGCAGACGCAACCTCAAAGATGTGACCAGCAGTCCTACTGAGCACCGTGTACTCACAGTTCACACCTCAAGTACTCAGGCGTCTCCGCTATTGTGCGACATCACACATTTCATCAACACAACCTGGATTTGAACCATTATGATTTTAGTAGCAATTTTACTGTATATAAAAATGTTTAAAGTATCACTTGGGGCTTCATTTCATGTGTTTTTATACCAGTGAATTTCTCATTTTAAACAATTACATGAAAGCAGATGACCAGCACTGTGTGTGTATTCATAGCGCATCGTTTACTTATGATAACGAGCCTGTGTAAAACGGTGCATATGCATCTTTTTATTGTGAGTAGTGACCATCTCCACACCCTTTGGTCGTAACCATACGAGTGTCACAGTGGTTTTAGGTTCTGAGAGCTGGAATCATAATCGTTAATAGATGTGAATAACTGATTTTGTCTTTGCATTTTTATTTGGTTTGCATTTGAAGGAGGTCTCTAGCTGGAGTAAGTGACCACAACTGAGAGGGAATTTTATATTTTTTTAAAAAAGAGGAATATTTAAGCACACATGTTCAACACAAAATGAACATCATCCTAACATTGTTACTACTTTTCCTTTAATTTTCCATCACTGTGTTGCTGGGTGTACTGTACAGATCTCAGAATGTCGAAGGATGAACATGGTTATAAAACTCTCAGAGTAAACACAAACAGCTGGAATACTTATTTTAGCAAATAGATGCACATAATGCTGCAAAAGTCATAATTTAGTCTATGATGACCTACTGGTACCATGAGCTCGGAGTCAAACCGCTGCCTTCTGCTGTGCTGCGACTGCAGGGGAGCTAAACACTGTTAAGATACAGAGGAGATAGGGTTGTGCGGGGATCCCATTTGGGTTAGAACTTTATCCAGCCATTGCAGAGGTCCATGCAGGTGCACCTCTATCCAGCAGGGGGTGCTCGTAACATCCTGACGGTGGTATTCTGCACCCCAGCCCTGTGGATGAAAAGACATTGTGATGACTGTGTGTATATTAATCAGGATCGTGTGTTATAAAGATCATTCCATCTGTTTGGGATGTAAATCTATGAAGATGAATGGTATAATTGTAGCATTTTTTTAAGTGTCTCGATGGACTTGCATGAGGATGAAATTATGTGAAATGAGGTTTTATTTAATGTTTTTGTATTTGTTCTCCAGAACTCGTATTCTGTTCAAGTGGAAATCAGAGGGTGGCCTTTACCAAAACAGCATTATTGACCTGTACACCAAAATCTTCTTGGAATAAATAACTGATTCCTACAGTGTGTATTATTACACTTCTGATTCCCACACACACAGTTAACAAGACAGGACATGCCTACTATTAGCTGGAGCCTCTTAGTTGACACTGGTGTAGGTGAAGGTGGTGTACAGACAGCTTGCCAGACCATCACAGGGCAACACAACCATTCACACTCACACCTAGAGACAATTTGGGAAAGGCAAATAAGTCTAATGTGGAGGTCTTTGGACTGTGGGAGGAAACAGGAATACCCAAAGGAAGCCCATACAAGCATCGATATAACATGCAAATTCCACCCTAAAATGCCAGAGCCCAGCAATCAAACCCAGGACTTTCTTGCTGGGAGAAGGACATGTTATACCTGCATGCCACCCCAAGACGAGACATTGAATGTTATCGCAAGGATGTGCACTTATTCTCCCGGGTTTCTGCAGCAGAGCCATTCAGAGACCCTCTGTGGAACAGGAACTCTAACTTACTGGAGCTTTTTCACAAATTTTTTTTTTTTTAAATGCCAAAATCCATATAAATATGCAGTGAACGTCCAACGTATTAGTCTGTGTTTATTGTATAATCCTTCACGTTGCAAATCAAAAGGAGTTTAAGGTTTCTGAACCTGACAAGAAGCATAACGGAATTGATTACATCGTGGAGTTCTTGAAATCTTGTTGGTCTGAAACATTTTCAAAGATTTAAATTATTTTTTCAAACTAACAGCAATAATTATGCTTTTCTTGATCACCCTATTAATGATATTTTTTTCCTGTAACCACCTTCAAACCGTCCTTTTAAATAGACGCACATGGATTCGAAACAGCTACAGGACAGCCTACAGAGCACAACTGATATTCAAACAACATAAACTGGTTTTGGTGTTAAAACTTACATTCTGTCTGATGAACTGTGGTGGAATGTTCAAGTTAAAACTAGTTTAAGAAATATACTTTTATATATTTAAACTACTTGAGTTACATATTATTAACAATAATTTCAAATAATTTACTCACACAAAAAGGTTGCACACATTAATACAATTAAGCAGAAAAATAATTACATAAACAGCGAAAGTAGTATATTTATATACAGTACGTACATTAAAGTAATTCAGAGCATTAATTAAACACCAATATATTATATACATGAAAATTATATGGCAATTTTTATTCATAAATCTTTAATTTGATATATTACTTAATTGGAATACAGACGCTCCCCGACTTACATTTTAGTTTGGTTCCGAAAAAAAAAAAAAAAACGTAAGTTGTTACTATAAGTTGTTACATGTTCCAGTGATGTATGATGTTCATACTGTACTATATATCCATAAATATCATTAACGTATCTCATAAAACACCCCTAAATCCATTATTATAAACATAACATTGTAAAATAATGTAAAATATCTCAAATAATATCAACATTAATTTCAAATAAATTAAATTAATGCAAAATTATTTCAAATAGATAAATTTTATTCAAATTCACTCATCAAATATCAAATACAGTATCAAATATAACCTTTAATATGCTCTGTGGTGCGATCTTTCTGCTTGTAAATGGTTTCGATGGTCAACGGAGCCATTTGGAAGAAACGTGCAATATTCACGTGTTTTTCACCAGCATCGATTTTCTTGATAATAGCCATCTTCATTTCTAACGAGATAGCTTGCCACTTTTTCTGATTACCACTATCACTAGTAGGCTTACGCTTCTGACCAAACATATTTGCTTAGGGTTACAAAAGTCCGCAAAACAGTGTAAACACACAGATCACAGAGACGACATCTTAACACAAGGGTAACACGCGGTGAACTGGGAAGAAGGAAAGGCACGTTCAGTCTGTCGTTTGTAAACAATGGACGCAGCGTCATGCATAAGTAGCGTATTATGTCAGCGCACTATGTAGGTACATCTCGTACTACAGACAGCACGCTAAACTCAAAATGACAATTTTCTTTCTTTTTTTTTAAACATAAAATCGAAAAATACGTAAAACGAATGAACATAAAGCAGGGAGTGTCTGTATTCAGTTTAAGTCAAGTTTTATTCTGCACTGCTTATAAATTCGACTCATCAATTGAGCTTAACTTTAAACATTTACATCATGATTCTCAGTTAAATATCATCCATTAAATAAATGATAATACTATATAGTGACGTTAGATTAGTCTGAAATTAAGTAATTAAAATTATGTATACGAATGAAAACTACATCCCATTACCTTCACAAAGCTCATTCTGATGGTGCACATCTTCGTGAGCTCGTACACCACCTCAAATCCATGGTTAACCGACTGAGAGAGCAGCTGCGCAAATAACTGGTTGTTAAAGATCTTGAGGCTGCAGCCACTGGGGATTTTGCACACGGTGGTGGCATGGAAGCCATGCTGGTAGTTGCAGTTGCGACTTTGTACAAATATGCTGCTGTCACTCAGGCACTCAGCATACACTTCACCTCCGACATAATACAGGTGCACACCTGCAAACATACAAAGTTCAAATGGAAACAGATCACTCAATTATTACTTACGATATAACTCATAACTTTTTCGTATGTACTACACAGGAATGTCACAATCTATTTGGCGAACTATTTCAGGATTCCAAATTATTATTCTAAGGGGACAATGATGCGAATCATAACGAATGACACGGTTTGTCATGGCCACTTGGAGCAGGTGGCGTCATTTTTATCACATTATCATCATTTGATAATAAATGAGAAACATCCCCATATCATGATGCTTGCGTCGCCAGGTCTCACTGTCTTTAGTGTACTGTGGCTTGAACTCAAGTGTTTGGGGATCATCTGACAAACTGTCTCCGGCCACAAAGACCCCAAAAGAACAATCTTACTCTCATCAGTCCACAAAATGTTGCGCCATTTCTCTTTTGGCCAGTCAATATGCTGTTCAGCAAATTGTAACCACTTCAGCACGTCTTTCTTCCAACGCTGGGGCTTTGCAGGGATTCTTGCCAATAGCTCGACTTCACATAGGCATCTTCTAATTGTACCAGTACTCACAGGTCATTTCAGACCTTCTTTGTTCTTCCTGGAGCTGATTGTTGGTGGAGTCCTTGCCATTTTGGCTCTTCTTCAATCCATTCGAATGGTAGTTTTTTTGCTTTCTTCCGCATCTTTCCAGTTTTTGTTGGGCAAAATTATTAGAACACTTGACAGATCTGAAAATGTTGATGTTTTATTACTTCCAAATAAAGCTGTTATTTTATTTTACACTTTTAATTAAAGGTGAAAATAGTTGTTCTGAGTTAAAAAAACAAACTGTGACTTATTTTTTTCCTCGTCTTCAACTTTTATATTCGGTTTATCATCACTGAGATCCGAGTCGCCATGCTGGAGCAGGATCTCGCTGGCCTGGTTTCAGGGTGAGCTATTTGTCCCGCCCACTCTAAGTGGAAGCGCTGATTGGCTGAGCGGCAATCATTGCAGCATATTCCTTTGGCATGGGACAATATATTTTCTTTGACGCTCAATACTCATTCTACCCTACGGCTTCCACAACTAAAGCCAGAGGGCTTTCTTTGAACTTACATAACATCTATACAGTTTATTATACAACTCTGCCCAACTTCCCGCAATGAAGTTAACATATGCACTCTGATGGGGCAACTGCATCATTTTCAGAGTTTTTAAAAGCTCCAGCAGATTCAGTGGAAGATATGACAGTATTTTGAAGGGTGTTCTGGATCATTTGGGAAAATAAACCGAGCCCAATAAGACTACTTACAAATGATACCTCATGCCTATCCACAATGTTGTCATGCACTTTCTTTTTAATAATGTCATCAATTTCAGCACGTCGCCAGTTCCTACAGCTAAAATAAAACCTCAAGTCATCATACTGCCCGAGATGCTCTAACTTTGGCAAGAGTCATTTATTTTTGTGTTTTACTTTCCCTGTTTCCAAATATATACAGTGGTACCATGACTTGATGAGTCTTTTATAATGAATTTTCCATGATACGAGCTTCGATCCCACCAAAAATCTGCCCTATTCAACTAGAAAAATTTTGATTTACGAGCTCCATGCTCTGAGAACGCCTTGTCCAGTGCTTCTCAATTATTTTCTGACACGCCCCTATGGGAAGAAAAAAAACATCCATTTCAAACACCCACCACCACACCACACCACATGCGAATATAAATCGTGTTTACTGCACTTCATATCGTTTGTTCGGTGCTTTTTCCTACACCATAGGAAACAGTGAGAACGCCACTGGCAACTACTGTAGAGGATGTGCAATTACACTTAATTCTAGTACAGTATGGCGAAAAAGCATATTCCCCAGGGTCATACATGCCCCCCGACATATTTGAGAAGCACTGGCCTTGTGGGAGCTCACTACAAGCCTTTCTTTGCTGGCATTCGTAGTGTGCACATGCACAAAATTCTCCTCCTCCTCTGTTATGCACCACCTCATCCCGGTCTATGTGACATCAAAGTCGCAGTCGATGATCGGAATTCGTAAGTCAAGGTACCACTGTACTTGTTTGTTGCCAAACTTTGCACACTTCAAACTCATCCATCCACAATACCTTACTTCATCACATTGTGTTCCCTTACAAATTTTAGCTGTTTTGCTCTGTCAGTAATGGGTCTTTATTTGTCACTCTGCAGAAAAGTCATTGCTCGACCAGTTACCTATCCACAATTTTTGCAAAAACTTGGCACCAGTTATTGTATTGTTGATCTCATCTGGTAGTTCTTGTGATGTTTTTCTTTGGTCCTAAAGTCTTAGAATTCTGAGGTGCCTTACTTGTCTTTTTGACTTTTTCTCTGACATGACCTGGTGGCATCATACCTGTCAAAAGTGTATAGTGCCCTGACTACATTTTAAGTTTTTAGCGATAGTGTGGTAATGCCAGACAGCACCTTAAATGTGCTTGATGAGATGGGTATAGGCCTTGTTCATTGACTAACCCATTTTTATCCAGAGACTCTTGCACAGTAATTATTTTAACAATTCTACTTTCTTATAATGATTGCAATCTACCATCAGTGAACTCAGCAAAGCCATAGACAGCTTGGCCTCAAGCAAGGCCCTTGGAGAAGATGGGATTTTACCAGACCTGATCAAAAAGTGCAAAACCTCACTACTGCAACTCTTTCATGAGATTCTTTGTCAATGTTGGCATAAAGGCACCATACCTCATAGGACATGAGAGACAGAAAGATTACAACACTCTACAAAAATAAAAGTGACAAAAGTGACTGCAACAACTCCAGAGGAATTTCCCTCCTCAGTATTGTTGGGAAGGTGTATGCTTGAGTCATTCTGCCATGGCTACAGCTGCTCGTCAACAGAGTGTAACCAGAATCTCAATGAGTATTTCGTCCACAGTTGACATGCAGGCATGTGATTTGACCATCACCAAAATATCTGAAAATCAGCAGCCAGGGGTCTGGGGGGCACAGGCCCCCAGTTGGGTCCAGGGTGAAACTGTGGTGGGGGGGGACAAGGGGGCTGAAGCCCCCCTGAAGCGCCTAGGTTTTAAGCATTTCAGAAAGGAGAAAAGGCTATTTCATATCACAGAAAGAGCTCTAGAAAGTTTAATTTATAATCTACATATACATACTGTACCTCAACTTGTGGGTTTATCATGTGGGATTCCAACACTAATAAAAGTGTCACAGTCACAAATCAAATAGATACTCTTATACTGGTCCTTCTCAAAAAATTAGCATATTGTGATAAAGTTAATTATTTTCTGTAATGTACTGATAAACATTAGACTTTCATATATTTTAGATTCATTACACACAACTGAAGTAGTTCAAGCCTTTTATTGTTTTAATATTGATAATTTTGGCAAAAAAAGTAAAGAAAAAACAAAAATCCCTATCTCAAAAAATTACCATATTTCATCCGACCAATAAAAAAAGTATTTTTAATACAAAAAAGTCAACCTTCAAATAATTATGCTCAGTTATGCACTCAATACTTGGTCGGGAATCCTTTTGCAGAAATGACTGCTTCAATGCTGCGTGGCATGGAGCCAATCAGCCTGTGGCACTGCTGAGGTGTTACGGAGGCCCAGGATGCTTCGATAGCGGCCTTAAGCTCATCCACAGTGTTAGGTCTGGTGTCTCTCAACTTTCTCTTCACAATATCCCACAGATTCTCTATGGGGTTCAGGTCAGTAAACCATTTAGTAGTGGTTTTGGCACTGTGAGCAGGTGCCAGGTCGTGTTGAAAAATGAAAATCTTCATCTCCATAAATCTTTTCAGCAGATGAAAGCATGAAGTGCTCCAAAATCTCCTGATAGCTAGCGGCATTGACCCTGCCCTTGATAAAACACAGTGGACCAACACCAGCACCTGACATGGCACCCCAGACCATCACTGACTGTGGGTACTTGACACTGGACTTCAAGCATTTTGGCATTTCCTTCTCCCCAGTCTTCCTCCAGACTCTGGCACCTTGATTTCCGAATGACATGCAAAACTTGCTTTCATCCAAAAAAAGTACTTTCTTCTGCCGCTGTTTCTGGTTTAAAAGTGGCTTGACCTGGGGAATGTGGAACCTGTAGCCCATTTCCTGCACACGCCTGTGCACGGTGGCTTTGGATGTTTCTACTCCAGACTCAGTCCACTGCTTCCACAGGTCTCCCAAGGTCTGGAATCGGCCCTTCTCCACAATCTTCCTCAGGGTCCGGGCACCTCTTCTGGTTGTGCAGCGTTTTCTGCCACACTTTTTCCTTCCCACAGACGTCCCACTGAGGGGCCTTGATGCAGCACTCTGGGAACAGCCTATTCGCTCAGAGATTTCTTTCTGTGTCTGACCCTCTTGCTTGAGGGTGTCAATGATGGCCTTCTGGACAGCAGTCAGGTCGGCAGTCTTACCCATGATTGCGGTTTTGAGTAATGAACCAGGCTGGGAGTTTTTAAAAGCCTCAGGAATCTTTTGTAGGTGTTTAGAGTTAATTGGTTGATTGAGATGATTAGGTTAATAGCTCGTTTAGACTACCTGAACATGATATGCTAATTTTTTGAGATCGGAATTTTGGGTTTTCATGAGCTGTATGACAAAATCATCAGTATTAAAACAATAAAAGACCTGAAATATTTCAGTTGGTGTGCAATGAATCTAAAATATATGAAAGTTTAATTTTTATCAGTACATTACAGAAAATAATGAACTTTATTACAATATGCTAATTTTTTTAGAAGGACCAGTAGATATGTCCTGCCTCACAACACTATTATCAACAGTCATTGTCTTTAAACACAATCTGGAAACAAACTATACACGTGACATAAGTTTTTTTAATTAATGTTTCTTTGTCTTTAGTGCATTAGCATGGCAGTTTCTTGCTTCCTTTTGTGCAGCCTGAAATGTCCTTCTGGAGGCTGCCTTGCAAAGTTTATTGTCCTTCTGGATGCTGGGGCGTTTCGGTTGAGGCTCAGATTCATAGTTTTAAATTTCCAATATTAATGAGCTAATTACATGCGCACACACTCACGCTGCTGTTTAGAAACACTGAATAACAATGCTTATTTACATAAGTTAATTACGAAAAAATAGTGAGTTAATGCGGCAATAATTTATTATTCTAACAGCAGAAAAATGGTTCAGTGACCACAGAGTCGGCTTATTTGATTCAGTTCACGGAATAAACACATGAACGTCTAAAACATGCATGCATTCACAATAACTTGAAAAATATAATCAGAAACTAGATAAGAAAATTCTCAAACATACCTCAAAATTAACTACTCGATCGGCGACAGAAACTGGTTGTTTCACTGGGTCTTTTCTTTGCACGGAACTTTCTGGTCGAACGGCAAACAAAGGGTTAAGTCCGTAGGGTTCTGGAATCTTCACTTGAACACCAAATGTTCCGGCAATTGAATGCTACTGTTCCCTTTTCCATGCATTCCCACCTAAACTTGTTTTTCACGATTTTGTTGATTTCTTTGATTCGAGCAGAATCTTTTCTCTGGATCACCGACATGCTTTCGATAGCTGAACAGATCGGAAGTGGCGCGAATGTCTATGTACATATTTCAACATCAGTGATTGGCTATTAGAAAGCCATCAGCCAATCAGCAGTAACGTTTCAAGAGAGGTAATTTTATGCAAAACTCAGAACGGAATAAAAGCAGAAAAAGGTTATTTTGACATATTCAGCGTGATAAAAATCTAATTTTTTTTTTTTAACTGGGCCAATGAAAAAATAGGAATTCCGTGAATTCACAGAGAAATTACATGCCTGTGACATGGTATTCTCCCTACAATAGCTGCACGAGAACAACACAAGCTACTGTTCCTTTCCTTTTGGCTGTTGCCGTTTCAGGGGTCACCACAGGGAATCATCTGCCTCCATCTTCATGGAAGTCATATTAATGATTCACATATTCGATTTGGTACAGGTTTTTAAGTCAGCCCTTCCTGACACAACCCTTAGCAAGGGACAGAAACATGCTAACGGTTTTGCAGCCTACTCTTGGTGAAAGTCAGCAATGGTTCTTTTACATGCCTCTCACCATAGACAGTGAGAAACATGGCTGGCCTTTGATAACCCAGTTATCTGCACTGGGGGGGGACAGTGACAACCTTGTGGAGAGTGGGACTCGAATCCCCCAACCTTAGGATCAGCGATCCAGCACCTTTTACCACCAGTCCACCACTGCCAACTCTACATAGCCTTTATTGATCTCACCAAGGCTTTCAATCTTGTCAGCAGAAAAGTGGCCTTTTCCAGATGTTACAGAAGATCGGTTACCCACCAAAGCTCCTCAAGTTTATAGTAGCATTCCATTCAAAGATTATGGGCAAAGTACAGTTTGATGACAGAATATCAAAACCGTTCGAGATCAAAAGTGGTGTCAAACAAGGTTGTGTGTTTGCTCCGACACTCTTTGGAGTCTTCTCACTATCTGCTCACCCGAACTGATGGCAAGCTATGCAATCCAGCCTACGTGCCAGGACTAAAACCAGGACTAAGACCAGATTGATCAGACCTACTGTTCCCAGATGATGCAGTGCTGGTGTCACGCACAGAAGATCTCCAAACATTAACTGGCTGCTTCTCTGAGGCATACAAGTTGTTTGGTCTGACCATAAGTAACAATAAGACTAACGTCTTGGCACAAGACACCACATCACCACCAACCATAAAGACTGATGTTTCCATCCTTGAAGTGGTACACGAGTTCGCTACCTTGATTCCACAATCTCCGATAATCTCTCTGGATGCTAAGATTGACGAGAGGATAGGAAAGGCTGCATCAACACTCGCAAGGTTGAGGACAAGGGCATGGTCAAATAAGTCGCTGACTGTTAAAACCAAGATATTTGTCTACAATGCTTGCGTCATCAGCACGGTACTGTATGGCAGTGAGTCCTGGAAAACATACTCCAATCAGGAAAAACAGCTAAACACCTTCCACCTTAGAAGTCTCTGATGTGTCTTGGGCATAAAATGGAACACAGTATTCCAGAGACTGTCAAAAGGAGAAGCCGACATCATTGATAGCGCTAATGCGAGGAGAGCCAAGAGAAAAATCAGACTCCCGGCCAGCGGCTGATCTACACAGATGCGACAAGTGTGGCAGGCTCTGTGCATCTCGCATTGACCTTCTGAGTCATCAACGATGATGTGTCAGGATTTGATGTTACCCGTGGTCTGCAACGACTGAAGAAGGCCTTAAGAATGATTACTAAAGGAATTTGGCTTCATCTGTGATCAAACCTGGTCAACTGCCATTGACAATGAAATGGACCTTGATTGTTAAATAAAATTAACGTAAACATACTTATGACTCTATTGCATTCTATTACACGGTAAAGCAGCTTCTGAATTTCAGATAAAACCAACTTTACCAAAATTATTAATTATACTACATTCACCATGGATGTGGTGAAGGAGGACATGAAGGTAGTTGGTGTAAGAGAAGAAGATGCAAAGGATAGAGTGAGATGGAGGCAGATGATGCACTGTGGCGACCCCTGAAGGGAAAAGCCGGAAGGAAAATAAGAAGAAGACTATATTCACCTCGTGCCACACGATTTCTTAACTTGTGCTTTCCACTTGTTACATCAATTTTTGAGGATTTTCCACTAAATTTGATCGTTTCGGGCTTCGCTACTATGCGAGGCATACTTTATTTGAACATTTTGACAAACAGCAACTCCTGATGTTTCCACCTTGTCCAAAAATTCACTAAGTCGATTAATTTCATGAACAATGTCTCCCTTGAAATTTCGAAGTTCATTTCTAACTTCTGGATCCAGCCACACCCATCGCCAACAATTTCTAGTCTTTACCAATTTATTTTACTTATAAACTTTGTCATCTTTTACTTATCTTTGTAATCACTTCATTTTAATAAATCAGGACATTTTGTTGGCTAAAAAAAACCAAGATACATCTTAAGTTCACTCACATGTCAACCACAAGTGGTGCTTCCGATGAGCACAGAACAACTGGGCACATTTGCATCACCTTTCCACATGGGATCCAATGAGCTGAGTAATTCTAGAAAGTCCTTATTAAGTACAACAGTTACAACAATTATAAAATGAATCTGTATGTTACTATTATCAAATTATCATCACAAACCCCCACCCCCCCACCCACCCACACACACACACACACACACACACACACACACACACACACGAATTTACAAGTTTACAAGTATCAGAAGATTGATGCCTGGAAAGCAATATTTGTCGCACATTCGGGTTAATCATTGTCATCCCTGAAAAAAATGAAGGATAAAACCACCTTTGCCAATATGCCGCCGTGTGTGTTCGATGGTGGAATTGCGGTTGACATTGGACAGCAGCCCGAGGCAGAACCGGGTCTTGTTGTTAGAGGGATCTGTGAAGCCATCCACCAGAATGCTCCGCGACGACGCATGAAAGGTCTCACCAACTCGGTTATTCAGTTCATAGTAAGCGACGGAACACCAGTGCTCCGGCTCCTCATAACACACTGGCCTGAAGTCTATATATGTATACATACACACATGCAGACACACACAGACAAATACACAAAAACACACATGTAAACACACACAGAACAGTTTACTGACAAAATTATACATTCTATGGCAGTGTGTGTATTTATCTGTTGACAGTGTTATAAAAACTGTATGTGCCTTGCCTCTGTGTGGGGCAGACAGAGTGAGTTTAATTGTGTTGGATGACTCTCCTGGCTTCACATTCTGTGGAGGGCTTGATTCCATCATGCTGTAGGGTGGTGGTGGGGTCTCTGCTATTTAAAGGGTAGAAATGATAAGTTTTATAAAATCACTATCACTTAGTAACAATAATAATAAAAAAATAAATAAACCAGAAAAAATATATACTTAACTTCACATTGTCCACATTAAACAGGCCTATTCACTTACATGGCATGTTAAATAAACTTCAAATACACAGAAATCATTTGCGTACTCCTTCCTATATGCAAGTGTCAATGACCCTTGTACCGAACGCAAAGTTCTGGAGAACATAACTATAGCAGGGACACAATGTGGAGTGAATTTCACAGAACTGCCTTCACAGTATAATGCTGACCATCAACACACAGACAACACGAGCAGATAAAAATCAGTTTCAACTCATTTCAAACAGGTCGGATGTAATCTGTCTGGGTGTGAGTGAGTGCAAGAGACAGGGAAAGTGTGACATGACTACACTAGATTTTTATTTTTAAACAATTTGCCGACTTCTATTCCACTTTCTATGAATTGCTGTTGCACTGCCAAGTTATCACAGATGTACAAGATCATTCTTCTGGTCACACCATGTCGTTATTGTTATTGTAAACAGATACAGAACCAAAACAAAATGTAGTGCAGGTGAGTAAATGATACTAAGCCCGTGAGCTGATGAAAAAGATAAAAACACATGCCGGATGTTCACTGTTGAAAGATTATGCTTAAAGAAATGACAGAAGTTTGGCGTAATAAACAAACCTGTGATGTGGTAGGGACTTGCAGGGTCCGATGTACTGCTTGGGGAGTTTGGGTGACTTGGTGCACTTGGAGACTGGAGAGCGCTGGATGGAGAGGAGGAGAATGAGCTGCAGGGCAGTGAAGGAAACGAATCCGGGAAAGTAGCATTCTGGGGCATGAGCGGTTCATTGCGGAGGGAGGCATGGCGGAATTTAGCTAAAAGACTGAGCTGGGGGTTGAACTCACTGTGACGAGGTACCAGGACAGGAGGCAACACTTCAGAATAAACGAGAAAGAGAGGTAGAGTGAGAAGCGTAAACAGAGAGTCAGAGTATCAGAATCATTTATTGATCCCAGACAAAATTATATGCAGTTACTCCACACAGCCAGAATAAGATAGAAAGTCTCAATAAAGAAACCCCCACCCACCCCCACCCCCACACACACACACACACGCACACGTGCACACGCGCGCGCACACACACACACACACACACACACACACACACACACACGGGTGTGATCACGAAACTGGCACATTTTCCAATTACCAAACTTCAGATTCATGTTCAAGTTTGTTTGTGAATCAATGCATCTAAATCTTGACTGCAAGCCTGCGAGATAATATCATATCAAAATATAGACATGTGGTGAACAGTTTTTTCAATACTTAATATATTTCCCTAGTTTACATCTTTTTCATGCTCAATATTGTGACAAGACCATTATTTTCATGCCCCACTGAGCCTCTGCTAAGGTCTCCACAGTCCAATAACCACAAGAATTGGAACCCGTGCACACACACAGTGAACCATGGAATTTGCATGTATATGGGAAAATTGGACTTAAAACATGATATATGCAATTTTTCAGGTCCATATTATACCGGTTACACTTCTAGTGACCAATATTAGAGCGTGTGAGAGTGATAACACCAAATTTAACCGACCGACTTCCCATTTACACCTGAGACCTTGTGACACTAACTGTGTCACATGACACCAGGGAGGGACATTGATATTTTGGGCACAATCTAGATATTTTAATTTGAGGTGAAATCAGGTTTGTTGCCAGTGGTTTAGAAATGAATGGCTGTGTGTTGAGTTATTTTGAAGGGACAGCAAATTTACACTGTTATACAAGTTGTCCACTGACTGCCTTCCATTATATCCACGTGCCATACATACAGTGCTCAAAAAAATAAAAGAAACACTCAAACAACACCTAGGGGGCAGTGGTGGTCTAGTGGTATAGGGCGCCGGATCGCTGATCCAAAGGTTGGGGGTTCGAGTCCCACTCTCCACAAGGTTGTCACTGTCCCCCGCAGTGCAGCTAACTGGGTTATCAAAGGCGGGCCGTGTCTCTCACTGTCTATGGTGAGAGACATGTAAAAGAACCATCGCTGACTTTCGACAAGAGTAGGCTGCAAAGTCGTCAGCGTGTTTCTGTCCCTTGCTAAAAAGGGTTGTGACAGGAAGGGAATCCGACGTAAAAACCTCTGCCAAATCAAACGTGCGAATCAGATGATTCACTGTGGCGACTCCCGAGTAAAAGGGAAAAAAGCCGAAAGGAAGACAGACACTCAAACAACACCTAATAGATCTCAATGAATGACATATTGTGGATGAAACTTTTTATTCATTATTTAGTGGAATGTGTTGAGAACAAAACAAACATAAGAATTTTTAATGGAAATCAAAATCTTCAGCCAATGGAGGTCTGGATTCAGAATTACACTCAAAATCAAACTGGAAAATCGGATCGCAGGCTGATTCAACTTCTATGGCGATTCCTCAGGACGAGTCAAAACGAGTCTCAGTAGTTTGTGGGGCCTGCACATGCCTGTATGCACTCCCTACAATGCCTGGGCGTGCTCCTGATGAGATGATGGATGCTCTCTTGGGGGATCCTCCCAGACCTGGATCAGAGCATCAGTTAGCTCTCCTGGACAGTCTGTGATACTGCGTGGTGCTGTTGGATGGAATGAGACATGATGTCCCAGATGTTGTCAATTGGATTTTGGTCTGTGGAACTGGGCAAACCAGGCAATAACATAAATGCCCTCATCATGCAGGAACTGCTGACACACTCCGGCCACATGAGGTCTAGCATTGTCATGCATCATAATGAACACAGGGCCCACTGCATCAGCACATAGTCTCACAATGGGTCTTAGGCTCTCATCCCAGTACCTAACGGCAATCAGGGTACCCTCGGCTAACACATGGAAGGTTGTGCGGCCCGCCAAACTGGTCATGCTGGAGGATTTCATAGGCAGCAGAATGTTCTCCACAGCATCACCAGACTCGCATGTGCACAGGGCGAACCTGCTCTCATCAGTGAAAGGTTTTGGAGCACCAGTTGAGAATCTGCCAATGTTCTCAGGCAAATGCCAACTGGGCAGCACAGTGTAGGTCTGTAAGTACAACCAAGCAGTGTGACTGTTTCAACCAAGTGGAATGATTGGTCAATCTCTGCGTTCTGTACTGAGACTGACCAATCAACTGCCTGAAGACTCCGATTAGTTGTTTAAAAAACTTTAAATGAGCAAAGTCAGGTGTGCTGCTGCTTGGTGGAAACAAAAAACCTGCAGTGCACGACGAGTTTCACACCTGTGGTCTTCATGATCTTGATGATAAACTCTCATTGTGTTATTTAGGCAAAAAATGTGTGTATCTGCAGTTCTCACATTATGCCAGTGGCCAAGGGAAGTCAACTCTAAATGCGAAATAATGTTGAAAGTGTAGTTTCTATGGATATGTGGTTAATTTTAATTAATTCCCAGCATTTTTTTATAATTATATCAAACCCCCTCCATTAACAACTTAGACATGGAAGCCTTTCTTAAGTATTTTAGCATCAATGGATTGTGTTTATG
>CM045750.1:12936918-12961918 GCA_024760905.1 Plotosus lineatus
TGCGGATGGAGACGTTTCGATTGTGTGTGTGCGCGCGGTCTGTTCTAGTTAATGACGCAAGCCTGGACGGCGACAGAGAGTCTACAAGTTTGACATTTTCACAGTTTACAGCAACTGCAGGGACACGGAGCAAACCTGCCGGTCATGACAGCGCCCAATGTTCTCAATCCAACGGGCGCTCACGTGAGATAAACGGAAAGATGAAAGGGGCTTAATAGAAAACCTGACCGTTACACTCCGGGATTTTAACTCCGGGTTTTATTCTTCATGCATTTCCGATGTAATTGAATAATCCTCCTGGCTTCTGATAAACGGATGAAGAAAAGCGCCCGAGGTGGAGGCGCCGAAAAAAAGACATGGAAAGGAAATGAAGCTGCTCTCCATCCACATCATGCACTTCCAACCAAAAAAAATTCCTGTAATAATTAAAAACCTTCAAAAGAAATACACAAGATCTTTCATGCCACTCAATGTCTTTTTAATAAGAAAATTTTATCAATCTAGAGTCAGCAATATCTCCCCATTTATTTAAAAATAAATCCCCAAGAATAAAAATGGTAGAAAGGTAGAAAAAGCAGAACGCCGAAAACCCCATTTTCAATGGTTTTCGCCCAAATTCTGAGGACATGTTTTTCACCCCACTTAATTTTTTTTTTATTTAATTCACTTGTTAATAGTTATTTACATATTTGTGATAAGTATTAAAACACTATGCCACCAAAGTAACACATACTTTTGAACCCTCACCCTACTTCATATCCTAAATCTTCTTTTCCTTTCAGCTGTTCCCTTCAGGGGTCGCCACAGCGATCTGCCTCCATCTCTACTTCATATCCTAAATAAACACTATATATACCGTATTCGACGTGATAAGCGTCCAGGATGCTTAAAAAATTGGTGTGGGTGGGCGCTTATTAAAATCTTAGCGTCCAGCGGAGTGGAAGGGTAAGTGCATATTTCCATCCAGATGGAAAACATGAATAATAACGCAACAATAAAAGAGTTTTAGTGGTATTTGTATTATTCACTTTGAGGTATCAACCAAATTACTTACATGAAAGCTGAAAATAAACAGAAAACAGCATAATTTAAAAAAAAAAAAAAAAAAAAGATCCCTTTTCCCTCCAGGTGCTGTTCCTTTAAACATTTTCCCCTGATGTAAAATTGATCCAATCAACATGAATGACAACTTTAGCACATGACAGGTTGAAAAGCACATTACCAGGAGTGCTTAAATTGATGAAGTTAGTGAGCAGGAGAATCAGGTGAAAAATACTCTCCATCACTTTCTGATAGGTCCATATCTGGCGCATCGCTCCATTCATTCAGAGCATCCCATAGTTTTGCTGTAGCAGTTTCTGATGATTCATCAAACTGGACATTTACCAAAAGAACAGCAAAATATTTTTCCTGTTTTTTTAAAGCACAGCGGAACAATCAAATGTGTTGTTACTGATAAACATTAGAGACATTCCCCAGTGGCAGGGGGTCGTGAAATACCGTGTAAACTCACTTTTACAGGCAGTGAACGCCTCGTTTTACCGTTACAGAGACTGATCCAATAAAATTAGTAAATTTGATCTACGATTTTGCTCCCAGTACACATGGGCGATTATTAGACGTGAAATCAAAAACATTGGGGGGGGGGGGCGCTTATTACGTTATATACAGTATGTGTATATATGTTTACATTACTTATACTTTTCCCACCATGTAAAAAAAAAAAAAAAAAAAAAAGTCGGGCGAAAAACATGTCCCGACAATTTGGGTGAAAAATATCAGGGCGAAAACCATCTGGGCGACAAACCCCGACGTGAAAACCCCTTTGCTCAATGGGGCGAATGTGCTGGCAAATGTCTCGAACAGGATTTTTCACAAAAAAATAAATAAATAAGTGTTTCAAATGAAAAAATGAGGTGAATTGTTCGACAAATTTGCACCGGTTCGTCTCAAGCGTACTGGCTACGTGGCAATTTTTAAACAGTCCTGTGAAGGAGCATTTTTGAACAGTTCCATTAATCATATCGTGTTATGAACAGCGAAATGTCTTTTATATGCCTTTTTCATGTTTCATTTGCCATGTATATCATCCCTGAGTCTTCCCAACATTTCTCTTCTCAAAAAACTCTTCTCAAAAATCACATGTGGTGACATCACAAATTACTCATTTTTCGTTTGCAAGGAAAAACGTATTCCGTATATTTTGTCATAATTTATATTTTATTCACGTTTTGTTCATGCTAATAACATCTGAATCAAAGTGAATCGTTTGAGAACAAAATCAGAATGCGATTGGGAAATTCACTATTTTTGCCAAATATCCGCCAATCATCGCCAATTATTCGCAAATCAATAACACAACTCTCCTGTGCTATATGTATTTAAGACACAAAATATTCACCTTCATGAAGAGTCACAAAACATCTTAATACAATTTTTTTTTATTCCAAAAAAAAAAAAAAAAAAAAAAAAAATCACCAAAAAAAAAAAATCAATTCGTGTCAGTCGCTTTTCTGTTGTTCCTGAAGTGTGATCACATCCTTACCTGCTGAATTTTTTCTCTCATAGTGAAAATGGCTTTTCGTGTGTTACGTTGTTCACTGACATTTTGGACATAGTCTAGAACTCCACAATAGAAGGTTTCAAATCTTCTTTTCCTTTTGGCTGTTCCCTTTTTCTCAGGGGTCGTCACAGCGAATCTGTGATTTGCATGTTTGATCTGGCATAGGTTTTTACATCGGATGCCCTTCCTGACACAACCCTCTAGCAAGGGGCGGAAACACACTGACAGCTATGCAGCTACTCTTTACAAAAGTCATCAATGGTTCTTTTACATGAACCTCTCACCATACACAGTGAGAGACATGGCCGGCCTTTGATAGCCCAGTTAGCTGCACTTGGGGGGACAGTGACAACCTTGTGGAGAGTGGGACTTGAACCCCCAACCTGAGGATCAACGATCCAGCACCTTTTACCACCAGACCACCACCACCCCCTAGAAGATTCCAAATAGAAACCATAAAGAATCCATTAAAGAACCTAGGAGGAACCTTTCCGTTTTGTAAAGGACGTGATGGTCTTGGTGGCCTTTAACTTAATCTGTCACGTAAGCAGTTTATGCAAGGCTTGATGAATATTTCTAACCAAAAAGTTATTTTGGAAAATAAAAATACCTTACAGTAAAAACTCGTTATTCTTTTATTTGGCTGAGCATGTCAAGTTCTTTACAGATGAAAAATCACCACATCATTCAGAAATCACTAGAAGGTCCTCATGAGTAACACCATGACATTAACAGGAACTGTGTGTACTATACAGTGTGTAGGAATCTGATTCACTGACTACACACTGCCACCATTTGTGCCAGTGGTCATGTGGCCTATGTGGTACACACCCAAGTGTACCAGTATACAAGCACACACCAACAGCAGCTGGTCCTACTGGGATTTTCGTGGACACTCCAGTCTCCAGGCTCCAGTGATATAACGTAGTCTGATGAAGATGAGATCTTTACCCATCTGTAACCAGCTCCAGAATGGCACTAACTTGGAACCTATTAAGTCAGAACGGACAGATTTTCAACAATAAATACATTACCAATATACCACCAGAAAATAAATCAAAATACAGTAATAGCAAAGAAATATATAAATAACTGGTAATGTACCAGTGTGGAAAGGAAGCAGCCGTTCCAGCACTAACCTTCTATCTCCGTCCAGTTAACTGCCACTTCAGCTATAGGGATCTTAAAGCACTGAGCGATGTACAGAAGCTCCACATCAAATGCCCTGCGGGAGGAAACAAAGACTGGAATAAGAAGGACAGGACAAGAGACAAGTCTCGGGTTCATAAAGAGATATGTTTATGTAAAGTAGCAGCAGTGGTGGAGGTATTCATATCTTTAAAATTAAATTAAACCCACATCTTTTTATTATGTTTGCACCTTTTTTGATGGAGCAATTTAAAAACTACCACACATGGGAGTGATGTTCTGCGAAAAGTCACCGGAACACCTTGTGGCTACATGACTTTTACATGTACGAGCGCATGCTTGCTTTAATGTATGTAACCAGAATTGCATATAAAGTGTGTCCGATTTGTAAACTTTAACTTATTCGTGTATACAGTGATCCCTCGCTACTTCGAGCTTCAGTTTCTGCGGCTTCAGTGCATCACAGGTTTTTCAAAAATATTAATTGAAAAAAAAAAAGGGAAGTTAAGGAAAAATAGGGGAAAAGTTAAGGAAAATGCGGCAAAACAAGGCCAATTACGCAAAAAAAAAAACCTGCAAAACTACTTACATTTTTTATGTGAGATGCGCATCTGTATGCATGTGTATTTATATTTTATTTACATCTTATGCATTATTTTTGAATGTTTACTTATTATTATTATTATTATTATTATTATTATTATAATACGAAGAACAATTTATAGCGTTGAATATGTATTTATTGATATTATATGCACATATACATGTACGCAGGTACGTATACAGGGATCCCTTACTACTTTGCGTTTTAATTCATGGAGCTTCAGTGCATAGCGTATTAAAAAAAAAAAAAAAAAATTCATTAAACTAAAAAATAAGGAAATTAAGGAAGAATAGGGGGAAAAGTTAAGTAAAATGCTGCAAAACAAGGCCAATTATGCAAAAAAAAAAAAAAAAAAAAAAAACCCTAAACCAACACAAAACAAAAACAACTCAAAATTTCCCATCAAAACTAGTTACATTGTTGCATCTGAATGTGTGCACGGGCATCTGCGTGCTTGCACTTATATTTTATTTACATGTTATGCATTATTTTTTAAAGTTTAATTGTTATTATAAGCATTTATAGCATTGAATATGTATTTATTTATATTATATACACATATACATGTACGTATACGCCAGTCAGGGCGAGGGGTGGGGGGGTGAGCCTACTTCGCGGATTTCGATGTTCGCGTGGGGATCTCGGTCCCAATTAACTGCGAAAAGTGAGGGATCTCTGTACGTTAGTGGGGTGGGGGGGTTTCAATCCTACTTTGTGGAAATCTGCGGTTGCGCGAGGGGGGGGGGGGGGATTGCTTGGCCCTTGGTCCCCATTAACCGTGGAAAGTGAGGGATCCCTGTAATTATGTATGTAATTGTGTCGGTGTGAGATTAATAGATCAGTGGAATAACACTGATGGAACGGGAGTTATGATGTAGAAAATGAGAACATTTTATGATCAATAATTAAAATGCATACATTTTTCTTTGTGAATTACTTATTTTTGAATTCTTTGTGAATTTGATCTATCTGCATTTGGGGATGATGTTTTAAACAATGAGGAACAAGTTTCATCACTGTCCATCTTCAGCAGTAACTTTGCAGCCCCCTTTTTATAAACAGGATATTTGTCCCCACACTCATTTTTGGATTTCCAAAGTAAACATCACCCTGTTTCAAGAGGTGGAGATCGGATTTTATTCCCACCTCTCTCAGCATTTTTTTTCCAGACTGAATGTGCAGCTCAGAGTCTGCTTCATTAAGTTAATAAAAACTTGACTATGTGTAAAAGCTTAAAATTATAGTGGTTACTATTTAAAAACTGAATCTCCGAATGATGACATCATAATACCCAGGTTAAGGTGGAGGCTTTAAAAATAATTTCTTTAAGTATTTCAGATGTTTGTGTTTAAATATATGTATATATAGTTTGTATCATTATATAGTCTCACACTGCACTGGTTTAAATTTAAATCCATTGAACATCTCCAACATCTTTTCTTTTCGGCTTTTTCCCATTCTCAAGAGTCGCCACAGCGAATCATCCGATTCGCACGTTTGATTTGGCATGGGTTTTTACGTCGGATGCCCTTCCTGTCACAACCTTTTAGCAAGGGACAGAAACACGCTGACGACTTTGCAGCTACTCTTTACGAAAGTCAGCAATGGTTCTTTTACATGAACCTCACACCATAGACAGTGACAGACATGGCCCGCCTTTGATAACCCAGTTAGCTGCACTGGGGGAACAGTGACAACCCTGTGAGGACTCGAACCCCCAACCTTAGGATCAGCGATCCTGCACCCTAACCACTAGACCATCACTGCCCTTGAACAGCTCCAACATAAATCTGTTAATAAATTACATGAATGCATTAAAATCCTATACCTCGTATGCGTTATCTTGGTTCTTGATGTCACCATTTTGAGATTAATTTTTTAAATAACTTCCCATAAATCATGAACACAGAAGCTATCGAGCTGAGATTTTTACATACAGAAATACATTAATCTAAGTGAGATTAACTTTAATATATTTAATAAAGACTATACTAATGATTTATAATCCTGAGGTATCAGACCAATCAGATTGCTCCATTCCACTGTACAATATTTTAATCATTTATAATCCTGAGATTGTGGACCAATCAGATTGCTCCATTTCAGTGTAGAATATAATAACGATTTATAATCTTGAGAGTGTGGACCAATCAGATTGCTCCATTTCAGTGTAGAATATAATAACGATTTATAATCTTGAGAGTGTGGACCAATCAGATTGCTCCATTTCAGTGTAGAATATATTAACGATTTATAATCTTGAGAGTGTGAACCAATCAGATTGCTCCATTTCAGTGTAGAATATAATAACGATTTATAATTTTGAGAGTGTGAACCAATCAGATTGTGGCGTTTATGTGTAATGTATATACTTTAACACAACAAACTCTGGACCTTTTTGTATAGTTCCCCATCACATGTGATTATGAAACAGGTCCCACAGTATAATGTCTCAGTGCAGTAGATTTTACCAGCGTTCCACATGCAGACTGCTGAATGTCCTCAGAGCTGCTTCACGAGTAAAGAGTTTAAAGCCACATTGTGTGTCCTTGATCCCTTTGACACAGAAGAACCACACCAAGAAGTGGAAGCCGTACATCAGGAAACTGCGGAATATCGAGCGCTGACACAGGAACAGAACAGAATAATATTTGCACATACACGCACTCGTTGGATCACATTGGATACAACTTTTAATTTCATTTGAACATAGAAGCAGAAGAGCGTAGAAAGATGGAGGGTGGGGTTTTTTTTTAATACCTGAGCCACTGATTCTTTTTCCAGGTGAGCCCTCGACCCACAGGAGATAGCCATGTTCTCCTAAAAAACACGAGGAGAGAGATTGCACTCAATGCTTGCTTTACCTTTGGAACAACAAACTGTTATGCAGACTGGAATTCCAGGTACACACACCTACAACACTATACACTTTTTTGAGAGTAACATTACTGGACAATTTTTGTCTAGAAGAACTTGATGCTCACCGGCATCGGACTGAGATTCCTTAATCCAGCCTCCACCTTCACAACATCAGCAAACTTTGTAGCTCCATCTGCATCGGCCATCAGGATGAGACGTCCGCGAGTGCGCAGAGTGCCCTGAAGAGAGCAAGGATTTATACATGACAGGTTCATACTGTAGATGTAAACAGTGGAAAGTAGAGAGAAACATCCAAAATAGAGGATGTTACACAGTGAAGGATTAAATTCATCTTCTAACAGTGAACATGCTCCAGCCGTGTCAGACCCGGACATTCTCTTTTACTGTGTTTACATGTTGCTACAAATAAACTTTCACATCAACAGTAGACTCCCATCACTGTATTTGAGTCCAGTGTGGGAAGTTTCACACGGAATAAAGACTCACCATCCGCACAGCACCTCCTTTGCCCCGATTTTTCACGAGTGTCAGTACCCTCACTTTATCCTCCCCAAACTTCTTTGTGTATCCGAAGCCAACCTAGGACCAGAACATATAGTGTACAGTACAGAACCATAACCAATACCTTAATAACTGGTGTTTATAATACAGGGAGCACAGAACCATTTCTAATGTCAGAATGAGTGTGTGCATGTGACTACTGTGACATGGAGCAGAATGAAGGGCGCAGGTTCGCTGATCCTATGGTTGGGGGTTTGAGTCCCCACAGGGTTGTCACTGTCCCCCCAGTGCAGCTAACTGAGTTATCAAAGCCGTCAGTGTGTTTCTGTCCCTTGCTAAAAGGGTTGTGACAGGAAGGGCATCCGATGTAAAAACCTCTGCCAAATCAAATGTGCGAATCAGATGATTCGCTGTGGCAACTCCCGGGTAAGCGGGAAAAAGCCGAAAGGAAGACAGACAGACATTTTTTTGGGTCGCCCTCTGTGTGTGTGAGTGAGTGAGTGTGTGTGTGTGTGTGTGTGTGTATATATATATATATATATATATATACACACATATATATATATATATATATATATGGATCCCTTGCTACTTCGCGCTTCAATTCACGCGGCTTCAGTGCATTGTGAGTTTTTTTGTTTTTTTTAATATTCATCGAATTAACTAATTAAAAAAATTAGGAAATTAAGGAAGAATAAGGGGAAAATGCCACAAAAATAAGGCCAATTAATGTAAAAAAAAACAAAAACAACTAAACAAACACAAAACAAAAAACAACCCAAAACCTCTCAGCAAAACTAGTTACATTTTTGTGAGGTGTGCATCTGCATGTGTGTGCGCACATGTCTGTATGTGTGTGTATTTATATTTTATTTACATCTTATGCATTATTTTTGAATGTTTAATTGTTATTATAAACATTTATAAAATTGAATATGTATTTATTATTAATATATACACAGACATGTACGTATACG
The DNA here is from genome assembly GCA_024760905.1 of Plotosus lineatus. Lineage (NCBI taxonomy): Eukaryota > Metazoa > Chordata > Actinopteri > Siluriformes > Plotosidae > Plotosus > Plotosus lineatus. Next base: position 12,945,593 of record CM045750.1, read on the forward strand.
TCAGTCAGGGGGTGAGGGGTCCTACTTCGCGGAATTCGGTGGTCGCGTGGGGATCTTGGTCCCAATTAACTGCAGAAATAGAGGGATCCCTGTGTGTGCGTGTATATATATATATATATATATATAGATTATATGACAAATATATAATAAATAATAAATGTGTTTAATAAATATATTAAATACAGTTTTAAATCTAGAAGCCAGGTGTATAAAACTAAGTGCATCCTATGACTTAATGGCTTGTTGAATGACCGTTATAAAAAAATAATAATTTGAATTAATTGTTTTCTGGATAATTTTATGTGGCTCGCATCATTGTGCAGGAATGTTGACCCAATCTTCAGGTCATTGGTGCCTGAGGGCATTTATTTCAGCACAGCTCGTTTAAAGGTTCCATCACAGCATTTCATTCAGATTGAGGTCTGCCATGATTTTTTCTTTTTCATCCGTTCTGTTTTAGATTTGCTGGTGTGTTTGGGATCATCATGCTGCTGCATGACCCAATTACAGTCAAACTTAAGCTGCTAAACAGATGGTTTCACATTTGACTCTAGAACTCTTCATCAACTCATTGGGCCTCAGGCAAGAACCATGTGTACCAACATCGCATACAAATCATCTGTGAACTTGGTATTCACCAAAATTTTAGTATTTTGAATTTCCATATGCAGTAGTTGTTAATAACATTATTGTGTGATGGAGACCAGTTAAAAGTTGTGTATATAGTTTCATGTTAATCTTTAAATTAAACGGCTCTACATTTCATTAATCTGAATATATTTTAAACCAAATAAACCTATTAATTACTCAACATGATTTTATCAAGGGAAATTTAGCTTCTGCATTAAGCACATCCAAAATAAGCACACACACACACACACACACACACACACACACACACACACACGAGCGTAAACAGTGAACACACACATGTAAACAGTGAACCCACGGAAACAAAAACATACACGCAGTGAAAACACACATGCACATTAAAAGCAAACACACACACACACACACACACTTAAACAGTGAACATACACAAACAGGGAACACACAAACAATGAATACACACAAGCAAACAGTGTACACGCATGTAAACAGTGAACACACACACAGACACAAACATGTAAACAGTGAACACACACACAGACACAAACATGTAAACAGTGAACACACACACAGACACAAACATGTAAACAGTGAACAGACCTACAGACAGACACACACACACACACAGAGCGAGAGCGAGAGAGAGAGAGAGCAGTTAGGGGGTGAGGTACTTTGCTCAAGGGCACTTTATCCATGAAAGTGGATGAAAGGAAGGTGTAGCTCAATACCAAACCAAAACGTATTCTTCCCCCTGGTTCAGGAATCAAATCAGTGACCTTTTGGTCCTAAACCCACTTTTCTAACAAGTAGGCCATGGCTTTACCTTTAAAGGTGATGTATATGCTATAATGTGTGTAAATCAGAAAAATGGAACATACTTCTGTGGTTCTGTCTTTGCTGCCATCATCCACTATAATGACCTCATAGGTAAAGGAATGATTTTGCTTCTGTAAAAAAAATAGATTTTAATAATTAATCACATAAATGTTTCAAACCCTAATGAATCTAAACACTATTTAAATGTTTCTGGCTTGAATAGAAAGGATTCACCACATCTGTTGAGCGTTGAGGTCTCCTTGAGCATGACTCAGTGCTGCCGTCTGCTGGTGATAATCACACACTGCAGCTCCAGACATACTGTTCATTTTCTGGTCCAAATATGACTTAAAGTGAATTTGTCCTACACATGTTCTTATCTACCATTTCAGCAGCGGCAGAATTGTGTTTTTAGCTCAATAATCCTCAGTTCACTCCTGTGTTCAGGCTTTCGTCTATATGGAGTTTGGGTGGTTCATTGTTTCAAGGCTCTGGATTATTGTTCAGAATGTGGGAGGTTCAGGCTCTGGCACCTGCAAGCTGCTACTGTTGGGTAATTACATGCCTGTATGTGTGAAGATGGTGTCCTGTGAAGAACTGATATCACAGTACTCCTGTGATTAAAGCAGACACTATAGATGAATGGATAAATTAATGTTTAATGTTATTTTTATATACAAAAAAGAAATACAGTATTCCATTCTGGAGTTATTCATGGGGAGAGGCAGCAAGCCAATGTAGGCATCCTTGTAGCCCCCTGTCTCGGTGCCCACACGCTGGGGTTCTCCCCAGCTAACGTGAGGGTAGCATCCCTCCATCTTCTGGTGGAGGGACGGGTCCTGACTGTTGTTTGTGTTTATGCACCAAATGACAGTTCAGAGTACCCACCCTTCTTGGAGTCTTTAGGGGGTGTGTTGAAGAACGCTCCCCCGGGGTACTCACTCATTGTCCTGGGAGACTCCAGCGCCCATGTGGGCAACCATAGTGGGACCTGGAAGGGTGTGATCGGTAGATACGGCTTGTCCAGTCTGAACCCAAATGGTGTTTCGTTGTTGGACTTCTGTGCTCGTCACAGTTTGCCCATCACGAATACCATGTTGGGTAAATTCCATAAGTGTACTCTGTACCAGGACACCTAAGACCACAGTCTAAGGATCGACTTTGTAGTCGTGTCACCAGACTTGCCGCTGCATGTTCTGGGCACTGCGGTGAATAGAGAAGCTGAGCTGTCAACCGAGCACCACCTGGTGGTGAGCTCGGTCCGATGGCAGGGAATGCCGACCTCGAGACCTGGCAGGCCCAAGCGTGTAGTTAGGGTCATCTGGGAACGTTTGGCAGAGTTTCCTGTCAATTTGGCATTGAACTCCCACCTCCGACAGAGCTACAATCACGTCCTGAAGGAGTTGAGTGACATGGAATATAAATAGGCATTATTTTGTGCCTCATTGCTGAGGCAGCAGCCCATTGCTGTGGCCTGAAGGTCATCAATAACTGTCGTGGTGGTAGCCCCTGGACACAGTGATGGATACCTGTGGCGAAGGGGGGTGTCCAGCTGAAAAAGGAGGCTATCAGGTCTTATTGACCTGTGGGACTCCCAAGGCAACAGACACGTACAGGCAGGCCAAACGTGTTGCAGCCTGAGCTGTCGCAAAATCTCAGGCGTGGAAGGAGTTTGGTGAGGACCTGGAAAACGATTATCGGTTGGGCCTCAAAAAGGTTGTGGACTACCATCCGACGCCTCAAGAGGGTCCACAAATACTGTTTACAGTGGAAGTGGGGAGCTGCTCACCTTGACTGGGGATGTCATCAGGAAGTTGAAGGAATACTTCAAGGACCTCCTCAACCCCACCAACACACCCCCCATAGAGGAGGAAGACACTGGGGGTTTGGTTGGGGGTCCACCCATAACTGAAGCTGAGGTCACAGAGGTAGTCAAAAAGCTCCTTAATGTTCAGTCTCCGAGGGTGGATGAGATCCGCCCTGAATATCTCAGGGCTCTGGATGTTATCGTGATAGAGCTTGGTCTGCATTGGGAACAACAGGTCAAATTCGTTTCGGGTGGGGGTTGGAGTCTGCCAAGGCTGTCCTTTGTCTTCAATTCTGTTTATAATTTTTATGGACAGAATTTCTAGGCGCAACTGAGGTGTTGAAAGGTTCTGGTATGGTGATCATCAGATCTCATTTCTGCTTTTTGCGAATGATGTTGTCCTTTTGGCTTCATCAATCCAGGACCTCCAGCTCATTGGAGTAATTCGCAGTTGAGTGCGAAGCGGCCAGGATGAGAATTAGCACTTCCAAGTCCGAGGCCATGATTCTCAGTCGGAAAAGGGTGAAATGCACCCTCTGGGTCTGAAATGAAGTCCTGCGCCAAAAGGAGGAGTTCAAGTATCTCTGAGTCTTGTTCGAAAGTGAGTAAAAGTGCTGTAAAGCGGAGCCTGTACCGGTCCGTCATGGTGAAGAGGGAGCTGAGCTCTCAATTTTCCAGCCGATCTACGTTCCAACCCTCAGCTATGGTCATGAGCTTTGGGAAGAGACTGAAAGAACAATCGCAGATATAAGCAGCTGAAATGAGCTCCCTTCATTGGGTGGCAGGGCGCTCTCTTAGAGATAGGGTGAGAAGTTCGACCATCCAGGAAGAGATTGGAGTAGAACCGCTGCTACTCCACATTGAGTGGAGCCTGTTGAAGTGGCTCGGGTATCTGGTTGGAATGCCTCCCGAACGCCTCACTGGTGTGGTGCTTCGGGCATGTCCTACCAGGAAGAGACCCTAGGGTCGAGCCAGAACACACTAGAGGGATTATGTCTCTCGGCTGGTCTGGGAACGCCTCAGTGTCCCCCCAGAAGAGCTGGAGGAAGTGGCTGAGTAGGGGAATGTCTGGACCTCATTGCTTAAATTGCTTCCCCCATGACCCAAAAGTGGAAGAAGATGATGATGATGATGATATTTGAATAGTCAGTGGTATAAGAACTGATGTAAGGAATGGTAATACATGCTTTTTCTCTGAATTTAAAGCGTGTTTATTTTACAGTCTGCAGGATTTGGTCTCTTAATTAAAAGTACAGGATGCAGTATATAGGTGTCGAGCTTTCACTGCTCAAATCATAATTTTATTTATCCCAGAATATTTGAGCGTTCTGTATACTAACGTCCGATGAAATCAGAGACCTCACATTTGAAAAAGAGATTCATTGCAATAATAAACATTTCACATCTATATTTTGCATGTCAGGTTTTACATTCCATTTTATAACAGATTTTCTTTTCACCTTGTGAAGTTTATTGTTTCAGCATTACAGTTCTTTGTCCTTTTTAATTTTTTTTTCTATTTCACATTTACATGAATTACTTTAGAAAGCTAAGGGCACGTAACTATAGAATGATTTACGGGTCTATGTGGCGGCTGTGAAAAGAACCTTCATCACATTCAGATCTTATATTTTGTGCTGAGGGTTATTAGGCATGTCTTTTTCAATTGCTGTTGCTTTTTGTATTTTTTTTTTATTCCCTAGAAATGAACAAGTCCTCCAAATATCTACAGGAGTGTCTGTATGAACATATGTTATATACGTATGTGATAGTCAGGGTCAGAGCCATTCTTTTCTTGGCTTGTCCAGTTGCCCGTGCCATTCTTCTTGTGAAGACAATATCATGATTGCACATTGAAGGATTTTCTTCGAAGTTTCAAGAAAAATCGAATGTGCAACATGCAAAAAAAATACATGCAAAATGAACACACCTGTCTATTCTCAAGGTACTCCATGGCTTCTTCCATCATAACAGGTACTGAAGAAAACAAGGGAGGAAACCATTACAGCATTAAAACAGCACTAACTATATTTACGGCAAGAAAAAAAAAAGAACAATTTATTTTTAATTTACTGATAATAAATGGGCAGCTGCAGCCTAATGGTTAGAAAAGCGGCTTTTTTTAACCTAAGGGTTCAATTTCCAAACCAACAGTAAAAATGTGTGGTGATAGGCGAGTGAGCGGCACTTTCCCTTGCCCCACCTTCATGGCTGAAGTACCCTCGCGAAAAATCACCTAACCCCCAACTGCTCTCTGGGTGCCCACTGCTCTAAGTGTGTGTGTACTTACTGCTTGTGTGTGTTCACTTTGGTTTAAATGCACAAGCAAATTAACCTTGTGGGCTTAATGCAGCAAATAAAAATAAATAAATAATTAAACCAGGGTTGACAGGGATCCCTCACTTTCCGCGGTTAATTTGGACTGAGATCCCCCCGCAACCACCCAATTCCGCGAAGTAGAATCAAACCCCCCTGAATGACGTATATGTGTATATAATATCAATAAATACATGTTCAATGCTATAAATGCTTCCAAAGGCTCCCCAACTTACGTTTTATTTCGGTTCCGGAGGGCCGAACGTAAGGTGAAAAAAAACGTAAGTTGTTACTGTATGTTCCGGTGACGTATCACGTTCTTACTGTATTATACATCCATAAATACCATTACCGTATCTCATTAAACATCCCTAAAACAATTATTATAAACATAACATTGTAAAATAATATCAAATATATCAAATAATATCAACGTGCATTTCAAATAAATTAAATTGAAGCAAAATAATTTCAAATAGACAAATTTTAATCAAATTCACTCATCAAATATCAAATACAGTATCAAATATGACCTTTAACATTCTCTATGATGCGATCTTCTTGTAAATGGTTCCGATGGTCGACAGATGGTCACTTTACATGAAGCTGAGCCGAGTCACTTTACATGAAGCTTAAAACAGCCAATCAACACTTACAATATGTGAGGCGCTCCACCGAAAGTAGTTCACTTGCTTGTACTTGAGACAAAGTGCGGGTCATTTGGACTTCCGGTCTTTCAAGTGAGCAAGGACGCCGTTGAATACTTGTTTAGTACTCAGTCTGCACTGATGTGAATCACCAGCAGAGCAGAGAGTTCTCTTTCTTTCCTGGATTCGGGTTTTCATTCATTTTACAACTCTCTTTGCTTAACTGAGTATGCATGATAAAATGCGCCGATCCGAGCAGTTACTTAATTCAGTCTTGGGAAAACCGGAAATTCCGGTTATATGCCGGAAAAATTGCACCCATGCTAGTAGGCTTACGCTTCTGACCAACCATATTTGCTTAGGGTTACAAAAGTCCGCAACACAGTGTAAACACAAAGATCCCAGAGACGACGTCTTAACACAAGGGTAACACGCAGTGAACTGGGAAGAAGGAGGGGAAAGTTCAGTCTGTCGTTTGCAAACAATGGACGCAGCGTCATTACGTCATTGCGTCATTACATCAGCGTACTATGTAGGTACATCTTGTACTACAGAGAGCCACGCTGAACTCAAAATTTTACTTTTTTTTTTTGGAAAAAAAAAAACAACAACAAAATTGAAAAAAACGTAAAACAAATGAACGTAAGTCGGGGAGTGTCTGTATATTAACAATTAAACATTAAAAAATAATACATAAGATGTAAATAAAATATAAATAACCACACATACAGACACGCGGGCACATGCACGTAGATGCGCGTGCATGCACTTAGATGCGTACCTCACAAAAAAGGAAGTAGTTTTGATGTGAGGTTTTGGGTTGTTTTTTGTCTGTTTGGGGCGGGGTTTTTTGCATAATTGGCCTTGTTTTGCAGCATTTTCCTTAACTTTTTCCCCAGTCTTCCTTAATTTCCTTATTTTTTAATTCGATAAACATTTAAAAAAAAAAAAATGCACTGAAGCCGCATGAATTGAAGCGCGAAGTAGCGAGAGATCCCTGTATATTCTTTCCTTTTCTATGTATCATCAGTATAACTGCATACCATAGAAGTGTTGAAATGTTAACTGTTGAAGTGTGTATATGTTATAATACATTAAACAGAAAAAGATCACTAAAAAGAAAGCTCACATCTGGATTCCTCGTTGTAGGAGGGCACCACCACAGAGAGTTCCAGTGAAGGAGGATCCCATAAACTGGGGAAAGGCTTCTTCATCCCTGCTGCAGTCAGGAAATACTTCTCCTTCTCATCACACCTCTGATCCACCATTCCAGCACTTACATGGGCAATCACAACCAGCTACAAAGAAGATCAGACATGTCACAGAGCACGCTCTTCAACAACACCTTAAACAAAACATTCAAGAAACTCCAGTGTCCAGCACAGCTTCTAGATTTATCCACGCACTACAGAAACACTAACAAAGCACCAGGTTCATTCCATGCCCTCATCTGGTGTCTCCCAGTTCATGTCATGGATTTTCTTTAAAAACATACCAATAAAAAAAAATGCATATTCACACCCCATCCAAAAAATGCAACCAATGCAAATGTCACAGCTGTACTCCAAATAGATCTCGAGATAGACATTTTTTTAATCTACACAATAAAACCCAAACTGATCTTCATGAATTATTAACTGAACTTTACCTACATTTATTTCTGCTAACTAAGTCAAACCAAATTCAGGGCGTATAGTGACGGAGACTGTAATCTTTACTGTATTTAAAAATAAGCCGAATTATGATTTCCGGTTGTTGTTGTTGTTTTTTGACGTATTTTAAATTGAAGTATTAGCATTACGAGCAAATTTATAAAAATTTTTAAATTAAAAAATATATATATTTTAGTTTTTTTAACTTCAGTGTCAAATCTTTAATTTTCAAAATATTATGTTTCTGTAAGCTTGAAATACTTTGCCATCAAACTTTCTGTACAAGCAGTTATGCATTTGTTTTTTGGGGATTAGTTTTCCCTAATTTTGAACCTCTGTAACTCAAACAGGTTTGGGTGCACTTAATTTTTTTCTGGGTAAACTCCCTGAATAACTATTAAGGCTGCAAGACATTGGGGAAAAAATACATTGTGATTTTTTTTTTTTTGCAATAAAAATTGCAATACAGTATTAAAAAATTTTAATTAAAAGAATTCTCACCAATGACTATTTGTAACGAATTGGGTTAATTCACCAAAGTCAGTGATCTAACAGGGCATAACCTAAAATAAAGGGGGTTAACTGAAAAAAGGGGGCAGTGGAGGCCTGGTGGTAAAGGGCACTGGATCGCTGATCTTAAGGTTGGGGGTTCGAGTCCCACTCTCCACACTTTTGCAGCCAACTGGATTATCAAAGGCCGGCCATGTCTCTCACTGTCTATGGTGAGAGGTGCATGTAAAAGAACCATTGCTGACTTTCGTAAAGAGTTCATGGACATGGTGAAGGGGGACATGAAGGCAGTTGGTGTAAGAGAAGAAGATGCAGAGGACAGGGTGAGATGGAGGCAGATCATTCGCTGTGGCAACCCCTGAAGGGAACAGCCGAAAGGAAAAGAAGAAGAAGAAGCTGCATAGCTGTCAGCGTGTTTCCACCCCTTGCTAATGGGTTGTGTGAGGAAGGGCATCCGACATAAAAACCTATGCTAAATCAAACATGCAAATCAGATGATTCGCTGTGGTGACCCCTGAAAAGGGGAAAAAGGGAAAAAGCCGAAAGAAAAAGAAGAACTGTGAACCAAAAAGATTGCTGTTATATAAAACTGATCCAGGAGGCCACGTTTCATGGCTTTAAGAATGGAAGATTCATTCACATTACAGAATGAACACAAATGAGAAAATAAACTCAATCACTCCGTCAGTTGGTCGCTCAGTCAGTCAGTTGCTCAATCATTCACTCACTCAATCACTGGGTCAGTCAATCAATCACTCAATGAGTCACTCACTCACTCAATCAATCAATCACTCAATAAATCGGTCAGTCAATCACTCGGTCAGTCAATCACTCGGTCAGTCAGTTGGACGCTCAGTCTGTCACTCACTCAGTCAGTCAATCAATCAATCAACCACTCAGTCACTGACTGGGTCAGTCAATCAGTCACTCACTCACTGACTCAATCACTCACTCACTCACTCAGTCAGTCAATCAATCAATCTCCTGCTCACTTCCTCACTCACTCAATCAATCAATCAGTCAATCAATCACTGGCTCGCTCGATCAATCACTCAATAACCCACGTACTTACTCACTCACTCACTCATTCACTCAATTGCCCGCCCACTCACTCCATCACACACACACAATCAATCAATCAATCAATCAAATAATCTCTCTCTCTCTCTCTCTCTCTCACCAGAAGGAAGCTGACCCCAGCCAGGGCCAGTAAACAGTCGATGAGTTCACACAACCCAAACTCCATCCTCCATTCCCGAGTGAACAGCACAGAGTCGGCGAGCAGAAACACTTCCGGAGGATCTTACACAGAAAGCAGTTTGTAAACACGACATTCAGGTTTTAGTCTGTTTAAAAATTAAATAGGTGGAGCAGTTAAACACTCATACAGTGGATTCGCCTGCACTCAGGATAAAACACCTATACGGAAGTAAACAGTGCTAAACCACATCATCACAGTACAGCAAGAAGGAACGGTGACACATCAGGTTACACTGCGCCACCTGCTGTCCTGGAAGAACAACACCTCGTCCGCCATATTGGAAGGGGCTATTAGGATACACACAATATACTTCGCTATTATCCTTTATAATGTAAATGAATAAATTAGTTTATCAATTTAATCATTACACTTAAAATTAAAATATGATGGTCTTGACCAGTCTTCAGCATGTGTTTCATCGCTTTTAACACACGACAACGAGTTTAACCACAGAGATGACCTTTTCAAAATGGCGGCATCGTCGTTGTCGTGAAAGAGACTACAAACAAAAACAAAAAGTATTACATTGCGAGTGTTCAACAATCAGCTGATTTCATTAGTAGACAATAGTGGTGATGAACTAATTATGTTTTTTTACACAGATACAAGTTTCTCTTTTGGTTCTTCAGAACTTTTAAATGCATATGTGTGCTCATGTAGCATGTTAAACTGAGAAACTTTTGAAATTATTTTATGTAAAATATTTACATGTACATTTATGCTGTGTTTACTTTGATATGCAGTAATAAGCTGCACTGTATAATTTGTATTCACTGTGATTTCCCTCCATTTCTGCTCTAATTTTATTGGTATTCCATTCCCACCCTTTAAGTATTGCTTTCCCTATCACATCTGGAGGTTGTGAGTTCAAATCCCACTGAGACCCTCACTGTGCCAAGAAACACAAGTGTGCCTCTGTTCACCCAGCAGTATAAATGGGTACCAGTAAAATATAATGGGAAGGTAACCTGCGATGGACTAGCGTCCCATTCAGGAGGAGTTGAACTCCTGGTCGCTTCACGCTACAGAAACCGGGGATAACCACCGGCCTGATGAGCCACTCGGCTTGGGAGTAAAAACCCAACAGACTTTACCTTTTTACTATCATGTGACCACCACTGACCAGAGAAGGGTGAAAGCATGCACACACACACACACTGACATGCAAATACACACTCTTTTTGAACTATGGTACATTTTCGATACCTTTTACGCTTTTACATTTTCGGGCAGCCGAATACATTCTGAAGGAAAGCCTTATCTGCCCCCTTGTACAAATGAGCTCACAGACGCCCATGATTGGCTGGCAATCTCTGTGTGTGTATGTGTGTATATATATATATATAACCTCTATATATATATATATATATAATGCAGCCGTGAGGGGGGGGCACAAACCAGTGTCTCTCCCTCACCCCGGTCCCAAGCCCGGATAAATGCAGAGGGTTGCGTCAGGAAGGGCATCCGGCGTAAAACAAATGCCAAATAAACTATGCGAATCACAAGAAAGAATGACATACCGGATCGGTCGAGGCCGGGTTAACAACGACCATCCATCAGTGCCGTCAACCAACAGGGTGCTGATGGAAATTGGACTACTGTTGGTCGAAGACGTCGAAGAAGGAGAGGCGGGAGGCGTGTCCGTTGCCAGAGAGAGAAGAGGAAAGGCATGAGTCTAGGACTGAAAGTAGGGACTTTGAATATTGGAACTATGACAGGAAAAGGTAGAGAGCTGGCTGACATGATGCAGAGGACGAAGGTGGACACACTGTGTGTTCAGGAGACCAGGTGGAAAGGTCGCAAGGCAAGAAGCATAGGAGCAGGGGGTTAGGTGTGTTATCACGGTGTGGATGGGAAGAGAAATGGAGTCGAGTCATCTTGAAGGAGGAGTTGGCCAGGAATGTTCTAGAAGTGAAAAGAGTGTCAGCCAGAGTGATGAGTCACAAGTTAGAAATTAAAGGTGTGATGGTCAATGTTGTTAGTGCTTATGCCCCCCAGACAGGATGTGAGCGAGAAGAGAAGGAGAGATTCTGGAGGAGTTAGATGAAGTGATGCAGAGTACCCCAGAGGGTGAAAGAGTGGTCATTGGGGCAGACTTCAATGGACATGTTGGTGCAGGAAACAGAGGGGACGAGGAAGTGATGGGTAGGTTTGGTATCCAGGACAGGAGCATGAAGGACAGATGTTGGTAGATTTTGCAAAAGGATGGAAATGGCTGTGGTGAATACTTTCTTCCAGAAGAGAGGGAGCATAGGGTGACTTATAAAAGCGGAGGTAGGAGCACAGGTAGACTACATCTTGTGCAGGCGTATGTAATTTAAAGGAAGTCAGTGACTGCAAAGTAGTAGCGGGTGAGAGTGTTGCCAAACAGCATAGGATGGTGGTGTGCAGGATGATGCTGATGGTGAGGAAGGTGAAGAGGGCAAAGGCAGGGCAGAAGAGAAAGTGGTGGAAGGTGAAAAGGAAGAGTGTCGGGTTGTCTTCAAGGAGGAGTTGAAACAGGCTTTGGGTGGTCAGGAAGTGCTTCCAGATGACTGGACAACTACAGTGAATGTGATCAGGGAGACAGGTAGGAGAATATTTGGTGTGTCATCTGGAAGAAAAGTAGATAAGGAGACTTGGTGGTGGAATGAGGAAGTGCAGGAGTGTGTACAAAGGAAGAGATTAGCTAAGAAGAAGTGGGACATTGAGAAAACCGAAGAGAGTAAACAGGAGTACAGGGAGACACAGCGTAAGGCAAAGGTAGCAGTGTCAAAGGCCAAACAGGGGGCGTTTGATGACTTGTATGCTCGGCTGGAAAGTAAGGAGGGAGAAAATGATTTATACAGGTTGGCACAGCAGAGAAATAGAGATGGGAAGGACGTGCAGCAAGTTAGATTGATAAAGGACAGAGAGGGAAATGTATTGACTGATGACAGAAGTGTGCTGGGAAGATGGAAAGAGTACTTTGAAGAGCTGATGAATGAGGAAAATGAGAGAGAAAAAAGAGTAGAAGAGGTGACTGTTGAGGACCAGGAAGTAGCAAAGATTAGTAAGGGTGAAGTGAGGAGGGCATTGAAGAGGATGAAGAATGGAAAGGCAGTTGGTCCTGATGACATACCGGTGGAGTGTATGGAAGTGTCTAGGAGAGGTAGCAGTAGATTTTCTGACAAGAACATTTAACAAGGTCTTAGAGAGTGAGAGGATGCCAGAGGAATGGAGGAGAAGTGTGCTGGTGCCCATTTTTAAGAACAAGGGAGAGGCGTGCAGAGTTGTGGCAACTACAGAGGGATAAAGTTGATGAGCCATACGATCAAGTTATGGGAAAGAATAGTGGAAGCTAGACTAAGGGCAGAAGTCAGCATTTGTGAACAACAGTTTGGTTTCATGCCCAGAAAGAGCACCACAGATGCAGTGTTTGCCTTGAGGATGTTAATGGAGAAGTACAGAGAAGGTCAGACGGAGCTGCATTGTGCCTTTGTGGATCTGGAGAAAGCATATGACAGGGTGCCGAGAGAAGAACTGTGGTATTGCATGAGGAAGTCTGGAGTGGCAGAGAAGTATGTTAGAGTGGTGCAGGACATGTATGAGAGATGTAAGACAGTGGTGAGGTGTGGTGTCGGCGTGACAGAAGAGTTCAAGGTGGAGGTGGGACGGCATCAAGGGTCAGCCCTCAGCCCCTTCTTGTTAGCGATGGTGATGGGCAGGCGGACAGACGAGGTTAGACAAGATTCCCCATGGACTATGATGTTTGCAGATGACATTGTAATCTGTAGTGAGAGCAGAGAACAAGTGCAGGAAAATCTAGAGAGGTGGAGGTATGCCCTGGAAAGGAGGGGAATGAAGATTAGCCTCAGTAAGACAGAGTACATGTGCATGAATGCCAAGGACCAAAGAGGAACGGTGAGATTACAGGGAGCAGAGATAAGAAAGGTGGAGGATTTTAAGTACTTAGGCTCAACAATCCAGAGCAATGGCGAGTGTGGAAAAGAGGTCAAGAAAGCGTGTGCAGGCAGGTTGGAATGGTTGGAGAAAAGTGTCCGTGTGATGTGTGATAGGAGGGTATCGGCAAAAATGAAAGGAAAAGTGTACAAAGCGGTGTTGAGGCCAACGATGCTGTATGGGTTAGAAACAGTGGCCCTGGGGAAAAGACAGGAGGCAGAGTTGGAGTGTAGCAGAGATGAAAATGTTGAGGTTCTCTTTGGGAGTAACGAGGATGGATAGGATTAGGAATGAGTACGTCCAGAGGGACAGCACATGTAAGACGTTTTGGAGACAAAGTCAGAGAGGCTAGATTGAGATGGTTTGGACATGTACAGAGGAGGGATAGTGAGTATATTGGTAATAGGATGCTGAGGCTGGAACTACCAGGCAAAAGGCCTAGAGGAAGACCAAAGAGACGATTCATGGATGTGGTAAAGGAGGACGTGAAGGTCGATTGGTGTAAGAGAAGAAGATGCAAAGGATAGGGTGAGATGGAGGCAGATGATTAGCTATGGCGACCCCCTGAAGGGGAAAAGCCGAAAGGAAAAGAAGAAGAAGAAGAAGATATATATATATATATATATATATATATATTTATATATATATAGAGAGAGAGAGAGAGAGAGAGATAGATAGATATTTATATATATATATTTATTTATATATATATATTTTTTTTCCAGATATATATTTATATATATTATATAATATATTTATATATATTATTATATATATTTCCATATATATATTTCCAGAGGGGGCAGTGGTGGTCTAGTGGTATAGGGCGCTGGATCGCTGATCCAAAGGTTGGGGGTTCAAGTCCCACTCTCCACAAGGTTGTCACTGTCCCCCCAGTGCTGATAACTGGGTTATCAAAGGCGGGCCATGTCTCTCACTGTCTATGGTGAGAGGCATGTAAAGGAACCATTGCTGACTTTCGTAAAGAGTAGCTGCAAAGTCGTCAGCGTGTTTCTGTCCCTTGCTAAAAGGGTTGTGACAGGAAGGGCATCCGACGTAAAAACCTCTGCCAAATCAAAAGTGCGAATCAGATGATTTGCTGTGGCGACTCCCGAGGAACAGGGAAAAAGCCGAAAGGAAGACAGACAGACAGTTCCAGAGTCGTAGGACGACCATTGGCGGCCCACCATGAAGGATAAACGCCCTGGTTATCATCTTCATGGAGGTTTTCTTGGCAGGATTAGTGCAGTGGTTTGCCATTGCCTTCTGCACGATGTGAACCTACGGGCAATTTAGAACGGCCAATTAACCTACTGTGCATATCTTTTGATTGTGGGAGGAAAGTGGAGCACCCAGAGGAAACCCACGCAAGCACAGGAAGAACATGCAAACTCCACACAGAAACACCCAGGCCAGTAATTGAACCCAGGCCTTCTTGCTGTGAGCTGGATGTGCTAACCACTACGCCACCGTGCCGCATATACACATATATACATACACGTATTGTGTTAGTACGTCTACACAGTCTCTACCTGTTCCTTTGTTTTGGTGGTGTTGAGGTGCAGGTGTTTGGAGTCACACCATGAAACAAAGTCCTGTATCACTTTCCTGTACTACACTTCCTGTCCAGTGTTAATGCAGCCTACAATAGCAGTGTCACCTGCAACCTTCTGCACATGTCAATACTCCGAGTTGTACTGGAGGTCCAAGGTGTACAGCGTAAACAGAGTATGGTCCCCTGTGGTGCTCCTGTACTGCTGACTACCGTGTCTGACATGCAGTTACCTCGTCGTACATACTGAGGTCTGTCAGTCAGGTAATCAGTGAGCAAGTCTACGTGACGTGCGCCTACTCCCATCTGTCTCAGTTTGCCCCAGAGAAGCAAAAGCTGGATGATATTGACAGCACTGGAGAAGTCCAGGAATATGATTCTTACAGCACAGCTGCCCCATCCAGGTGAGAGAGAAATTGCTGAAGCAGATAGATGATTGCATCTTCCACTCCCACCTTCTCCTCATATGCAACCTTCAGGGGGTTAAGAACATGAAGGACCTGTGGCCATAAGTGGTGAAGTAGTACACGTTCCATGGTCTTCATCGCGTGTAACGTTAGGGCAACTTCTCTGAAATTGTTCAGGTATGTCAGGGCAACTGGCCTGAAATCAGTTCGTCATTTTCTGTAACCACTTAATCCTAATTAGGGTCGCGGGGAGGCTGGCGCCCATCCCAGCCAACTTCAGGCGAGGGCAGAGTACACCCTGGACAGCTCACCAGGCCATCGCAGGGTGGAAACACGCCAATGGCTTTGCAGCCTACTCTTGTCTAAAGTCAGCAATGGTTCTTTTATGTGCCTCACACCATAGACAGTGAGAGACATGGCTGGCCTTTGATAACCCAGCTAGCTGCACTGGGGAGGACAGTGACAACCTTGTGGAGAGTGGTAATCAAACCCCCAACCTTTGGATCAGCGATCCAGCGCCCTATACCACTAGACCACCACTGCCCGGCTTGAAATCATTCACTGGCAAAAATATTGCCTTTGTATCTAGTTATCTGTTCTATTTACAGAATACCTTTATGAAAACATCTTGCAATACGTTTTATAAAATAAACTACATTAAAATATACAGCACTATTGGAATAAAAATATTTACCTCATGCTCACTTCCACCATTGTTTCTATAGCAACAACCCACAAGGAACACTCTCCAAGATGGCATCAGGTTGACGCTACGAGAGCGGTGCACGACCGATCTATCATTTATTATGTCTATGGTTTCCTGAAACC